>JAOXJK010000001.1:56028490-56061928 GCA_025774025.1 Xenus cinereus | reverse complement strand
CACGCTGAATCCACCCCAAAACAAACCCAAGCCCTCCCCCTCTAGTCTTCCCCCACCCCTCCACGGTGTGATGTGGAAGAACAAGGCAGAGCCGCCTCCTCTGTCGCTCACGCTGCCTCGATTCCTTCTCCTCTTCCTTCTCTCACGGGTTCCCTCTGAGAAGCTTCAGAGCTTCAGATCAATCATGTCGAAAACAAAAATACAGAGAGGGAAAGAGCAAGTGCGCACGAGAGTGATCCATCTGTCACTGGAATCTGGAAGAGAAAGCACACCGGAGACAAAAAGAGGCATCAGGAGGAGGTCTTTGAGATAAGAGTAGAGACAGCAAGGTTTCATGAGAAGAGGGAGATGATGGCGAAGAGACAGCATTATGGGGGAGGGCAAGCAAGGGAGGAGTGGGATTGCCTGCCATGCTGATAAGCCTTTCAGAAGGGAACCCTCACGACGTATAATCTCTTATCACAAGGGTACATAGAAGGGTACCTGGGCTCCCTTAAGTAAATGTGATCACAGTCAGGGACCTGGGGAAAGGAATCAGCAGGTGTAGAAGAGGAAGGGGAGGGATGGTGGGAAACAAAAGGCTGTTAATGCTCAAAACTCCTAGTGTAAACAAAGGCAAGCCCCAAGCACAGCCAAAGCCACAGGATTTTCAGCTGCCTGAAAATGATGTACCCACAATACACAAAGTAGGTAAACCTCAGAGAAGCCTCCCCTCCTGAAAAAAAAAAAAACCAAACAAACAAGCAGGCAAACACTTTTTTGTTTGTTTCCTTTCTTCCTTGATGCAAGAGGGATAAATAATTCAAGCCACGTGTAACTACTTGTGCTCTAAAAACTGTTCCTGCCAGTCGGTGCAGGGACAAGGCTGTTGAGGTGAGCCAGCCTGGCTTGAGCGTGCTGGGGGGCAGCAGGGTATACCCTGGCAGCATGTCAAATACCAGCCTCCAGCCTTGCACCCAGCAACGCCAGCAGTCCTGAGCTGGAGCACATCACCCACCTGCCCCCACCGCCACCAAAGAGAGGTGAGCAGCTTCCACCTTCTTACTTTGCCACTTCTCCTTGGGGGCTATGAACACTGAGGGACAGGACACCTAGCAGGAATCAGGAGTAAAGTGACATTTGCTTCAATGTATTTCTGGGCTCCAGGCAAGCTCCTGGTTCTGACTGGGAAGGACAGCCTGGAGCACCCTTCCTTCGGGCTGCAGCTTCAACTCTTCTCCCACTGTGCTGAGACAGGAGCCTGGCAGGGGTATCCTCGGGCAGCACAGAGGAAATAATTTCATACAGCAGATAAAACATGTCGGCACAGTGCTCTCTCTCTTTTTTTTTTTTTTAATTTTGAGGGGAAAGAAAACAATAAAAAACAGAGAAAAGGATTCTTAGTTAATGAAAAATAAAGATCCCTCTTGCCCCTTTCATTTTGGGGGGAGGCTGCTCGCTAAAGATATCGCCAAAGCTTTTGCTGCAAAAGCTGAACCAATTTCTAGCACAGAGACACAAAGGGCAGAAATAAAATGAAGGAAGATAAATGGAGGAGGAGTGAACCCTTGAGGAACAAGGCTTACGTCTGTGGAGAAATCTGAGCTGATTTGGGTCTGTGGAATTACCAGGCCAGCTGGATTAAAGGATCAGAGATAGTGTCACAGAGAAACACTTAAATATTCAATAATCCAAAAGTAAAGCCAAGATGGGGAAGGGGAGGGGGAGAAGAGCTAGACCAATGGAAAAGACAGAGAGAAAGCTTCTGTTCCTCACAGCTCATCATCTGAGGCCGCCAAACTCATGTCATTTATTGTTGTCATATGATGGCCTCCAGCTGCTGCCTCAGCTTTGCATCAGCCAGCACTGAAGCAGAAGGCAGAGGTTTTTACAGTCTGTTGCTTTGTTTCTCAGCCTTATAATCCAATAAGAAAAAATTTCCTGACACTGTCTCCCCAGATGCATCATACAGGAGGCACATCTGGCTCTCCACAGATTGGGACCCACAGGCCTCTGATGTTCCTCAGCGCCAGTCCCCTCTCTTGTTCCACCTTTTCCAGAGGTGGCTCAATGCAGAGATACAGCCAATCCCCCACACCATCCCTTTACCTTCCTCTCTAATGCTCCTTCATTTTACCTGGTCTCTTCCACTGAACAAGAGTGGCAGATACTATCATGATTTTTGCACACTGGTGCCCAAAGTATGTCCACCCCAGGAGAGGCCAGGGGCAACTCCTGAGCAAGCAGTGAAAAGCTCAGCCCAGCTTTTAAGCAGCATCCTTCTCTAAGCATTACGCGTTGGCCTGACTGTCTCACCTCACCAAATACCCTCCATAATATCCAGCTCCATACAGGAACATCCCAGCCCCCTTGCTTTGACCCCTTTTAGTGGAGCAGGCTGCTCCAGATGCTGTGTTGAAGTCATCATTGCCTG
Source organism: Xenus cinereus (assembly GCA_025774025.1). NCBI lineage: Eukaryota > Metazoa > Chordata > Aves > Charadriiformes > Scolopacidae > Xenus > Xenus cinereus. The sequence goes on along the minus strand of JAOXJK010000001.1, from coordinate 56,059,515 downwards.
CTGTAGCTTGTTCATGATGCACAGGGACAAAGTCTGAGGCCAGGACAATGTTCCTCTGCAGCAGCCCCAGCAATTGCTGAGAGACACCCCATCCCACTCAGGGAGCTGCACTCAGGCAGCACGGAGACAGAGAAAGAGACATGTCCTAGCAGATGGAAGGGAAGATGTCCTAACAGCCTGGAAAGGAAAGAGGTGGCTGGGTTATGGGTGGATAGAAATAAAGGTGGTATTTAACCTTGCTATGTGTCAAAAACAAGGGGATCGTGCATAGAAGACCTGCTTCCTGTCTACCTTCTTGGCTGTGCAACCGTGCCTCAGCCACAGGCCAAAGGAAGGGTCAAGCTGTTCGTCAAACCAAATTCATCAGTCCTTTTTGGTCCCCAGGGTGGCTATGTACAAGAAATATGCAGAGCCTGCCATTCCTCCCCCAATGGCTCTGCTATCTTCCCCCGTCTCCGTGTTATCACACTTGTTTTAAGGGCCCCAAGGCCAACCCAATCTATGGCTTTCTTCACCCCTAACCATGGCCTAGGACCCTATTTCATCTCAGCTCAGCACCATTAGTCCCTGCTACAGCAATACCATAGGAATCCCAGTCTCCATCTCCACCACAGCCATCCCCTGCCCATTAGGGAGCAGCTGCTCCCTGATTGGCAACTCACAGGCAAGGGATTGCCAGGGATGGGGGTCAGCACCATGACCTCCCTCAAATGTTTAGAGCCCAATGAACATAAATCAGATAGTGCTGAAGTCCAACAAGGCAAGGAAGCAACTGTTCTTTCTGATGGCCTGAAAGGTGCTGAGAGTGGAGTTGGCTGTTTCCCTCCCTTGGTTTTCAGGCAACAGAGCAAGAAGTTGCAGTGGAAAAGGGTGGGCAGGGAGAACAAGGGAAAGTAACTCCAGCCCAGAGGACAGCCGAGGAAAGGACCTCTTTTACAGGGCAGGTGCAAGGTCACCACCCCTATGTGCTGGTTCTACCCTGCTGTAGGGTTCCAGCACTCTTCAGTGTAACCCAAGAGGGCTCTTAAAACATGCCTTTGGCTCCTGGCCATCCTCACGTATGCAAGAACATCAAGGAACAGTAGTGGCATTGTGCCCGTGAATGGCTGTTCCCTCCTTGGCTGGCACAAAGTCAACCCATCAGCTCCAAGCTCCCAGCAATTTCCCTCTGGTTTATTCCCTACTAATGGATGCCTCAATGTTATTGACATTTCTATGCACCAGAGTGCTTGGAGAAGAGCAGAAGGCCACAGGGATAGTTCTGCTGTTCAGAGGAGAGAGCAGGGAGGGTGAAATGGAGGGAGGAGAGCCCCAAAACTGAGTCAGGAGCTGGGTGTCCTGATAGCAACAGACAACCCTTTGGCTTGAGGATCAAGGTGGCACAGGGAGTGACACAGGGGTACAGTCACTAGTTAGATCACCAGGTATGAGGGCAGATTAAAATACCACTACTGAAAATGTGGACAGGCATGACATAAGGGACAAGCTGGGGGCTGAGGGGGTAGAAGGAACACAATGGAGAGAGGATACAGGGTCTGGGGGCCAAGGTGTAAAAAGGCAACTAGAAAAGCCACATATAGCGGCAATTTGGGGCTGGAATTCTGATCTTGTCAACCTTTTCCTCCTGGGGCCCAGTGCACTGGAAAAGCCCGCGCTTAATTCTACCATTGCTTAAACGGTGCTAAGAGCCTCCCATTAGAAATGCATGCATTAAAAACCTGCCAAACACTCTTGGCTCCTCTGGGGACACCCCGAAACCAGGCCAAAGCTCCTGCTGCTTTCTCACACTTTGTGCTGCCGTTGGGCATCAGCCCTCTTCCCAGCTCAGTGAGCTGCCTGCTCCTGGTGGGCCTCAGGGCACAAAGGCCATCTCCAAGGGGCTCTGCCTCACCCCTCTTGGGTTCAAGGTCCTTCCAGGATTTCTCTAACCACTTCCCAAAAAAGGGGCCTTTCCCAGGGGTGCTTTGTAGTGGGAGTTGGTGCCTTACTTGAAGGGACTCTCCACACCTGCTGGGTAGCTTCTGTGACACACACTGGTGTGAGTGTCACTGCAGCTGCTTCAAATCACCTCCCAGAGATGGTCCTTGCTTTTGCCCCTAGCTATAGTGAAAGGACAGTGCCATGAGAGAAGCTCGGAGCACGGATGTGGCCCTTACACAACAGCTGCACTTCCCTTCTCAGACCCGCTGTTTCCAGGGATGCTCCCATTTACTGCAGGAGTTACCATCAAATCATGCAGCAGAGAACCTGTGGCTATGCCCAGAAGTCCTCCAGAAACCCTGAGAAGTTTGGGACCAAGAGAAGAGGGAGCAGGAAGCCTGATCACCTGTGGATTTGTGACATGGAAGAGTGAGTGTGTGTGTGTGTGTGAGAGAGAGAGAGATGATGTCTTATACTGCAGCTTATCTGATATCCACCAAGGGTTGAGCTCACACAGCACTCTTTCCTTTAATGGGGCTCTGTGAGAGTTTCTCTCTCACTTTCTCTCTTCTCTAATTTATCCCCCTATTTTCCTGAAACACATAAGATCACAGCATCTCTGAGATCCATCCCAATGTTACATTTGTTTGAAATTGGCCCTGTAGCTTCAAAAATCTAGAAGAAAGAAGAGCTGGCTTAGGCAGAAACATAAAAAGAAAAAAAAAAAAAGCAAAAAAGCTGCAGAGCCACCCTAGAAAGTCATGCAATAAAAGGTATTTTCATGTCACTGCCCAAACAAAGCCTTTGTCCCTTGAACTGGTATCCTGGGTCCTGCTGAAGGATGGGCTAGAGGCTGGGTGAGTTTTGGCAGAGTGCTGCCATAAGAGAAATGTTGTAGTTCAACTCTGGGTAGGTTCATTTCACCATATACAAATCCACGGTGTCTGCTGGGAGAAACGTCATCCCTCTGAAAGCTGGGCTAGCCCTGTCATGAGTAGAGGAAGCTTGCGACTCCTAAACTGCAGTTGTCCCTGACACGAAGAAGCCCAAAGCACTAGGATCCCAGTAGGACACTGTGGTGAGGAAGACCACAAAAACACATAGGATTTCAGCTGCTTCTCACAGGATACTGCTGCAATGATGCTTGCAGCACTCAAATTCCAGCCAGCAGTGATGGGGCCCTGCACAGAGGAAGAGCAGAGGGCTGAAATACAGGCTGTAGGACTGCCCCGAGGACATGCTGCCCTGCAGTCCTGCCCTTTGGCCAGTTCATAGAGTCATAGAATCACAGAGTGGTCCAGGTTGGAAAGGACCTTAAAGATTATCAAGTTCCAACCCCCCTACCATGGGCAGGGACACCTCCCACCAGACCAGGTTGCTCAAAGCCCCATCCAATCTAGCCTTGAACACCTCCAGGGATGGGGCATCCACAATTTCTCTGGGCAACCTGTTCCAGTGCCTCACCACCCCCACAGTAAAGAATTTCTTCTTAATGTCTAATCTAAATCTACCCTCTTTCAGTTTAAAACCATTACCCCTTGTCCTATCGCTACGCTCCCTGATAAAGAGTCCCTCCCCATCTCTCCTGTAGCCCCCTTTAGGTACAGGAAGGGGCTATAACATCTCCCTGGAGCCTTCTCTTCTCCAGGCTGAACAACCCCAACTCTCTCAGCCTGTCTTCATAGGAGAGTTCGAGGCATGGGAAGAGTTCAGGTGTTAACCTCAAGCTCCTGTCTGCCATACACATGCTCAAGCAAATGCACAGCCATTGACTCCAAACCTTTGCTGGGCCAAAGAGCTTAAAGACTAACCATGAAAAAAACCCAACACAATGTTGTATATAAAAGCCCTGCTCTCCCATTGCGCCTCCCCAACAGTGATTAGATGCCTAATTTGTTAGGCAGCAAGAAAGAGAGAATAAGAAAGCTCAGGGGAGAAAAATGAAGCAGCTCAGAAGCATGAAAGAAAAAAGAGAGCTTTAGAAGCGTAAATCTTATTTTATAGTGATAAATACTGGCAGAAAGGTCTTTCATATGCCATTGGTTCCCTGGCAGGCCAGGGAGCCACCTTTGTTTTCCAAAGTGAAATGGTTACCTTTTATATTAACATGATTATTGAAGATTAAGGGGGATTTGCATCAAGCCAGCTCCACCCAGAAAGCCCATGGCAGGAGTCCACAGGAATGTGTGCATGGGGGTAGGCTTGGGGAACAGCCTTCTCCAAGTAGAAGAGGATGTCAAGAGATTACAGGTTCCATAAAAAATACCAGCAGCAATAAAGCTCCCTTCACCACTTTCCTCCCAGGGGAGAGGAGGGTCTGGGAAACACCACTCCCCTTGGTGTCATCCCATGAGCCCAGACCCAAGGCAGTGGAAAGACTTGGAAATAATTCCTGTTGGCAACGGGGAGGGAGTGTGGGCTCTGTGTGACTGTCTGTAGGGACCTGCCATCGTGAGCGCAACAGCGAGACTGGCTCTGCCTGGGCACGTGCACGGGTGTGCATCAGGGGTGAGTCACAGTCGAGAAAGGGGTGGCAACGTCGGCTCCGGGGGTGCGAGGCGGAGGGGGGAGAATGTGTGGAGGTGTTGCTGTAGGTGACGGGGTGGGTGTGCGGGCCGGGTGTGCATATGGGTTAATCACTCTGTGAAGCAGAGAACGAGTGCTGATGCCTGGGGCAGGGAGGGAGGAATTGCCATGGGGAAGCAGGCAAAAGGAAGCTGGTTGTGAGTGTGTGTGTGTGTGTGTGTGTGCGCGCGTGTGATGTGTTTGCGTGAAGCAGCCACTGTGGTGAAAGGGGTGGGAGTGTTGGCTCTGTGTGAGGCACCATAGGGAATGGGGTGGGAGCGGGGGCTGCACGTGGGCGTGCGTTCATCACAAGAGATGACCGTGGTTGTGTGAGTGTGTGTGTATGGGAGAAGGGCTGTAGGAAAAGGGGTGGGAGCGCTCCTTCTGTGTGTGTCCCCCGTAGGGAGCTGGGTGTGAGGGCTGGCTCCGCATGTGCGTGTGGGAGGGAGTTGCTGTAGGGGACAGGGAAGGAAGGACCTCTGCTCTCTGCGGGCTGTCAGGGGGAAAGGGACAGAGTGGCAGCCCTGCATGAGTGCGCGTGTCGGCTGCCATAGTGGGGGCTCTGGGTGGATGGGAGGGAGCTGCTGGAGGGAGCAGGGTGGGAGCACTGGCTCTGTTTGTGCACAGGGCATTGCTGCAGGGGAGGGCAGCATGTCCAGCATGAGGCCGGGAGAAATTCTTGGGCTGTATGTAATGTCACTGCAAAAACCCCCATCCCCTCAGGGTCACTGTGACGCCTCTGCTGTCCTGTGCTGGCCTTGCTGCACTATTTCCTACAACAGCAGCTCCTGGCTTTCACCGAGCTGGCTGTGAAAGACAGGTCCACAAGCTATTTGAGAGATGCCCTCACTCAAACCAAAGATGCCTCCAGTATTTCTGGATGTTAAATGCATCCCCAGCAACACAGCGGTGCCAGTTTGGAATGCCCCCAAATATGGTACCCTGCAGGTACAGGAGGGAAGGGGCATGAAGGAGGTTAGTCCTTGCATTACACCTCACTACTGTTTCTTGCTGGAGGGACTCAGAGCCTAAGGAATCACAGAGGTTCTGGGCTGGCTGACAGTAGCAATCACTTCACAAGGTGCAGTGGTGGCCAGTTGTCCTGTGGAAGATACCTCCAGGCCTGCAAACTCCTGTGGGGCACAAGCATTGGCATTCCAGCATCCTTCAACATGTTCTTGCCTTCCAGCCAACCTTCCTCTGGGCAGCCATATGAAAGAGGTTCCCTCACTGGCAGTGAGACCTCTCTCCGAGGAGGATAAGCAGCCACCTGAGTACAACTCCAGCATGAAAACTCCAGAGGTCAAGCCACCATTCCAGTGAGAGGAAGAGGCTGCCCTTGCATGGCCTTGCCAGCCAGGGTGTCTCTGAAAGTCATGTGTCATTACCCCAAGTCATTAGTCTGCAAGATGTCAAAAGACAGGGTAGCCTTGCAAATGCAGGGTCAACCAGAAGCTGTTACAGATGATAGTTCAAATACAGCAGATGCAGTCCTGATCTGGCATGGGGCAGAAGCAGAGGAAAGGTGTGGGCGTACATGGGGAAGCTGTTTCAGGTGGCCCAAGAGTGAAATGCTGTGGCAGCACAGGCTAATGAGGATATTTCAGCCCCTCAAAGTTCTTCCTCTGGTCAGCACGTGCCTGGATTCAGCAAGAGGAGTAGCCCCACGCTGGGTAGGACATTATGTTTTCATACGGCTGCTTCCACCTTCCCTCCATCCTCCATCCCCAGGAAATGGCACAGCTCAGCCCCGCTGCGAAGGGACCCTCCCCCTGGCCAGCTCGCCCACCTATATTTCAAGCTAACATCTGACATGCATTTTGACACAGCCGTGCCTCCCCTCTCTGTTCCCCACTACCTTGCCTTGTTTAGAGCCTGTTTTTTTCTTCCATTGCCAAAACACAATGACTGTTATAATTAACAGATTATCTCAGTGCGACAGCTGCAGTCCTTTGAAAATTAGGTTGAATAACAGGATCCTGCCGTATGGTAATTTCTTTTCATCTCTCAAATATTTTCTCTCTCTCGCTGTCGTTTCTACCTCTTTTTTTTTTTTCTTTCTTTCTTTTCTCTCTCCCCTCCCCTCCCCTCCCCTACCTGTCACCAGCTCCCTGACTGCATGAGTGATATCTTTGGGGTGAAACAGGCTAAAGGGCTCTCTCTACCTTCATCAGCTGTTTTCATTCCTCTTCTTTTACCACCACACCTCGCAGAGAGGCAGTGTTTGCAAGGAGGATCATAAACATGTCAGGAAAAAATGCACCCACCGGAGGCCGTGGTCAGGGGCCCTCCCTGAAGCCCCACTGGCTCAGAAAGGGAATTGCATGGGAAGGGGAGAAACGGGGATGCAGCAGCCCTGAACCACCGCCGGCAACTTTCCCACGGGGATCTGAGCGCAGCGGTGTGGCTGAGTGCTTTGTACCGAGCTAGCCAGGGTGCTCTACCCACCCACCCACCCGTCCGCCTTCTTGCTGACTCAGTACCTGCCCCTGACTCACCACTTGCTCACTGAATGGGGACTGGCAGTACTTATACGGCATCCTTCCCTCTCGCTAAGGCAATAGCTCTGCCACTTACCACCCCCTCTCCCCATTATCCACCTACATCTGTCTCTCTACCGACTCAATCAACCCAAGCCAGCCAAAAAAGCAGCTTGCTGGAAATTCGGGGTTTCAAAACCAAAATAAGAACTGGTGCTGCTCCCAGCTGGACCCAAACTAAAGGCTCGGGAAATCTCCTCCTCCACGACTGGAGATCCCCTGGCCCCTGCTGCAAACTGGACTGATCCATTCACCAAAGTAGCTGGACTCCTCAGGCCTCTGCTTGGGCAGACGTGCTAGCACACAGCGTTTTCAGGCTGTGAGGATGACCAGTCAGATATATGGGACAGGTCTGTTGGGATGGAGCCGGGATTTGGCAACTGAAAGGTTTCAAGTTCAACATGTTCTGGAGTGAAGAAATCTGCAACTTTGTCGTGGACTGTACCAGGAGCATTAGCTAATTATTCTCAATGCCTGGCTTGAGCTCATGCAAAATGCCTTGATCCCGCACTGCTCATTTCAACCGTGTCCGTAATATAAACAACACTGTCTGTTACAATTAAACATTGCTTTTTCCCCCTTGAAAAACAGGGCAATATTCCTCCACACCACCCATCCATCGCAGCCTAACCCACCTCTGCAAAGGCTCGCTCCAGCTGAGTCCTGGGCCTGCTCCTGCCTCCTCAGCGCAGCCATTTCCTCTCCTCCTATGGAGTTCCACCTCATTTATTTCCCTAATCCGGACTCAGTAGAACAGAAACACTTTGTCACCATTATTCTGCCAAAAGCCAAGTACAGTCTTTTAACAAACACTCATCCGTTCCATTGTATTTCAGCAGTCTCCAGTAATGCTCCTCCTCGTTGTCCATGATCTCTCTCTTTTCATCCTTTGCCACCCTCACCCTGCATTCTCCCTCTGCTTTCACTCCAGGCCCTGTGTTGGCTCGTGGCACTTAAAGCACATCTCCTCATTCATTCACTGTCACTTATCCAAATGCTGCCTTCACTTATTAATTCTCCTTTTTTCTAGTAGCATCCCTCCTCTGAGTGCTTTGTACAGTCCTACTTACGTATCCAATAATAGTATTTTCCCAATGAGTGAGTCATATACCCCTTTGCTGACATTTAGAATTCTCCTTGTTCTTTGAAACACGTTTATTCATTCCCCCTTTCTACAATTATATATATGTCTACTCATGGTGGTGCATTTCCTACAGCAGCCGTGCAGCAAACAGATGATCCATGCAAATAACCCAACAAAATAATTTTCTCTGGTGGTACCTTGTCATCCTCCATTTTAATTATGTAGGCCAAAGCTAATTCAAGCTACAAAGCAATCAAAAATAGGGGACACCTTAATTTAAGAAACACCCCACCCTTTCCTTTGTTCTTGCTCAGTCCAGATTTCAATCTTTTTTTTCCCACCTATTTGCTGCTTTGCCTCTTTTGATGTTGTTAGTAACAGAGTACGTGGAGGTTGCAACTGATATTGGGCCTCTGGTTTCCTTGGTGCTGTAAACATTTAAGTGAGAAATAAACTTTGCTTCAGACTGTTTCCAAGCTGAAAGAACAGGAAAAAAAAAAAAAGAGTAAAAAAGAAAAAAAGGAGTATCACTCAGCTAACAGGGGCGCATAAATGTCTTACCCACTAACCCAGGTAATATACATTCCATGATCAGGGAGTGATGCCGCATCCCCCTAAATCTCTCTCCAGAGGCTTCATCAGGTAGCCCTAGCAAGTAATTCATCTGGCAGTCCCTCCTTATTTCTCACCGTAGCCCTTATTCCTTCCCCCACACTTCTCTTTGCTTCTTTTCAGTCCTTAGTCACCCTTGCATATGCTGTATTTTATTTATTCCTTACTACTACTCTTAATCTGCATAGGCCAAACCCTAAGCTCTGTAGTCACCCTGACTCATTTCCTACCCAGGAAAAGCAAGGATTTAAATCAGTGGGAAAGCCTGTGATGTCAATCTGGACAGAGACTGACACTGCACGGGGACTCCCGCATGATTATTTCTTGTTCTCTTCTCACTCACTCAGGTCTGCATTTAGCAACATACTCCAGCATGCACCCAACTGCAAACCTATGCAAGTCCCATTCAGCTTCTCAATTGCTTTCTTCAACAACATCTGTGTTGATGGTTCCCACATCTTCCAAACACAACAGATTCTCCTTCTGTGCTTCCTCTTCCTAGCCTCTTTGTTACCCACCCACCAACATCCTTTCTCTAGTTTTGAGAAATTAATTTAGACTTTAACTTTTTTTTCCCTTTGCTTGTTTGGATTTTCTTATTTTCACTGCTGCCCAGGCACTCCAGCTTGTAATTTCACCTCCCTTTTCCTGAGATTGCTATGTTGAATAAAACACTGACTTCCCCCTCTGCTCTCCAGTATTCTGAAATCCCGAATTGGGCCATTGAGGAGAAAAACTATTGGCCAGGATTGCTGTCTCTGATACTGAAACAGATCTGGCAGTAATATTTACAGGCTACTTTGAAAGCTCCAGGGATGGCTTGTGGCCAAAAGCGATGATATCCACCCCCTCTTTTTTTAATGATGTCTTCCTATGACTCAGTCTGGTCCATAAGTCAAAATGAGATATTTTTTTTTTAACCATCCTCCCTTTAAGCAATGAGAACAAGAGCCTAAGAACAGAACGCCGTAGCATCACGGACAGGACGGGCTACGTCACGAGTAATGCAACTTGGGGTGTCCTTGGTGGCTTGAAAAGAAGCAGAACAAAAGGCACATGTCCTCTTTCCGGAGAAATGAGTTTTGGCAGAGCTAAGCTGGCAATTGCCTGAGTTTTCTAAACTTAGTTTTATCTGTAAGCAAAGCGAGAAACACGCGGGAAGCAGAGACACCATGACCTCGGGGGCTCATGACTTCCTGGGCTCAGCAAGGAGCTACCGTGCCCTTTATTATCCACCATTGTACCGAGGCAGAGTCTTGAATAAAGGGGACGGTGTAGGGGGAACTGTGACAGCTGTTTCAAAGTGGGACTGTGGCGTACCAGCACAGCCTGCCCACACACTCTTACCTCTGCCTCCAGCTATACAGTCTGCAGCAACAAACAGCCATTCAAATGGTTGATAAACGAGCAGTTCAGCCGGAGACCGCTTAATTTGCTCCTTGCCTTCTTTGTCTGCCGGTGGCAGGGAAAAAATGCGTGTTTGGAAATTGGCAGTGTTGTGTATAGCGTTACCAGGCTGGAGTTATACTGACTGCTAGAGGAAATAAATAAATAAATAAAAACAAAATGGGAGAAGAGGGAAGGCGGCTCAGACCTGGGGAGAAGAAGGGTGGTGTGTGGTGAAGGGAGTGGGGCAGGGGGAGGCAGGGAAAGAAAAAGGGAGAGAAATGAGATGGTATTGTATCCAAGACTAGATACTACGATGATGAGGACATTAAGAATATGATAGATAGGCAGGAAAGGAAGGCAAACAGACAGAAGCAGGCACAGAGAAAGAGACAGAGACGAAGGAGGGAGGGAGAAGGAAGAGAGAGAGAGGCAGAATTAATTTAGGAGGAATATACTGAAAACATAATCTTCTCAACGGGAAAAAAGGAGAGAGAGAATTAAACAAACAGCGACAGGAAACTGGGAAAGAATAACTTTTTTTTTTATGAGCTTGTTAACATTTGTGAAGTTAAGTAACCCTAAATTTATGCCATTAATTTGCATGTATTACGTTTTTTTTCTCCGCTGCCAGTTTATAGTCTCTGTGAAACCTTTAAAAAGTGGCTTTTTTTCCTCCTTTTCCCTTCGCTTGTGTTAATTAAGGCTTGTGATATATGTATATTTTTACACTGCCGTGTTGCTCTAGCATTTAATCATCAAATGGCCCTTTTTGCCTTTTCCTTGGGCCATTCCTGCCTCTTTTCCTCCTCTCCACAGAAACATGAGGAGGTCTGTGGGTCTCCCCCATCCACACCCGTCTGTAAGCACGCCTAGAGCCTGGCTGGGCTCCCACCGACCATGTCCCTGCGAGACAAGGCGGCTGTCACAACAGGGAGACGTGGGGAGGATCTTCAGCTGCTGAAGAGTTAACAGCTCCAATCCACTCGGGCAATCACATTGCCATGCTGAAGCACACTGTATTTACACATCACCAATCACTGGGGAGCCTTAAAATCGGATTCTCGGGGGAAATCCAGCCAAAGAGCACAGTGAGATTCCTAATGAAGGTTCGTGGCCAGAGCTGGGGGAGGCACAAGTGATGGATACGCTATAATCGCCTGCTGGCAGGAAAGGGGATGCAGGTCATCCTCCAGGGCTTTGGTAGCACCCAGAAATCTCCAGGCTAAAACGTGCATAGAAAGAGCTGCTGTAGAAAATACAGCAGCTTCTTCCCTCCACCTGGAGGACTGCCCCACACCTGTTCCAGAGACAGCAGTCCCTCTTCTCCTCCCAAGGACTCTTCTTTCTGGGCAGACAGATCTCTCTTCTAAGCACATCACTGACTTCGGAAGTGCCCTAGGCCAACACAAAGCGTAGCTGGTGGAGGCCTTTTGGCAGCTGTCCCAGCGAGCATATTTCTGAGCTCAGCTGGACAGGAGTCTTGGTCCTAAATGTGCTTTGATTGCTTTGCTCCTCTCTAAAGGCTCTGTATCTCCCAGCTGTAAGCAGAGTTTGCTGAAGCAAGAAGCAGGTTGCTAAGCCTGGTTTGGATGCCGTTTGGTCTCTAGTGGAGCTGACGGGACTTGTCTTGTTAAAAGCCAGCTGAGCTGAGACCACGAACACTGAACATTGATTCAGACCTAAACACCCGCCACGGGAGACACAGCAACTCGAGCAGCGAATAAGGGTGATTGCTGGTCACAGCAAAGATGGTGTTCCCTCATCCCCTATGGAGGAAGCTTGTGATATCCTTGGGGCTCTGACAGGCATATGACAGGTTTCTGGAGGGTCTCTGCTGGACTGGAGTTGGAAAGGAGAGGTAGGGGAGACAGACCAGGCTTTCCGCACTGTCACTATTATTTTGCCATATGGGGGTGTTGAGCACCAGAGAGGATATTCTGATTTACTCCCTGGCTTACCGTTGCTGTGGCAACGGGAGAAATACAGGCCAAACCAGGCTGCATCTGCAATGTGGTGGTAATAGGGAGTTTGGGTTCCCATGTGTTTGTTTGTTTGTTTGTTTGACTGTTTGCAGGAGCCACATGGTGAAAAAGCACTGTCGCGATGAAAAGGGAACAGGGCCCAAATTGTACCCAGACAAATATGCCCTCCTCTCATGCAACAGCAAAACAGTCATGCATGCAGTCATATTCGCAGTGCACAGCCTGAGGAACACCGGTACATACATATGTCCTCTCTTCCCACCACGCATACACCTCAGGAGCTGGAGGTCCCCTAGCTACTCCACCATTGTCCCAAGAAGCTGGACTTCTTTTTTTCACAGATACGAAGCCCCTGTGCACTGGACACTTTCTAGTAGGGCTCTGAAGAACAACTAAGAGTCTGGGGCCCACCAGCTTGTCTCAGCAAGAGAATCTCCTCCGCCATCAGGTCCACACATCCCAGTTAGCCATGATGCTAAGGGGTACCATACCCCCACATTGGCTGCTGAGGAAATACTCCTCCCTGCACGTACTCCTCCAGCACATCATAGTGACTAGTTCTTACCTCCTGATGCGATCAACAAAACAAACTCAGCCCTGTCTCAACACTCATATCCACAGTTGAGAGAGGTGGCCTCCATTCCTAACATCAGAATGAGCCCTCAGGTCATATAAATTAGCTTATTGCAGATGCCAGCCTTCAACTGTGACACCACCATCTTACGAATCTGCTAGCACAATTCCCACCCCAGAAAGCAAGCTGTAGAGCAAAGTACAGCCTCTTTCCCTCCCTCTCATCCAGCCTGCTGGGACTCAAGTATTCTCAGCCTAAACTGTGGCCTTTGAGAAAGGCTCCACATCCAATGCATCCAAAGTGCTGGCCCCAGAGATCTCCTTGGGGTCAGGTGGAAGGAAGGAGATGATTCTTCATCTGCCCCTCACAGCCCCAAGGCTGGTCCCTGGAGAGCTGGAAGCACAGAATAGCCTTATAGCAACGTAAAGTTGCTACTCAGTCGCATCCTGATTCATTCTCCCTGATCCAACAGCCCGCAACAGGCTGAAGCTAGGAAGGGTGCCGGAGAAAAATAGCCTGATGACAGGGCAGGAGCAGGCTTTGCTCAGGCATAGAGGCCTTGGTGTTCCTCAAAATCAGACTCCTAATCAGCTTTGGGAGTCCTGTGTTGCAGCTTTTGCAATGGAGAGGTAAAGTCCATGGCAGAGAGAGACTGATTTTCCTCAGTCTGGGGGAGCAGACCCCTGTGAGACCAGACTCCTGCATGGGAACAGTGCACAAGGGGTCTGAGAAGAAAAGGGTGGTGATGCCCGTAACCCGTTGGCTGCTGGTTGTAGCGACTTGAAGGACATTGCGGTAAAAAAAAAAAGCGGGGGGGGGGAAGAGGTTAAGGTTGAGCTGGAAAAGATGAGGTGATGGAGATGAGAGGCTCTGCAGGCATGAAAAACTTCTGCAGAACATTGTGCAGACAGAAGTCCAGCTCAACCCCAGTGAGGACACGACAGCCAACAGGGCATGTGTGGTGGCTGCATGCGTGGTACAGGAATGTGCTGTGAGTCTGCAGAGTGCCTGGCCACCCAGAGCCCTGCACACGCGGGAGGGGTGAGGTGGGGTGTAGATTTCCTTCCTTTCACTCCTGTCTGCCTTTCCTCCCATCGTTCCTGAGACTCCATCTGGCTCCACTATTTTTACACACATACACACACACACACAAAAAAAAAAAAAAAGAGAAAATAAACACTTAATTTCTAACCTAATCAGCCCTTCTCTCACTAATTAGCACCCTCTGAGCACATCCACAGGCTGTGAGAGATACTCTGGGGTTGATAATGACCCCCAACCTGCAGATGCATATGCTGACGGGTCAGCAGAGCCAAGAGCAAGCCAGGGGGGAGGCAGGGAGCAGAATGACCTTTGCTGTTTGGTTTTTTTTCCTCAAATCTGGGATACTGGAAGGGGGATGTCTCCTTTTTTTGGCAGGATCCCTTGTGTGTATGTGTTTTTCTGTGGGAGAGTGCGTGTGTGTGTGTGCACACGCATGTGTGCCGAGGAGGGGGGAAGCTGGAGAGATTTGGAGGGAGGGGACTGGAACAAAATTCTGGCACTGAGCCCAAACCTGAAACACATGCCAATTTGTGCCTCTTGCTGGTGGTAATGAAGGGCTCCGTTCAGGACACACGGGACACTAATTAAGGGGCTTCAAAGGCAGCTTTCTGCAGAGTGCTCTCTGAAGGGGGGCTGAGGGGAGGAAGGAGCACAAGAGGGGGGTGTTCTCCACTCAATGGAAGACTTCTGGCTCCTAGTGCTGCTGGGAAGGCACTTTTTCTTTCTGCCTGTCTCCCATAGCAACTCCTACCCATGAGAGCTAAGAAGGTGCAAGCATCTGGCAGCTCTGGGCAAGCCCTCAACATCAAGCAGGCAAGGCAAGCTCTGGTACCAAGCGTGTGCTGCCGTGGGGAGGACAAAGTTCCCCGTGGAAGTGGAGGGACACAAAGCTTAAAAGAAGCAAAGGTGGACATAGGGCATGGCAGAAAGAGAGAGAAGAAGAGAAGGAGCGGGAAGGGGAGAGGCAGGGACTCGGTGTGATTGGTTTGCAAAGGTAGCACCTATGGGAAGAGGAGTTGCCCTTAGTCTCCAGGGGTTTGCAGGGAATAAAGCCCTGAATCACCACAGATCGATAAAACATGGCTGAGTCTTGTCAACCGCATCCCACAGGGTTATTTCTCATTAGACACCGGATGGTGCAAACTTTGTGAATAGGACAATGGGCAAGACTGAGAATGTGCCTCCAATTTGACAGTCTGGGCACAAAGCTCTGGGCTTAGCTGGGCACCAAAGACAAACAGTCACTGCATGGGCACCCAAAGAGCTCTAGCCCACTTCCAGGAGCTTCACAGACCTTGGCCCTACCACCTCTAAACATGGCAAATTCACTCATAACCATAGCGTTCCCGTCTCAAAGGGAAGGAGGCAAGCCACAGAACAGGTGACGGGACTCAGCCATGGCCACCAAAGAGAGTCTCAGGAAGCTCTCCTGCTTCCTACCTGGTACCCCAACCGCACACCTGCCCACCCTCCCTCCATGGAAGTAAGCATGAAGCAGCAGCTCTGATGGAAAACAGGCCTGTGCTGAGATTGATTAAACGGGGACAGAGTGTGGGAGGGAAGAGAAGAATAAATTGGCAGAGAGAGCAACAGAGCGTTAGTGAGAGACAGGAAGAAAGGATGAGTGAGAAGTATGGTGAGGAAGAGAAAAAAGAGAATAGAGGGTTGTCTACGGGTTATATTCAGCAGGCCATGCATCAAGCACAGAGAGAAAGCAAGGGAAAGAAAAGAGAGGTGATATGAGCACATGAGAAGGAGAAGAAGTGAGAAAAGACTCACAAAGAGCAACAGAAGCAGACAGCTTGAGAGAGAAGGAGTGCTTCACTGATTCTGCATGACAGCATGCTCCCTGCCATCACTCACCACCCCACAAGCTGCCAGAGTGCCCCACAGCTCCAATTAGCTTGAGAGAGAGCTGCCTTCTCTATGCCAGGCTGTCTCAGCACCACACATGGGTCACCTGGACACAGCTGTTTGGGAGTCAGGACCAGTCCTGCCACAGTGAGCTATGGGTATACAATATTTAACCAAGGAGAGGCAGAAGGCTAGCTGAACGCACCTTTCAGTAGTCCTCTAATGCTTCTCCACAACTGTCCAGAGCTGTAGTTTTTCTGACCTTTCTGCTTGCTCCTGTTCACTGTCCTCCTGTGCACCAACCCACACTTAACCGCTTATTCCGGATGGCCTGCTCCGTGTCTCCTGTGTTCAGTGTCACCCAGCCAAAAGCACGGCCACCTGCAGCCCAGAGCAGGGCTGTGACTACTGCTGGAGACAAGGAGGGAGGAGGCTCATCCCGGGAGAAGCACCTGGGGTGAGCCTGGCTGAGGTGTGACTCAGGCCAGCGGCTCGCCAGTGCAGGGAAAGCAGTGCAAGGCAATTCTAAACATCAGCTCTTGGACAAAAGGCTTCACGTGCATATCCAGCAATTCCCTGTCTGCTTCCTTACTGCTGACCAGCCATGAATCTCACTGCCCAACCCAAGCGGTTTCTGAGAAGAGGTGGTCAGATTCCTAGGCAGACAGAGCCAAAAGGGTTTGGATGCAGAAACACATTATGGTGCTGGAATCTGCCCCAAATCAGGTGTTACAGCTGCCTGGGCTGAGGGCTTGCTAGGATCTGCAGGAAAAAACCTCAGCCTCAGGGAGGTGCAGACACAGTCTCGGATATAATTGCAAGACACAGCCTTGGAAGGGCCTAGCTCCATGACTGACTCATCTTATGCAAGTGTAACAACCACAGCACAGT
Organism: Xenus cinereus; assembly: GCA_025774025.1. Taxonomy (NCBI): domain Eukaryota; kingdom Metazoa; phylum Chordata; class Aves; order Charadriiformes; family Scolopacidae; genus Xenus; species Xenus cinereus. The sequence goes on along the minus strand of JAOXJK010000001.1, from coordinate 56,043,060 downwards.
CCAGAGAAGTCCAGGGCACTCATGCACCCTGCCTCCTTCCATCCCCCAGACCACCAAACACTTCCCATCAGCTGCTAACAGCTGCTGAACCTTTACTAAGAAAGCCAGAAAAGATCTAAATTAAACGCGAGAGCAGAGCTCATCACCAACCTCTTCTGACCATGGGGGAAATAACAGCCAAACTCAGGTTCACAGAAAGATAACAACCTTAGTTTCCATGAAGAGAAGAAACAGGGACACTCTCCAGACTCACCTTTCCTCTCCCAGTTCTTTCTTCTGCCCCACATCCTTCTATCCTGTGCAATCCACATTGGATGCCATGCCAAGGATAGATAAACAGGCAACTAGTGAATCACTCTTACTAAGTTTGAACTGATTATTTAAAAAAAAAAAATGGAAAGAGAGGGAGAGAAAATCAAAGCTGGGATTACAGGCTTAGCAAGCATGAGTGCATATTCAGCCTACACTGTTCTCTTTGTGACTCTGTCACACCAGTAGACTGCTAAGAGAGTTATACCATTACTAACATGACAGCATTGTCCTACCCAGCCTGGATTAGAAATCCCAGTGGCTGTGTGGAGGGGAAAAGTCCCTTGGCAGTAGCAGGCACTTGGCCTCACGATGCCTTCCACTCGCAGCATGCTGGCCAGGCAGGGAGAAGTACTCAATTATCAGGCAGGCTCTGCCTTTTCCTAGGCCAGCTTTCTCTTATTGTCTGACTGCTTTCTCCCTGGCCAGTGATGCTTGAGAAGTCTGTCACGCAAGAGAAACTCAAGATGGTCCAGGCAATTCCTGAATCCGGCAGACTTCTCACAGCTGACCCCCTCCTCCTCCTCACGAATACACAGTCTTCTCCGAGTATGGATAGGCTGCTCAGTCCGCAGGTGGTGAATATCTCCTTCACAAACCCAGGACCTCCAACGACAGCCTGGAAAACTGGATCTCGCTATTCCCTGCTTGGCTGAGAGCATCAGTCAGTTGTGATTCCTTAGTGCTTCTCTGCTCTAAAATCATCCTACAGTCACAGAGCCGAGACTGATTGCCCTCATTACATTGACTTCTTAAGGAGGACTCCACCGGTTGTTAAACATGTTAAAGATGTGTGTGTTGCCCTAATCCAATTCTCAAACATCTCCTTTGTTTCAAGTAACCCGTCTATAAATACCACTCAAAACATCTTGGCAATCAGATCATCAGCCACACACTCATCCACTGCTTGTACCCCTTGAGACATCCCTGAGGACTGTGAACCCTCTCTGGGATAGTGCTGTTACAGTGTGCTTCTGAGCTGGCACAGACTGACAAAAAAAGGCAGTAAATGCAGGCCAGGATGCAGAAAGAGGAAGGGCTGTTGAGTAACATGCTCTGTCATTGCCCTGGCAGCAGCCAGCATCTCTGCTGAAGTGATGGGCAAGGATTCGGGGGACCAGCTTTGGTACCAGTGAGAGAAAATGAAATGGATGCTGTGTAAATTGGCTATGTCGGTCCCTGGATCTCCAGAGAGGGAAGGAGGAGTTGGACTTGGAGTGAGAAAGGCAGTGAACTGAGATGAGGAGAGAATTGGGTATGCAGTGCCTGGAGGGTGAGGGTCAAGACCAAGAGCAGCAGAAGGAGCTGCCTAGGACAGCTGCTCACCCAGATGGTCTCCAGTCTGCAGCCTTCAGATCTTGCCTTAGCTCCAACCCTGTGGCTGGTGCTTGTGGCCTCATCCCCCCACATCCCTGTTCTGCAGCCAGTAAAGCCGTTGGTGGGGCAGGCTCTGTACCGCTGCAGGAACTGGGGCAGGGACCAGTCCTCGTTTGCAGTACCCCAGTACTACTTCATCTGTCCCAACCCAAAGAGGCAAGGGAATAAACACATTTATTCTTTCCAGAGCTGCCCCAGGGCTAGGCTACAATATTTTATGGCCCAGTTCTTAGCCTATTTGCATTTTGTATTTTTACTTCAACTGCTGTTTGTTTCCAGGCATTTGGGATGCCTAATGATTTTCAAAGCAATGTTTATTTTAATCCCTCTAATTTATTAATACACTGGTTGGCCTCGAAGTGCTTGGGAAAGAAGAGTAACGAGGTTGTAACCAGTGCTTTGAATAAAGCATCAAACTGTCATACGAGCACATCAAAGCAAGAGCAAGCAGCCCACTTTGTTGGCTACATCATGATACAGCCTCATGGGTCCTCCAGCTTGGTGTCAGGCTTTCTCATACATGTCACCCTGCAACGCTACCAGGCTCACCAGCTCTGAGGAGGAAGTAAAAAAAGTAGCGATGCCCAGAGGCACCTCCCCATGAAAAGTCTGCCCTCTCTCACCTTCTTTCGTGCTGTGAGAACCTAACATGCCACTAAGGTGCAGACGGTATAACCATGCTGACACCCATGGGGGTTTGCAGGCAATGCTGTAATCTGCCAATAAATCAAAGATGCGCTTGGCCTCCACCCTCCACTGTGCTCTCTTCAGCCCGGTGCTCTATGGTGAGGGTACAGTTTCACACACAGGGCAGTCCCTGAAAGAACAATGAGCATAAATGCTGCTAATCATGCAAATGAGAGGGCTTTGAATCTCTGCTAGTCAGTCCCAAAAGGAAAATGTCAGATTTCCTCGGCACAAGAAAACAACTGACAGGTCCTGAAAATCCTAGGGTCTGCCCTCAGATAACTTTTCCCTCCTCCAGGAAAGTGAAGAGTGTGCCCCATTGTGCTTTTGTGAACCTGCCCTAAGTCAAGGCCTAAAGACCACAGTATTTCTCATCTGACAACTTCATAGCATCCTTACAGCTGCAAAGCCCCTGGGCCCTCAATGGTCCCACTGAGCTGAAGAACCACTTTCTCCCATCTCACACCTGCTAAAAAGGCTCACAGCAGCACAGGTTCCCTTATCCATTGCTACTACTACAGCTCTGAACATGTTAGCCATGGACCAGCATTTGCCGGAGACCCACCACTTGCAGAAAGCAGAAGCCTCTTTCTTCTGTAGTGCAGGGCTTCCTGCAAGTGTACATCTTGTGCTAAAGGGCTGAGGTGACTCCATAAACAGCTCTGTGAAAGCAGCCTGAAGTTGCTGCTGGTTGTCATGATGAGTTAGTTGTGCTAGATGTCCTCCAGAAGCACAGTTCTACCTGGGAATAGACAATGACTACTGTTTACAGGGGGCGAACACATCCTGGATGAATGAGCTTATTACAACAGCCAGCACGCGGTCTGGAAAGTGGGGGGGCACCTGCACTGCCATTCTCTTTGCACTGGTGGACAGACTGCCAGAAACAGAAGCGCCTCGAGAAGGGCAATGGTGGGATACCAGCTCTTTCAGCCAGGATGCAGGAAGGAAAAAAAAAAATGTTTTTGCAGTGCCAGTTGTAAAGTGGTTTCTGGAGTGGCTCCCTTTGCTGAGATACACAGGTTCTGTCAGCGCCGATGCAGCCTACGCGGAAGCGTGCCCCAAGCTCGCCCCGTACCCATCCAAAGGCAGACGCCTGCATGCCCAGCAGCTCCGATGCAATACATTTGCAGGACAAGTATCTCCTCAGCAGTGCCTGGTCCGACACTTCCCTGGGATAAGCGGTCACAGCAATAGGTTTACTCCCTTTCCTACCCCCAGATTCAGCCTGCTCCTACCGGGGTAGCTCCAGTTCTTGCCCAGACATCACTTCTCATCCCTCACCAAGTATTGCTGTGTCCCTAATCACCCTATTAATTTTTTTTTTGCTTCTAAATCTTGCACTTTGCTTTAAAAAGACCCTCTCCTATCCCAGCTGCATCTCCAATCTGACAAACAGGAGCGCAGGGACAAGGGCTGTCTGCCACAGTGTCCTCTCATTCCCTGCTCCTTTGCGGGGTGCCAGTCTGCCAGCAGAGCATCTCCCCCTCCTCGCCTTCCCTCCCTGATTCCCCACATTTCCACCACCTCCTGCCAGCACAAGAAAGGCCCCCTGGGGAGGCACTGAGACTGCTCACCCTCTTTCTTCTCTCCCATCTCCTCCTCCTCCTCCTCCTGTGTGGAACCCCTGATGGCATCTACCCACTCACTGGGAGGGACATCAGAGATGTCGTGCCTGCCCTGCTCCTGGTACTCAATACCAGTTAGCTTGTTGTGAGGGCACTGTCAACCACTCTGGCAGCCTTCCCCTCCCACCCAGCCCCCCCAGAGCCAACAGGAAGAAAAGGGGTGGCATGAATCCCAGCTCTCTGCTGTGTCTTGTACACAGGGCATTATCTTCACCCTACAAAACAGGGTAACTCTTGGCAACGCTGGAAGAGGTGGTGCTTGTGAGCACTTAGGTGATAAAGTCAGGTTACTACCTCGCTGCCCCAGCAAGACACCTCCTGCCCATCACCTCTGGGGCAGGGAGCTCCCTGCTTTAGCAAAGCCTGGTCTTCCAGCCAGCTCTCCTAGGCTGCAGAGGAGATAAAGATCTTTGAAGCAGGATTTGAATGGAGTCCTCAGCTGGATGATGTCCTACTTAAGGAGAAAGCCAGGGTGAATTAACCCTGATCTCTGCTCTCAACACGATGCACCAAGTGATGAGGACTTTGGAGGGAAATAACCAGAGGGACAGCAGACAAATAGGCTCTCAGAGCCTTCCTGAGAGGAGCGTAACAAACTCGTGTACTTAAAGCCAAAACCCTTCTCACTCTCCCTGTAGGTTTCTTGATGTCTTTTCTCCTACTGCCTTTATGATCCCTCAGCAAAGAGCACAGCCTCGGCAACACAGCCCCAGCAGGGAAGTTCAAGAAAAGCCAAACCCTACAGGATCAAGCCTTTCTTATCTAAGAGCTCAGGCAAGGGCCATCTGACCCCAGGATGCTTTCTCCAGCAGTGACAAGCACAGAGGCTTTGGAAAAAGGAGCAGAACCTGGCCAAGATATAGTGATGGCTCCCCAGGTTACTCTCCCATACAAGTTGAAGCCAGTGGATTTCATAATTTGGACATGGTCCCTACAAATTTACAAAACCTTACAAAATTCCTCCAAAGGACCTTCTCCGGTCTCCCCTTTAACTGCTGCACTTTCTAGTTGCACTTCATAGCTACATGCCAGGTGCATTTCTGGTGGCAAGAAAGGGGACAGTAAAAGGCCCATCCATGAAGGAAGAGACTCTTTTGCAGTCCTTTCAGTGCAGAGTGTCCCTGTAGAGGGGAAGGAGGGCAGGTCTTCCTCCTCCATCCTCCTCTGTAGGAGTGAAGGGTCATGAACATGCCAGGAAAGTTCAGCAGCACTTGGGCGAGGCCTACGGATCTCTGAGTAAGAGCATGCCAGACAAAACGGGGAGACCATCACTGCGTGCGCTCACATTCAATGAGTCCGTAAAACTGGCTTGTGCAAACATCCCACTGTGAGAGTTCACGTGTGACGTGACTCGCAGTGGGCCCTGGGACGTGTCCGCAGCCTGTGAGCGTGCGAGCCGACCCCACGGGGTGCACGTCTGTGTGCTGCCTGGCTGTCAGGGCGCCTGCCCACCGGGGAACTTTCCATCTAAACCAGCTGACAGCTGCTCTCCTGAGTTTCCTGGACACCAATAATGTTTTCCCTTTTCTAATCTCCCTGATGTAAATCCATTCACAACGAGTGCCTAGAGACTTTTAATTCCATCGGCATTAAACTCACTAAAACCTCTATTACCAAAAGCTTTTAGGATTTTCCCCAGAATGTACGAGTCAGGTTCGTAACATGACAGAACTCCACCTCTCTAGGGTGTCTGAGAAATTAATTTGTGCTCTCTAAATGCCAGGTTCACTGACCAGACATTGAAAGTATCCCCCTTCCCGTCAGTTAGCTCCAGCTGCTGATACAACACGGTCATTCCCAGGTACTGAGTTGTCTTCTGAAGCATCCATAACAGCGTGAGAAGAGCCCCCCACCTTCTAATAGGCAAGAGCCGTACCAGGGGTTCACAGATGCTGTATTAGAAGTGTAAATGGTCTGTTGCAGTGGCCGCTTGCTGCACTCGTAGAGCAAAGTGTCACAACACTGATGTTCCCCAGTACCGTAAGAAGTGAAAAGGCAGCACGGTCTCATCTCAGCCACATGATGTAAAAGCACAGGGATTAGCCAGCTACACCTCAGTAGAGAAGGTGGCTGGATGCCGAGACGAGTTGAAGGTGGTGGTGAAGGGGGGAAGTCAGCTGTGAGTCAGTGAGCGAGGTTTCTAAACGCTATAATACTCCAGAGATGGTGCATTTATCCTTTGGCCCTGGAGGTTCATTGGTTGCTGTAATAGAGCAGAGAGATGCAATCATCTTTCGATCCCAGAGGTCTTTTTAGGTGCTATAATAGAGTGGTGGTGATCAAGCCGTCTCCGAAGCCTTGGGGTTGCTGGCACGCAGCAGGGGTGACGTCAGCGTCTCTCAGCCCCCGCAGTCCCCAGCTCCTGGATTCCAGGAGAGGTGCTGGAGATGTCGTTTCCATCCCAGAGGTTCACAGGGGCTGTGATGATGTCAGCTTTGAAACACTGCCAAAGTTCCTTCTGGCCGTACAGGAGCTTTTAACCCCATGGAAAGGTGCGATAGTGACCCCAGGTCTCTCGGCACTGGGACACGAGCCCGGCTGCCCCTACTCTATTCACATCAGCTGCAGTGGGTGTAGCTCCGAGCTACCCACCAAAACAAATCACAGCTCTAAGAATATAGGAGAGCACAGAGATCCAGCGAGGAGAGGCATGCGGAGATGCTCCTCAGTGTTTGTTTTCCTGGCTTAAAAAACATTTCCCTGCGCAAGGAGTCACTCCGCTCACACCTCGTGGGCTGCCCAGAAAGGAGACATACTTACAAGGAGTCTGAGATTTGTGTGTGCTACACACAAATAGCTAGAAATCAGACTCTGTGAACAGTCTCAGTTAGCTAAGCTGTTAATGACTTCAGCACCCTATATCATGTATTCAGTAAAAAAAACCACAAAACTGGGACCACCTCCTGGGTAGGGAATGCTGTAGGACAGGAAGGAGGTGTTTATAGACTCAGGTCCTTACACTGAAGAAAGGGGGAAATAATCAGATACAATTTCAGGGTTTCTATAGGCCCAGGGATTTCTCTTCTCCCTTCAGCCCCAGCAGATTTTTAATTGTGGGCTCCAGCTCGGCCTGGCAAATGGAAAGGCTGCAATACCCTGTTATCCTGTCACTGATTCCCACATCCATAGCTCAGGCAGGAGGTGAAAGCATGGGCAATCTCCCAGGAATGTCTGGGAACTTTCCAGGTTAGGTTTCTGATGGCAGGCAATTTCAAGAATTTAAGTGGTTTTGCATTTTGTGTGTGTGTGTGTGCTGTTTGGTTTCAACTGGAACTCTGAGGCTGAAACTCAGTTCAAACTCAGAGGCCGAAAACACTGCTTCTTACTACTGACTTCGAGATGATTATGCCAGTTTATGTTAGGAGGGAATCTGACCCCATTCTTACCTGAGCTTGAGGGTGCTCCTGAACACACGTGATGCTAGGAAGACTTGAGACATGAACAGAAGTTCACTTATATCCCAGCAGGTGTTATTAAGGCAAGGTGCATGCTGGGGAACAACCATTCCAGATCAGAGAGATGTCCACACGGACTCTCATGAAAGACATCACCAGATTTTTGGGGGGAAAAGGTGGAAAAACCTCAAACAGATAGATGAGGAACAATGTGCTCCTACCTTCATTTTTTTATTGGTCGCTATGAGTTCTGGGTTAATATAGGCTCTGAAGACCAAACCTGAAAGTTCAGGCTCCAAAATTGGGCTCATCCTTTGTTAAAGCTCATTTGTGTATTCTTGCTCTCCACAAAAATACACAAGCCCGCGATGAACCTTTCTAAATTCTCGGTCCTGACAAAATCTCATGACTTGGAGCTCCACAGCCCAACCTTGTGAAACTGAATCCCATGCATTTTAATTTCACTATGCATTCCCTCACTCCTATGGAAGGAGGAAGGAAGGAAAGGTGTACTCATATGTAGTGTAATTTTATTTCCTTTCAATAACCACTCCCAGCCTGCTGTCTGACACTAGCAACCTTTGTCTCCTCCATCTCTTCACCTGGGGGTGCTCATGGGCTTTCTGCCTCACCTCAGAGCCTCTTCAATTCTCCAGCACCCCTTCAGAAACAGGCCGACCCTGGTTCAGCGTGCAACTCCAAATTAGGCAGCGACACAGGTGTATCAAGAGCCTCGCAGCTCTTCCAAAGTACTCCCTACCCACTGCCTCCGCAGCCAGACAGCTACTTTGCCTGCTCAAGGGCATCACAACGCAGGGCAGAGCTCTGCAAAGAGCTCCCTGACATCCGCCCACACTTTCATTTGGCTGATACCCTTCATTCAGGATCTTCAGGGGTTTCTAAAGAGTTGCGAGTCTGCCCTGCAACACGCATTGCTTTGAACTTATCAACGCTGAGCTTCGTTCGCCAGAGCGCAGCGCATTCATTTAACTTAGCTCTCTTTCCCCAGCATTTCTCACAGCCCTTTCTGGCCACAGCCAACTTAATAGCTTTGTCTCATCTGCAAATCTTCATACGGCATATCTTTCCTCCCACCTTTCCAAGTCATTAAACAATACAGTAAATCACATGGGATTTAGAAGAGAACCTGGAGGCCACATTAACCTTTTGCCATGGTGAAACTTGACTGTTTAATCCCCTCATTCTTTCAGTCTCCTATACAGTTTTTGATCTATGTCAATATTTTTTCTCTCACTGACTACTTAGCTCCTTTAGTAGCTCTTGTACAGGATCTTTCAAAAGCCTTTTGGAAGTCTAAATACATTATATCAGTTGGTTCTCCTTTATCCACTGCTATATTGACACATTCAAAGAGTTGTAGGAGATTAGCAAGATGCAGTTTTCTTCTGCTGAACACGTGCTGGTTAGGCCCTATCAGGCCACAATCTTCCAGATGTCTTCAAGCATTGCTTTTTAATTATCATTCCCACCAGTTTACCAGATACAGATGCAAAGCTTACTGATCTTTAATTCCCCGGATCATCACTGAAGCCTTTTTTTAAATATAGGTACAACATTTGGTCTTCTCCAATTCCCCGAACCAGTAGCTTTTTTTTTTTCACAAGAGATTGCATATTTTTGTTAGCAGCTCAATCACTTAAGCTCCTTCCAAACTCTTGGATTTAACCATCTGGACTTGATAACTTATTGTTCAGGGAAAGTGGGGGAGGTTTTGTGGTTTTTTTCAGTGGGTTTTGGGTTTTTTTGTGATTGGCTTTGTCCCAGCACCCATTATTATACCAGCATGGTTTCCAACAGTTTCTCATCTAAGGAGATACGGGAAAAGAACCTCACAAACACCGTTGGTAGGGACAGCTGATATAAGAGAAATCATAAGAGACTTCAGCTCCCCAGCAACATCCTAAAAATGGAGATACTGAGTCACTTTAAACACAGGAGGTGACTGGAATTGATCAGTGCAAGTTTTCTTGGATAACTTCCACCCTGTTCTGACCGACCAGGCTAGTTTTGCTCATTTGTTTGGGTCTCTTGCTGAATAGTGATTTCCATCTTGACCCCAGAAGATTCAGGGCAGGAACGGAGCTAGCTTGATTATATACAGCAATAAAAAGAAAGTGACCTCAGTGCTGGGGGATGCATGAACCAGGGAGGAGATGAAACCCAGCGAGGATGAAAAGAAGTAAATCAGAAGGTGAGCAGAACAATGCTGGGCTGTTAGCTCCATTGATTGCCTTTCAACTGAATCAGCCCCAAGACATGAAGCGCAATAGGAAATGCTGGGGAACTCAAATAAGTAGCCCCATTATATGAGTGTTTCTGTCTTTGTGCCGGGCTGGTTCTCGATAGCTCTCACCATGCTGGCTGGCTTTAAAAGGCATGGGAGTTCAGATCAGGGCACAGCCTGATGGCCCTGATATGCCACTGGCTTCAAGCCACATGGCCCATTGGTCCTACAACAGGGGGACAGGGAGGAAGCTCAATATGGGCAAGAGGCACCCACAGATTTGTGTCACAGCTACACCACAGTGCACGCATGACCGCCTTGTGACACATCTTTACCTGCAAGACTGTCAGCAGGCCAACACTGGCATTCCATCTTCTAGAAACTGCCACACTCCCATCAAAAATGACAGAACATCTATATGAACTCTACCTCCCCTATGACAGACCTGGCATACCTACCTTACCTGATAGATACATGCTTAAGTATATTTCATAAAAGAGAAACTGCCATAAATCCCTCTTATCTAATTGCTGCCATTCAGATTTTATGGGATGTGTTGATGGGGCAGTTGTAGAGAAAATTCTGCCTCATGTAGTGTGTTGAATTCAGTCCCTGCAGACATTGCCTACATGAGGTAAAGTGACCATAAGTATTTCTGGGGAGCAGTCTAAAGGCAAGTCTGTGGCTCCCTGTAAGACCCCACCAACATCCCTCCATCACAGAGCAAGGCAATTCCCAGCAGTGCTAGGCAGCACACTCAGTTCCTCTGGCTCCACAAGGCCAGGGCCAGGAGGACAGAGGACATGGAGAGGGGTTTCTCAGCCATGCTCCCTCCTCTGTATCAGGAGCAGAGGAGCAGGCACAGGAGAAGACAGCCCAGAGCAGGAGAAGGGAATGTCAGGCTGGTTATTCCCTGGGTTAAGGAGGTGGATGGGAGATGAGCAGTCCCTTGTGCAGAGCTGGTCTTCCTGCCGCACCTTTTCAGACCACATCCATACCAAGTACAAACATAGTCAGGTCAAACTCAAGTCTGTATAAGAGACTTCTGCACCACATTGTCACCACAGGGACACACTGCTCTCATCCTGCCTCCCCCTTCTTCCTTTGCTGCTTCTGCCCTTTTTCTCTTAGGTCTTCCCTCTTTCTTAGTGTCTCCATTCCCTCCATACCCCTACCTGCCTCGCAATACCCTTTCCTTCCGCAACACCTCCCTCCACCTCCAAGAAACGAGGTGGGGCTCACACCTGAAAAAGCACAGCAGGGATGAGACAGGAGAGGAGCTCACAGGAGGAGGAGGTCTTTTTTAGCCCCCGAGTTAGCCCAGCACAACTCCTCAGCCTCTGACCTGGCCCCACACACTAGGTACAACCCTGCTGAAGGTGCCTGCTTGGGCTGGGATTAAGCACTATGGACACCTGCGCAGGTGCTGTGCCACCACACACAGGCTAAACTGGGCAGAGAGGTAGCAGGAATCCCATCCAGCTGCTCTTCTAGCAAGGCTTTTACTCCTCTCCCTCTCCTTGGGCGCATGGCTCACACACACATGTGCATCTCAGGGCTGTCCTCAGCCACTCGGCAGTGGCCACTCGGCCTGTGCAGAGGGTGCAAGGGGGAGGTGAAGCGACAGGGGCTGGGGGTGGCTGGACGCCAGTCATGGCCTGTACCAGGGTCCCCTTTGATCCCCTGACACACACACAGACACACGGCGCGGCTGCTCGGGGAGGCTCAGCCAAGAAGCCTGCCCTCCGCCGCTGAATCCCCACTCTGTTTCCCAAGTGACAAGCCACAAACTCCCTTTTCTCTTCCCAAACAAACAGAGGCCTGAGTGAATCACTGCCTCAGCCCTGGCACACAGCACCCCGCTCATTATGGATTCTCCTCCAGCTTCCAGCCCCCCCGCGAAGGTCAGCATGCAGCCATGCCAGCAGAGTCCGCAGGCTGCACCTCCCTTTCCCCACAGCATCCCTCTGTGCAGCCTGAAGCACCATGCAAATAGTAAGCATGCCTTCATGTCCCCCTTCCTCATCCTCCTCCTCTCCCCTGGTGTTTGTGGCTACAGCCTGCCCCACGCAAAGGTAGGGGAAACTGAGGCACAGGATGGTGACTGCTGAGAGACCACCCTGGGATGAGGATTCAGGAGACCTTAGCAACAAGGTTTTGTAGGCAATGTCATCTCTTGGCTTCAACCCCCAAAAGCTCATCTCAAGTAAAGTAAAGCTGCCTTCAGACTGCAAAACCTGGTCAGCAAATGCTCCTCCTAATCACAAGAGCCTTGCATACATCCCTATAGAAGCATGAGGCGAGCCACCCCGCACCACTTTCCTGCCCTTGTCCTCCCCCGCAAACAAAGTTACCTCCCTCAGCAACATGGACACCTGAGTGACATCTCTGGAAAAAGTCCCCGCAGTGTAACAGTAAGGGTTAGTGCTCGTACTCTGCCCCAAGTGAGCACCTGCCTCTGATGGGGTTATCATCTCGGCTCTGGCCCAAATGCAGCCCTATTTTCTACCAACAGGGTCCTGTGAGGAACGATAATGCCTCTCCTGCACCCCGTACATTGACCACAGGACTGTGGGGTGGTCAAGGCTGGAGGGCACCATCCTCCTGCCGAGACAACCTTTCTCTTCCCCTTCACTGCGATGCCTGCCTTCCTCCCAGCTGGCGTCATCCTCTCGTTCCCGCACACACGCTCTCCAGGGCAGCGTGCGAGAGACTCAAAAACCCTTGGGGATAGCCAGGCAGAGATGTGGCCACCAGCCAGAGGATGTACTTGTCTCTCTAGGATCTCCCTGGACCTGGGGTGGCGCTAGGAGAGATGGAGCTACAGAGAACTGGGTTGCTGCCTCGCCATGCATCACTTCGCAAGGCACCAGGGAGACAAGGAGTGTTGTAACTCCTGAAAGGGGAGGGCAGCTGCCTGGTGTGGGACATGGCTTGCTCCCTGCTAGGACTGTAATTCAACCCTCTTTCAAACGGGCTTGCCCGACAGGAGGGACTGAACCAGGCTGGCTGCGGCGCACAGTTGCATCTGTCAAATTAGCCAGAGCACACACGATCCGGAGTGCCTGCCAGATGTGGAAGGACAAACAACACTCGAGCCAGCATCAAGCTGGAGTGGTGCAGACAGATAATACCCAACGCAACGTAAACCTTGCCAGTACAGAGTTAAGCCAGCATTGTTTTCTAAACAAATCTGAAGCAGCGGAGTGAGTTCATACCGGATCAGCATTTTCTACCATGTAGCCGCAGCAGTTTTGACCCGGTACCAAGCTCCCTAGAGCTGGATTTATTGTCTTGTCCACCCTGAGCCAGTGCCAAAGCCATGTCCTGAGAGGGCTGAGGAATTTAACCATTGCCAAACGGCTTCGAAGGCTCCATCCAGGAGGACCTTGCTTTCTGTGAACTCCCCAGTAACGAAACCGAGAGCGACTGCATGGTCACACTTCCTGCCAGGCCCCGGCCAAGAGGAAGGGTGACACATCAACAACGCTACAGTCACTCCATCACCCGCAACACACACGCGCGCGCACACTGAAGGGTGTGAACCACAGGGGAAAAGATCACTTCACAGTATTGTCAGCTGGCAGCAGCATCCAGAAACGATCCCTCCAGGGAACATCAGCCATTCCCGAGGAGGCCCCAAAGCTGCTCCTGCCCAGCACGTCATGCACCGGGGGGTCATGAGGGATGGGGAGTGCTGGAGAGGAAGTGAGGAAGGAAAGAGGGAAAAGCAGGGCTCAGGGGTACCCCAAAAGAGGAGGAAAACCAGCTGGCACCACCAGACAGAAGTTGAAGGTGGTGTTTTGGGTGGAGGAGGATGTTTTGGAGTGGTTGGAGAGGGGGACACTGAGGAGGTCCTGCGGTGGCAGCAGGGAGATGCACTGGAGGATGCACCCTCCTTGCTGTCACCAGGTAGGACCTGGGCAGGAGGGGAGCAACCCGTCACCTCCCTCCTTCAGGGAAATACCACACGGGCACCACTGCCAGGGCTGCGCTGCAACATGGGCCCTGACAGCCCTTTCCCCTAAGAGGAACGTGTCAGCCCCGAAATCTGACTCAGAAAACCGCAGCATCTGCCAGTGTCCGTGCAGAGCCTGGAACCACAGTCTGGCAGGTGCGAACCCCCCGGATGTCCCCTCTAAAATCCTCTCCTCTGAGGATGCCCGCTGCCTCGCCAGCAGCTCCTTGCTTCAGAGACTCATCCTGGGGAAAGGCACCTCCAGGCAGGTCCGTGCTCCTCAAGGGCCGGCGGCACGGCTGGGCCTACCCGGGCGATGGGAGAAAACAGCTGCTCCCCGCTCCCCTCCCGTCCCCTGCTCCAGCAGCAGCTCCGGCGGCACAGAGACACGGCATGGAAACAGGGCGGCTGATCTCCCTGCCTTCCCGGCGGAGGAGCCGGGGAAAGGGGCACCGAGGGCAGCCCCAGGCGGCGGGAGGCCCTTTCAGGTGCTCCCAAGAGCTTTGCTCCCCAAAAATGGGTCAGGCTCGGCACAGGGCCCCTTGGCTGCCTGTGCAGGGCACACAGCATTCCCAGCTTATGAAACACACCATCTCCAGCAGGATAACATCCCTTCCAGCCGGGCAGGAGCACCGGGGGACGGCAGATAAGCAGCAACAAAGAGCATGCCCATCACCCCAAAAAAGCTGTGCCAGGCTGGGCTGGGTGTTCAGAGGAGCTACCTGCTTAGGAAATGGAGGCCAGCACCCTCCTCGGAGAATCGGGATACCCAAAATATCCGTGAGACGAGGAGGGAGGGGGAACACCCCCCCCACCCCATCCTGCGTGCCCCACTCCCGGCCGCCTGATGCCCACTCCCGCTCCGCTGCCAGCTGCGCCCCCGAGGGGACCCAGGCCGGGGCGGCGGAGCCCACCCGAGCTGCTGGCTGCAGCATCCTCATCCCAGCTGCCCCTTCTCCCCCCCACACTCC
>JAOXJK010000001.1:56011460-56026230 GCA_025774025.1 Xenus cinereus | reverse complement strand
CATCTGCACGGGTGCACACGCGTACACATGTACTACTGTCACACCAATTCTGCTTAAACTGCCACCATCTCTGAAATAATCCCTTTCTTTTTTTTCTCCACTTTCTCTAGTTCTGCCCATTCTACCACCTCCCGGCAAAGCCCATGTATCTGTCCACTGACACATGTTGCAGCTCCCGGGGGCAAAGTCTCTGGAGCAGACAGCCTGGAAGAATATCCACAGTCATCCCTTCTTCTTTCCTCCTTTCTTCTGGTGTTAGATGTGCATAATTTCCATGCAAAGAAGAGTGCAAGGTCCTACCAGCCCTGAATGCTCTAAAATTGGCTGATAGTGACATCAGGGGATGTGACTGCAAAACCTAAGCATGGTAAAGAAGTACATAAACCCTTATGGGAAGCAGAGATTTGGCCAGGAAGCCAACATCATCCCCTGAGCCCCCTGGGAGAGACAAGGAGGTGGGTAAGAAGGAGGGAAGGAAGGAGGGAAGATTGGCCCAGCACTAGGGACGGCAGGACAAGCACTCTGCCCTGCTTGTTTAACAAGCTCGGGAGTGTCACAGCATGATACTACAAGCGATAGTGGAGAGCAATCAGGGTTCTGCATCAGGGCAAGCGTGTGTACCTGTGTGCCCCTGGGAAACGGGAGAGGTACAGGAAAGCATGGAGTTTTGGTGGGGGAAAAGCAGCTTGGTTCAGATGCCACTGCAGGCATGTGGTACAGCGGTCCACGGCTGTATTGGGATCACTGGAGCAGTGAGTACTGGAACAGGTACAAAAGGAAGGGGCTGGCACAGGGGTGGCTTGGACACAGGCAATGCAGGGGTCACAGTCAGGTCTAGCCCCAGCCAGACTCACAGGCCTTCCCAGCCCTTCTCTGGATAACTCCTGAGCAAGCGGATTATCCCTGATTCCTAGAGAAGACAGGAAAAAAGGAAGGAGTCCCACAAGGTCTTGTCCTGTGCTGTTGGCCGGGCATGGGCTCCGAGCACGTACAGACACACCTCAGTGTAAAGCAGTGTACGTTGCCATAGCCTTTTCCAGGGACTCCCTGCCCTCCCGCACATCGTGTGCCCCAACACCCTGCTTCCACAGCTCTTCACCAAACACCCCACAAGCCCCTTCCCAGAGCACACAACTACGCCTTCCCCACCGGTACTTAGGCAGGAAAACTCTCCGCTCCCCCAAGCCACCTACTTCACACCTTCCCCCACAGCACTCCCACCTTCCCACACACGCCACCACACGCATGTTCGTGCGGCAGCACGAGAGGAGCCAGAAGAAACACGTGGGGAAGCCCCCACCACCCCCTCACCCCCTCCAAGCCACCCCCTCTTCCCCTCTACCTCCACCGCCCCCACCACTCACTTTTCAAAAGTGCTTTGAAGGAGTAAAAATTTCCTCTCTCTCAGCTAAACTTGGCCTGTGCACCCAGGCAATTTCAGCTTGCTTGGAATGTCTGTTCCTCGGCACTATGCTCGATTGTACCTGCATGCCTCTTCCCACAAACATCCATTGTGCATTACAGGAGATAAATAATGCAGGCTGAAAGGGGACAGGCGAGAGAGTCATTTGGACCCCAGCAAGGCACGTGTACAGAGCAGAGTAGAGATGGAGTTGCCTCATTTGGTCAAAGCTAACAGATGCTGCCAAAACTGGAAAAGCCACCGTGGCCTGAAGCGCTACTTGGTTAAAGTACGGTCATGAGGGCAATTTAAAGAGGCTTTTGGACTCAGGATTTCTAATAGGTGCTGAGAGGTAACACAGAGCTGTCATATGTGGGTAGGCAAGGAAGATCTTTATCTCAGAGATACTTAGCACTGAGCTAAGCAGATGAAGAGAGGCACTAGTGGAAAAGGGAACCATCATTCTAAACTGACCTCCAAACCATCTGCTCCTGTGCTTCAGGGGCATGGAAGAAGCACTATGACTGGCTAAACAAAGGAAAATGGAGAGTGAAAGCATTGCAAGCAGGAGCCAAGGGGGATGCGTATGCATGCTTGCAAGTGTATGTCAGTGTGGTGTTCATCTTGTTTGCCTCAAAGGGATATGTTTCACCTCACCTTCACATGCCTGTTTTGTGCTGGCAAACAAGGAAACCTGGGAGGCACCAAAACACATGTGTCCATCAGTGTTGCCATGAGTGAGTCCATCTGTGTGGGATAATGCTGAAAGGGGGCAACACAAACAATGTGGTGTCATGTGTGCACATGGGTGTGCAGGAATGTGTGCCTTCTGGTGAGCATCTGTGTGTTGGTGCTGTGCATGTGCCTGCTGTGGGCGGTGGACTCCAGGTATCGATGCATGGAATGTGTATGTGCATGTGTATGCGTGCGCATCCAAGTGCAGCACAGATCTATGGTAAGTGTGCATGTGCTGTGTGCGCTCCTGGGCACGTACAGGTTTGCAGGGATGGAATTCCTCTCTAGGTGGAACAGACACTGTCCATCTGGTTCCTTCCCTGCCTCTCCTCCTGGTCTCTGCTTTTCCTTTCTCGCCTTCCCTCAGCTCCCCTCGCTCACCGGCACCAGCATACTCTGCCCCGGGAACCAACTCCCACACACCAACTCACAGCAAGGGAACTCCTTTTCTTGCTGTTCTTGGGTATCTTCCCATAGCAAGAGGTAGAAAGTGAAGAAAAACCACGCTGGGCAACCTGAACTGGACCTATTCCCTTTCCATGTCCTTATCACCCATTTCCAGCCTCCAGGAACTGCATCGCAAACCCACAAAATTTCTCCCCCAAGCCCTGAGCACCACAAACCAGAATCATGGCTCACATCCAAGCCACAGGCCATCTAAAGCTGAGACAGCTCAGCTAAGGCAGCTCAAGGTAACAGACTTAGGAGACAGCAGTCCCTTTAGCCGGGAATATTGAGCAGCTCTGGCAGCTACAGTGATACCTGTTTGACTTCCATTTCCCCAGCCAGAATCACCCACAGCTGGGTTTGGTATGAGAAACCTTTCACACAAATCGCAGGCAGCACAGCTCAAACTCACACCTCTGGAGCCAGAGCCACACATCTTAGCTGCTCTGTCATCGTTCTCACATCGGAAGGCTGAACCTTTGGCCAGATCCCACATGTACTGAGTAACGTCCAGGCAAGGAACCAAAGCATGGAGCCTGCCCACCTGGAGCACCTCCTGGGGCAGTGGGACTTGACCAAGAAAAAAAAACAAACCCAAATCCATTTCCTTATTCCCTTAACCAATGCTGTAGAACACTACCTTCTTCCCAAATACCCTACCCTTGAATATGTTTGTTACAGGGCTGATCTAAATGACTGAACTCCCCAAATTGAAATGCAAACAACTGGCCTCCATTTCAGGCTTTGCTTTTGTCCTATATCCCAGTCTGCACCTATTCCCTCTGGAGGACAAAACTAGCACACAGGAGCCAGATGTGAAAGTATGCACACCTTCCCAGGAAGGCTTCAAGGGCTCCCAGCAAGACCCAGTTTCAATCCAGGGCCAAGATCTCACAGATTTGCCTGGAAAATGCAAGCTAACACTTAGGGTCCATCTGCTTTGCCTCAACTACAATCCTGAATCTGTGCTATCCCCAAACCTATACTCTGAAAACCTAGCCTCTAAGCTCAATTTTATCCCCTTTAATTCATCCCCAGGTTTCTTCTGTATAGAGACCCAGCCTTTCACTTTGTTGCTTGCCAGCAAGGCAGTGTACTCTTTACACATAAAAGTGCTCAGAGCATGGTCCCTTCCCCAACATTTTCCCCACACCGTACAACAAAATAGCCTGGGAAAGTCCAGCTCTGATCCATGGGGCGGCAGCAGCCACAACCCACGGTGCAGGTCATGTTCTTTCCAGTTTTTTTTCCCCAGAGAGAATCCCTGCTCATGGCTAACGTAGCTTGGGTGACCTTTTCACTGCTGGCAATCACGACCACGAAAAATAGCACTTTGTGTTAATATTTAAACGCCCACTACAAAAAGCACTGGGCCAGCCTCAGCGCCTGCTCAGGGCTCCCCCTGTGCAGCACCACCAGCATCTCCGCCACTAATCCACTCCCCCCAACTCTTCCCTCATGTTGGGCTCTCTCCCTCCAGCCCTGCATCCTTCTCACCCTTTCCCAACCAGTAGCTCCTGCCGATGCCCTTCACGTATTCTGCCCTGCAGCCTCACTAGCTTTCCTGGCTCCTCTGGGCATGCAGAGAGCAAACCCCTGATTATCATTCAAGCTGGATTCTCATTAGGCAGAAATGCCCCTCCAGGAGATCCATTAACAGTCCATAAGGTTAACTTAATCCAGCCAGTCTTGTGTGGTCTCTGCCCAAATTCCCTATTACATTAACAATCTCGAGCCTTAATTAGCATGTGAGGCAGAGGTGGCATTATTAATGGAGATAATACGGAGCATTAAGAATAAACAGGCCAGGCTGTCTCTCCCCCACCATGCATGTAAATCCTCTTCTGTGAAGGAACGGCGTGAACTTCCCCCATGGGCAGCACATGCTGAGGGGCTGGGGTGCCCCAGATCGAAAGCGAGCCCTAGGACGTGCAGCCAGGCCGGTGAAGGGGGATGGTGAAGAGGAACCAGGATCCCAGAGAGCCTTCGTCTGCACAGGAGAAGAAGCTCCTGCTCATGGGAGGATGACG
This sequence comes from Xenus cinereus, assembly GCA_025774025.1. Lineage (NCBI taxonomy): Eukaryota > Metazoa > Chordata > Aves > Charadriiformes > Scolopacidae > Xenus > Xenus cinereus. Next base: position 56,021,616 of record JAOXJK010000001.1, on the reverse strand, counting down.
GTGTAGCAAGTCCTGTGAGGGAAATCCTTGCACTGGGGAGGAGCAGTCATGTCCCTGGCTAATCCAGCCACCCAGTCTTTCTTGGAGGCTTGGAAAAGTCAAAGCCAAGGTTGTGTGAATCTCCATTCCCTTCAGCGCTCGATTCACGCTGCCATGTGTGTGCACGTAGGATAACACGATGGGCGTAATGCCCTTGAACACGATGTGGAAGGAGGGGGTGTCTGCCCGATGGGGAACTGGCTGTAGTAGCTGGCTGCAGCCAGCAAAGATGCTCCTCACGAGACTCTTTTCTCATCACTGAGCCCCACTTCACTGAGTACCCGGTGTAGGACAGAGGGACTTGGGTGAGGGAGGGAAGAAGTCGTCCGCAGGATCAGAGAACAAATGGACTGGGGCTCCTGCTTGGCCCAGATCCACAGTGTGGTGCGAAAGGGACAAGTCCCTCTTGGGATAGGCTGGTGGCTGGGTGCACAAGCAGCTGGTCAAATCAGCTTGGACATCACAAGTCCAAGGGGCAGCCTGGTGCAGAGCCTCTCCCACCCCAGGCACAGCCAGCTGCTCCCCAGGAAGGAGGCACCCCCGGTGAGAGGAGGGGAGAAGAGGTGCTGCCAGCAGCAGCGGGGCGCTGGGGGGAGCGAGGGCCACAAACTGGTCAGGGCTGCACTGTGTGCCAGCCGGGACACGCGAGGAGAGCTCACGTACAGCCTGCTGCCCTTCTGTCACCCCGCAAGCCTGACACTGTCTTCTAAAACCTGCTCTTGGAAAAGCATAAGACAAAAGAAGGGGAGGAGGGAAGCAGAAGAAGCCAAGCCAAGGAAGCAGAGTCTAATGGCAGTGCCTCTGGACTGCTAATTCACACCTCCAGCAGCACCCAGTGGGCTGGGGAGGGAGCGGGCATCTCGCCACGGGGACCTGCGCCTGCAGGGAACAGCATCCTGCCTTGCTCCTGAGGCCTGACCCACGCTATTCCAGCTGTACAGAGCTCCACTGTGATCCGCGCGTCCCTGGAGGCTCCGCGGAGAGGCTTGCGCTGGGGGCGGTGATCCCCGAAGCGCAGAGCCATATCCCCTGTGCCGTGGCCCTAAGGCACCTGGCCGGCGCTAAGGAGCCTTGCTCGGCAGAGAGCGGTGCTGCTGCGGGCTGAGGATGCTCTGGCCCCGGGCAGCGTCAGGACGGTGCCCTGACAGCACCAGCCCAGCTGCCTTGGCGTGCCCAGAGGCGCAGTGGGCAGCAGGCAAGGATGGAGGCCCTGAGCAGAGCCCAGCTCTCCCACTTTCCGGCACAGCAAGCTCCCGCTCCCCCAGGCCCACCAGCCAGTCCCTGCCAAATCCATTTGTCCAATCTTGCGCTTTTTACTAATCCTGTTGAGCCATCCTTTAAGTTGCTCTGAGGCAGAGTTAGAAAATACAACCGATGCCTTAAGAAGCTTCCCCTGACCTTGCTCAATTCAAGATAAAGGGCTTTGATTTAAAAAAAAAAATTCAGTGGGGGTCTGTCACTGATCCATCGCATGGATTAAAGGAAAACAAACAGAGACCCAGGATGCAGCCGGTGTCAGGTGAGCAGACAGGGAAGGGAAGAAAGTTACAACCAGCATGGGGGATGAGGCAGAAGAAAAGAAAATGACAGAAAGTGAGAGGGGAGGCAGAAAAAATACCTTCTCCCTCGCCATCTCCACACTTGACTACTGGCAGAAAAGCTGTATACACACACATGGTGTGACACACCATGTCCCACTACATTCCTTGGTCTGTAAGGAAGAGTGAGGCAGCTACATTGTCCCATGGTGTGACCAGGCTGTAAACAGGCTGCTGCGACTGGAGAAGAGCTCCTTGCCCCGTGAGAGGCACCCAGTGGTGAGCAGAGACTGAAATCTCAAGGCATAAATGGCTGCTACAGAGATCTCACACCACTGTCTCTCCTGATGCTGCTCAGGCCTTTCTGCTTTCACCTTGCCCCTTCCTTCACACCAAACCTCTCCCCTCATGTCCCCTTGCTGACAGTACTGTCCCTCACTCTCCTTGCTGCCTGTCCTGGCCTGGGTCACATTTGACAGCCTCTAAGCAGACTTTCCTCCACTCACCTCCATCCCCTACAGCCCTTAATTCAAAAGTTACTCAAAACAGTTTTCCTCTGTAGGAAATATCATAAGGGGTAGTGAGGGTACCTTCTTCTTTCCCTGTACGCTCCAATACCACAAGGTTGTTGCGCCCTACTGGGGCCTTTTTCTTCCTGGCATGAGCTGGCTTCCTCCCTCTGAATCTATTCTGTTTGAAGACCACTCACAAGATGGCTGGTGTTTCATTTTCATTCATCTTTTCTCCATCACCTGGCTGAGGGTCTCAGCTAGCCACGAAATATGAGAAAATCTTAATTTCAGCAAGGCTTTTGTCACTAGATCTGTCAATCTGCTGTAGAAAAGCCTAGTCCTGACCTGGGACCTGACTCTTGGGTACTTCTTTCAAGTGAATTAAGAAGTCCCTGTGTTGTGCTTAGGCTTGAGAGCCTCCTCATAGGCAGTCCATATCCTCTTATCTTCTCCTCCCACTCTCTTCAACTGCCCATCACACCAGCAGAATATCCAAGCCATGTTTTCCCAAGACCCTCATGTCTACAGACTGTCTCACTATCAATCTGCTTATCTGAACATTCTTCAGTCAGAGCCCTATTCAAATCTCCATCAACTCTGGACTTTCAATTCCTTCACTCATGCTGTATTGACAAGTCCCTACTCCTGCCTGTGCTGACCACCACTGTCCATGCTCAGAGAAGCTGTCCCCACATGCTGAGTTCCACTTCAAAATTCCCTTTCCTATTTTTCAAGCCTCCTAGGATCCTGCCCAGCCCTGTCTTGATGGCCAAGGTCACCCTCAACTGGTTTCAGAGTTTTTGCCCAGCTTCTTCACCTCCTCCTACACCATACCACTGCAGCTGACATAAAAGTCTTCACCTGTGTGGGACCTGGCACAGCTCATCTCTGCAATGTCACTTCACACCTATAAATGCCCCGTGTCCTTCTGTCACTATAAAGCTGCACTGCTGTAGCCAAGAAAGAGGCAGCTGATAGATGCAGAAAATGAAAGGTGAAGGGCTACCGGAAAAGAGACAATAGAGACCATAAAATGAGACAGGTCTATAAAACCACGGATGACAGGAAGGGTAGAGGGGACAGGTGTTAACTGTCTCTTCCCACCCAAGAATCAAGGGTCAGGAAATTAAATGAGAAAGTAACAGGTTCAAGACAAACGACAGGAGGTCTTGCACTGCAATGCTGCATGTTTAGGCTGCAGAACTTCCTACTGTGAGATTTTGTAGATGCCAAAGTTTTACCTGACTTCAAAAACCTGATGGACAAATCCAGGGAAGAAATAAATCCATAGAGACTTATGAAATGTACAACAGATCTTCTGGCACAAGGTCCCTCAGCCACACATCACTGGAGGCTAGAAGAGTGTTCAGAGGAAGTTCTCCTACACAGTGGTCTTGTCTTTGTGCTCTTCCCTCTTTCAGCCACTGTTGGAGATACTGGACTGGGAGGATTTCAGACCTGGCTCAGTAGGGTCCTTCTTATATTCCTACAGCTTTCCATAGCCAGGCTGACCCACAAGTCACTGGCAAATAGTAGCTATGAGCAAGAATATCATTTAGGTGCAATTGATCATATTGGAGACAGATGGACAAGGGCACAAACAACAGAGCCCATTCCAAGAAGAATTTTATGTTCCCGCTGTCTTTAAGCTGGAATGAGGTGTGAGGTCATTTAAACCAGTTATCCCAGCACAGGTCCTTGCTGGGAAGAACATCCATGCTTGAGTGCTAGCCTCCCCAATGCCTTGTTCCAGAATTTTTAAAACCAAATCCCCTTTCCCTGTCGATAAACACAAAGCCCTTTCAGCAGACCATCTGTAACTGGGCCAACCCCCTTGAATTCCCCTCCATTTCCCTGACCTGTCTATCACACTACTCACGGCAGCCTCTCCACACTAATCCTTTTATTATGATCTGACTCAATTTTCCTGGCCTGTGACTGCAATGGCGAAAAAAAGGAGGGGAGGTAATCCTTCTGACCTTGTTGTCCCAATTCTGGACCAGCTGTGACTAGGAATTCAGAGGAGGGAAGACTGGTCCTCCTGACCCCACCGTCCCCATGCCAAGCCATCTTTGTCTGGAAAGAGGGAACCACTCACTTCAGTAGGTTCAGCTTGTACCCTCCTAGAAAGTTGTTGGGGCAAAGTCCTTTTTCACTTACAGGCACTTCCTACAGAATTGTTTCCTAGACTATGTCTCCAGCCAGACAGGATGGAGAGACAGAGGGAATAATGTCCTCTGCCTCCACTAGACTCCGTTTACTCATTCTTTCTGTATCACCTCTCTGCTCCATCAGCAACAGTGTCTGCAGGTTCTCTCCAGCCGTGAGACAGGGAATCAATAAAAGGTGAAAGACAATCAAATATCTCTCAAAAATTTCCTGGCAGTGCTGCATATGAAGAAGAGGCCTTGTAGATCACTCCACCTCCACAACTTGCCAAGTCTAGCTTGTTCCCTCCACCCCTTTTCACCACCATGTGTTTCCTTGCTGCAAGCAGTTGCATCTCCGTAAACCTGCTAGACTATTTCATAGTTGGTCTGAGCACTCACACCAGGAGGCTTGCATGTATCCTCAGTCAGCCAAATATTCTCCTCTTTGCTCAGCTTCATCCCGTAACTCTGACTTTGCCTATCTTTTGCCACCTTAAATAATCTCTTCCTTTCCTTGGTGTTTGCAGTCCTCAAATGCTTGTAAACTGTTATTGTATCATCATTTAGCCAAGCTCTACATATTTAGTTCTTTTAATCTCTCCTCATAAATAAGTACTTCCAGCCCTTTCATAATTTTTGTTGCTCTTCTCTGAATTCCCTCCAATTTATCACCCTCCTTCAGCTAGCATAGCACCCGGGTTTGAATGCCAGGTTTTCCAGACTGGTCTCACTAAAGCCTTGGAAATAGTACAAATCAGGCCTTGTGCTTCAAGGTTTGATGTTTCTGGAGGTACTTGAGTGCATAGATGTCAGGAAAGGTAACTCACTTCATACATGGGGCAGTCAAGACTCTCTCTTAAAGCACAGGACCTCTCTCCACGGAGAGGAAGAAGCACCTTCATGAGGGCTGGGAAGAAGATACATGGACAGGTAGGATGGATGTCTGCCTCCAGCTGAACATGGCATACAACTACAAACACTTACATACACCCCTTGAGAAGAGACTTCAACTCCAAGAGATGGAAAAGGTGCATATACACATGTGCTCACTCCACAAATAAACCCACAATTACCTGCATCACACTCAGGCACACATACAAATTTACACAGGAACACAGATACGCAGATAATACAGATGAAGCTGAAGAGGGAATGACACACATATACACACAGACTTTGTGCACGCACAGATGTAACCTGTGCACACAAGAGGACAGGGCAGACAAAGCCTAGCAGAAAATCGTTCTCCCCCTGTTTACAAACATACATGTTCTCATGCATAAACCAATCTTCCCAGAGGAAGGATAGCTCATGGAGTCCTCATAGTAACCTAAAAATACACAGGCAGCTCTGACCCATCTGGTCTACAGATTGAGCGCATGACCATGTAAAGAATGAATACAAACATGTGACACCTTGCCTTAAGGCAACTGGTAGCCTGCACATCATCCTCAGGCAGAGTCTGCACATCTATAGGGCCTTCCATGGTGATCGCCTTAACACCCAACTCATTCAGAAGTGAGGTGAGCGCTGAGGTGTATAGAGGGAAGGAAATTACTTCGCCACAGGCCACTTGTGGCAGAGCAAAGGATCTCTCCTGCTACTTCGTGACTCCCTCCACAAGTCACGTTGCTAATAATCCTTCCTCACAACAGTATTTGCTCCATCTCTCTGCTATCAGATTGACACCCATAGGAGTCAAAAGCATCCACGGTTTCTTGCAAACAGTCCTTCCCCTTACAGCTTACCAAAATCAGATGGGTGTTACGCTTGTGTGTGTGTGTCTTGGCCCAGAACATGAGGTCTTAGCCCCCAGACACATCGTCTCACCTCTGTGAAATTCATGTTGCACCATCAGCTCCCCAAAGCATCGCCTGAAAGAGAATTCCATGCTAAAGGGCTGAAAATCTGGAGATGCACTCTCTGGGGTCACCGCAGATGGGAAGGAACGGCCTCAGCACAGGAGGATGAATAGGTGTCACCTTCAACAGCATGGCATTTGGTGCTATGCTATAAGGCACCATGTAGCTGCTGTGTCTACCTAAACCAGGGCTTCCTGGGAACCCTAAAGACTCCCTTCAAGAGGTAACATCTAGGGACCAAACCCACCAAGTCATTCACCGCAACCTGGCTCCTAATAGCTTGTTTCCCACCCCTTATAATGCTGTGAAAAGAGTGACAACTGCCCTTCCCTCCTTCTGTACCTCAGCTGGTCAGCTGGAACTGGGTTTCCTCTTGGCTTATGAGTGTTGAGCAAATGAGGTCATTTCTCCTCAGTGACAAAAAATTAATTGGTCAGTCCTGTCTGTGAGAAAAGTGGTTCATCTCAGGCAATGGCTAGGTACCCCTGAGATCCCAGGAGACCCAAAGAACTGCTTTAAGCCCTTAAAGAAGAGGTCAGGGAACAACAAAGCAAGCCACAAAACTAACGCCGACTGGGGAGCACAGGAAAGCCAGGACATGAATGCAGCTCTGCTAAAGTGGAGCTGTAACTGCTGCCAGACCATCTCGCCACTGAAGCAAGCACAACAGTCATTGTCACCTCCAAAGTGCCAAGCTTGACTCATCTGGGGCTTTAAATACAGCCTTCATCTGGTTCGCAGCTGCAGGAAACCCGTCCTGACCCAGCAGACAGAAAGGGCTGGAGGTGGGTCACACTCCTTTGGTCTGCTCCCTGAGCTTTGCCCTCCCCTTTCAGCCCAAAAAGAGGATTTTACACACACCCCGCCACAGAAAGTGGCGTCTGTGCATTCATCCTGCCTCCCTTCAGTAGCTCAACTCCACATCCTCCTTCACCCCTCTTCCCACACAGAAAGGCACCAGGGGACACTGAGCTCTGCCCCTGCAGAACCCTGAAGAGAGCTCAAGCACCCACTGTAACTCAGCGTGGGGACCAGCCTGGACAACCCCCACGAGCAGAACCCGCAGTGCTGCCAGTTAAGCTCCAGCTTCCCCCATTTCTGCTGGCAGCCTGGGATCCCTCACTGTTCAGGACAACTTTGCTCCTCCATGGAGGAGAAAAGGCAAAGCTCCTCTGTTCTCAGAAAAGAGGATCTTTTCTTGGAGCACATTTGCTCTGCACCTAAGCTGCTCCTGTCCTACTGTGGTGCCTGGGCATGGGTGAGGGCTGCAAGTGTGTTTGGGGGACACCACATCCCTTTCCCAGAGCAGGGTGTCTCTCATCAGCTCACAAGAGTGTGAGGACAGAGGTGTTCCCTGCATGTCCTCTGCCCTCCCTCACACTAATGAAAAAAACAGCTTAGCCCAGGCCCACACTTACAGGGGACTGAGAGAAAAAACACAGTATTTGGGATGAGAGAGAGAGCAACCGGGTCTCTCTCTCTCAGCAAATGTGCTGATATTTTCTGACACGGCTGCTGACAGCACTGGGAGGTTTCAACAGGCCCTGATGTGACCACTAGCTTTTTTCCCAGGTGACCAGTGCTCTCCACCACTCTTCAACAGGGTCAGATGAGGCAGCTGCACTCTGCCTGGAGCTGCAGCTGGCTTCTGACATGACCCAGGTAGGAGCAAACATCACAGACACCATCACAGCTCTGCTGCCCCCCTCCCCTCCTGCCTTCCCCCTCTGCCTGTGATTTTCACCTTGCCGATTTTAACCGCAAGCTGCCCCCCAGCAAAAACTACACCCCGTATGCCCCTCTTTCCCAAACGTCCTCTCTACCCTCCAAGCAGCTTCTGCTCCACAGCTTAGCTTTGCACCGGCGCAGCGGATCAGACAGCGTATTCCCAAATACCCACTTTGCCTGGAGCTGGGTGAAGAGAGGGAAAGGCCACGCATCCACCGTTCTTCCCTCGGTGTTGGTAGTTTTTTTGGTGGGGGAAGAGCAATGAAGGCAGCTTGCTTCATACCGACAAATCTGCATGCTTGTGGGTCGGATGCCCTGAAAGCCAACCAGCTCCCAAAGGAAAATAAAGGGGTGAGGAGGGTGGCAGGTGGGGAAGGGGCCGAGGGGGGGGTGGGGGGGAATAAAGGTTTCTAGGCTGGGGAAATCAGTGGGATTAAAGTGGCTGTTTCTCACCCCCAGCACCGCATCGGCACCCCTCCACTCCCTGCAGCTTCCTCACTGCTGCTGGTACGGTCTGCACAGAGCGGGGGGAGGCGAGAGGGGGGCTGTATTTAAATATATTAATAATGCATGCTCCATGCAAATGAAGCTCCCTTTGAATATTACATTGGTGATGCTGTCAGGCTGCGCTTCCCAAGACCCAGGAGCGACGGTGTGTGTGAGGACTTGGGGGGGTACGGGGGACCAGAAATCCCCTCATACCTTGGCACAGCCCCCTTTCTCCCCCTCCACCCCAGCTCCCCCACATCACACACACTCCCGCTCCCTCCCACCTCCCAGTGCATGACAAATTCCTTGGCTCGAAGCATACAATGCAGCCAGGCTCCCCAGTCCCCTAGGTCCCCTCCAGGGACTCGAACCCCCCCGCTCCCTACATAATCTTTGCCCCTTCCCCCCCGCTCCAATCTCAGCAATCCTCCCCCTGCTCCATAGCTTGGTTTCTTGCTCCCTACCTCCAGGGTGGGGAGAAGGGTTGTGCTCTCCAGCCTTTAGGGGAAAAGCGGGGGGAGCAGCTCCTAAGTCTGGCCTGCACATGTGCACCCACTTTGTGTGCACCCACCGGCCTCCAACAGCGGACGCTTGTGTGAGCCCAGAGTGGGTGTAAATGGACCGCGGGCCGTGCGCGCACGGCTGTGAGACGCACGCACCCGCAGCGCAGGAGCGATGCTCTCCCCGTCGCCGACACCTCCTTCCCTGGGTGCCTGCAAGGATGTTTGCAAGCATATTGTTTGTGCACAGCCACCCCCGCCTGTGCGCACATACACACATGTGTGCTCGCAGGCATGCACGCAGAGGTAGGGGGGAGTCACACCAGCACACACAGGAGAGGGCATTACGCACAGCAGCTCCCGAATATGCTGCCTGCTGCAGCATGAGCAGATTTATGCTGCCTTTCCCCAGCCAGATCCAAGCTCTGGAATGGGAACAGCAGCAGCTGTGAGCTCCTGCCTGTCCTGGGATGAGAATAGGATGCGTCTGTTCATCTTTCTCCCCCACCCCCATGCCTCCTCCTTCCCCCTCCTCTTGCTCCCATTCATTCATTCAGCTTCTCCTCCCCCCATCCCATGCCCCAAAGCAGGAGGATCCTTATGCATAAAAATGTGGGCATGCTTTCCCTGCTGGAATAAATGGGTACGCAGACACCCTGCAAGCAATGCATATACACGTACGTATGCATCTGACTAGCTGTCCTGGGCCCCTACATAAATATCCAGCTCCCACCACCACACACACACACTCACACACCCGACAGACACCACGCAATGACTTTTCTGCAGCCAGTCAGCCTCCCAGCAGAGCAGTGTAAAAGCAGAGCAGCGATTTACTCACTCCCCTGCATCCAAAACAGGCAAATGTTCACACACCAAACACACACACACACAGACACACACACAGATCACTGTCTGCAAAGGCTCCCCGACAAAGTTTGCAAGAGGCAGGGAGCAGGGGGCTGTGGGATGAGGCTGTCTCCTGCTCCCTCCCATAACTGCAGGCACTATACATACATGTTTGTGTACCTATATCTGTATATGCACATGCGTGGGGGGGTATATACCCATAGCTATACCTATATGTATGTATGTATACGCACACAAAGACAAGCACAGATATATATACATACATATACATGTCTCCCCTCCTCTTGCAAGGTCTGAATAGAAGCAGACCAGTAAACCCAGCTGTGTGCAGCAAGCCCTGGACCTATTCAGCATCCCCATCCTAAGCGAGTGCACACACACACACAAACACACACACACTGAAAGGGAGACCCGTCTCCAAGCCTCTTTCCCTCCCATCACCCCATGTGGGCATTATCTCCCCCTCCC
>JAOXJK010000001.1:55996757-56011299 GCA_025774025.1 Xenus cinereus | reverse complement strand
TGCCCCTCCAATCTCAGCCGCTTCTCTGAGAGGCGACACAGACGACAACAGGGAGCCGAGGACACGCGAGGCAGCTGCACAAGGGCTGCACTCAAAAACGTGTCACACACACGCGCGCGCACACACACACACACACATACCTGCTTCTGGAGGGGCGATTGCTCCCAGCTTCCATACGGGGCATGACAGAGACGAAGTGGAGGCACAAAAGCCCCCTGTCTTCAAGCAACTTGCAGCCCTGCGGATGCGTGTCGGGGGGAAACGGGGCGGGGGGGTGGTGAGGGGTGGATGCCCCCACCTCGTGTCACCCCTTGGAGCTGTGCTGTCCCCTGCCCCACAGCTGTCTCATTCCTGGCTGCACCTAGGCAGCACTCCCAGCCACGCACACGCGCGAGCACGACAGGCGGGGATGGAGCAGCAGTCCAGGGAGGGCACGCACAGCCGGAGGATTTGCTGCCTTCGCCGCATCCGCATCACTGGGGGAAGAAGGCAGAAAGGGCTGTATTGGCATTTAAAACGCGAGTGATTAATTCGCCACGGGCTCGGCTGATAGGGCTCTGGGACCAGAGCCGGCACTGCTTCTCCCGGCTGGGAAGGCTGTGACGGGCGAAGGTCCCTCTCCCATGGAGCCGGCTCCGAGCTCTCCTCGCCTGCACAGCCACCGCTCCGGTGCAGGCGGAAAGGGGTGGGCCTCCACCGGAGACATGAGCAGGCATGCAACAGCTGCTGGGGGACCGCACACCTCCGAAAACACACATGCACACGAGCAACAGCTGCTGGGGAACTACACACACACACACACACACAATTTCCTTACAACAGCTGCTGAAGAGCTGCACACAACATGCAACAGCTTCCCAGGATCACACACAAGCACCAGCTGCCGGGGAATATCACGCACACAGAGGCTACAGCTTTTCAGAATCAAGTCACCCACATGAAAACACTACAGCTTCTAGGAACGACACACGTACAAGCAACAGCTCCTGAGGAGCTACACACACACATATGCATGCAACAGCTATACACCTTCTAACACAGGTATGTGCAACAGCCACAGTGAACTACACCTTGAAATGTGCCCCTGCGGTATTTGCTGAGAAAATCAACATATGAAACTGCAACAGGGGGAAGCTGGGGGAAACCTTTCGTCTGCGCACAAATACACGCATGCAACTGCTCTGGGGAGATTGTCTTTCATACACCCCCTCAAATGAGCACACACAGAAATGCTCCTCAGAAATCACCTGCAGCCACATGCCCTCACATACATGCAATAGCTCACAGGAATTCCTTCCACCTCCCTATGCCCAAACCCACACGTGCCAGCGCTGATGGAGGTCTTGCCTACAGTCAGAAACAAAAATCCATGTGCTCCAGGTGGTGGGGAGCCAGGCACAGCTCAGACCCAAACAGGCACACTGGCAACAGCTGCTAGGAAACCACCTTGCCAAACACAGGGTGACTCTTCAGAAATGACTCCCCCAGCCCCTCCACAGAAAGCACAAGCGTACATGACAGCTGGACGTGAATAATCCCTGGACAGACATGCAGAAGCACAGACCACAACCGAAGGGACAGGGTGCATCCCTTGCACTCACCGTGGCTGTGGAGGGACTGCTCTCACTCAGACAGCCGCAGACATGCAACAGCTGCAAAGAAACTTAGGAACATAGGACATTGGATGGGAGCTGGCTTCCTGGGACGTGCAATCCAGTCTCCTGCTATTCCAGGCAACCACATCATATAATCTTGCTCAGAAATGTCTCAAGGTCCATCCTAGTGCTATGAGACTATTTGCTCCCTGCTCGGAGGCTGTTCTGGCCCCTGGCCACTCTGATGTTAGGAACCTGCCCCAACACCTACGTTTCCTTATGACCAATTCACACCCACATGTTTTTGTGCCAGTTGACTGTGTCCTTCACAGGGGCACACAGAGAGGATGCAAGATCAAGTGGAAATGCTCTGAAGCCTCCACTCTACAGCTGAACAGACACCATCTGCACCCCTGCCTCACACAAACACACGCTACAGCTGGGTGAAGACATTCCCCTCCACGTAAATATCAACACGCTTGGAATGGCTTGTAGGAAAACAGACACCTAACTCTACCACCCACAGCACTCACAGGCACACGGGTACAGACATACAAACTCATGTAACCTCTGACGGGAAACTAATTACTTTCTTCATGCAGTCCAAGAACCACAGAGAAATTACTCTGCCACACACCCCCCACACTGCAAGCAACACTGGTATTAAATGCTTTATATGGTGACATCCTGTTGCACCTAAAAAGCTCACCTGCGTTCCACCTCCCCAATCTGCTAGTTATTGCACAAGCACAGAACAATGTAAATATCCCATTTATCTCACACCTGCAGACCTATGGAGGAGAGTGAGCTCCTTTGACCCTCTGCACGTTTTTCCTCTCTCTTGAGAGAGAAATAACCTCACGCAAGTTCAAATCCAGCAAGAACAGGATTGCCCCATGCCTTCTCACATGCATACAGCAGCCTCAGGGGCAGGACACCAAACCCATAAACACTGCAGGTGGAGCAAACAATCAGTAGCCCCATGGGAATGAGTTGCCTCCCTCAAAACACAAGCAACAGGTGAAAAGGACCCATCCACATTCCTCACAATCAAATCTCAAAGATGTAGCAAAAGTGGCCCCAAGCATCACACACCACCTTGATGGCATGAAAAAACAAGCTGGTCTACCAGGTACAAACACACAGGGGCATCAGACCTGTTGAAAACGAAACATAGGAAACTTATTGTATCCTCTTTTACCTCAAACCTTCAAAATCAAGTGGGAAAAAACCACACAGAAACACACACACTCCTCAGAGAGACAAGAGGTGAGCAGCTCTGGGGACACTTCTGGATGTTCCCTGGACCGTTTGTAGATGTCTGTTCCCAGTGGATTGAATACCAAAGCTACTAACTCCACCTGGGATGAGAGGAGAAGGCAGCTTCTCTTGCAGCTGAAAACTTTGATTTCCTTGCCTTCATCACCTGTGACCTTGGGTTTTTCCTCCAAGCATTTTGAAAGACAAATTCTAAAGAAACAGAGACTTGCTTCCATCTTTTTCTACCTCTTCCAAGGACAGACACTATGTAATCTTGGAGGACGTTGAAGCTGGAGGAAGGGTTTCCAACTCCAAATCAACACAGGATTTGCTCCTGCTTGAGTTCCTCCAGGATCATCTTGCAGTCAGTTCGGGATGGGTCTCCCAGAGGCTTTCCTGCTGGCACAGATCCATTCTGGACTCAGAAGTGCTGGGGTAGGATCCTTGTGCTGCCAGGGCCTGTGGGGGTCAAATGGACCTCGCTCATACTCCCACTGACCCAGGAACAATACTGAAATCCAGCAGAACAGCCCCAAGAGATAAGCAGAAGCAATCACCACATCCCCAGTGGTGTGGGACATTTGGGTCCTTGATCTGATTGGAAGCCAGGCCCCTGATGTTTATTCATCCCTTTGCAGATGATCATCCAGAGGGTAGAGAAGCTCACCCATATGTTTATTTTGCAGAGGCTCTGACCTTGTCAAAAGCCCTGGAAAGATTCTGTTGTTTGTTACTTCACAAGTAAAAAAAAAAAAAAAAAAACTTCACCGAGAAAAAAACCTCCTAAGGACGTCATAGATACTTTAAGTCAGCTGCAGAGGCACCTCACTCTCTATGTCCAGCACAACAGAAGAAAAAGCACCTTCTAATTCTTTTGTGCTGATGTCTCTGAGACCACCACCCTCCAGCCAGGCCTGACCTCTCTGCCCCCTTAACGGGGATGGAAACAGCCCCGAGGACCACCTTGGTTTACACCTTTCTGCTCAGCTGCTGCTCTGTTGGGCTGATACATCCTCTAAGACTGGGGATGCTGTTAGGGGTGAACAAGGGAGCTGACCTTATTAGAGCAATTCCCTAGAGTTATTCCAACATATGCCAGGGAGCTGTTAAGTCCCAGAATAGCCCAGAATCTGGGAGTCACAAAGGTGATGAAAAAACTGATTTTTAACCCTCTGTGCCCAGACTGGGGAGTACTGGAGGTAATGTTCAGCATGGATGGTACCTCGAGGGAACAGGAACTGGGAGCGCAGACGGCCATTCCCCCCTCTTCCCCATCACCTGGACCCTGTGCCATCTGCCTGCGCGAGGAGGGAAGAGTCAGGCAGGGGAGGCAGCCACGCAGTCTGCCTGCGCTGCCTTCCGTGTCTGCTGCCAGGGACGGGAGTCTCGCTGGGAGCGTTTCCAGCTCACGGAACCAGCAGATCAGCCCTTCTCCCTCTCTGCCTCTTCCCCTGCCCGTCACCCCCAGGGATACAACGGGGTCCCACGGCTGGGGAAAACGGGCCCCGGGAGAAGGCTGGGCTCTGCCCTCGCTGCAGTCAGAATCTCTCTGCCGATCTATACTGCGGTGAGCAGTGACAGATTGATTTTACAGCTCTGCTTGGAGCCGGCCGCTGGCCCTGGGCTGTGGATGAATCAGCTTTCTCTAGGCCTTGGCTTTTATTTCATTATTTTCCTGCAACTTCCCTCACAGGCAGCTAAAGAGAGAGCGAGAGGGAGAAAGACCAAGTTGGCAGATTTCCTTCCCTCCTCGTGTGCTCCCAGCCTTCCAGCTTGGTTTACGGATGCCAGGAGGAGGGAGGGAAGGGATTGTTTTCCAGGGACTGACAGCTGTCAGGAATAAAGACATGAGGCTTCTTCTACATGGGTAACTGAACATTGCAATGTCCGTGGGATACGGCAAGTACTGCATAAGCACTATGTAGCATGAAAGGTTCCTGCACTGTAACGCCAATGCCTCATTCTTTGTTGAGTAGACAGGGACCTATTTTTCATTACAAGGAGCAGCATGTTTGGTAATTACATCCCATGGACACATCGGGCATTAATCTGCTCAGAGCCTCCAGCATGGAAGCTCTTCCATGTTCTCCCCTAATAGCTGTGGACCTAGAGGAGGGGGCAAGGGTAGTTGCATGCCACTTTCTCCATCAAGCTGAGAGGTCTCTGAGCATGCCACAGCTAGGAGGATGAGGATCCCAGGATGAGGTAGCACCTCCAGGCATGGAATCGACCTTATTCCCTCTCCTGGCTGTGGATATTATAGACTTTGCTCAAGGGGAGTGAGGCTCAGTCCTAATTCTGTTGATTTTTGTGCTGTCAAGAATTCAACCAAGATGGGAGCAGTGAAATTAAAAGGCAGAAAAGTGTTTGATTTTTCAGCCCTAGTCTGCAACCGTAGTGGGACAGTTCAAGCTCTCAAAGGCCCCAATAGCAGAAGGCAGTCTGGAGCAATTGGTGTCCCGAGGAGAGCAGAAAAACAGAGGGACCAAGCCAGCATGCAACTATCATGTTCGTCTCCACACCCCCAACTCCTCAGGAGTGAATAAGAACAAATATCTCCTCTATCAGACTTGCTGCTGAAAAATCCCTTTGTCAGAGCTGAAGAGCTACTCAAGGGGTCCCTCATTTGTGCTGGCACCTGCCTTGCAAGAGGAAGAATAGCCAAAGGAACCCCCCACCAGTTTGGTCTGCTCCAGTCTTCTTCCCACACACTCACCTCCTAAGAGGGGCTTCACATCATCATGGGTGGTACATTCATTGCAATGGGTTCGAGATGCCTTGGAGCTTTTTCCTGCCTCGTCTCCAAAAATATAGACTGTGTGGGGAAGGAGGGTTCCTCAGAAGAGAAATGATAGATTTACTAAAGATGGACAGTTAGGACATTACATCAGTGTCCTTCCCAATCTCATACATATCCTTTCTCTCTCCGCTTGCCCCTGAGCAAAGATCAGAGAGTAGCCTTGAAGATGGCCAGAGTGGCTCAAACCCTCAGAAGGCAAGGGCCATTTGATCTGTAAAGATCAAGAGGTGGGAGGGGAAAGGGAGGAGAAAGGAGGGAAAGGATGATGGGAAAAGCAGGAGAGAGAAGCTTCCCAGAGGTCTGTCCCAGCACAAGGGAGGGAGGCAGCAAAGTCCATCTCATCCACTTTGTGTAATCTTTTAATCTCTTAGTTTTTAATCTTTCACATCAGGAATGAGATACATCATTAAGAGCAGAAGAAATCCCAGTTGGAAGGGACACGGGGCTGGTGAAGGAAAAAAAAAGATCTCTTTTTTTCTAGGCCTTCTGCCTTGTTCCCTTTTTCTATGTCTCTCTCTTTCCCCCTTCCTTTTTCCTCTCTGCTTAGAAGCAATAATATAGGTAGTGACCTGACAGACACCGAAACACACTGGGGGCCTCAGCATCTGGAGAAAGGGCCATGCCATGGGCTCTGTGCAATGGCAGGTCAAGCCCTCCCACGGTGACAGTCTGCAGGGGCACAGGGGCTCAAGGCTCAGTGCCCCAACTCATCCTGAAAGGCTCTTCTAGGGCCAGAGATGAACAGCCAACATTGCCAGCAAGGTCTGTCCTTGTCAGAGTCAGGGTGACCCGAAGAAGCCAGTCCACCCCTGACCAGGAAAGGAGAGACAAGTTTTTGGAGGGCAAGGGAGGACCTGGTATCATCTGACTGCCACATCCCACAAGCTGAGGCTGGGTGCTCCTGTCTCAGCTTCCCCCATCTGTCCAATCCTGTGGATAGTAATCCTCACCTCTCAGAGGGTGATTGTGAGAGGTTAATGAATTAACATTTGTAAAAGCTTTAGATAAAGGGCTAAGGATTATTACTGTTGTTATGCATGGAAACAGCTCCTAACGAGCATTTCCCACCTCCTCCCTCCTTCGAGCCTGGGGGATCATCTGACACAGATCCTGCTGCACAGGAACTCCCCCAGAGATGGAATTACAGGGAGAGTAACGGAGACGGCTGCAGGCTGCCAGAGACACTAATCAGGGGAAGACTAATTGGGGGCACTCCATCAACCAGCAACCCACACCAGGCTGTGGGGCCGAGAGCCTCTCCACTCACTCTCTAACCAACTAGGACAGGTCCATCCCATTCCCATCTAAGTTCAGTCGAAAACGGGGCTGCTGATTTGTGACCAGGGCGGGCCAGCTTCTCCTCTTGCCCTTTCAAGGCTGTCGACTGATCCGAGCTAGTTGTGCAAGATATATTTGCTTTAAGGAAAGCTTAATCCCCAAAGGAAACTTCTGTGCTGCTGGCTTGGGGCAACACTCAGAAACAACCCAGACAGACGCTCCCTTCATAGGCATAGGAAGAGGCTGTCTGGGATCAGATTTTGGTGTTTTAAATCTTGTGCAATTGTGGGAACTAATTCAAAGCAGGAGTCTTAACACTGTACATCTCTGCCTTACACACAAGCATAACCTCGAGAGAGAAAAGCCCTCCCTAACTCGCCTACTATAAATACACCAAACCACTTAAAATGGCTACGTTAAAAGAGAGCTGGTAATTTGATAGTGGTCTCCACTTAATTAGATTAGGCTCTTCTTGAACTCAAGGGCTGTAAGCAGCTGATCCTCCTTTCTTTTTGAGTATTATCCTGTCAGCTGCCATGCTGATGTGACCATCAGTCCTCCCTCCGTGCTTGGTCCTCATGGGATGCTGACAGGGAAACCCTGGGGGACCAAAAGCTGTTGTCAGGCAGTGACCCAGCAGAGCATTTAAATACGTGCCCCTACCCCCTCACTGAAATGCCCACTTGATGAAGCAGGGGCAAAATGTTCCCTCAGCCAGAGAGAAGTTTCAATGTCTGCCCTGCAGCCAGGAGAGATGTGGAATATAGCAAGACCACAAGGAGACGGAGACTGACAAATTTTTGGCCAAGGTGACTGCCTGAGGACCTTTACAGGACCGCATGTGAAGCACATTTCCATGACATCCCATACTAATAAAGAGGGAATGGATGGGTTAAAGGTAAATCATGTCATCACTGATGTCTGGAGATGAAATCATGGCACTCACCCATGCTCTGGGCAAGATGGGTCACCAACTCTGCCATGGACAACATCTGCATCACACAGTGCAGAGCTCCAGATCTCAGAACAGAGTAGTTGCTCTGTCTCAGCTGCTTACCACTGCTGAAAATTAACTGTGCTGTGCACATCTTGGCGACAAAGATTTTCAATCACATCTGGGGTAAAAATCAGCTTCTCTACCTAAACTGCAATATGTGGGAATTTGCACTTGATCTAGGCAAATAGCAAATGGCACAGTTAGTATCCCCTGCAATGAGAGACCAGGGGACAGCACCACCTTGGTCTTCTCCTCAGGAGACTAGAGCAGATGTTATTAAACCACACACATAGCCAGAAGCTTTTTTAAAATATCTCGATTTCCTGATTTCTCACTTGGAGGGAAATAAGTGACCTGTTTGTAGGTTACTAGGGCTAGCTGCCAGAGTCTGTAGCCTGAACGTCATTGATAATAAGACAGAAAGTCACCTGGAAGGAAGCAGTGAAGTTTTTGTGGTCTTGGGGTAGGGGATAAACTTAGTCAACTCTTGAGGGCCAAGAGCACTGTAAGTGCTCGTCTTGCTGAAGTCTGATCCAGTTCTCACTCAAATCCAGGCTATTTGTGGCACTGCTCTTAAAGTGGTGGATTGGACCTACATCCTTCCTAGCCAGGCCCTTCAATCCCTGCTCACTGAACTTTATTCTGTCCCTAGCAGGGATGGATTCTGCACAAGTTCCCCCCTCCATAAAACACCCCCAGATTTGTAGAATTAAAATTCCCAGACCTTTTGCTCTTCATCAACAATGGAGGAAGTTGACTTTAACAACAGGCAATTTGCTATTCAATATCTTCTTAATTAATATTAAAATCTATGTCAGGTTGTTTTGTTGGGTTTTTTTTTTTTAAATCCTCTATCTCTTTGTTATTTATTCGTTTCGATTTTTTATTTTACCTTGTTAATGTAGTGGTGATTTAGATGCAGTTTCCTCTCTCTGCTGCACTTAATGAGTCGTCAGCTTTATTCACTCTCACCCGCGTCCTCATGGGAGCATGCTTTGATTTTCTAGTGGGTGCATGAAAACACAGATTAAAGCAATTAGACAGAAATAATCTTAGGGAAAGGGGAGAGAGATCCAGAGCGCCTAATTATACCATTTTAATCAAGACACAATTATGCAGAGACTTTTATAGATTATAAATTAACCAAACTCCAAAGGCAGAAAAAATATCATTTTAAATATGGTTCATTATGCTTGTTGTTTCTGCCTTGTGATCTCTCCCAAACTGGACTTCAGGGTTCATTTAGAAAAAGTTCTGGATGAGGTTTTGCAGGAATGGAAGAGAAATAGACCCAGGAGACCCTGCTTGCGAGGACCAGGGTCTGGAAATGGCCTCCAGGAGAGGATAAGGAAGCACAGCCGCATTTCTCACTCACTGATCTCACCAGTCTTTTCTCAATGAACCAAGTAAATGCACCTGCTGGTAGGCCAGGCTTGACTAAAGCCCTTCAGCTGGGTCAGGTAAGGAAAGACCTAGTTCAGAAGTCTGGGTTTTGCTTTGCCTTAACAGGCTATGCCGAGCTGCCAGCGAAGGACTGTGGGTACTGTAGTCTAAGATGCAATTTTCCAAACTACAAACATTCCAATTAGAAACACAGTGAGTGGGCAAACAAAACACATCAGGCTGGATGTGTTATCTTCTGAACCCTGGAGGAACTTAAGCCAGCTGCTCCAGATTTATAGCTGCTCCAGATTTATTGCAGCAAAACCACAAGGCGCTCAGGCTCTCAAAGCACGTAGGAAGGTGCTCTGCTCCTGCCGTCTCTGCAGAGGGGCCAGAAGACTCCCCTCCCCAAGAGCTCCAGGGAATCCCAGTTGCCCATGTTGCTGTCATGCTACTTTATGACGGGGAAGGTGTCCATAGCTCAGTCAGACCAGTTCAGGGACCTCTGATTTTGTGGCTGCAGCCCAGCAACGTCTGCGAGGCATCGTGCTGCTC
Organism: Xenus cinereus; assembly: GCA_025774025.1. Taxonomy (NCBI): domain Eukaryota; kingdom Metazoa; phylum Chordata; class Aves; order Charadriiformes; family Scolopacidae; genus Xenus; species Xenus cinereus. The sequence goes on along the minus strand of JAOXJK010000001.1, from coordinate 56,001,431 downwards.
CTTTTTGCTGTGAGCAAAAGCACTAGCGATCCCTCCTGCATCAGTGTGTGTGGTGCTCCTTGAGCTGTTTGCAAAGAGCTTCCAGGTGTTAAGGAGACAGGAGAGGGCTCACCGCAGTGATCCTCAGCTTACTGCAAGGTCTGCCAGAAAGTCTCCTGAAAGGTTTTGCTGCACTGTGGTCTGCGCAAAATTCTTCTCCAGAAGATTCTGCTGCCAGGCATCTCTCACAAGGATGTCTCAACCCATCAGGCCTTCACCAGGCCTCTCTCTGGTGCCATGACCGCCCCATGCCATGAGCAACAGTATTGAAATGGCTGCTGTCCTTTTCATTAAGGACAATCCTCACGTCTGCTAAGATACCAGCCTCGACCATCTTCCACCTGCAAGTCAATTCCAGTGACACTCACGCAGGCTGTCTGCAAGGTGGGGATGGCTGGTATATGCCCAGAGCTGGTCTATCAGAGCAACAGGGACACCACCAGGGTAGGCAGCTGGGGAAGGAAGGACTGTGCCAGCATTAGGCGCTGGAGACGGATGGGCACACAGCTATTGAGGCTCAGCAGTCCCTCCAAGGAGTGAAAGGCAGAGCCTGCCCTCGGCTGCCCTGTGCTGGAGCCACGCTGCACCCATAGAGGAGAAAATGCAGAGCTGTATGCACTTCATCCACCAACCATGTCTGAGATGCGTCTGGGACATCTCTCCCTTGCAGTTTCCTCACCCATTTTCCCCTTCTCGCAGTGAAGAAAGCGGGGCTGCAGCCTGCTGCCCTTCATCTCCGTTGCCTCCTATACCCAAGGCAAAGCCGAGAAGAGCTGTAGGGCTTTGGGGGTGGCCCTGTTCATCATCTGAGGGCTCAGACCAGTGGGTGAGCGGTGGTATCGGAGTGCCCTCTGCTGGCCCCATTTCTGGACTAGTTGGACTGTCCAAGCCTTGCACACCCCCAGTACCTCTGGAAAGTTGGGTCTTGGCTTGCCCCCACCAGGCCCTAACCCCCCCCTGCCGTGGTGGGCACCACTCCAGCAGCAATACGAGCCAGGCCACAAGCAGCATGGAGTCCTGTCAGTGCTGGGTCATAGCCCCAGAGGACCCAGCATGATGGGGAAGCGGGGACAGAAACAATTATAAATCAGCATTCGGCTCTGGCTATGTGGGTGTGAGGTGCTGGCATCGCTCTCACGCTTACCGAGTGTTGCTGCAGAGACGTGGCAGGGACTCCCAGGGGCTTTTTGGATACATTTCCAATTCCATGGGAGGAAAAGCCCAGCCCCTGCTTCTTTGCTCCAAGAGGCAAGAAAATCAGAGGTGTGGTGAAAGGGGCTGAGGAGGAACACAGTCTCTCCCTTGAGGGTTGGTGCCATTCAGAAGGCTGACCCTGTGATGGGAGAGGGTGAACTGGCCACTTTGAATGAGTGGTACTTAGGGACATGGGTTAGTGGTGGACTTGGCAGTGCTAGGTTAACGGTTGGACTCACTGATCTTAAAGGTCCTTTCCAACCTAAATTATTCTATGATCCCACAGAGCTGGGGCAAAACATCCTGGCCATTCACCTGTTCTGGCTGGGACCATCCATCACACTGCCTTCATTCTTCATCCTGACTTTTCCTCCAGAGCTCCCTGTGGTTTGACTATCCTAATCCGCCATGGCAAAAGCAGCAGGGAAGGCTGGGATCATTCTGCCTGGACCCATGGCACTCAGGTTTGGACCTGCCGGTGGATTCCCAAGTTGTGCTAAGAAATCTCCCAAGACTGTGCACACAGAGTGGGGGGTCTTACATCCCTATGGATCTATGCTATTTTACACCACCAGAAAACCTGACACACTATCTCAGGGATCCAGAATTACAGAGGTGACCTTCTATTGCTATCAGCAGAAGAGAGAAGGAGAGAGCAAGATTACAATCCGAGGAGTTCAGGTACCTCTGTGGAGCTGGTCACTTTGTACTTTGGTATCTAAGTCATTCAAGCAGGGATAACACTGACCTGACAGATAAGATGTGAGCTAATTAGCAGTGCTCTCTTCGCGCTCCTTCCAAGCTGAAGGGCTGCAGAAATGCTGAATACCAGGTCTAGTTACTGTTCAGGGCAATTTTTAGTTGGAAAGAGGTAATGAAAACTGGAATATCCAGGGAGATGTCTTGGGTTTGAGACTGGGATGCTGTGTTGAGGTATTTGGGGGCCTATGATGGAGAGATGCAGCAAAGTGTTAGATGTGCCAGTGCCAGGGGGGCTGATGGAGCAGGGCCAGATGAGTCCAGTAGGAGAGTCCCTGAGGAGAAACTTCTTCCCACGTGTCATGGGTAGGCAGCTGAGCCCTGCGAGGACTTCCATCAGGAACTACCTTTTGTAAATATTACAGAACAGTGATAGCAAAAAAAAAAAAAAAACCCAACAAAAACCCAACAAACCAAACCAAAAACCAAAACCAAAACAAAAAACCCAAACAAACAAACAAACAAACAAAACATATGCAGGGGAAGGAGTTTGTTTTTAAAGGAGCAAACAAAGGTGTCCTGAAGCCTCAGCAAGTGGAACAGTGCTGTGTCCTGCACTGGAATAAAACTGAAATTGCTTAGACATGCAGTCTATCAAAAGACTTCAGCATGGGACTTACATATTGTAGCCACCCTCAATAGGACTGCTTGAGGTCTTGAAATGCCATGCATGGCAGCTCTCTGCCAGGGAGGGAGCTATGAGTGGATGTGATTCCTCCTTGGCCTTGGTTATAGTAATGTAGAAAGTATACTCATAGCATCCAAGATGGAGCAAAGACTTTACTTTGCCTCAGCTTTTCATTAAACACTGCTGAAAGCACTGCCCCCTTTCCCTCGCTGCCAGTCATCTAAATGTCGAGCCACAGACAATGTGGAGCCAGCCTCTGCTCCTATTAACCCAAAGTGCTGGAAAAATCACAGTCCAAAAAAACTTTGTCTAGTAAAAATGTAAATGTCACTTACAGAGGACAACTCTAGCTTGACAGAAAATCCATTGCCTCTTCCAAACAGTTTGTGAGTTCTTCTGGATGTCATGCTGTGGCTTGTTGGGCAAGCAAGGTGGAACACAACTGTTATTTTTCCAGATACGTCTACTCAGTCACCAAGTACTGCTGTCCATTTACCTGTGAATTGGGCTGTCAGTGCCACCATTTTAAAAGGCACCAAAAAAACCCGTGAAAGTCAGCCAAGATGTCCTTCCTTTCTCCTCACTACTCAAATCCAAATTCCTAAGGTGTTGGCGTGGATCCCATTCTCCATGGCCACCTGGCTAAATCCCAACCAAAGTTGTGTCAGGCTGGGAGTTCCCTGGGTTCCTGTAAATGAAAATCATTTTCTGCAACTGAAATTGAGATCCCATTATCCCAAACTGGATCATTTCCAAGAAGTACCAAAGCCCTCTAGGTAACAGCTCCTACCAAATAAGTCAATGCACATTACTGGTGTCCTGCAGCAATGTTGAGGACCTGCTTCAGGGACATCTCAGGGCTTGCAAAGCTCCTGAGTGGAAGCCAGGGGTGATGCCTGTGCTATCCAGACTGGAGTCTGTGGAAAAGAGAGGAGAGATAGAAATGCTCATTGGATTCCTGGAATGAGTCCAGACCACAAGCCTCTGCAAGCCTCCTCTTTCCATCCAGGTGTCTTTGGCCTTCTGCCCTATTCCTAGGCTGATTGTTCTGCGTGGGGACAGACCATGAGGGAAACTAAGACCAGGGTTCTTCTGAGATATAGGGAAAAAAAATATCAGAGCCCTACCCAATCCACCTATCCATCAGCCAGTGACTCCAACTCTCCCACAGGCTGTCTGTAGCTTTAATTCCTTCTCTGTGATTGCTTTCTGCCTCCACCACCCTGGATGTAATTCCTCAGTTCAGCTGGAATGCAAGGGACAGAGTGTGAAACAGTTAAGATCCCTGCAGAGGATGCCAAGCTCCATCAGCTGTAGCAGGGTCCCCCCAAAAAGTCACCTACCAGATATTTTGCACCTGATCTCAACATGCAGAACTCCAGGGCAGAGAGGGCTCTCTGATAAACTCACAGCACTGTGGAAATGACCACAAAGAAACAAGCAGGAGAAGGAGCGTAAAAAAAAAGATACAGAAAGGAAAACGGTAAAATACATACATTCGAGGGCACCAGAGACACAAAGAGCAATGTGGAGGTACAGAGCAGCAAAAAGAGAGCGGATGAAATGATATTCACAGAGAGCTGGCTATAGGGAAAGAAAAGGGGAGGGAGGCATATAGAGGGAAGGGCACAGATGGAAGGAAAGAGACACAGGGTAGAGAAGAGAAGGGAGAAGTCAGACAGGGAGAAAGGGAGGGATCTGGAGGGATTGCCTGATGTCAAATCTGATAGAAAAGAGGATTTATCTGCAAAAAATAACCCAGATCTAAGCCACAGCTCCAGAGCAGCTGCGTACAGAGCCGTAGCACTCTGTATTTGTTCTTAAGCGAGAGCAGAAAAGGTCTGGTGCAGGTTGCAAGCCAGAGCAGGGTCGTGCCGTACCGGCGGGCTGCCCGCCAGCCTGGGCAAAGACGAGGGGGAAGGCAAGGGAAGGGAAGGAAAGACCAGGCAAAGGCAGAGGAAGGCCAGAAGAGGCAAGGGAAGGAGAAGGAGAAGGCAAGGCCAGGGAGGGGAGGGGAAGGCGAAGAGAGGCGAGGGGGGGGGGGGCGGAGGGAG
>JAOXJK010000001.1:55976082-55994108 GCA_025774025.1 Xenus cinereus | reverse complement strand
CTCTCCCACACCCTCCAATCCGCTATTCCAGGACAATAGAGCAGATGGCAGGCTGTTTGTTTTATATGTCCCTTTGGAAAATCAGCTCAGCTGTTGATTCTGTGACTTTTTCTAAAAACAGCCACCGTCCAACACTAGCTGAATGTTGGGGGAAAGGAGGGGGGTATGGAGGGGCCCTGCTTTCCCTACCAGCTGCACAGAGACCTTGTCTGTCTGCATCCCACACCATGCCTTTGGGAAAGAGGACTGTCCGAGACCCTGGAGAGGAGCATTCTCCCCTGCACACCAGAAGAAACACCATCACAAACAGAGAGCGTGGCCAGCTTCTGCAGTCAGTATCGCTCCAGCCAAAGATGACGGTAATGTGAGGCTGTGAGGAAGGGGCAGTCTTTTCAACACATCCATCATGCTCATTGCCCCAGTCTGCTGCCTAGTTATGTGTGGTCTCCCCAGGCAGATGACACACAGCACAGAGTAGAGGTCGGTGCTGTTTCCAAGTCCTACATCTCCTCCCATGCTACTGGGGTGGCCACGAGCGAGAAGCCACAGGCAAGCACTGAGTGTGTGGGTTGGGAAGACAGTCCTTGCCTTTTTTTTTCCAGCTTCCCCCTGATTTTGTTGAATCCCTAAGCGCCAAGGTACCAGTCCTCAGAACAGCATCCATCAGTTGCTAACACAGCCATGAAGAGGATATAGATTTTGTTCTGTTTCTTTCTCTTATCCAAAGTACTTTCTTCATCCCGCATCTCTTCCTTCCCATGTGCTTGTATCAGCCACCCTTCAGATCTGTTGCTTCATGGTATTTCTGGGTGGAGAGGGATCTTTGCTGCTGAACTCTTCTCCTCACTGTCCCAAGGAATATCTTTTTCCCTTTCTTATATGTTACAGTACTGTCCCATTCATCCTGTAAGCCCTCCCCTCCTTCTCACCCTGTCTCTGCTTGCAAGTGCTTCAGGGTAGGTACCATTTTTCTCTCTCTCCAGCATCAAACACGAACTGGCCTTGGCTCACAACAGGGGTTGCTGGATTCTCTGCCAGTGCAAATGCTGGATATTTCATGGCATATCCTCCACCTGATACACCGTGGCCAAAGGCACCAGATGCAGATTCGCTCTGTGCCCCACTTCTAGGGGTGGGATGGGGAAAGCAGGGGTTCAGAATAGCTGCATCTATCCCCATCCAATTGTCCTGTTTAGTTGCACTTTTTCTTATGTTGTTAACATCAACACTGTCTTGTTCTCAAGCAGCAGCAGAAGGGTCAGGGCCAGCAAATCCATGTACAAAGCACTCTAATTTGTTCTCAAAGTTCACTATGAATCAGATGCAGCTCCCAGCAAAACCAAGGGAGACTTGACCGAGGCACAGTCAGATGTAACATCTGAAGAGGCTCCTTAGCCTTGCAAAATCCTGGAAGGCAATTTAAACATGAGAGATAGGCAAGGAGCCCATTCTTGGTGTCTGTAATTAATCACATACAGTTCAAACAGGGAGAGAGATGAGTTCCCAGCTTTCTTGAAGTCCAAGCTGGATCAAACAGGGAGCAACAAAAATTTCAGGCTGTCAAGGAACAACCTTAAAGAGGCAATGCCAGCTGAGCAATAACAGCTCAGCCCTGCACTCCTTTAACCTCTCAGGTAATTGGGCAGAAAATCTAGAGGAAAAATTCCTGCATCAGCTGGTGAGAACAGACACAGTTATTTGTACATTTGTAATGCTGCTCTTCTTCTTGGACTTGCTTAAGTCTCTGGTAAGGTGTGCTCTTCAGTGGAACCATAAGTTCAGTGGTATTTGGGACAGAAAAAAGTCCCAGTTCATATGAGATCCCATCTCTGGCACTAGAGGCTATCAGGTGCCTCGAGGAAGAGGATAAGGATAGTCCATGCCTTTCTGTGCCCATGCAGTTACCGAATGGAAGAGTCAGTCACCCTCCTTCACCTTTGCATCCACCTCCGAAGTGTGCTCATGTGTGTAAAGCCCTGGTGGCCAGTGGTGCAAAAGGGCAAGCTAGCTGTCTTGTAGGGTTTTTCAGGGCTTGAAGACAAAAGGAATTAAATAAATGTAGGAAAAGAGCTGCTGGTCCCATCCCTGGACTGTCTGAAAAGCCTGTATTTGAAACAAAGGCAGAGGAAGCCTTGAAATTACAAGGCCAAGTGTGCCATAAAGAATTGAATATACCTGTCAGATTAAAACACATCAATTTATCTGAAGTGTTATTAAAAAAAAAAAAAAAAGTAAAGGGAGAAAAAAGAGGTTTGGGGCCAACGAACCTGATCTCACTTCTTCCAAGTTGACTTCTGACTCACAGGCTGGCATCACCTCTGGCACTGGTGGGCAACAATTGTCCTGATCACAAAAACATCCAGAGCTGGGGGTCCAGGCAACATCCCCTTTCCCACTATTGCTGGGAAGCTCCCAAACAACCCTTTCAATGAAAAGCTGAAATTTCCATCTCTCCTCCAAGGTCCCACTTGGTGGTTTCTTTCCCTCCAGTCTCCTTTCTTCTTGTTCCCATTTCTCACCTTTTGGCTTCTGTTTAATAAACTGCTCATCTTTTGAAGGCTGCATCTGTAGCAAGAGGCCTGGGGAGAAAGCTGAAGGCTGCGATCTGGTTACGAGTTGGGTAAATCCCATGGTGGCTTAGAAATCTGTTTTTCTTCCGCAGCAGAGTTGTTAAGAGGAGTTGGCACCAGGGACAGAAGAACAGCGTTGCTGTTCTTCTCTCACCCCTTTAAGCCTTTAGCAACAACCACAGTTTCCCACCTATTTCAACTAACTTCTCTTTTCCCCCTAAAGAAAGGATAGTCATTAGCATTTTTTGCACTGTCAAATAGGGGTTTCCTTATAAAAATTCTTCACAGCTAAGGGGAAAGCAAAGAAAGGATATTGTTAGCATGAAAGCCTCACTTAATATTTTACATTTCAAATACTGTAACTGCTTTTTTCCCCCTTCTTCTCCTTTTTCTGAATCTTCAGTATACATCTTAAACATCATTAATAGTGTTGGTTGCTATGGTGTTGGGCAGGCGAAGGTCTCTGCAATTGAAACCTTGAGCTACACTTAATGTTGTACAACAGCAGGGTCATGTCAACACCTTTGACTTTGACCCCATTTTTCCCAGTAAAATAAAAAGAGCACATTTTCATCCCTTTTTGTTCTTGGGATAGTTTTGTGGGTTTTTGTTTCCTGCAATAAGAAAAGGGAGTGTGAGAGAGAGAAGGAGAGAGGAATATAAAAAAAGAAAAAGAAAAAAAAATTTAATAGACCCAGTGGAACCTTTCCAAAAACTTTAACAGTTACATCAGAAAATCATGAAGGAGAATAAAAACAGACAGTCCCCTGAAAAGTTTCACGTGAGATTGTTTCTCATTTTCCCAAGCAGCTAAACATTTTAATAAACTAGGAAAATGAGACTGTAAAACCACAACATCTGACAGCAAGCCCCAGGGGCAGGAACCATTCCTGAAACTAATTTTAACTCAGGTTTTAACATTGATCAGATTTCATGTGGTGAATGTCCCCTTAAGCTGTCTCTCTGTTCTTAGAGAAAACCTGGTTTCTTTTGTCGACTCCGAGAAGCTATTTTCTTTCCAGCGCATTGTCGTCACAGGCATAACAGGACTTTTCTGTCATTCGTTTCTCTACAGCCCAAGAGATGCCCTGCCCCAGACATCTTCTCGTCTGTTCTCGGTTTCCTTATGAGACAAGACATTTTCCACAGAAGTGGCACTTAACTGCTCCAGCAATGAAGCTGAGTCTTAAACCAGTCCCCATGCAGCCACTCAAGGACTCAACCCATTTAACATCTGATCTTCAGCCATGCAAAAGGCACCAGGCCAAAATGGACCAGGATCCAAAGCAGGCTTCCAAGTTCTTTGCCTTCCTTTTCCCCGGGGAAGGGAGTCCACTCTATCAGTTTCTTCTCCAGGCACACGAATCACATTTTGCTTTCGTAGTCACCAGGATATTTACAGATAGGACTGACTGGCTTTTTAGCACAAAGACTCAATTAAAAACACAGCTGAGAGTTTGAATGGGAAAAGAAGAAGATATCAGGGTAGTGTAGATTTCTCTTGAAGACTCCCATTTCTTCTCACAGAAGCATTTTTCATCTTCTGGTTAAGTTCAAACCAAATCATTTGCCCTGTGGGGCAGGACTTCTTTATGCTACACCTGTCTTCAAATAGTTGGATGTCTCTTTTTTGAGCCACATTTTTCTTGTAGCTGTGTGAGCCAAGTGCTTTGCACAACCCAAAGAATGGTCATTGGCATCAGTTAACCCCTGTCCCTGCTCTGGATGAATTTCCAGTTCAAAGGCATGTTGTGCAAGAGAAGAAAGCAGGGCTTTCCGCTGCTTCACAAGCTGGTTAAATGCTGGTAAGAGTGACCAGGCTGGAAAACAGCTCTACAGGCTCCTCTTTCTGCTTCTCCAGAAATTAAAGTGCTCGTTTGTTTCTACATCCTCCTTTGCAGAAGTGGAAGGTTGTTCTGATGCCTTTTCTTTAAACCTCACATGTGCCATGTAAGAGATGCTGGTGCTTGGAGGTTGGGGGGGGAGGAGGCGGCAGGGTGGCCAGTTTTCAAAACGGTAGAGGCGCAGTGATAGTCGTCCTTGGCTCTTCCAGCCCACCAACAGCAGGCTTAGTCACATCAGCAGCATCAAAGCTAAGCAGCTCTTTGGAGAAAGGGCATTTGTCCTTTCATCTGGAGATTACAGGAATCTTTCACAGATCCCAGCAGTGTGTTTTGAAAGGCTCTTTAAAGAGAAATACCTGTTTGTGGCACCACCTGCCATTTAAAACAGCCTCTTTACCTTCCAGCTTTCCCTGCAAATGCTTTCCCCCAGCCATTTAACCGTGTGTACAAGGACAAAATGGTGCCAAAGTTCATTCCCCAGCAAGCAGAATTGCCCAGCTTTCATGCCAGGATCTGTAGTGAGAAAAGAACCCTCCACAAACATGCCAGAAATCTCGTAACCTATTTGGGCCTGCTCCTTCCCCCCGTTGGGCTCAGCAGGGACAGTGGGAAGGCAGAAAGCTGTTCTTAGCATCTGGAGGAAAGAAACACAGAGATAAAAAGCTCTTTGCCTTGCTGTTTCCATTCCTTCATGACTTAATTTTTTTTGGTCGGGGCACAGAGAAGATTATAAAGCTGTAACCTCTAATCCGCTCCTGAGTGCTCCTTCTCCATCTCTTCCTTTCTCCTCTTTTTCAGCCAGTCTTAATCCTTTATGTCTCTTCTCTCACAGGTAAGAGTTGGAGTCTAATCTCAGACGACAGGTTGGTAATTAGAGCAAGAGATTATCCTGACCCCATATCATGTAGGTAAAAAGAGAGAAATAATGCAGGGACATGCAAGTTCAAGCCTTCGATGTTCAGTGCAGGAACTAGCCTCATCTCAACCTGTCTCCTCCTGGCTCCCCACTCCACACTCTCTTCTTTATCCCAGCAGGCAGGGGGATTCCTGATTCTTTGTACTTCCTGCCCACCTCCCCTCTGCCAGGCAAGAACTATGCTTTCCCAGCACTCATTCAGCACAGAAATGGTCACATTTTCCATTTCTATAGACCTTAACTAAGCAGAGACTCAGTCAAGGGGCTGTGGCTGGGAAGAGTGGGCGGTGGGGAAAACACAGGCAGATACGGAGGAAGAGGATCTGCTCAGAGAGGCTGGAGCCAAGACACACTATCAGCCATCTAACCAGTTGGGCACTGGTTAGCCATACCCAGTGTCTTTCTAGTCCAGCAAGATGAATCCACAGCAAGAAGCAGCAGCAGGTCCCCACCTCTACCCACATGCCCAGCTGTCACCACCCAGTCCTTGATCTGCTCAGGAAGGCATACTGCTCCCATCCCTTGCACGTATCCCACCACAGATGGGAAGACCATCCGTGTCCAGCCTGTGTTATTCATCTTTGGCACAGATCTCATCTCTTGCCCTGTGTCACTGGTATTCAGTAAGGACAAAAAAAGCCATCACACAGCCTCAAGACCGCCACAGAAAAGGGAAAGTTGGGAGCACCAAGCTTCTTTAGTGTCCCACCCCCTACACGCACAAGGTGAATGGATGTCACCAGGAACCACTGTAGATGAGGCTCAGGCATCACCAGCCAACAGCCTGCAAGCACCAGGAGGTGTCAGGATAGAGATGGCAGTGAAGTGATCGAAACCTGCTGGGGAGAGAGCAAAGGAAGGTCAGGTGACAGTTTTTTACACCTGAACACAGCTGGAGAATGGAAGACCTCTCCCTCATGTCCCATCCTACGCTGGGCACCCACCCCACCTTACAGAGCTCCAGGACTGCTTGTTCACTTCAAGATGCCTTTTCTCAGCAAAGCTAAGCAGCCAAGCTCCCCTCCGACACCTAAATCCAGCTCTGCCCATGTAGCCCAAGCCCATGGTTCATCCTGATCACAGGCGGGGATATGGGCCCTGCACCAGCCCCAGCTACATGGTTCTGTTGATGCTCTTTTCGTCACCTAGCTGCTTCCCACCCCTGCTATCTCCAGCCAGGAGCTTTCCACCCATGCTCTGCAAATAACAACTTTAGGTTTGTTCACTCAAAGCAGAGAGGGTAAATCAAAGAACACTTTTGTTTGCAGTCAGCCTGAAGTGAACCTTTTTCTCTTTTCCCTTCAGTTTTCTCAGCAAAACAAAAAAAATGAAAAAGCAAGCAGAATTTCCTTTCCTGAGTTTAAAAGAACATTTCTGTTCCTGTCCCAGAAGTAAAAGGTTAGCTTGCTCAGTCTCAAAATGTGAAATAAATGGCAATACTTTTGGCTCAGGAATTGTCCAAATAAAATGTTTTGATACTCCTTTTCTTCTCACTCATACAAAAAGATTTGCAAAGTTTGTAAGTGTTCACAAGCAGCTTAATGCCGGTGTGCTCCTCACCCAGTAAGCCATGCAAGGTTTCTGTCCCTCACTCTAGACTCCATTTAGCTGCCTCCCCCTCCCAGCCTGCTGTCTAAGAGCTCACACCCCAGCAACACCCAGAGCACTCGTGCCCCGTACCTTGAGGGATCCTCTTGGGGTGAGAAGGGGCCACGGAGTTCAATAACATTGAGCTTGTTCTCAAAGACACCATAGCTGAGGGTGACCTGCAAAGAGGGGTAGTGAGAAAGGTGCAGGGAGGGTGAGGAGAGTTCGGGAGCAAGGAACTTCCTTTGGGTGACAGAAGCTGCCATTCCAGTTCCTTCTCCGCTGGCTTGGCCTCTGCCTTCTGCCTCTCCTCTCTTCCTTCCCATGGTGGTCCACCATGTGAGTCCTTTGCCTCTCCAAGCCCCCTACACCCATTGTTATCTCCCCATGCAAGGCAGACATGGTGCCATCTCAAAGCCCCTTCCCCAATCAGTCATCATTTCTGCTTGTCCTTGTGCCACATTTCCCCAGGGATGCCCTCAATCCTCCCATCACTCCCCATACATATGCTCCCTCCCCACCACTGACCCCAGGGGCACTGTGACTGGCATCTGTGATGCCAGAAACATCTGCTCCCTATTTCAAAGAAGCATTTGTCAGGAAAACCTCCTCAAAAGAGCAGAGGATTCATTCAATCCACATCAGTGCCACCAATGGGGCAATGTGCTCCCTATCAGCTCCCCTCCTTCACCTCTCCTTCCTCACGCACCTCCCTCCTGCTCCATTTCCCCTCCTCACCTGCTGCGTGAGCCGAGAGGGGGGGATGAGCTGCAGGTTCTCCAGGTGGGAATGGAAGAGCTCGTTGGGCAACAGCTGCCCCCCAACTTTGCACTCAATGATGTAACCCACGGTGCAGTCGTCCGGCAGGCGGATGAGCTCTGAAGTGCTCAAGAAGTTCCTGCCACTGGAAAAGAGTAGGGTTGCGTGGGTTAGGACAACGGGAGGGGAGGATATAGGCATCCACTTGGGTGAGAGATAAATGAAGGACTCAACTTAACTGAAAGCCAGAGTAAATCTTGGAACGAGGCAAGAAGTCCCTGAGTTCCAACTGCAAAGATTTGGGAATGTGTTTGCTCTTTGACCACTCCCAGCTATACTGTCCCACCAATTCTCTGGTGCTGTCCCTAATGCATATCCAGCTCCTCGGTGAGCTGATGCAGAGAGTTGGCAGACTTTGTTGAGTCATTTTTCCACCTGTTTGGTGGGCTGCACTCAGCCTCTGAAGGGTCAGACAAGCCAGCACAAGAGATATGGTGGGACCACGTGGCCAGATCCAGGGGGAAGAAAAAACAGGACAGTCTTACAGCCTGAATAAGCCATCCATGGCTCCACTGTAACGTAACAGCACATGCTTAGCTATCCTTTGATGACAGGCTAAACCCAATTTTAAGGCTCTTGTAACTGGAAGCAGCCACACAGCATGAAGCACTGTCTACTACAACGACTCTCAGCTAGTTCAAACATGGTTTAAGCGTTTTAACACAGCAGTGGCAGACTTTATGACAGGTTAGGTGTTGTCTATGCATGCCACTTTCATTTTACTCTAGATCACAGATCATCCTCCCGTCTAGGTCTACCATAAAATGCATATCATGGGCTTCAGCTAAACCAGCCACTTGGTGGGGATGAGATCTGTCTTTCTGGGTATGCACATATCTGGTTCAGGCTGGAACAGCCATTCCTTATCAATGTATGTGCATATAGCCTGTGATATAACCTAGGGCATCATGGAAAATACCATCTTGTTGTAGGCCTGGGACCTACCTCTATTCCCCATGCGCCAAGCTGAGGAAATGACAGTGGCAACTGTAAGAAGCTGAAGAGGGTTTGGGTGGGGGAATGGGAAATTAGCTCAGGAGGGAGGTTAGAAAGAGGGAAATTAAGGGGAGAGGAGACAGGCGGACAGGGAAAGCACTTGAGTCAGAGAAAGCTGAAAGGGATGGGAAGGAGTGTGGTGAAATAACCAAGAGCTGAAAGCAATTGGCGACAGGGGAGTATGTCATTCTATGACCACGTTTGCTGATGTGCCTCCTCTTGCCTTTTCAATCGGGTGACAGACTATCCTTCCTCCAGTCCCACATGCTTGCACGTGTGTAGCATGTGGCACTCTGCACCCTTGCAAACGCCACATACACAAATCCAGACCTGACACTGCCAGCAACTCATATGCAGCTGTGTTCCTCGTCTCCAAAGGTTCACATACTCACCGGTTGCTCAGCTCACCTGGCCCATGGCACCATCTTGCTTGCCAGCTTGCGGCTGATGCAGAACCCAGCTCCTCCTGTGGCAAACCAGAAGCGCACAGACTTCTGGAGAGAAAGAGCAAATCAATGACAGAGGCTCAGACAATGCCCTACTCCCTGAGATGGGAATGCTGGAAACCCAGCTTTGATGCCAGAATAAACACAGACCTATTGTCACCCCAGACCCCTGACTGCTGCCCAGAAGGACTTGCCAGCAGTACAGCATGGATTTTGACCTCCTCATATTTGGAGCTGCCAAGTTCCTGCTGGCAGCAGCAGGTGGGTTGCCCATGCCAGGCTTATCTCCTGGCAGACGAGTACCCAAAGGCACAGAAGCAACATGGGACTCTCCCTAGATATAATGGATTGAGTCAACACCTAAAACAACATTCAGACAAGATCAGAGAGTTTTCAGCTGCTGCCTGTTGCACTTCGGACCTGTCTCTCCTTGGGTACATCTACAGCCAATGAACCAGAGCATTAAAAACAACCCATTGGCCCACACACCACCACCATGGACTCTACCGTCTGGTTGTTTGGCAGCATTTCGGTGGCTCGGATGGGTCGGTTCAGGCTGGGTTTCCCCAGGTAAACATCCCACGTTGCAGAGTAGGAGGACAAGAGCTTCAGGAGGGCCCGAGGGTTTAGATAGTTGTCATCATCCAAATGGCAAAACCAGCTGGAGGGAGATGGGAATGAAGACACAAGAGGTTTGTGGAAAGGAAGGTGCCTCTTCCTCTCAGAGGTCCCCCCACAGCAGCCCTGCCTCACCTCCTGCTGCTGGCCAGGAAGGCGTCAAACTCAGCGGCCATCTTGCAGGAGAGGGCTGGGTGACTGTGCTCAGCAGAGCAGTTGGTGAAGACTGCATGGTCACCTGCCAGGAGAGAGAAAGCTGTAGCTTGGAGCTGGTCTGCTTCACACGATCGTGGGAAGGACCTTTGGGCAGGAGGGAAGAGGTGTGTTCACAGACAGCCTCCTCACAGCCCCCTCAGATAGGCATCCAAGCCTGCAGTGATGTAGGCTCCATCCTTCCCCCTACCAGGAGATAAAACCTAGAGAAAGCCAAGCATCTTGGCCAAGACTAGGACACTTGTCAACTGCACTTCCACCCTGTCCACTGCCAGCCAGGGTGTTGGGGCTGAAGGGCTCTCTGATGGGCTGCTTCCACCCAGGGATGCTTTAAGGCAGAGGGCATCCTGCCTGCAGCTGGCTGGATGTCCTGTTGCAAGCCAGCTAAACCAAATCATCATCACTGCAGCTTGGGGTCCTCCCATGGGACAGGGTGAGGGATGTGCTTCAAGAGGCAGCACTGGTGTAGGAGACCCAGCCTTCATGCTGGAGCCCCTCCCAGGGCCGTGACAGTTCAGAGGCTGAAGGCAGGTGGGGAGGTGGTGTTATAGGACAGGTCATTACCCATTCTCCTTTTCAGGGCGTCGTCTTCTTCATCAGTGAAGACGTAGGTCTGGGGAAATAAGGAAATGAGGTTACTCTCAGGGCTGGAGCTGGTGCTGCTCCTGGCCACCCACCCTTTTCTCCCTGCAGCTGGTCATGTTTGCCACGGTCACCCCACTCCATCCCCTGCTGCCATTTCCCCTCCAAGGCAGCAGTTCGGCAGAGGGGTGGCCGCGCTCCCCCTTCCTGCATGGCACGATCGTCAGCGCTTGTCTGACTTCACTTTCCCCCCACCCCGACCCTGCCATCTCGGGAACAGGAGAAGGGGACCTGTGACACCAAGTGAGGGGGTGAGGGAGCCCGGCTTTGGTGTCAGTGGTAGAAAAATGAAAGCACCCGTGCTTGGAGGGTGCTTTGGTTAAAAGGAGAACATCTGTTTGTGTGTTAAGTGTGCGCAAACCCCTGCCGCTTCCCGCCTCCTCCTCTTCCTCCACCCCCAGGGCCTCTCTAATCCCCCTCACTGCCATTATATGGCACATCTCCCCCTCTTTCAGGGCCAGGCGGGGATGAGGGCTGGTGGAGAAAAGCTTTCCTCAGGCAGAAAATGAGCTTTCATGAAATCAAAAAGGAGTCGCGAGCCATAAACAGTCTCTCCACCAGCTGCCCACAGGCTGGTTAAACGCAGCACCTGGGCAGGGACAAAGGGAAGGAGGCAGGCAGACAATAGCTCCAGGAGCCATCACTGCTCCCAAAGGCTCTGAGGAGGAAACAAGAGTCTCTACTTCTCCCCACACCCACCCAGCATTTAGGAGACATGCCTCCATCAGGACAATGTGGCAAGAAAAACGTTCTGTACATGAAAAGAAGGCAATGAAGGACCCTCCAAGACCACCTGGCTTGAGCAGAGGCGGCAGGATGGTTTCGTGATCTCAAAACGTACGTGCTACAGTGACTTGGTGAATTACTCCCCAACAGCTGAGCTGCAGCAACACACCACGCATACATTCCTACCCCACTCCGCTGGTAGTCTCTTAATTAAAACCACTTTCAAGGTGATTACAGGACAAGAAGCAATTAGCTAAGTCTCAGGTAAAAGAGTTGTCGCTCTGGGTCAGGGGACCGTAACATAACCTTTAGGCAAGGCAGGAATTGTCAGCAGCATGGGATTTCCCTCGCTAGCATGTCAGAGCCAGAAATTTCCACTATGATAAATATTTCACCTTATGAAAAAGATTCTGAAACCATTGAAACTTTCTGACATTTTCAAAAAAACAGAAACGTTTTTGCTGGAAATGACTTGCCTACAGATATCAAAACAGCTAATAAACATCATATCTTATTGACTTAAAATGGGAACCCATATCTTTTCCCAGATTTTCTACTTGTGAAAATATTCCAAGGTTCACACTTTCCTCTTGAAAGGGAGACTTTTTTGCAGAGATCCAACATGTTTCTGTGGGAACCCAGGGGTGAAGAAGCATTGTCACTATGGGGAACACCCTCCTCTCCAAAAGAAGTGGAAAAAGGCACTATGAGTGTGGGGTCTAGGTAAATCTCATTTCTCTGGCTCTCCCAAACTCTGCTCTTCATGGTACACCTGGCTGCAGTACTTCAGAGATGCTGGTGTGTGTGCCCTGGCTCTGTCCTCAAGGAGCTCACAACAGCACAGGCAGCTGCCTGCATCTTCATCTCTCCATCCCTCAATACCTCTGAGAGTGGGAAATCTGGAACAGCAGCTGCTGCTGGCATCCGAGCAACTGTTGCCTTGTGTCCCTCAGCAAAGCCACACATGATGGCTGGAAGGGGAGAGAGAGAGAGGAGAGTCACAGCTAAAAACCTGCCTGGAGAGCATTTGGCCCAGTTAGACAGGTCTTTCTCAAGGAGGCACCAGCTGCTGTTGTCCATACTAATGTAGCCTGAAAGACATTCAGAAGGCCTCTCTGGCCACGCCAAACCTACTCTCCCCACTGGGGACGCGCAAGCAGAGGAACACCCAGTGTCACTTGTGTCCCTTGCAGGCAAATGGAGTGGACAGAAGCAGCCTAAGCAGCCTCCCCACTATGTCCACCCTCATGTTCTCCACCAGACCACCTATGGGGGCCATGCAGGATCTCCTGTCACGGTGCCTCAGTGTCCACAGGCTGCCCACTCTGGCAGGCATCCTGTGGACTCATGGAGCCGCCATTCAGCCACAGCTTCCCACTCGCCTCCTGCCCCGCATCGCCCCCAGCACGGTTCCTCCTGCCAGGGGTGGGGGGAAATCAGAGAGCCCAGCTCCCATACATACTGAGAGCAGCTCAGGGTGGCTGTCACTGCTGCTGCCAGGCAGCCGATCTGGGCTTGTTGAGGGATGCAGCATGGAAGGCATCCTTCCAATCTACAGCAGAGAAGATGGCTGGATAAGGAAGGATGTCTGCTGGCCAGCAGTGATATGGAGCCACTGGTATCAAACAGCTTTGCCTGGCGACTCTCCATGAACATAAGAGCCCATGCAAAGGATAAACACTAGACTTTGAGATGTCCTCACCCAAAATTGGGAAAGTAGCCTAGCAAGGACAAACTAGGAAAAGGGAACAACAATGTGGAATCTGACAATCCAGGGCCACGTTCATTTCCCAGCTCCCAGAGTATCCCTTCTCTGGGAAGAAACTCTCTCCAAAACGCAAACACCTCAGCAGGGTTATTGTTGTGTCCTGCCCAGAGAACAGATTCAAAATCTACGGTGTGTTCACAACACCCAAAATGTGAAAGCCAGTTCAGGATGGGTCATTCAAAGGTTTAATTTCAATCAGTTGAATGTCTGGGTTTCTGAAAGGAGGGGTGATGCTAGAATCAGTTCCCATTATCAAACAAAATGCCATTTCAGATCAGAAACCTAGACTTATCTCCATCAAAACTACTGCGGCCAAGAATGTAAGCCACTCCAAGATACTGTCCAGTATCAATCAAGTAAACAATCATGAAAACCAACGTTTCTGTTTAGACAAAAACTTTTCTGAGGAAGAGGCCTTTTGCTGAAATGACTTTCACACCAAGCTCCAGTGGAAAGTTTGTCATGTGGATCAG
This sequence comes from Xenus cinereus, assembly GCA_025774025.1. Taxonomy (NCBI): domain Eukaryota; kingdom Metazoa; phylum Chordata; class Aves; order Charadriiformes; family Scolopacidae; genus Xenus; species Xenus cinereus. The sequence goes on along the minus strand of JAOXJK010000001.1, from coordinate 55,980,490 downwards.
TTCTCAAGAGGCAGAGCATGGTCCAGCAAAGAGTGCCCACCTCGCACTTCCCCTTCCCTGTCTCCCACCAGCTGCTTATCTTCTCTTCTGTTTAAGCAGTGCAGTTTCAGGGAAAATGTCTCTCTCTCTTATTGTCTGCCCCAACAGAGTCCAACACAGAGGACTTTTAACTTGGCTCCTGTACAGTCTGTTCTAGCCATAAAAACCACAGCTGTTCCTGCCTCCTGTTCCAGTCACCTAAGCCTGACCTGCAAGGTCTGGGTTGCTTCCTCCGGGAGGAGACCAGGCAGGTAATCAGCTCTGAAACCAGGCTTGGCATCAGCAGATGGCCAGCTGCTAGAATTTCGCCACTGGCCACCAGCAGAGAAGGACCTGCTGAATCAGTCTCCAGCCATGAGTATGGGTGGGTGAGACAGCAAGACAGTGGACCAGCCTTAGGAGAAGGCAGTCTCTGTGTATCAGGGCTTCTGAGACCTGGATCTTTCCGAGACTGGCTCTTAAAGCCTATGGCTCTCCATAAAGACTCAATAATAGGAGGCCTGGTGCCCTACCCCTGGCCCCACAACAATTAAATGTCCTTTGCCAAACTAAAAGCTCTTTTTTTAATTTTTTTTTGCTAAGCGAGGCTTCTATATTGTCAATTTTTCATAACTAACCCTTTCCCCTACCTCCAAAATAACCCCCCAGCAGCAATAATATTTTTTTTTTAAAAAAAGAACAGCTTTTGACTTTCATGTACTTCTCTTTACCTCCCTCCCTGCCCCCATTCCCCTGCCCTCAAGTAAAAGGTCGTTTAGTAGAAAAAACAGAAGAAAAACATGGAAAATTGGGGGGGGAGAGGAAAATGCTGAGCTTGCAACAAAAATTGATAACGATGAAAATATTCTGTTTAAAAATGACTGACACTCTCGCTCTACCCTTCCTTCCTATTCTCCCGCTGAGTCTGTGGAGCTTTCCGAGAGGCTGGCAGCAGCATGGAAAATTCAACACCTCTTCCCAGGTTTGGAAATAGTTTGCCTGCCCGACAGAGAGGGTCAGATGAATCTGGGGAGCTGGTATCTAATTCCTGTCAACAGTGGAATGGCCAGGCAGCTGTTTGTCAAAGGCACAAGGAGGGAAAGGTGAGCTGCTCCTTAAAATCCCACTCCAAAAGCCCCAGCCACGGTGTCTTAATGGCAGTGCAGCCATGCGGTTGGGTTGGGTTTCTCCAAAGAGCTGCTGGGCTGAGGTCGGACGGAGAGGAGAAGTACATCTGGGGGAGGAAGCAGGGCACCTCAGATGCTGAGGGATGCATAGACAGGAGAGGAAGCGTGCTCAAAATAGGACATGGCTTCCTGTGACAACCGCAGCAGACCAGACAGTTGCAGCACCATGAAGTGGAAAACCACCCTTACCCAGAAAACCCTGCATTGCTTCAAGCGCTTTCCTACCCAATACCTCCACCCCCGTCCCCCTCCCTCACTGAGACCTGAATTTGTCTTCTAAGCACCCATCACACCCAGGCAGAGGCAAAAAAAAACAAAACCCTTTGGGGGCAGCCACAGGATTTCTTCTTTCTTGAGGAGCAGCTCTGCGAGGGAGGAAAGGAGAGAAGTACCCAGGCTCTGGGGAGTACTTCTGCCCACCAGTAAGCCAGTCTGCACAGCACCACCAACGTGGTGCCCCACATCAGCTCCTCTAACAGGAAGGAAACTCTCCAAACTCTGCTCTAGCAAAGGGTGGAAACATCAGGCCTCCCGTCAAAAAAAAAAAAAACTTAAAAAAATTCAATACGCACCCACGTCACTTCAAGATCATGTACATGAAGAAATCTGCCCAAGAGAGCAAGGCATGGATTGTGCAAATGTGCTGGGGAGTGATCAGGGCTGCAAACACCCCTCCTGCACTCCAGGAGGTCCTCCAGGTCCTCCTGCCTTGCTCTTTTGCCCTCTGCACCACACCATCCCGGGGGCGAAGGGTGCCCAGGTGCAATGCAGGTATCCTGATAGAGGGCCAGGAGAAGCCACCTAACTCAAAACCTGGCAAACTCATGGCACTAGGAGGTAGAAAATCACCATTTCATACAGACCCAGGACAGTCTGCGCTCTTGGTCTGCTGTGGCTCAGGCAGTCTGCACCCTCCCCAGTGTTATTGGTTAAAAAAAAGGAAATTAAAACCCTTCCACCTCAAACTGAAAAAGTCTGGCTTAGGTTAGGGGTAGGTGATGCCTGCTAAGAGCACTTTTTCTCCCAGCCTTCTTAGGAAGAGCCCACACAAGCTCTCCATCCTCTCTGCCAGCCTTTCCCATGAAGCAGCTACCAGTGAAACATTTTGCTGGGCAGCATCCCCCTTTCAACGTGAACAGAAGTGAGAATTAGGGAAAATGAGGCAAAGTACTGGGTGGGACGGCAGTGCCCAGCCTCCCCTTCCTTTGGCCTTTATTCGCCCCCACGGACACCCCGTCCCTGCCCCGTCACCAAACACCCCCTCTCTAGTCCGAATCCACACACTCACCTGCTCTCTGGCCCGGGATATCCACGTGTCCAGGAGCAGCTCCATCCTGCTCTGGTGAAACCTCTTGGTTGTCTTCACAGCTATGAAAATGTCCCCAAGGGTCAGGCTTCCCTCGGTCCTGTATCCCTCTGGAGGATGGACTCGCAGGTCCTTCTGTCCCCTGCCACCGCCTCCATCCTCTGGGCTGGCTTTGCTCCGTCGCTCCGGCTTCCCCAACACTCCCTCCCCGAGTCCTGGGTACTGAGATGTTTCCTGAGCCCCACGGTGCCGCACGGAGAGGAGAGCCACGCTGACAAGGAAGACTGCGGCTCCGGAGAGACCACGGATGAGCCGACGGCCCATGGCTCCCAAATTGTTCCCGCCGCAGCCAGTATCCTGTTGAACAAGGACAATCTCTGCCTGTACCTCCACGTGAAGCTGTCCACTCTTCTCGAAGCCTCCGAAGGGGCAGGACCAGCCGAGAACAAGGTCTGAATAGGATGTGGCCAAGGAATAGAGTGGGTGGAGAGCAGAACGCCGAAGAGACAGCAGCCCCGGAGGACACTGGTGAAGTGGGGGGAATTTTCACAGACTAAGAGGGTTTGACGGCCCAGCGAGGCAGGGACACGTGATGGGAAAACACTCCGAGGCGACTGGCAGGTGGCTGGCACAGCCTGCCAGGAGGAAAGCAAGCATCCCCACCCCCGGCGGAGAGGCCGAGGGTCCCAGGCTGGGGGTCGAAGGGGCAGCAAAGGACATCAGAGCCATCGGTGGGGAGTCTAGACCAAAAGCATCAGTACCCCAGAAGACGCCAGCCCTCGCGTCCAAGGCAGGGGCTGTGGGGTGGAGGCGAGGGGTGGGTGCCGGGCTGCGGGGAAGGGGATGGGTGCCGTGGGAGCAGCGGGGCTGTCTCCCCACCTGCTCCCTCCGTGCAGCCGGCTCTTGCTCCCTGCCAGCCCCGGCCGCCGTCCCGGGCCCCGGTCCCGCCTCCGGGCACGGGGCGGAGCGCCAGCCCCGGGGGAGGAAGAGGATGGAGGGGGGGGCTCTGGGTCCGACCGTGGGTTTACCTCACCAGGGGATAGCCAGGCTGGGATACCTCCGAGGTGACAAGGAGCTGATCTGGGAAGACAAACCTGTTGCTGGACCGTTTCGCCCTGCTCCTCTGTGATAGCCCAGCCCCATCTCTGCAGCTCTCGCAGGAGGAGGGGAAGGTGGCACGCGTGTGGGATCGGGTGAAGTTAAGGTGCAGGGTCCTCTGCTGTTCTTGGGAAGAGCGATATTTCCCCAGGAATTCCCCCAGCCCTAGACTTATTCCTAAGGGCGCTGCTCTGAACTGCTGCCCCTGCCCTTTAACCCCACTCTGCCTCCTCAAAGCAGGACTGCGAGCCCCCTGCTGCCCACCCCACCATGTGCTCCAGAGTCTCAAACTAGGGTCTGACCCCCATTTCTGACACCCATCTCCCCAAACCCACTTTTGAAGGTCCCTTTCCCTCTGCCTCCAGCCACAGACCTCTCCCTGTCTCACACTCCCACTGGGGATGCCCAAGGACAGCCTGCTGCCCGGGTCGCTGCAGAGCCAGTGACACTCACAGGAACAGGTACACCAGAACCAGAGAGCGCAAGGGAGGACCAGCTGCCTCCCTTTCAATGTCCATGGCTCAGCATTGGGTTTATATCTCACCAAGATACTTGCCCCCTGTAGCAGGGTTGACCTCAGCAACTTGTTCCTTGTGGCTCTTCTGCTATCAAAGACGATTCTTCCTTTTCCCCTGCCCTGGGCAAGGAAGAGAGGGGAGGTCCACTCTCCTCTCCCAGAGAACCCCACAGGCAGAGGAGGAAACTCGCACCTCTAACTCCTCAGAATCATAGAATCGTCTAGGTTGGAAGAGACCCTTGGGATCATCGAGTCCAACCATCTACCCTACTCTACAAAGTT
>JAOXJK010000001.1:55940907-55975982 GCA_025774025.1 Xenus cinereus | reverse complement strand
CCTACTCTACAAAGTTCTCCCCTACACCATATCCCCCAACACCACATCTAAATGGCTCTTAAACACATCCAGGGATGATGACTCAACCACCTCCCTGGTTAGCCTATTCCAATGTCCGACCACTCTTCCTGTGAAAAATTCTTTCCTAATGTTCAGTCTAAACCTACCCTGTTGGAGCTTGGTAGCTTGGAGCTCTAACTCCTTCCCACCACCATCACCACCACTCCCCACCACCGTTGGGTACGGCTGTACATCTCCCCCATGCTACCTTCACCCCAGCCCTCTGGCTTCCAACAAGGCCCCGAGGGCAGTCTGTGGCCATGATACACAGCATGTTGAGTGTAGCTGAGCAAGTCTTGCATGGAGAAGGCCTTCCCCATGGATAGGGATATCAGAGACTCTCGAAAGGTGTGAGAGCCCCTCTCAAGACAAAGACGGGAAATTTTGGGGTCAGGACCACAGATTGCAGCATGATGTTGCTGGCTCAGCTGGATATGGAGTGGATGACCATGAAGGTCCCCTTCCCACTACCTCTAGGCCACTTTACAGAGCAGCCGGAGGGTACAGAGAGGCTAAGAGCCCAGGAAGGGGACGATACCCACACCCCCACCCCAGCTTCCCTGTGGCAGCACGCGTGGGGACGGCAGGATGGGAGTGCTCTACATAAGCTGCCAAAATCAGAGCACCTCCTCAGGGAGCTGCAAGCTGCGGGCATCCAATCTCAGCATACCAAAAAAATAAAAATAAAAAGTAATAAGATAGGGACTCAGGGGAAACATGGTGGGGACATGGCTCCATGTGGCAAAGCCCCACCGCCCCGTTCACACAGGAGCTTAAAAAAAGAGGGTCAACGCTGGGACAAGGGTCCTTCTGTTCCACACTCTCACCATGTGTCCAGACACAGACACTTTCCAGGCACACAGAGAAGACTGTTCAGTTTCCCCAGGATTCACACACACAATTTTACCCCACTCCTGTTCCTTGGTTACATCTTTTTTTCTTTTGTAAGGAAGAAACAACTGAATCCACTTCTCCTTCCTCCTCCTATGTATTTCTCCAAGTTTCCAAGACTGCTAGCCTTCCCCTGAAGCAAGAACATCTCCAGAGCATCTCCCATACCCCTTGGAGGGTCCCTGCAGGTTTTATTTTTAGATCCCTTTGAATAGTGATGTTTTGTTACACTGATTTGGGAGGGGGGGGCGGAGTCATTCACCTTCAGGCCTTACATTACTGCAGGGACGTGAAGCTGTTGTGACTGATCCGCTGCCTCTGCGCTAAATACTGGGATTGCTCCCATGGCTAGCCACTGTTCCTGAAACAGAAATTAACCTCTCCGAGTGCTTCAGCCGCATGCCAGCAGCCTCAGGCAGCTGTAAATGAAGCTTTCATGGCTCCCAGGCATCCTGCAGCACCTCCCAGCCCCAGCCTAGGAGATCATCTGGGAGGCAAAGGGTGAAACAGGCAGAGGGTCCTTAGCGATGTCCCCAAAAGACTTAGAAATGTGATTCAAAGCTACCTTGTACAGAGCATGTTGCCAGGCAGCAGAACAGGGCAGACCCAAGCATGTACAAACCAGAACATGCCCGATGGTAGAGGAGAGCACAGCCTGCTTCTTGCACTGTGAGAGACTTCTTTCTTCTGGGGTGCCAGGGATAGGGGGGGCATTCAGTGCCCAATCCTGCCCCAGGGTGGGGCTGGCTGACCTATCATTGGGGGGGTGTGTGCATGGGACAGAGACCCCATACTGCTCCAGCTTGGGAGCGTGGAAAAGGCTGGTGGCTTCCCAGGGCAGCACACAAGCCACCTCACCCATCGCCTCTCTGGAGGGAGAAATCTTGCTCTGGGTGACTCGTTACAGGGGCTTGCACAAGGCTATTACAGCTGGTAATTGGTGCCCTGGGCTGCTAATTGCATTCTGCCTGTTACCTAACCCGTGACTCATTCCTCTGAGCAGGCAGCCACCCCCCAGAGGTACAAAGAAGGTGGGCTGGGGTGCACAGGGCAGCCGGGGGGGTCATTTATGTTTGCCTTGGAGCCCTCTGCCCTGCTTCTCACCCGTGTCCAGAACAAGTTGAAGCTGGATTTTGAAAGCCTCAGGGGAGACAAGAGGGATAGAGGACCTGGAAGAAGCCGGGGAGCAGGCGAGGCAGTGCCGCCTGCTGCTTGGAGAGCTGGGTCCTGCCAACCTGCCTCCCAGAAACCTTCCTCTGCCTCCCTTCCCCTCCCGCTGACAAACACCAATGCCCTAGAGAGGTGCTGGGGGACATCTGTTTACTTTGGAGGGGGCTACCAAACGCCAAGCTGGGAGCACAGCTTGACTACCCAAAATGGGAGGAGGGGGTCTTGCTCTTTACCACCCTCAGCCTAACCTGTAAAGCTGAGGATGGTTCCCAGCACCAGCAGGGGCAGGAGGAGTTGTCAAGCCCTGAATCAGAGTGCCTCATGCAGAGTGTTTTCCCTGGGTACTCAAGCGCTACTTTTTTTTTTCCCTGAAAAGATTCAGGCTGTAATCTCCAAATCTATGCCGGGGTGGAGATCTTGCTTTGGGACTTGTCTTCTCATCAGCTCAACAAGAGTCCCACTTTGTTTGCCTGCAGGGCAAGCACCTTCCCAGGGGGCTGGCTGTGCTGGGATGCTCAGGCTGCATCCTCTGGAGTGGATGTCATTTGGGAGTTTTCATCTGGAGCCACGCGTTACACCAGTTCCCCCTTCCCTGGGAGCAGAGCTGTATTGCTCCAGGGCAGATCTGGGACTTTGCTCTACATTTGAGTGACTGCAGGTTAAAATCTTTTCATTTTCTTTCCTCCCCCCCTTACTCTCGTCCTCATAAAAGACACAGGCAACTGGTTTACAGCCTGAAATAACACCTCACAGGGGACTCGTGAAGATCAGCAAGTTAATCTTTGCTCAGAGCTTCGAAAGTGCATGGCACTGGTAGTGCCCCTAATCACAGGGGCAAGGAGGACTTGACTCTCTGGGGCTGATTGCCCATCTTCTCCCATTGACCCCAGGAGCCTTGTGCCCCAAGAAACCTCCCAGAGCCACAGACCTCATTTTCCTCTTCCATGCCCCAGGAAAGACCCTCTACCGCAACAACCACCACCTCTCCATGGCGTGGGTATCCTGGCACCTCTTTTCCAGAGCAGGGCTGATAACAGCAATTGGAGCCAGGACTGTGCTAGGCTGGGTGAGCAGCACGGCTGCTGCTCCAAACCCTCCATCTTCTCTCTGCCAGAGTCTGAACCCGCACTTGGCCCCATATCAGGGTGAGAACAGCCCCCATTGGAGAGGCAAGAGGATCTCCACTCTCCTGGCAGTGTAGCTGGGCTCAGTCACACTGTTGTCCCACAGGAGGACAAGGGAGCTGGCTTGTCACTTCACAATAACCAGGGCACAGAGGGATGCAAAGCTCTAGGGATCTCAGCCAGACATATCAAGTGAGCTTTTCCCTCACTTTCCCAGGGTGACCTGGCCAACATCAGCACTAGGGAGAGGGGACTCCAATAAACAGGGGGCAAGCAGAAATTGGGAGGGGGCTTGGTCTGTGACATGCTCAGCCTGTCCTTACCCCACCCCTCTTGCTGTCCTACAACAGCGAAAGCAGTGGTCCCTCCGCCCCCTGGAGCGCTGGGCAGTTGGGCCTCAGCCAGAGGAGAAAAATACCCCATCATGCATCACCCGAACCTTCCCAGTAACACACAAGCCCATGGCCTGACGCCCATTCCCATTATGAATGGTATTTAATTCTCTTTTATATTGCGGTTTGCCAATAAAAGGCTCCATTAATAATTTACAAGCAATAAAGAGTACAGCTCCTATAAAACGAGGGTTTGTTGCAAGCTTAGTGTCACTCCAGCCACAGTGGGGCATTGGCACATGAGCCGTGCTCCCTGCACCGTGGGGCCAGAGGCGAGGTAGACAGGGGAAGAGAGGACCTGGAGCACACAGTGCCGCAGGGCAGGGGGGATGGAGGTGATGGAAGAAGGGTTACAAACGTGTGTGAGAGGTGCTCCTACACAGCCTGATCCCACACAGTTCCCCATCTGACAATCTGACCATATACCAGAGACAAGGGCAGCCCAAGGTGATGGGGAACAGCCCACAAGGGTGGTTTCCACCATAATGGTAGAAGACATCTCTCCAGTAAAATACAGAAAGCTCCAACAGGGGAGGCAGTACGTGTTACTCCTTGGTTCTTGATGGCTTCAAGGGGACCAGTTAGGTTACCCCTGGGGGCCTTTGCTGCCAGCATCCCCCCAGGGAGGAAGGACACGCTACCTGGAGGAGCTTGGGGAGGCAGGGACTTCCAAGAACATCTCTTGGGGACGATAGCTGGCAGCGTCTTCTCCTACACCCAGCTCAGTCGTCACCCTCCTCAATCCACAGCGGGCGGGTTTGCTCTTGGAAGATACATCCCCGAACCACTTTGGGCAGCTCCTCGGCGTGGCTCCAGGCGTGGGTCTCCACACGGGCCCAGGAGCACGGCAGAGCATGGAGAGCCTGCTCCGCACCGCGGCACACCTTCAGCACCTCTGAGTCCCGCTGGCCCACCTTCCCCAGCAAGCTCCTGGAGAAAACACAGGGACAAGCATTACCTTTGGCGTAGAGAGACGGGGTGGCAAAAACACCCAGGAACTCCCTCACACATACACAAAGATGGTTTTCCTGCCCTTTTTCCCCTCACAGCAGCCAACCCCACCACACGCAGAGCAAGTGCTCTCTCCCCAATCCTTGTCTCTCCCTCTGAACAGAGACAAGGACTTGTCTCTCCTCCCATGATATCCTTCATCCATGCCACTCCGTCTTTTCTTACCTGAGTCCTCTAACGTTCTTCTCGGTGACCTCGACATGGATAACGATGGGGTATATTTCACTTTTAATTAGATCCCTCACACTCTGAACTCCCAGCTCTAGTAGGCAGTGTTTATTCTGGAAGGAAAATTGAATAGATTTACTGATTAAAATGGAGAAAAAATAACCCCAGTCCCTGACAGTTACATTAAATCAAACCCCATATTGTGAAATATCATTGCTTTTCCAATAGTAATTCCATTAAACGTGGGATTTGCAGACAGGGCCAAGAGGGAAGGGGACAATTAAAGAGAGGGGTCACCCATTCCATCACTGCCAACCCAGCCCCAGAGCCCACCAGAACCCTTGCTCAGCCACAGCCCATCCTCACATCCCCTTTGTCATGGTTGTCACCCACAGCCCCACATTTCTCCGCATGCCCTGAGCAATGCTGTTGCTGCTTTTGGTGAAGACGAGGAATGTGAGAGCAGAGAGATCATGTCTGCGTATGGCATTTCCCACCACCTCCCCCATGGATCCCCAGTTGCCATTTCTTTCACCTGAGTTCAACAGTGATTCAGGGAAAAGTCCATATCTGCTGCTCCTCAACCCTGCAGCACCTGGACCTAAAACACCCTCCAAATTACACAACCTCAAGTAAACAAATCCTCTATCACCACACTGCCCTCCCTCTTCCCCCATTCAGCTGTCCCTTCCTCTCCTCCTCCAGCCTGAACGGGGTACCCCATCCAGGCCCTCCCTCCCCACACCGAACAGCTCAGCACCTTCTCCATCGCCTCCCGGATCATACGGATTCGCCCGCTCTCCCTTCGGTCCTGGGGGGCACTTCTAGGCACAGGGTGCTCCTGAGCATGGGCAGCACTGGGATCCCCTTCTGCCAGTTGCTCTGTGAGCCAAGAAGACATATGAAAAGGGAGACGTCAGCCCCTTCTCTCCTGCACAGACTTTCTACCTCAGACCCTGCACATTTGCTGCCGCGCTGATGCTTATCAAGTTCACTGTTTATGGATTCTGGAGAGCGAGTCTAATTATACGACATTACATGTTGGCATGGATTTCCCGCAGCTTTCTGCGTACAGAACAAGCAAGATATCACAGCTGAAGACAACTTGCAGGGCAAGAGCAGCTCTTGTGTTGCAGTACCACAGCAGCCTAAGCCAGCTCATAGCCATTATCCCCTCTTACCCGCTGCCAGACTGCCTCACTCCCTCCATCACGGAGTACGGCAGAAAAATAAACACTTTATTTTTCCAGATTTGCGATTTATTTTGCAGGGTTTGCGAGCTGCGCAGGCTCATAGATGGCTCCAGTGAGTGGCTGGGATGGGGAAGCAAGGGGAGCCTGCACCTTGGCATGGGAGAGTGGGAAGAAGATGGGGAGCAAGCTGAACCTCCTTTTGTGGTGGCAGCCTGAGCCACCCCCCTGCCCCCCTACCGGGATGTAGAAGGACAGCACCCAGAAGGCAAGCCAACGCCAGGCAGGAGAGCAGCAGAGAGGTGATGCTGAGGCAGAAAACTGGGGGCAGAGCTGGCAGGACAGCGAGGTCCAGCCGGGTTGGAGCAACAACTGCCAGATGCCTCCAGTAACTCCCACCAGAATATGAGACAATGCACACATAGAGACCTCACTTGGGACCCACAGGCTTTGCAGCCTGGCATGGCTGAAGCAGGCTCCAAGCTCTACCTGCTGTCCTCGGCAGCTGCCCACACAGCCACTGAAACACGAGCGGGGAACCTAACAAGGCTTTTAGGAGCTGCTCACCCCTAAGACAGACATAAAATACTGAATTTTGGAGAAGGCCTGTTTGGAATTGGGTACAGAACACGTTCCAGCTCCCCCCGAGCACATTCCAGCTCTTCCGAGCTCCAGGATGGCTGGGCATCCACTGCTACCTCTGCCTGGTGGGCACAGGTACTTCCCAGGCAGAGCTGGATCCTGCAAAGCCACCTGCTTCCTTTGGGGGCAGCGGGCTCCTGTGGAAGATCAGTTGGCTTTTACTAACTCCACTGGCTAGAGAGTTCTCCCAGGGAAAACATAAGCAGTGAAGGAAAGAGAAACAACTCGAGGCTCCCAGATCACCTGCCTTCCCTCACAACAGGCAAAACTGACAGGGAACCGAGGTTTTGCCCTCGGTGTAAAGTCTCTAGCTGCAGTAATGGCTTCGAAGCATGTCCCCATGCAATGTGAGGGGGACCCTGCAGAGGGCTCAGTAGGACAGGATATATGGCCAAGTCACTCAGGAAGAAGCTCAGCAGACAAAATTTGCAGAACCATCCTTCTTCAGCAAACCAGAGACCTTCCACTACCTCCATCATCACCCCCCCCAAAAAATATACTAACTAATTTCTCAGTTCTGCAGTTGGCAAAGGGAGAACTCTAAACACAGGGAAAGGAGAGAAATGGAGAAGGGAGGAAGAAGAAGGGGGAAGGAGTTGTCCTCTGTGAAAATTCCCTATGGGAAAAAAGCCCTTTCCCCAGCAGCCTCACACTGCGGGAAGAAGGGAGAGGATGACAGCATTAAGTTGGATCCTTTTGTCCCTGGGGAGGAAGAATTGGCATGAAGTCAACCTGCAGATCACACCTCAGCCAGAGGCTTCATCTCTGGGAAGAGGCACCCAGAGCAGCAAGGCAATGCCATTGCCCCCCACTCAAGGAAAGAAAGAGGATCCCCATGCCTCAGAAGACCAGAAGGGAGGGCTGGCTTCCCTGTGGGCCAAAGGGATAGGACGCAGTTAAAAATAGAAGGGAGCATCTTGCAGACACTCAGCCCAAAAAGGTGACCTATCAACAGGTATTGTCTGAGAAGACTGAGAGACCTCCACTCTTAGCCACTGAAGAGACACCTCGTGACCTCTCCAACAGTCCTATGAGATCATGTCTCATACTTGCAAGACTAAGAGCACCTCTTCCCAGAATTGAACTGACTAAGGCCTCCACGAAAGTGACATCCTTGACCAACATCTTGGCTTTCCACCATATGGGTAAGAAGTGGCAGGAGGTAAAAGGGGAGAACAGCCCTGGAAAGTAGGAGACCTGTGTATTCTACCTCACTCAGCCACATGCTCATAAAGCAGCCTTGGACATATCAACCACTTACTGCTGCCTACCTGCTGGGCACACATGGAAGTCCAGGCGAGAGGTGGGCAAATCCAGCAGGTTCCTGATGAGCCGTGGTGCAATGCAGTTAGGTGACAGCACCACAGGTCGGGGTGTCTTGACCACCACAGGGCGCACCAGGCTGTAAGGCTTCAGGCTCATGTCTGAGTCTGGAAAACGGGAGCAAAGAAGAGAAAGCCAAAGGTGACAACACGAATGAGGAGGCTGCCACTAGCCCACAGACCATTCTGTTCTTCCTGTACCATCCCCTCATCCTGACTCATAGAGGCACCTACCAACCATCCTATGTCCCAGGAGAGATCCTACCTGGGTTACAGCACTCACCCATAGGCAGATACCCTGGCTGTAGTCCACCCTTGCCCAGTTCCTGGGAATCCCTCAAGTTACACACCAGTTTATTCTCCACAAAAAGTTAGATGATGCCAAGAATCACAGAAACAATAGAAAGCCCCATAAAGCCTCTGGAAAGGAGCATGGGCTTCCCAAATTCCCCATTAGGGGATTTTGGGAAGGGACCCTGGGCAAAGAGACTGAGGCATCCCAGATGCCAATGTCCCTTCAGTGCCCACAGGGGACGACTGGGACTCCAAAGTTGATGGGGCAGTTGCAGGGGTAACAGCTCACCTGAGCAGGGGTCCAGCCACAGCTGCTGAGGGGGCTGTTCTGGGCTCCTCTGTGGTTTGGATTTCACCAGGCGTAGTTGGTCCAAGGCCCGTTTCTTTAGCTGACGAGAAAGCGAGGGCAATAAGACTGAGAGCATAGACCATTTCACACACACACAGAGAACAGAACTGCAGAACACCCACTGGCAAAGGGGATGGAGCACACATACAAAAAGCATGGGACCGGGTCTGCTGCCCACCAGGTTCAGTCTGGGAGGTAGGGAGTGGGTAGGAAAGTAGCCACAGAGCAGTAACACTGTCTGGGCTGTAATCCCCTGCTCTGCTTGCTAACCCAACTGCCACCTCTATATGAGTTGGTTTACCATCAGAGTGGGGCAGATTGCGTGCTGAAGTGGTGGGGTGGCCATAGCACACACAAACAGCTCTTATTGATGGCTTCTTTGGCTTACGTTAGTTTTGTGGCCCCTCTGTTGCCCAGGCATCTGGCCCTTCTCCTGGATCTTCAATAGCTGGTGAGCCCTGAAAAGACAGAGAAGTTGCCCTCAAGCAACTCTAGAGCCCCCAGGGACCACAGCTTGCTGTAACCCTCTTCACCAAACCCCACAGAGACTTGCTGAAGCATAGGTATATCAAAGCCCTCACTCAAATTCCCAGTCACTCAAGGGCATCCAAACACTACTGTACTGGCCCCCTATTCAAGGCTTGGGCAGCCCACACTATTAAGAGTCGAGTCTACACCTCTCAAGACTTCTAGGGGATGATTACCACAGAGAAATCGGGTGGGAACCCCAGGTACTCCCCTGCTTTCCCCCTCACCCTGGTCACCTGCTGTAGTTGGGCACTGTCCCCTTGTCCAGGTCCCGCATGGTCAAGGGATCAACACGAGAGCAGTACCACTCCAGCCGCCCTTTGTGCATGGTGTCCGTGACATGGAGGATCTCCCGACACTTGACACACAGTGCATAAGGGTCTGATGACTCCAGGAGGGACAGGTTGGTGCGTACATAGAACGAGTCTCCAGAAAACTTCTTCCCTTCTTCTAGGGCTTCCCGCAGAGGCTGGTATCCTGGAGTGGGAGACACAGGTCACCAGTGGGGAAACAACTGTCACCAGCAAGACAAGCAGGTTCCCAGCACAGCTGCAACGCTACAGATCAGGGTGGGGGGTGCAGAGGAGGCAAACAGACAGAAGGTCTGTACCTCCATCCTGTAACTCAGAGGATGCACATGTCACACCAGACAGGAAAAGCTACTGGAGATACGGCCAACCCCTGTGTCAGACATGGTGGCCTAGGACCAAACAGGAGAGGAGAGAGAATAACCGAGATCTTCCTCCAGGACTAGGTGGAGGGTCAGGAAAGGGAGGCAGAGAGCTCAGGCTCAAAAGGAGATCCAGAACTAGTGCCTTACCTTCCTGGTCCATCTGAAAGACGAGACTGGAGGGCTCATCCCAATGCAGCAGGCTCAGGTAGGCAACCTCCCGCGTGCAGTTCTCCAGGGAAAGCACCTCTTCCTTCAGCGATGGGACTCTCAGCTGTCAAGGACCCAAAGCCATTAGACCTAGGGGCTGGCAGAGCAGGCTCCCCCCCAGCCCCCTCACTCATCAGGGTTATGCAAGAGATGTCACAGAGCGAGGCAGGCCCAGGGAAAGCTCTACCCGAGGACAAGGCATCCTCAGTCTGCCTCTGGTTCCCTCCTCTGCCTCCAAAATACCTGCTGTCAGCCACCACCCAGTCTGGAAGCCGGGCTGCTGTGAAAGCAAATGTGTGTGCACGAACGCGTGTGGGAGTGGGGGTGGGAGAGCTGGTTTATTTTCAGCTACAGGTGGGATATTAATTCAAGTAGTGTAGCTATATTTCAAGTGGTATCTTTCTTGCCAAAACAAATGCCCTTCCCTCCCTCCAGGAGCTTGCTGCAGAGCAATTACTCTCTATATCTCAAGAGGGTCACAAAGGCCTGAGAAATCTTCCTCCAGAATTGATCGCTTTGCAACAAGCACGTGCGGGATGCAAACCGCTCTGCAACACTACAAGGTGGCAGACAACTCCAGGGACATAGAGCCACATTGCCGTCTTAATCTGTGTGATTCCTTTTTGTTTCTCCCCTCCCACAGCTGAAGAAAATGTTTCAGAAGGTCTCAGCATTTTTACACGCACAGGTACACTCAAGTGCCATGGCACTTGGATGGGTGTCTGCACTGCCAAAAGCTCCAGGCAGGGAGCAGTCCTGGGAAGCAAGAGAAATGGAGGTGGACTTCAAGCTGGGTAGAGGTCAGCTTGTACTGGAGATCACACCACAGTCCTTGCATCATTCCAAATGCCTTGCAAACCCTCAAAGCAAGCCCACTCCTGGACTCACCTCAATGAGCCGGCACCCTTCCCGGAGTCCTGCATCCTCGACTCGTGAGCCTGGCTTGACCCACTGGACGTAAATCCCTGTCCTGTTCCCTCCAAGGATGGAGATGTCTGCTCCGAGCCTCTTCTTCTGGGGTGAAGTGTTGCTAGGGTGACCCATGCTAGTGAGCTGTACCACCAGTGACCTGGCAAGGAGAAACGCCAAGTCCAGAACCTGAAGTGTGCTGCCTTTTCTAAAAACTGGTCCCCCAGGCCTCGTGCCCAGCTGCAGGGTATTTATTGTACTGAGCACTGCGGTACAGAGCTCATGATTCACAGCCATCACCAGGTCACACACACAGAGCTTATGAACTCCCACGACCCATCCCACCCCACCAGCCCCAATACCAAAGTCAAGCTGGGCTCCCACAATCCTGTCCCTACCTAGACAGATGTGTTTCCAGCCCAGACAATATCTCCACCCCTGTCGTAACATATGGGACAGCACACAAAAAAAACTGGAGTCCCACTAGGAAGCAAGGACTCTAGGATCTTCATTTCTCTCCTCTCCTACTAGTGAAAGAGCCCTCAAGGGGAGGGGGGGGGGAAGACAAAAAGGAAGGGTCCCCCAAACTTGGTCCCCCAGCACCACATGTCCCCCCAAGCAACCGTTTCAGAGTGCCTAGCTCAGAGAGCAGTAGTCACCTCCTAGTGACCTCCTTGCGGCTGGGAAGCGTGGACAAGCAGATCTCGGACTTCACCCTGGCGTAGGTGCTGCTGGAAGAAGAGGAGAAGGCCCCAAGCGAGGCACTAGCAAAACCACTGCCTAGGAAAGAGAGCAAGAAGGAGAGAGGGGGCACATCACCTCTCCGAGCACTGCAGGAAGCTCACGTTCTTAGGGTGGCAAGGGTCTGTCACCCTCTCCCGAGCATTTTCTAGCATCTGACTGGGAAACTGAGGCTGCAGGGAGGCTTTGAATGGTCACCCTCGTGAAAGGGTTTCCCCATGTCTCCTGGGAACAAGCGAATCTTCACTCCCTTCATAATTATTTCGGTCAGAAGGCGGCAGCAGCCAGGGCCACGTGGATGTGCCTGGAGATCAGCCACCAGCACCCTCCACAAGACTTGCCAGCATCAGGAGCTGCACTCCAGGAGATTTACAACCCATCACCCAGGTAGTAGCAGATGAAGGGAATATCCAACAACACCCCAGGGCAAAGGTACTTCTCTCTTCTGTTACCTACTCCCCCAACTCCCCATCCAGTTCTCCATGAATTAAATAGACCTGACGTGAATGGCTACCTGCTCTGCAGAGGAAAAGCCAGCTTTTCCAGCTGCTGTGCCTAGCAAGGCACCAGAGGACATGTCAGTCCATAGCTCCCTGCTATGGGTGCAGGACCCCCACAGTGAGCTGGACAAACTGAAGACGTGAGGGAGGGTCAGTTGTCCAACCCCTCTCCCCACAGCCACCACTTATTTTTAGCTAAGACCCTTAGGGAAAGCCCCCACCCTGGTACCTGTTGCATCTTCAATGCTGCTAAAGGAGCCACAGGACAAGCTACAAAGGAGACACAAAAGGGAGCTGTGAGGCAGCAGCTTTTCCAAAGCCTGTTTGCAGGCTGTTCTCAACCCCATCCCCACAGCCTTCCCCCGCACCCTAGAAGCGCCCTCCCCCAGCCAGCACACAGCTCCCAGCCAGCGTTCCCACTCTCAGTCCCCACTCCAGGTTCCCTCCTCCCCTGCCAGCCTGCTCTCCCTGGCCCCCACAACCCCCACAGAGGGGAGACAGCCTCAAGCAGCCCCCAGTAATCACCTTTTGTAGGGCATGCACCTATCTTCCCGCTGCCGACGGAGGATGGAGCCGATGCAGGGCGGGAAAGGGAAGGTGGAAAGGCGGTTGATATCCTTCTCGCTGTCAGGAGTCACCTCCTTGGGCAGAGTGAAAGAGAGACACTTGCTAACATTAACACCCAGCACCACCTCTCCCCTTGCTTCAGGTCAGGCTGCAAACAGTTCCTCGGGTACCACATGGCTCTTCAATGACCATCCACATCGCTCCAAACACCCAGGGGCACCTTGCTTTCCCAATGAGAGAGCACGGATGGAGATGCATGACACTGCATCCCCATCTTTTTGCAGTGTACAAGCTGCGAGAGCAGTAGCAAATGAAGGCAATATCCAACCTTGTCCTTATATCTCGCTTTTAGCCACCACACACCCAGAGATGTGAGCAACCTGTGGGACTGCCCATTTTAGGGTGCTCTAGACTGAGAGTTCGGAGTCAAAGGAAAGAACCTGACTCACTTAAAAACAATACAATGCTGCTACAGGATTCAAAAGAGCTGGGATTTCTTCCACAGCATGTGTATATTAAACGGCTTTTGGGGGAGGATGACATCTTACATGAGACTGTTGATTTCTAGGGTGTCTTAGAGATTAAGACAGTTTCACTTCCCCATCTTTCCCACCCAGCTGAGTGCTGCACACTTTGGTGCAACATTGGCAGGTTCGTCAGAGACTGCAAGAACAAAGCTTTGTGTCTGGGATCTGCTCCCACCTTACACACCGCCCCATGCCCAGATTTCCACCAAGTCATAGCCCCACGATGAACCTGCTCCAATGCCTCTGTGCCCTTCCTGAGCAGCGTGGGTCACCACTGACCTCAGCTAAGGGTCAGCCTCTCATGGTCAAGCGCTCACCATGCTCTGGATGGCCGAATCCCCTGGGAATGAGATAGCAGAAACCCCTAGCGCATCCACAAGTCCAGTCGTAAAGCTGGTAGGGTTGTCTACGAGGCTCCAGGTGCTGCTGAGGTTGGAGCAGAGGGAGTAGGAAGAGCTGCACATCTGGAAGAGAAGGGACTCCATCATCCCATTGCGCCCCCCAGAAATCAATCCTGACCCCTCTGCCTTCTCTGCTCCCCCTCCATTCTAGCCACCCTCACCTTGCCCAAGCTGCGGCCACCTTGGCACCGCTGCAGCTGTGCCTCCAGAGTGCTGTTCAGCCCTTCTGCCTGGCTCAGCTTGCTTTGGAGCTCATCCCGCTCCTCCTCCAGGGCCCGCACGCGTTTGCGGTACTGGTCCTTCTCGATCAGGCTCTGGGAGTACTGTAGCTGCACCCCATCCCGGCTCTGGATTGCCTGCAAGGAGCCAGGCCGAGAGTGAGAAGAAGCAGAGCACTGCACTAGTAATCCCAACCTCCCACCCTGCCATGGATGAAGAAGATCCACTGGGGAAGGAGGGGGTATCCAGAGCAGAGAAGAAAAGCCCTGGTCCTGCTGGAAGGCAGAGAGCCAAAGGGAAGAGCAATTTACCTGGTCCCGCTCTTTTTCGATCTCCTCCAGCTGCAGCAGCACTGTGTTCATACGATGCTTGTAGAGATCACAGTCTTTCTGCAGCGTCCGGTATTTCAGCTGCAGATCTTCCACCTCCTGGAGGTACTGGCAACAGCAAGCAATGAGCATTAGCCTTCCTGGAAGTGACTGCTGTGGCTTCCCAGCCCCTTCCCTCCCCTCTCTTCCAGGCCCTGCTCAGTGCACGGGGAAGGGGAGCGATGACGGATGCTCTACCTTATCCCTCAGCTCTTCGGCCCACTGCAGCTCATTCTGCAAGGAGTTGAGTTTCTGGCAGAGGTCCTGCCGGTCATCTTGGGCTTCCTTCCAGTCATGCTCCAGGATGTCCAGCAGGATCTGCTCAGAGCCTGGCACTGGGCCCTCACCGGGTGTCTAGGAGGTGAGAGAGTACCATCACTGCACCACAAGCACCAAGGGAGCACCAGACCAGGGCAGTGACAGGCAGACTGGCACAAGTCCCATCATCACTCCTGCATTAATCTACTGTGCGCTCCAAGGCACAAAGCCACACTTGTGAGCACATGCTAGAGTTACGGAGCTGGAAACAGGCCCAGAAGCAATGGTAGCCACCATAGCCAAGCGATACGCCCAAAGGAAGGGACAGGCCAGCCTGGGACAGTGATTTCCTCCATCTTTCCAGTGCCATGTCCACCAGCACTGGGGGTGCCCCAGGAAAGGAGGTGACCCGGCGCCTGCCCTGCCCCGCCAGGTACCTGCAACATGCCCTGCAGCTCCTGCAGCGATGCCGTGAGACGCTGGTTCTCAGCCCACAGCTCGGACACGGCGTCGGGGTGGCCCCGCTCCTCTGCCTCTCGCTGGGGCAGCACAGACGCCTGTTTCCGCAGCAGGCTGCACTCCTCCTCCAGGCTGGTCACTTTGCATTTCAGCTGGTCCACCTGCAAGCCAGGGAAGAAACAGAGTCTGACACACACAGCCCTACACCTCTGCCTTAGCGGGAGAGTGAAGCAGAGAGGATGCTGGGCAGAAGAAGGGCCTGGGGGCAAGGAAGGCGAGGGCTGGGCAACCACGAGAAGGACTATCCTACTGTTGGGCCAGGGTTAGCACAGCTGCACACAAAAGCTTTTCCCTGCAGGGCAAAGGAGGAAGATGCAGTTGCGTAAGCGCATTCGGTCTCAGGATCCTCTCTTGGTGCAACAATTTTCTTGTTACCTTAGGGCATCCTCAGCACAGCTGGCCTTGACCCTGGGTGGATCAGGGACCTCTGCTGCACTGCCAAGGCCAGCAGCTGTGAGTACCAAAGCTACTAAGAACTAAGCAGCACTGCCAAAATCACCAAGGAGGGACTCAGGAACCGGGTTACTTCTGCATGTGGCTTCCCAGCCCCCAAAAGACCTAGAATGACTTTTGGGGACCAGCCACTTCTGGACCCTGACACCAGGAGGGAAAGGCAGGCTGGGACCTGGTGTCCCATCCTGCTTCCAGGGGGCTTTCTCCACCCCACAGTCACTGGCAAGCAGCTCACCTCCCTGCTCAGAGGAGGCCCAGGGCAGCTGGCATTGGCAGGAACACCAGATAAAAGGTAGGGGAGGATCCCGGGCCTGGCAGAGCAGGATGAGGAATGAAAGATAACCATGGGGCTGCATGAAAGGTCCAGGCCCAGACTGGTGGGGGGAATGCCACGAGGCAGCAGAGCACTAAGGAAACCGGGTTATTAATAGGTTCAAGGTAGGGCTGTCCTTGCCCAGGCAGGAAACGGGTGCGTGTTTGCTGGAGGTGAGAGCTTGGCAGCTGGAGTGCAGTGTCACGAATTCCTTCAGGTATGCGGCATGAGTCTCCCAAACGTCATGAGACGAGGAGGCGGTGGAGAGCGGCGGGGAGAAGGGAGGCAGAGCCTGGGCAAAAACGCTCCTTTGAGCACGGAGGCGGGCTGGGCAGAGCTCCAGGCAGCACAGAGGCACCCAGCCACCACAGCCACCCAGCTGCGCAGCCACCACCCTCGCTAAAGAGAGGAAAATGCAAGCCCTTTCCTGGGGAAGGAGCAAAAGACAAACACACAGCTTGACAGAATCAGCTGCCTGCCTCTGCTGCCCGGACACAGCGCAGGCACCCATCAGCGGAGCAGGCAAAGCAGGACAGCGAGTACACGCAGGAGAAGACAGGGCACCTCATGGTACCAATGGCCAGGCTGAGAGTTGCCAGGGAAGGGATTGCCCTGGCAGCTCCTCCGAGGAGTTGGTTCTGGCTCTTCTAAGTGATGTATCTCCAGCTGCAGCAGGAGCTGGTGAGGTACCTCCAGCTGCCCCAGGACAGTCTCCCATGCCATGCCCATGGCTTGGACGCTCTGCCCTGCTCATGGCACACACCCCATCAAAAGCAGGGGCACTCAGCCCACCACACATCCTACCTGCCATCAGCTCCTTCAAACTCACGGGCCACCACGCACAGACATCCACATGCATGCCCTCTTGGCTGTCAGACCCCTACCACCTCCCACCGCCCACCCCTGTAATCCCTGTGAGGCCATACCACCAGCTGCAGGTCCCGGCTCCGCAGCACGGCCATGTTCTTCTCCTCACAGAGCTGTGCGTAGCGCATGGCCATCATGTAGTTTTCGTCCTTCAGCCTCAGCAGCTCCACACTGTTGGTGTCCCACTCCTCTCTCAGGCGCTTGCAACGCTCCTGCACCTTCAGGAGCTCCTGTAGCTGCTGCTCCAGCCGGGCCTGCTCTTGCTCCAATGCCTGGTTTTTCACCTGAAGCTGGTGCTCCTTCAGCAGGTGCTCCTTCCGCTGAGCCCTCACCTTCTTCACCTCCATCATCAGGAACTGAGTTAGACCCTCGGGGCCTTCCTCATCTGAGGGGAGACAAAGGAGAATCAGGTCCTGGCTGCTGAGACAGGGGTAACCCTAAAAAAAAGCAACCCAACGCTGTGTTTTCCATCAAGGGGTGCCAAGCTCTTCTGTGGGTTTGCAGCCCTTCTTGTTTCAGGCTTACAACACCACGGTCCATCACACACCTACATGCAGACCATCCCTTCCAGATCCAGAGCACAGAACTGTTGGGGTTCCTTGCACACAAGGTAGCGTCAATCAGGGCTTCATACGTGCACATGCACAGATTTCTGGCCCTTCCCACACAAGCAGCAGCTGAAGGGGGGACGGAGCACTTGTCCCTACCCAGGATCATAGAGCAGCGTTGGGCTGGCTCCCTCCCTGTCAGCCGGGTGTAGTGCTCTGGGTAGTAAAACTCTAAAGACTCCAGGAAGGCTTCGTAGCCTCGCTTCCCACGGCGCCGGAGGATGTCCATCAGGTAACCTGGAAGAAGAGATGAAGAGCTCAGATGAATTTCCTGCAAAACAGAGAGAAAACAGCATAGACCAGCTTCGTGATACAAAACAGCATCTCCACCAGTTCTGCTTCCATCCACAAGAACGGGAATGGCCGGAGGGGGGAATGGGGTGGGAGCACTGCCCTCATCTGTGTGCGCCTGGGGAGGGGGGGGCACAGAGGATGAGAGGGAGGTCTGGCTGCAGAGCATCTCAGAGAATAACAACCGGGGGTTGCACTGCAAGTGGGAGGGACCAAGAGGCCACACCACCACATGCTGGGTAGCATCCACCACGTGTCAAAACCAGGGTGTCCCCCACAAACCATGCCCTTCTAAGTGCAAGTTTGTGCTTTCTCTCACCTGTCTGGTTGCTCTTGCAAGGGAAACGGCATGAATTCAGCACCTCCTCCTCATCCTGCTCATCTATCACGCGGCACTGGCGCAGGTATGGGGTGAGCTTCGCAGGGTTCAGGGAGCGGGTCAGCTGGTGCCGGGCACTCTCGATCTTCTCCCAGATGGTGTCTTCTTCCTCCTCTTGCTCCGAGAGGCTGCAGGCTTGGAGAGAGGCATTCTCCAGGGCTGGGAGGATAAAAGGAAAGAGGAGGTCTGAGGAATGATGGAGTAGCACAGGGCAAAAGGCATGAGTAGGCATGAGAGAACACGAGTAGAGGTATGATCCTGCAAATGATTCGACAGTCTTACAAGTGGGACTCAGATACATCAGAAGCCATTTTACATACAAATTGGTCCAGCGGGATCATGAGTGTCCCCCCAGGGCCTTAGATATGCAGAAGGTAGTGGGATATAAAGAAGTTAGGTGCATATACAGTAGAAAGTCAAGCAAAGAAGTCACCTTCATCCCTGAAGCACTCTTAAATCCCCCTGACCCTCACACATCTTCCCTTTTTCTCCATCCCTGAGAATGGGAAAGGGACTCAGGACCAAGAGCTTTCACAGCCTGAGACGTGTTCTCTCATAGTGGGGTTGGAGAGGAGGGTTTTTCCTGGGGATCCATTTACCCTGTGCATGCCCCAAACTGAAGTTCTCAAGGGCACTGTCCCATGGCACACATTGGTTAGAGGTACTGCAGTCAAAGGGGAATCACAGAAGCATATCTTCCATGTATCTTCCACACATCTGTGTGGAGCTCTGGAAATACGTAGCAACAAGGCAACCCCTCTGTCAACCAAGTAAAGCAAGGGTGACCCCTTGAAGTTCATGGGACAAAAATCCTTACAGCAGTGGTGAACCTGCTCTATTAAGTCCTACGAGCTGCAATGGAACAGGTATGTGCAAGGATCTCTCTTCCCAGCTGTGTATCAACTCAACCAGCATTATTTATTTTCACTTGAGAAATAAGATGTGTTTCACAGGCCACTACATGTCCTTTAGCTGGCAAGGCAAAGCAAATGATCTTCTGAGACCTAGAAGCCATCTCTCTTCTCCAGCCTGCACTGTTACCTGCCACTCTGGTGCTGGCATCAAGTCCAGCTTTCCTACCCCATCTGCACAAACATCCCCAGGGGCAGTGTAGAGGTTTGTGCTGTATGAAGGCAGAGGGAAAGAAATCTCCTACTCCTTTTTCTTTTCTTTGGTTTTTTTTTTTTTCCTTTCTTGTGGTGAGAATGATATCATGCCATTTCAGACAGCCAACTAACACAGCAAGGAGGATGGCTGAGAGAGCTGGACAAGAAGTTAATCCTCCAAGTAGAAATACGGGAGGCTCAGGATCTGCTGGATGACGGATAATAGGAAAAGAGAATTGTTGAATCCATAAAAGACACTCAAGTGTCTGATTTCCACCACCAAAGGGCTTAGGAGTCTAAATACCGATATAGATCTGGATCATTCTAGGTTGAATAAAGAAAACAAACTGCATTTCTTGCAGAAACTGATCTCTCTCATTTGGGACAGGCTCGCTTGCCGTAGAGACACAAGTATGCAGAAGGAGGACGCGACAGCAGGTCACAGAAGTTGCGCTGTTTTGAGCTCCGCTCCTCAGCAGCGGATTTATGCCTTTAAATCAAAGGGTTTCTCCAAGAAAACCTAAGCCGACCGTGCAAGCAGAGACCAGCTTCTCGGCAGGCAGGCTCGGCTCAGAGAAAGAGAGAGAGAGAGAGAGGGCAAAGGGGCCTGGGAGCCGGTACCCCTCCTCCCGCCCGCCGCGGCCCCTCCAGGCCGGGGGGCCAAGGGGGGAGGCAGCGCTTCCCCTTTCGGCCAGCACGAAGACTCTCTTCGAGGAATGGCCAGCCAGAGGCCAGCCCTGAGGAGGCGGCTGTGAAAGAGGAGGAGAAGAGGAGCAAACACCCCACCACCACCACCACATTCCACCCAGAGCTCGGGCGAAACTCACGCCCCCGGCCGCTCCGGGGCGATGCCGTCGGGCGCGGCGGCAGCTGCCTCGGCGGGAGAGGGGGGACACAGCGGGGCTGCGCCGCCCCCGAGGGCTCCGCAAGGCCCGGGGAGAAGCTCCCGTTCCCCCGCTCCCAACCAGGGGCTCGCCCCTTACCCGCCATCCCCGCCGCCGGCCGGGCTGCGCCCCGCTCCGCTCCGCACCGCGCCCCGCTCCGCGCCGCCGTCTCACCGCCCCGGCAGGTGTGTCTGAAGAGCCCTCCCCACCCCGCTGCACCTTCCTTCCCTCCTCTTCCTCCCTCCCTCCCTCCCTCCTCCAGCCGGCTGGGAGGGAACCGGCAACCCCCCCGGGCAATGGAGAGCCCAGCCCCGCCCGCCCCCCGAGGGTCGCGGTGGCACTCACCGGCGGGGCGGGGGCGACCTCCTCCCCCGGCCTCTCCCGCTTTCTGAGACTCTCCAGCTGCTCCTCACCTGGGGGAGCTAAGGAAGGGTTTTTCTCTGCCTCTGTCCCGTCTTCCCCCCACCCGCCACTCCCCCTTAGCCCCGGGATGGAGCTGCTCTCCGGAAGGATGTGGTTCGCCAGTGACTTCTCTTCCGAAACACACAGGGCTTCACCTCCCGACAGACCGGCGGGGGAAGGGGGTACCCCGCTTGGCCTCCCCAGCCAGGGTCCTACCCTGGGCCGGGGGCGTGTGGGGGGGGCGTGGGTGTCTCTCCTGGCAGGGCAGAGCCTCCTCAGCTCTGCCTTCAGAGAAAGAGGCAGGAGGAGGGGTTTTGGTTCAAGGGGCTCCAGAAATTGTTGCCTGGCCATCCCAGGTGTAGGGCTGGTTCTGGATGGGTTGGGGAGAGGGGGGGTCAAGCAAGGGCAGAAAATGAAGTGGTGGAAAGAAGCCCCGATCCGTGCCGAGAAAAGGTTCCACAGGCTTAATTTTGGCCCCCAGTCCCTCAGTAGTGTCTGTGGGTGGAGCTTGGCGAGAAGGCACCCCCGGAGCAGTGTGACTGAGCCGTACCCCAGGGCATGCAAGGGCTTGCACCAGCCCACCTGGCCAGGCACTGAGAACTCCCGGGGCAGGGGCAGGTGCTGGGAAGCCTTTCTCCTCCCCCAGTCCAAGTAGTCACAGCAATCCCAGGAGTGGATGTCAAAGAGCATCCCAAAGACCTCGCATACGTAATCTCCACCCCTGCCGTGTACCCAATTGCCCAAATCTGTGCATACCGCTGGGACTAGGAGGGGTCTGGGAGAGGTGGAATTGGACACCATGATTCAGTCCCAAAGTCATATGCCTCCCCCTCAAAGGATAAGGCTTTTTTCATTTTCTCTAGCAACCCCATTTCACTCTCATTTCTTGACTCTTAACCGTGTCAAACCTCAGACCTCAAGCGGCCAGCATAGACAGTGTGGGCTTTGTGCAAGAGATTCCCTATGAGATATCAAACTCATAAAAAAAATGGGAGTTTATCTGATTCCCCCCAGCCTCGGGGTCAAACGACAGGGTAGCCCAAAGTAGTGCTGTGCATCCCTCCAAGGCGCTGGACACAACATGAAGGAGCCCTACAATGGTCCTGCCCCTGACAACACGTTCCCAAAAAGGAGATGCCCTCAGCATCCCACCTCTGCAGCTTCTAGACCTCACCTCTGCATGGAAACCTTTCTCTCCTCCCTCAGAGGAGCAGAGAAACCAAAGTGGACGGAGTATGAAACAACCTTGAGGTATGAACTGGGCCCACTCCCCTAAAGGACTCCCCCTGAAAATGAACACCTTCATTTGTTTCTCCTCCAGGGCCAATGGCAGACACATCCCCTCTGGTCCCCACAGGGCTCCTCTACCAGCTTCAGCAAGGTGGTTTGAGAGAAGGGAGGCTTTAGGCAGACCCTTTCCCCACGCTGCTGTGTACTTTTCAAGACCGGGCATTACCCCCATGGGGGAACTGAGACCGTATCAGTGTGATGCGCAGAGCATCACACAGATACACAGCATTTTTATTGCAAAACATACACAGGTATTGAGCAAACACCAGGCACACAGGCACACGCAGGGCTTTCGGCAAACACCACCTCCTCTCGCGTGGCACCCGTCCCAACAGGCACCGGTTGACACCCCGGGCGTATGAATTTGCTGCTGACTCACCCTCTCTGCATGGGGTCCCAACGGCTGCCTTCTCCTCCCTCGCAAGCCCGGTGCCGCACAGCTCCCTCGCAGAGGTATGTGCTGACCCAGGACCACCAGCAGCAGGGCGCAGCTCCGCTCTCCAGCCCTTACCTCCAGCCAGAGGCGTCCAGTTGAGTGATCAAAAGCAAGTACAAGCAAGGCTGCCTGCAGGGAACCCGTTCTGACTCAACCCATGTCAATTTTTGCCTGCTCAGTTATTCTCTTACAAACAAGCCAGGTCTGTCTCTCTCTCTAGTGAAAAGATTTCCTGAGCAGGATATTATGCGGTGATAGAAGATAAGATCTCCACAGACATGATAAAAGCCCCAAAACAAGGGTTGGTTTCTCTCATTCACCCAGAGAGAGACGAACTCAAGGCTGATGTCAAGGAAACCTCTCCCTCCATCCGCCCCGACCCCATGGGCAATGGCTGTGGTGCTTTGTGACTCAGAGCATGCAGACAGCAGACAGAGCAGGTTCCACATCAAGAACCATCAGTCACTTTCCTTCATGGAGAATGTCTTGTGAGCTCAGCAGGTACCCCAGGAGCAGGCAGACCACCCCTGAAGGCTCTGGGCCGGGCGGATATCTCAACAGACAGACAGTCAGCACCTGAGAGGAAGGAGATGGTCTGTTGCAGTTTTTTGGCCAGGGTATGGAGGCACAGAGATGAAGAGCTTGCCCTTCAGAGGGGACCTGTGGTCATACAAGACAAACCCCATTCATCTGAGATGCACGGTCCCACCTGACTGCACGTGCTCACAGCCAGGTATTACATTTCCAAAATAGCTTTACTTTTAGCAGCTACTTTTG
This sequence comes from Xenus cinereus, assembly GCA_025774025.1. Classification (NCBI taxonomy): domain Eukaryota; kingdom Metazoa; phylum Chordata; class Aves; order Charadriiformes; family Scolopacidae; genus Xenus; species Xenus cinereus. Next base: position 55,953,146 of record JAOXJK010000001.1, on the reverse strand, counting down.
TGCTGGCACACTTGAGTTCGCACTAGGTATGACATCGGGGTGTTTGGGTGGGTTTTTTGGTGTTGGGTTTTTGGCTTTGTTATGTTTTGCTTTTTATTTTTTTTTCAAATCTTGACCGAAATAGTCACACTGGTAAAATTTTCCAGGCCACGCCGGCTCACACAGGAAATCTATGACGGGCCAACAAGTGGTGAGCCACCCATTGTTTCCATCACCAGAGAAGGGCTTAGCACACATGGCCCACAGAGCATGACAGGCAGCTGGGTCTTCTGAAGGACCTTGCGGTGTGGGTGCAACCAATGGCAATAAGAGGTCAGCGGAATCCCTCGGTGCTGCGGGTAGCAGGGCTTGGTATGCCACAGCACCGCATCACTTGCCCCCTCCTGGAAAGATTTAGGAAGGTCTGAGGCATGGAAGGAATTCATTAAATTCCTGACTGTGTGGCTAAAACAATATATAAAAATATAAAAATAGAAGTATAAAGCTCAAGCTGTGGTTACAGATGGTGAGCATAGATGCTTTGTAAAGTCCTGCCCTGTGTTTTGGGAAGCGTGGTATCTTTACAAACCTGCCCTGAAATCTCCTACCCATGCAGGGTCTGTAATGGGAGCTGGTCAGAGTGTCTTCAATAATATATTTCTTGCTTGGTCCTTTTTTTTTTTTTCCCAATCAAAATATGCTATTCTTCCTGCAGCCCAGTGATTTGCAAAGTCCAATGAAGTTTCAGGTGGGAGGTTTGCTAAGGACCAGGGTGGTCTCCCTAGTCAGGTCCGAGAAGACAGTTTGAACTATTCCATCCCCCTCCCCCAGTAATAATAATAACTTCTACCCTGCAAGAGCTGTCCCAACACAATTTCGTGTCGTGAAAAAACTCCACAGTTCTTGTTCCTGTATGGAACAAAAACAAATGCTGAAAACACAAAAGAGGTTGTGAAACAGAATTATCGACTCCAGCCTGATCTAATCGGCTCATACGCTGGTTCACACCAGATTAACACACACAGAAAAAAAAAAAAAACAACACCCAACTTTTATTTTCCTAATGACACTCATTAAACTCGGTGTTTATATTAACAACCTTTGCAAGGACTTTGACTACCTGCTCATCTCCCTGACACTTTTCACAGCCGACATAAGACTGCCCCAGCAGACTGATAGTGGTTTGTTCCCTTCACAGTAGGGATGATGACCGCAGAAGGGGAGGAGAAATGAAGTGTCCCCCCTTGCCCCCTGAAGTGGCCTTCATGGCAGGAAGGAAATGCATGTATCTGTGTGTTGAGATAGCAAAACAAGCAAATATTTCCTTCAGCATTCCTCCCCCTCACAAACACACCCATCGCCTGGAGCTACAGGAGGCAAAACTGTGTGGGAGCCTTTTGGGAAGGTGTTGGCAACACATCTCCGTCCTCCTTGGGGCGTAGAGGTGTGCAGGGTGGCAAGGAAGACCTGAATTAGAGTAGGCTGACGGGATTCGAGTCACCGGGCTGAGCTTCCTCACTCCAAAGCTGCCCGTGCCAAAGGGGCTGCACCTCAACGGGCCTGAGCCTGGAAATCTCCTGCTCGGCTGCCACCTCGCAGACTTGCTCGCAGTTGCAGTTGCCTTACTCTTAAAGCATTATCCCGGTGGGATTGGTCCCAGCTTTTTTTTTTCCTCTCTCTCCAGAAAGTGTGCCAACTGAAGGTGCATCTTGCTGCTCATTGTGGGTCCAATTTGATTGGCTGCTACTGCATCAGACTTTGCAAAGGGACTATTAAAGTCTGCCCTCCGCGGCACAAGAAGGGTCCAAACACTGACCATACGGAGGTCACAGTGAATTCAGGGGAGCAGTACCTGCTCTCCCCAGGCATGACCCTCTGTGTCTAGGAACTAGGAGTGAATACAGCTCTCCAGCAAAGGATCCACCTTTGGTTTTTAGTGTGCAAAGAGAATTTTGACTCTATGAAAGAGTCAAAGAAAATCAAAAAGAATTTTGACTCATGAACCACATGAACTGAAGGCATGTACACATGAAGAGGGGGCAGATCACACCTGCTTTGTGCAGAGAAGAAATGACTGTCCAAGAGGCAAGGCGATGGGGGAGGGAGCCCAGAGAAGGAACAAACCCAACTGCATTTTAATTGCAGCAGGAAACAACTCACCAAACCCACCCGCTTTTCCTTAGTGCTTTCCTTGCACGCTGAGGCTGCAGCCACCAGAGGTCAATGTGACCACGTCAACCTCCGCCAGCTCTTGTTGGGTGCTGCACAGAGCCCTTTTGAAACTGGGACAACAGAACTATAAAGTAGGTAGTGTTTTCCACCTCTCAGGATAAAACTTTGGAGTAGATTTGCATGTAAAGCAACTTTCAAAGCATTAATCACAATGTGACTTCAGCACTACCCTTGAAAAAAGGGCTTGAGAATGACAATGTCCCCAATTAGCATCCTGCAAACACTCTGAATTGAGACCCAGTTACTTGCCCATGGTCCTATAGGACCCCACAAGTTCTCCAGTCACTCTCATACTGCTGGTTTCAGTGTTGCTCAGGTGTTTTCATCAGTCCCAGACCTATCCTGCTAGCAACAGGTGGAAATGGGCTATCTATCTGTCCTCCCCTGAGTCCCATTTCTGCTCCCTGGGGCATAAGGTTTGTCCCAGTGAATGAGGTCTGCCATAGATCCAGGCTGACTGAATGAGTAACTGACCTGGAGCCAGAAGAAGGCAAATGGGTTAAATGAGCAGGGTCATCAATCTGGATTAGAAGTCAGACAGGGAAGATGGCACTGTGCAGAACAGGAATCAATATGTCTACATAGGTCTATAGCATCCAGCCATTCCTCTGTACTCCCACGTGTACCAGTTACCTTCTCCTCTCCATCCCACCTATGTCTTCACCTAGACCTCCTCAAAGAGTCACAGAGAGGCCATTTCCACCCTAACCTCCCAACCCCTTTATCATCTATGTGGACACCTAAGTAGTGAGAACAAACAAAACACTCCTACTACCACTCCAGCAGAGCTCCAGCCTCATCTCTAGCCTTCTGGGATGTCAGGTTTCCCTAAATAAGAGAAGTCTTCTTCTCCAAGAAGATTCCACTGGCCTAGAGAATCATCAGTGGTTCTGTGCCCAAAGCTAGCCAGCTGTTCAGACCAAACATGTTTCCACCGTCTCATATGAGCTCTAGCTTAGGATGGGAAAAAAGACAGACCAGAAAGCAAACCCTGCCTTGTGTTTGCAGGGCAGCTAAAATTGGAGACACCAAAACAGTGCAAATCACCAGCACCAGCTCAGATGCCATCATATAGATGAGCAAGCTGTAAGTTCCGAGTTTGAATTCAGAAGAAGAAAACATCACCAAGAGATTAGCTGCTTAACTGGGAGCTCTCTCTGCCCACTTCAGAAATACCCTGGTCCCTCACGCAGCTTTGACAGGAGGGAAGGAGGGAGCTTAGATGGAAAACACCATTTCCATCTTCCCTTCATTCTCCCCAAGATGTTCAGTCCCATATGGCTCCTCTCCTGAGCTGGTACACAAGCATAGCCCAGAATCTCTAGCAGCCAGAGTTCCTAAGAGCCACTGTCAGGCAGCAACTGGCTAGATGCTGATGGAGGAGGAGCAGGAGAGGGCAATACCATCCCATAACACTGAACACGTGCCGTGTTCATGAGGAAGGATGATGGTGCCCACCAACAGATTTGCTCCATAAAGCAATAGAAGACATAAATTAGGTCCCCCAAGCCCCTCTTCTGCTACAACAATTGGGGCTTTAAGGGCACAGGCTGGTAATGTACATGGGAGGGCACGTTGGCATTTCAGCCTGCAACCCATCAAAGCTCCAGCAGCAACTCTCAGAGGACAGATCCTGCTTCATCTGTGCACCTGGCCTTGCAGTTCATGGTTTGGGCAACAAACCCCAGCTTGGTGGTTTTCTAGCCCCAGAAACACCTGACTGTCCCAGGGAGGGCAATGCAACTGCAAAAGAGGGAGGTATGCTGAGACTTTGCTGGGGTTTCAGTAGGCCAGGACCGGGACAGGACCTTTTCTCCATGGCTGGAGAGCAAACCTGCCCAGGACTCAGACAGGGAAAAGAGCTGAGCTCATGCTAATGGGGACAAAGTCTCTGGAGAGGGTAATGGACAGTCACTAGCACTTGTAACACTGCTCCAGAGCCATAGGGTGGCACCACCCCACCGTCCAACCCCTTGGGGAACGAGGTGGCTGGGGAAGTGCCAGGGCAAAGCCCAGAAGCCTTGGGTCAGCGTGGCCTTCTGCTGGAGCCCTGGCGAAGGGAAGGATGTGGGGAGCCAAGGGCTGTGCCTGTTCCTGCCACGCAGACCTGCCAGGGCTCCTCGCTTCTGACTGCTGAGGCCCTTCCCAAGCCTTTCCACTCTGAAGATGCTGGACCACACCAACACGCACCCGCTCCCCTCCATCTCTGCCCTGATCTATGCCAGGGCGAGCTACTCTCATCCTACAGTTGATCAGAGATCACTGCTGCACAGAGCCTGCCCCTGCAGGACAGCAAAGGGGCTGTAACCCCCCTCTGCTCCCCTTAGCACTTCCCCATTGGGTGTGCTCCAGGGCATCTCTCAGAGGTGGGTCTGCACAGAGCACCCCTCAACCCACGTTCAGCATGAGCCAAAGGTTACAAACCAAAGCTGAGACCCGACAAGCCTGGTACAGATGTGACCTCAGCCAGAGAGGTTAGGTGCCGGAGGTGAAGGCAAGAGCACAACATCTTGGACCTCATTTCCTTCTCCACATACCATCATGGCCACACCAGATGCCCTGCAGGATGTGACCCTAGATAACGCGGGAGGTCTTACAGCCCTTCTGCCTTCTGCCCGGGCTCTGTGCTGGAGCCGCTGTGGCTGAGCACGGTGTGATTTGTAACCTTCCCCTAAGCACTCTTCCATGCCTGGCATTCCCAGAGCTCCCCATTCCTGTGTCCCCAAGCCAATACACCCGGCTACCTCATTGGCTTGCCCTTTTCCCCTTCAGACCATCCCGCGGAGACCAGCATCAGATAAAGCCAGAGACAACCATGGGAGGAATCAAAGCCTGGGGTGCAGCAGGAGCCGTGCCCCACTTTCCAGGGAGCCAACAACCAGATCTTCGCAAGCCCCGGGAACTTAACCCCAGCCCCCTCCCCAGGAGCTGGAAGCCCATTTCCCCTGGGAAAAAGTCATGCCCTGCCCCAGGGATGCATTCTCCGGGATGAGAGCCACAGACAGATGCTAGCTGGAGCCCGCCCAAGAGCAACGAGCTTTCCAAGTCCTTTCCCTTTCTTGGGGGGTCTGGTAGTCACATAAACAGGAAAAGCCTGGCCCTCTCCCCCCTCTTCCACAGCTCTGCCTCCCTCCCCTCCTCTCCGGCGTGCGCCGGCGCGATAGGAGCCCCAGCGTTGGGCTGCTTGGCCCCCACGGGAGGAGCTGCCGGCTGGCCCCTGACCTCCAGGCTCCGCGTTTCCTGTGGCAGCCGAAGAGGGAGACGAGGCCCCTTCTTCCAGACGCTGGGGCTGGGCATAAAGGGGCCTCTGCGGGCCAGCCCGGGGCGGGGAGGAAAGGTCGTGGTGGTCCTTTGCCAGTCCGCTGAGGTCCGAGGAGGCAAAGATGCCAGCTGCCCCGGGAGAGGTGGGAGCATCGCCGGGAGAAGGAGCCTCTAGCCAAAATGACAGGGCGAGGGCTGCTCTCCCGCCCCAGCCCTGCAGCCAGCTCTGCAAACCCTTCTTTATCTCCTGGCGCTTATTTTTAAAAGCTTTGTGGCCTTCCCTCCTAAAACCAAAGGCGGCCACACCGGCTCAAAGTGGCTGCCCAGGAGGGACCAGAGCTGGTGTCTGCAGGAGAAGGGTGCAGTTCCTCCTTCAGCTCACACAGTCTCCCTTGCAGAGCCCAGCGCTATTAACCCTCAGCAAGCTAAGCCCAGCTGCAGGAATTAGTGCCTGTCCTAAAATGAAGAAGTTGGGACTACTGCCTAGGAGGGTGTTCCCCTTTTCCCCCAGGTCCCTCTAGGGAGGACTAAGCTAAGACAGGCATCTCCTGCCCCTCCCCACGTCTCCCATGGGGTCATCATGGGGAGCAGGACTCAGATCTCCAGAGAGGAGCAGGGAGAAGAACTGAGTCTTGCTGAAGGCATTTGGCTCGAGAGGCAGATCCTTGTTCCTGGGGTCCAGGTCCATGTCTGGGCTCTGTGCCAGCCCTGGCTTGTAAAAGCCCAGGATGCTGGCCAGATGTGATGCCCGCTCTTCACAGCCTGGCAAGAGGTGCCGGATGCCTGGGGAGAGCAGGGAGGGGGGATGGCATCCCGGATGGAAACCTCTGGCATGCCTCTGTGCTGATCTCCACTCTGCCCTGGAATGCGCCCGCCAGCAGCATGTGGGAAAGTGGAGTCAGCAGAGACCTTGGATGTGTCAGCTCCCCGGCTGAGTAAACAAGAGGAGCCCTGGCAAGCGTTCAGCCCCAAGCATCTGAGACCTTGAAAAAAGGGGGCTGGAGACGGGGAGGTTCTTCTGTCCCCTCCTTGCTTAACCCCTGAAAAATGCCTCCTAACCTCTCCCCTACCTCAGGTGCTAATGCCACCTTCTCTCACCCCTACCACATCTGGAGAAGTGTGGGGAGAAAGTCTCCTTGTGGCATTTCCAGCACCCGGGCAGATCTAACATCCCAGGAGGAAAAGGCCTCTGGGAGAGACGCTGCCACAAAAGGAGGGTCTGGAGAAGAAAGAGGTGGGATAAAAGGATTTGTCACTTTCCTCTCCCTGCCATGCACACCCATCCGTGCTCCTTGGTCATCTCCCAGGCAGCGGGGAGCACAGAGTATGGAGAGATCTTCCACCAGCAGTACTGGCACTGCCAGTGTTGGCACTGGCCCTGTGCAGTGACGGCCAGGACGGAAGGCCGCTCTGCAGCTCCCAAATAAATACCTCCCTGTCCTCAGCTGGGGGCATTCCCACCGAGCATGGCATGCCGGGATGCCAGCTCCAGCCACCCTCCCCGCAGGTTTCACAGGCTCAAGGAAAGGCTGCAAAACAACAGGTTTCCCCAGTGCTGGTTGGAGACATGCTCCCTCCGCTCTTCAGGTTGCCAGCGTTGCCTCCCTTGTCTCCTCCATAAAGTGCACTCACGCGAGATGGCCCCTCATCCCCCCTCCATTTGGGCACAGGAGCCTGGCTTGGGGTCTGGGGAAGAGGGATGGGCTGGGGGAGGTCCCCCCACATCCCACCGGCTGGACCCCATCGTCTTCTGGGGGGCGAGCTCCTGCGATAGTGGCGCTGGGAGGCTGTGCCTGCCTTCTGGCCACTGTCCCGTGTCCCCTATCGCTCCTCGGCAGGCGCGGACTCCCAGAGAATGAGCCATTGTTCCCCCGGCCGGTGGCCTCTTCCTGTCCCCGTAGGGCTTCGAGACAAACAAAAGCAGAGCCAGACGCCATGGGGAGGAGGCTGGGCCTGCTCCCCTCCTCCAGATCCCGCAGCATCCCCGCAGGCAGGCAGACAGACGGATGCCCGCCTTGGGGGAATGGGCAGGGACACCCCTATTTTTAGCTGCCTCTGCATCCCCACCCCCTTCCTTCCGTGGGCCAAAAATACACTGGATGGACAGGCAAAATCATTATCATAAAAGAGTTGTCCAGGCCTTGTGTCCAACCACTCCCCTGGCTTTCACCTCTTCCCTTTGACCGGGACAGGTTCCTCACGCATGGTCTCCCTCTCCCCCGTGGATGACTTATCTCTTTGTCCCCATCCCTCGCTCCCTATATCCCCACATCTCCTCTCCGCACATCTCACCCTTCCTCATCCCCACACCCTGATCCCCGTCTGCTCCATGGATGCATCCCCTACCCCTTCACAGTCCCCTCTCCCATGCCATGCCAACCCTGGGGACATACTCCCTTCTCTTGAGACCCTCCAGCTCCTCCTTTCCCCAAAGCACCTTCCCCCACCTCCTCATGCACTTCATCTCCAAAAAGCTCTTTGCCCTCAGAGCACCCCCCAGTTTCCTGTTCCTCAATCCCATCCTCTGTGCACCCTTTCTCCCTGCTGCATCCCTCCTACTCTCACCATCTCCCCCTTTCTCTCCTTACCTCAGCAACCTCCATCCCACCTCCCTCCAGCCTGCACGGGCTTTAAACTCCTGCAGATGTGCTCCCCCTCCTTATCCCGCTGAGGGAATGTATTTGGGGGAGGGCAAACAGCCCCCCAGATGCCCCCCCTATGCACAGATCTGCTTCTCCAAGCAGCTCCAATTGGTATCTGAACCCCCCAGTCTCTCCTGCATCTCCTTAAGGTCTATGAAAAGGAACCGGAAAATCAAGTGGTGTTTGGAGGGGTTGTTCTGGGGAGATGTAATGTACATACATATATATACACATATATTTTTACATCTCCTTTTCCAGTGCCTGGAAATCACAGAGGTGTTTCCAGGCCACAGGCAGCTGTTCCTGGATTGCTTCTGGTTTATGCAACATCCTCTCTCCCTTCCCAGTCATGTCCCAAACCCCCCCTTCCGTCTCCTCTTTGCCTGGGGGGAAAATCAGAAGGTGAGCACAGATAGGGGTCCGTCCCAGGGTCCATCCCTCCATCCTCCCTCCCACAACATGCCCCACAACACGCCTACAGCACCCCCATATCCCCAGCCCATGAGCACGGGAGGAGGAAGATGGGGAGGGTGGGAGGAGGAAGAAGGATGAAAACATTGGGATAGGAGGAGATGGGTAGAGGGAGGGAGGGAGGCAGCCCGCCAGCAAGCCTGGGAACTCATCCCTACCTCCTCCTGGGCTTTGGCAAACCCTGAGGCTTTGAGTTCCCAGCACAGCTCCTGGGGGAAAAGCACCCCCCACCCCCGCCTTTGTAAACCCCACAAGTGGGATGTGGTCAATCCCATTCCTTCAGCCTCCCGCTGATCCAGGGAGGGGAGCTGGAGGAATCAGTGGGGAAAATTAGAAATGGGCTTTTTACAGAGGTCAACCCACCCTCTTCTAGTATGAGTGGGTCTAACCCAGTGCTGCTGCCTGCCCTGTGGCACCCACATCCCTTCCCCAGTGCAGCACAAGGATGCTGGGAACCACACTGGTCTCATCCCTCTCCCCAGTTATCACAAAGGGCACAGGGCAAGGGACCCACAGCACAACCCCAAAAAATGGGCTGAGCCTGGCCCAGAACATCCCAGGAGGCGCCGCTGGTAGAGAAATCCACCTGGTGAAGAATTATGGGACATGAGGGATCCCTTATCCCCAAAGCCAGCACTGACATCAGACTAGGGATGCACTGGGCAGACGCTGGGTGCCACACACCTACCCCTCACCCCGGGGTGTCATCTCCTGCCACCACCCCAGCTTGCTCATCCTAAAACCGGCTCTGCCTCTGGCTCAGCCCCAGGGCAGCGAGATGCAGGGTGGAGGCAGCACTGAGAGCCACGGGAGGAGAGACCCAGAGGCACCAGCATGATGAGGAGCTGAATGAGGTCACGCTGGGATGTGTGGTGGGGCAGGAGGCCCTATGGAACCCCCTCCCCATCATGGCAGGGGTCTCTCCCCCACTGCTGGTAGTAATTCCCATACCCATGTGGTATGTGCCCTCGCGGCCGCCATGAGGAGAGTGGAAACATCTGGAAGTCACCCGCAAACGAGCGCTGCTCCCAGTTAATGAGGAAATATGAGCCGGAGACCCTGGGCAGCAACAGGATATCTGCTTCTCGTGCACTGAGCGAGGCACCCCTTTCCCAGCCAGCCCCCCAGGGAAATTTCCCAGGGGAAGGAGGGCAGGCGGGAAGGCAGCAAACAGACATGGTAAGGAATAGAAACCCAGGGGTGAGCACCCCATCCCCAAACTGGGCTGCCCCCTTCACCCTCCCTTAGCTCCCCCCAGGTTCCGGGGAAAGGGAGAAGTGTTGTTTTCTTCTCTGGAGGAGAGTCCTGCATCAGCCTCCTTCGGGCATCAAGTCTGTGAGCAGCAGGGGCTGCAAAGCAAGGTGGGAGGAAGGACCTGGAGATGTAGGGCAGAGACGTCAGATTCCCTCCCCTCCAGCACCCTCCATCCCTCTCTCCATCCCTGTTGCACTCAGCCACCCATAAGACCTCGGCCCCATGCCAGAGGGATAAGCATCAGGAAGAAGGGGTGAGGAGGGGGGGGACAATTTGCACAGCCCCGTCTTTGATGTTGTAGGAATCAAAGAAAATCTTCAGCCAGGAAGGCTGCGCGGTCACTTGTCTGCTCCTGTGATAAGCCCGATGGCCAGTCTCTCTGTAATGGTGAGACTGGTACTGCTGCCTGGGGCACAGGGTTACAGATGGGATGAAAGATTGGGGCGGCTGAAGGTAAATGAGGTAGCCAGGCGTCTGTGGTGATGGGGCTGGGAGGGGTCCAGGTATTAGCTCCTGCCCAGGGCACCCATGGGTGGTACAGTGGCTCTGCAGCACCGTCCAGCCCCAGAGACACCTGGCATTTATCAGCTGAGGTGGATAAACAGGCTGGGAGGCAGGATTGTATGGATTTGCATTCCAGGAAGCTGTATATGAAAGAAAGGGGGTCTCAGGAGGGTGCAACCCCTCTTAGGGAACAGCCAGAGGGACAGCACCACTTTTGCTCGTACCCAGAGGCCACGATGGGTACTGAGTTCTGGAGCTGGTACATACCTTGGAGGTCTGGGGCAGTAGCCCCAGAAAGACAGAAGTCAGAGCCGGGCTGGCACAGCCACAAGACCACAAGGTTTGGGGAGGGGTGCTGAAGAGGGGGGATTTCCTACCGCTTCCTGGAAATGGAGCCCATCCTGGCCCGGAGCACAGAGATGCTTGGAGCAGGGGTGAGGAGGAGGAGAAGGAAGAGGAGGCGGTGGAGAGCCAGCCGCCCCACGAGGAGTGGAGCATGGCCCCTGTCCCATCTGGAAGAGATTTGTTCTGCATTCCCCGGCGGAGGCGGTTGCCGTCGCCCGGGCTCTGCTCCCCACCGCAGCCCCTGCTGCAGGGCACGGGGATGGGGGTGAGGGGGGGGAGGTGGAGCCCCTCGGGCTGGGGGGAGAGACCCAAAGGAAGGGCTTTTTCCTGCTTCTCCCACCACCCCACTGGTATCCTCTGAGCAGGACATGGGGGAAAAGATGCCTAACATACCTCTGGCAATCAGGGAGGATGCAAATCACTATTTGTCCTTTCCCTGCTAGTGCTCACCCCATCTCAGACCTAAGCTACAATCTCCCTCAAAGATACAGGTTATCTTAGAAGTATCACCAAAGTGCGCAGTCCATGTGCTCTTGATCCCTAACGGAGAAGACCTCCACAGAAGACAGAAAACCAACTATTCCATTTGACAGAGCAAAAGCCTGAGGCCAAGGGGCTGAGAACAGTGACAAAATCCTACTGCTGCTTAGCAAACTTCTGAGCAATACGGTGCTCCTGCCCAGGCACCCCAGCACAGACCACCTGGGCCTAGCAAGAGGCCAGGCTCCATTTTGACATCTGCTCTGCAGACATCTTGTCATCCCTTCAACCAGGCCCTTCTTAACCCCAACAAGTCTTGTCTTGCCTTTGCTAGTAGAGACACCTCCCTTCTCCTCCACAGGGCCCTGAATAGGTGCTTGTGGCTGGCCAAGTGCTCCCCAGCAGAGCCACCAAGTCTCGCCTGGAGGTCATGAGGGTGACCAATGGCACTGATGATGCCGTACCCACCAGCAGGTTGCCCTTCGTTGGCACTGATAGGGTCTTATGCCCTGTGACCATCAAGGGAAAAAGCAACAAAGTGTGATACCAGGGGGATGCGGTGTCCCATATGTGGGCAGAAACCCCCCTGCTGCCATTAAGGAACACCTCCTTGAATTTACGCAGTGCCATCCCCTCACTCTGGTCTGACACTGATATGACACTTGTCCTGACCCCATAATTCTTGTCCTGACCCCATAACGCCCATGGAGCCCATGCAGCCTTCGAGGAGGCCGTTATCCTACAGCTAGCACACAACCCAACACTACCCACAGGTCTTGGCATGACCACCCACCCCCAGACCCCATTCCTGGTTGCCCCTACCACATCACGGGCACTGGGGACTTCCCATCCAACGTGGGATGGGACAGCACCATGTGATACATGAGGGGGTCACACACAATGGGGAAACTCCTTTCCTTTGCCCCCGGCCAGGCTCCCCTAACCAGGTTTGCTGGTGACCTGGACTTCCCCCTTCCCCCAAACTCATTGAACCCGGCGCCTGGGAGTAGGAGGCAGCTGATGCTGGAGGACGGGAAATGGCACTGGGGAAGCGGGGAGGGGAAGGGGGGG
>JAOXJK010000001.1:55914918-55940210 GCA_025774025.1 Xenus cinereus | reverse complement strand
TGGTTGGACATTGCTGCTTGTTTTGGCCCTTTTTTTGCAGCCTTTTGTGAGGGCAAGGAAGAGGGAAAGCAGCTGGGCACCCCCGTCTTGGACCCTGCTCTGGATACCCCTCGAATCCCCACAGCCATTCAGGCGCTTCGATTTTAGGGGTTAGGAGGAAGAAAATGAGCATTTTTTGGTCAAGGGGGCAGGGAGAGGATGGCTGGAAACTGCCCGCCTTTGGAGCCCCAGCCTCCCTCCACGTCCCAGCATGCCTGCCTGGAAAAATACCCTTGTTATACAGAGAGATATAACTATATATATATATATATAGCAGCCGGCAGCACAGGAGTTGAACTCGGGCTTGTCCGCCTACTGCCCGGCACTGCTCCAGGGAAGCTGGAAAGAGGCCCAGCCCGGCCAGTCGAGCCCTTTTCCCCCTTCCCCAAAAGCCTGTCCCAGCCGGCTTTCCCCATCCCAGAACAAAGTGACCCAAGGGGGGAGCCTCTGCCTCCCTTCCTTTGGGGAAAAGGGAGGTTTTTCAGCATTCAGGAAGGTTTTCCCAGCCACCCACAGCCATTTCCACCCGCTCTTCCCCCTGTTGAGACCACCCCAGACATTTCCTCGCCCTGTTTTGGAGTATGTCTCCTTTTTTTTTTTTTGGGGGGGGGGGGGGAGTGGGGTGTAAGAAGAGGAGGAGGAGGGAAGAGGCTGCTTTCAGCAGCTCCAGCCAACTAGACATCTGGATTATTTTCCCCCCCTTTCTGGTTTCCGCTCTTCCCAGCAAGCAGAACAGCTCTGGCCATTCCTGGCGAGTGGAAAACCAGTGGAAACCAGCTGAACTCGGGGGGGAAACATGGAGGGGCCAGGCTGGGAGGAGGAGGAGGTGCCTGCGGCTGGTCTTTGAGGGCAGGGGGCTTCCCGGAGGAGGTGAGGAGGGAGCCGGGAAAGGGGAGGTTGGGACGGGCTGCAGGCTCATTGTGCCAGGGGATGGCGAACGTGGCGGGCTGCTGGACATAAGCGGCGTGAGGACGGATGGGTGGCCAGACAGGGGGTCCCCATGCCCAGTGGAGGAAAGGAGAGTGCACGGGTCACCCTTTGCCCGCAGAATCACGTGTTTTCCTGGCATGGAGGAGTCCGCTTGGGTGGAGGGGAGGGCTCAAAGGGGCACAGCCAGCAGGGAGATGCACCAGGGGCACAGGGAAGGAGGAAAAGGGGGGAGATTGGAGGGAGAAAAAGCCCAACAGGCCTGCCAGAAACCTGAAATCCAGGTAGGGTTGGGCACCAGCTGCTTCCCTCCTTCCCTCTCTCCCTCCCTCCTCTCCCAGTGCCTGCTGCCTGCCAGCAGGCAGCGAGAGCCGGGGGCCAGGAGGTGCTGGCTCATGTCCCTGTGGCAGCCGAGGGACAAGGAAAGGGAAACGCTTTCCTCCTCCTGGCTCCCAACTCAATAGTTCTCCAGGCAGGGAGCAGGGAGATGCTCTCCTCCTGCATCCCCCTTTTCCTCGCCTCCCCACCCGGTCCCGGGGGTGATACAGCCTGCAGGGCAGCTATGCTGTGGGGAGGACTTGGGGAGGGTGGGGAGACCACCCCTCAGATTAGCCCTGGCCACTGCAGCTCATGCCCCTCGTCATGCAGGCACCACTGCTGAAGGGCACAGTCCCAGATTTGGGCTCCAAGACCCCCGTTGTGCTGCAGGGACCACCCCAATGGCTTTCCTTGTGCCCCAGCAGAGCCCTGACCCAGTTTCTCTGGGTGAGCTTCTGCCAGAGAGAGGAAATTGCTCCCCGGTTGTCCTCCCACCCCAAACCTGCCACGTGCCTGGCCCACCCCACCCTGCGAGGCAGCACCACACCGGCCTCCACGAGCAGGAGGCAGACCCAGTCAGCACAAACCAGGGACCTGGGAGGCCACCAGGAAGCCAACCTGTCCACTGTCCCAGCTGCCACCGGCCACTGCCACCCCAGGAGGCAGCCAATGGTGCTGGGAGCCTCAGGGGAGGTTTGTTTTCCCTTCCCCGGGCATTAACCCCTGGCAGATAAGAGGGGCCCTGGGTGAGCAAACATGGCCAGGGCAAGGTGAAAACACACGTACCCGGCCAGGAGAGCAGCTCCATGCCCAGGGTTCCACCTCGCCAGATGATTTTCCTCCCTGGCACTGCCTGCCTGCTCCGAGGTGACCTGGGGACAGGCAGGGGAGGCAGGCAGCAGCGGGGAGACCTTCAAAGAGATGGAGGTCCCAGCACGCCAGGAGCAAGGGAAGCGAGGCTTCTGTGTTACCTGCCCTCCGGCCCCGGCCCTGCTGAAGAGACCCAGCTCCATCCTGTTCCCCCAACCCCTGAGCGGGGACTGAGCCCAGTCAGGGACATGTCCCCAGGTGAGCACCCAGACCACCGATGCTCTGAGGTGTCCCATGCCCCGAATCCGCTCTTTTCCCCAACCTGCTCTCTGTTGCCCCACACCCCAATGGGGGATCTGCTGATCTCAGCGTCCTCCCCAATGAAGGGAGGTCATTGCCCTGCCATCCTGTGCCCAGCCGCTGCCTCCTCACCTGACCCCCAATGCCTCCAGGACCCACTTGAGTGCAGGGACCCATGCTGCCTTCTCCAACCTTGAGCCACCACCTCCCTTAGCCTGCCTCAGTTTCCCCTGCCTGCAAACAGCTGCCCTCCCCGCATCCCCATCTCCCTGCTGCTCCGACGCGTCTGCTCAGCGCCTGGGGACCCAGCCAAGGGAGGACAAACAAACCAATATATAAATATTGCATTTTCCCTCCCCGCCGCCCCTCCTCCCCGAGAAGCACGCGGTCCCCAGGCCTCACCCTCTCCCCAAGGGTTCATCTGAATAGCAAAAAGAAGGGAGAGGTTTCTCGCCCCGGGAGCCCGGACAGCCGGGCAGGGCACCGCTCCGGGAGGCGGTGCTGCCTGGGAGGGAGCATGGGTCTGGAAGAGCTGCTTTGCAGGCAGGGGAAACTGAGGCATGCCGAGGGAGGTCAGAGGGGTGAAGGAGAGCACACTAGGGGAAAATCCTTTTTCCTCCTCCCCAAAAGGATGGTCAGGCAAGGGGGACAGCCAGTAGCAACCTCCCCACCGTTGCTCATTCACCACCTTTAACCTCCCTAGACGGTCCTTGAGGTACAGCCAGCATGGTCGGGAAAATCCTCTCCAAGGACTTCACTATTCCTCTTTTCTTGTTTAGGTGGCCAGCGAAAGGACTGAGGCACCCACCTCAAGCTCCCGTCACCCCCTGCCCCATCTGTGTCTGGCTCCCGCTCACCCGGCAACAGCAGAAGACAGTGGATTAACCCCTAAACTCACAGCCAGACCCAGCTTCCAGAGGCTGCTGCAGCACCAGGAGTGACCCCAGACCGCCCCTCCAGGGACACCTCCACTCCACCACCATCCTCACCAGTGAGGACAACCCCACTGAGGGTGATTTCATGAGCACAACATAGTCCAGGAAAGCAGGGGGACAGGCACCACTGCCACCCACTGAAAGCCAAGGTGACGTGAGCCGTTCCTCCAAGAGCATCAGAGCAGGAGCCATGAGGAGGCCAGGGATGTGACAGGCCACCCCGGTGTTGGAAGCCCGGTGAGGGCTGTTTTTTGGGCCATTTTCAGGAGCAGGGGTGAGGTGAGGGGTGCAACATGAGCCTGGGGAAGCTGCCAGTGCTCAGCTGGGTGTCGGGCTCCCATGGCAAGCGACGGCTGAAGTCGGAGCTGACGCCGGACATGATCAGCCCGCCGCTGGGGGACTTTCGGCACACCATGCACGTGGGGCGCGGCGGCGACGTCTTTGGGGACACCTCCTTCCTCAGCAACCACGGCGGGACCGACACAGCCAAAGCCAACAACTTCTTCGCCCGGACGCTGCGGCATGTCCGCCGGACGCCACTGAGGAGCCGGGGCAGCGTGGACCAAGCAGGGGCATCTCCTGCCCCCCCAGCCATCTCACCTATCATCAAGAATGCTGTCTCACTGCCCCAGCTCAACGAGGGGATGTACGATGGCAGCAGTGGCCGGGGCTTGACCAGCAAGTTCTCCTTCAAAAGTGCCTCCAACAGCTTCTCCAAAACACACCAGGCCTATGGTAAGTGAAGCGCGGGGCAGGGGCTGGCACAGCACATCTTCTGCAGCCTCTCTCCATCACTCTGTGCCTCAGTTTCCCTCCTGAGGGGCTTTAGGCTCTCAGTGGAATCAGGACATTTAAGAGTCCCTGTGAGGAGACAACCCTAACCTTGCTTTTAACTGCTGTCCTTCCTCCTTCCCTTGGAGGGTCTCCTCCCAGGGTACGCCTGCCCTCAAAGTGCGGCAGGGATGGTTTCTCCTTCCTCCATAGACCTACACAGCGGGCAGCCTCTGTGGAGCAGTTGTAAGAGGGTGCCCCCCAATTCCCCCCAGCCTGATGCCTTTCCATGAGCAACCTCCCCAAGGAAGTCAAGAGGGTGCCAGGAGAGCAGGGCAATGCCCACGTCAAGGTAGCAAGGTCAAGAGGACCCATGGCACGGTCTTTGCCACCTCCATGCAGATGCCCCAATCTTGTCCCTAGCTGTGGCAACCCCACCATCGCCATGTGGTCCTCAAGGGACTCCATCCTCCCACCCTTCCTCATTGCGCTCACATCACTCCCTGCCTGCCGGGATCTCGGAGGGACCTTTGGAGAAGGTTTGTGGGAAGGACGGGACGGCTCTTCTCTGGCCTCACAGAACTGGGCTGTGGCTCAGCTTTTGCCCAGGGAGGTCTGGAGCAGAGGGTCTCGGTGGGGGGATCTGGGCAGCCTGCAGCAATTGGGGGAGGTGGCTGGGCTGAGAGGGGAAGGCAAGCTGAGGCAATGCTGCCATCTCCTGGTCCCACCTGCCTGACTCAGCCCCCACCAGCATCTTAGCGAGCCCAGAGCCCACCTGGAGACACCCTGCTGCAACTCTGGGCTTTGGAGATGTCCACACAGACACTTGCCTATCCTTTAGACGTCAGTGCCACCGACAGGAAGGTGACATGCCCCAATTCAGTGGCAGTGTCCCTTGCAGATGTAAGGCAGTCTTCCTCCTGTGTCCCCCGCCTCACCAGCCATCTCTTCTGCCTTGCAGGGCTGGAGTCTGGGTTTTGCACAATCCCTCGTGTCCCCCGCTTGGAAAAGGCCCAAGAGAGCACCTTTCCCATGGAAGACGAGCTGACACGCTCGGACTCCCTGCTCTCCTTCCGCCTAGACCTGGGGCCCTCCCTGATGAGCGAGCTCCTCCAGGTGATGAGCTTCTCTGAAACCAACGGAAACGAGGCAGCGGAGGATGGCCCAGACCTCCTGTGCAATGAAGAAACCAAGGATGGGGTCCCTCCAGCATCGGCTGCATCCCATGGAGAGGACAAGGCAACATCCAGCTTCTGGGACCGCTCTGGGCAGAGCAGCCTGTCAGGGGCCAGTTCGCTGCCGGGACTGTCCGTCCATGCCAATGGAGATGCACATGCCATTGAGGGTGCTGGAGAGGACTCTGCCTGGGCTTCTGGGCCAGGGGCAGCGCCCAGAGGAACCCCATGGCAGGGGAACTGGAACGACTGCACCATTGAGGCGGGAGAGTTTGACCGGGCGGCCCAGGTGCTGGCCCGCCATTATGGTGGGACCAGCACCCCGAGGAGCTCGGAGAAGGGCAAGAGTCCCTGGCAAGCCCAGACGCAGACCCTGTGGGAGAGCCCCAGCAGCAGCTCCTGGCGGTCACAAGTTACAGGGGAGAGACGGTCCCCCGAGACCACCTGGAACCAAGGAGAGGAAGAGGAGGAGGAGGCTGAGCTCTCCACCTTGCAGGAGGGGTATGCTGGTGCCCGGGGTGGGCGCAGCAATTCCTTCGAGTACGCCGACGATGAGGAAGATGATGAAGTCAAGGTGTGAACAGCCATCCCTACCATCACAGACACCCCCCCCGCCAGAGGCACCGGTGCCAGGGTCTTCGCCCTCCTCCCTATCTCCCACTCTCAGGTGCCAGCATCACCAGTGGACCCAGCGGGCAACCTCCTTGCCCAGCTGGGGACACTGGCGAGGACTGGGGGGCAGGAGGAGAGCCCGTCTCCTGGGGGGCTCCCTGGGCCAGGCTGCTGTGTGGGGCCAGTGAGGGCTGTGCATCACAGCACTGGGCATCATGGCCCTTCCCCGGCCTCACTGCCATTAGACACCAAAGGGACATTCCCATATGCCAAAGAAACCCCAAACCCCTTCCTACCCCATCCCATTCCCTCTGGTACCCTCTCTCCCGCCCCTCAGCCTGGCGCTGCCGGCATGTCTGGGGATGTGCCTTGTCCTCTGATCGAAGCCCCCAGCCACCCTCTGTGCTGGCACAGGTGCCCTCACAGAGATATTCCCACCAATAGCTCTGGCACATAACGGATGGGGGGGTCTCCCCAGCTCGAGCTGGTGTGAGACCCTCCCATATGGCACATCTATCTGCCTGGGGAGGTCAGCTGGGGGCTCAAGGGGCAGGCAAACCCCACAGAGCTGAGCTTTCACGTCCCCCCCCCCCCCCAAAAAGCCATGAACTCAGAGTTCAGGAGACGAGAGCACGCACAGAGGTAGTCACAGGGGTCTTTCTACTTGCCTCCTGCCACTTAGTGTCACTTAAGATGGCTCCTTTTCTGCCCCCCGCCTCCTCGCAGCAGGGAAGGGAGAGACTTCTTGGCTGGCTGGAGGCAGAGGCGAGGTTGTCAGGTCACCAAATTCTGCATTTTGGACCCTAAAAATTCCTTCCATTCCCCCCGCCTCAGAACAAGGAGTCTCCCACTCTGCCACCACTCGGTCTGTGCCACCTCATCTGCATCCTAGCCCCTTCTCCCCATTCCCCACGCACACACCCCTCTTTCCAGCATGCCCCTTCCCAGGAGTATGCATGGAGGATGGCTAATACCCCTTGCCAAGCAGCCCTGGGTGACACGGCCGCCCTGGAACGAGCTGCCCCCCACGCTGCCCTGCGTGCAAACCGGCCCTCACAGAAGCGTCTTTGTGCCACCCCGTCGAGCCAAGATGCTCGGGGGCTGAGGTCACTGGAGGGACCCTCACAGGACCCCCCTTGTTCTCCGGGATAGGAGGGGGTGTGCGGCAGGGGGAGATGCTGGGCCGTGGCCGCAGGGCTCTGCTCCCACGCAGCTCACCCGCCGCCTGCCCGGCTGCTTATGGCAAGGAGCTCTTCAGAGCAGAATAAAGAGGCTCTGGGGCACACGCGTGTTGTACGTGGGAGTGCCACTCGCCGTCAGGCCATCGATGTTACGGGCAAGCCCGTCTCCCCCAGCCTCCCCAGGCGGCTGCCTCGTGCCGGCCAGCAGCAGCAAGCCAGGGCAGGCAGCAGCTTCAAGGAGTCCCCAGCTCCGGCCACTGGCACCCAGCAGGGTCAGCCTTATCACCCCTGCACCCGCTGGGGTGGGGACCCTGGCTCTCAGGACGAGCTTCCCCCCACCCTCCGCTTCCCAGAGCATAACACAGGCTCCAGACCAAAGACCCACATCCGTGGAATATCCTTTCTGCCTCCACTCTGTATCCCATGCACTTATTGTCCTTATTAAAGCAGTTTTGATACTAACTTCTCTGGTGCCTCCCCTCTGCTGAAGCAACCTAAGTGTCTTCTTTGCTATGTCTACCGGTGCCCCAGCCACAAAATCCCATCCTCTCCACTCTCAGCAGGATTTTCCAGCAGCTCTGGGATCCCTGGATTAACTAGCCTGGTACTTTGCCACTCACCGTGGCTAACACGCAAAGCAACCTCCTGTCCACCCAGCCCTGCAGAGCACTCGGGAGGCGGGTGCAAAGCTTCCTCTCCAGCCCAGCAACAATTCCTTTACAGCCTGAAGCAGATAGGCCAAGCTGGCCGGGATGCAGACCCCCCCCATCCCCATCAGACATCAGCAGTGAGCCCTGCAGGTGGGCAGTGAGGAAGAGGAGAGGAAGGGCAAGGGCCCTGCCACCTTGTCTTGGACTGGGCTCTCCTTAAGATGCTCTTCTACTCCGCTCTCCTCCCACCCAGCCTGAAGCGCCCCGATGTTTTGCTGTCACACATCGGTCTCGCTTAAGGCTGGTGAGACGCTTTTTAATTAGATTCTGCGGCATCAGATAATCAGCACTAATTGCCTGTAGTCCCATGCAAGGGACACAGACTGGGAGGTGCTGAGCCACGTAACCCAGCCCAAATCCGTCCTCCCTTCCCACTGCCTTGCCCTGCCTCACTTTCGCTGGGTAGGGTTTGGTGTGGAAACGGAGTAATGGGTAACCCAGCTGGAATGTGCCAGCAGATAAGTGAGGTGAGATAAGGGGGAAAGTTGAAGGAGACAACTCCTTATCGATGGCAGGAATGCTGGCTCAGGGGCACACCTGTGCTCCCTTCCCGTGCCACCCCTTCCCCTGGTACCGCTCCTGTGGGAGGGCAAGGCACCCCTTCCTCCTGCCCGCTGGCTGCAAGAGCAGCCAAGAGGAACCTGTCAAACCCATGCCCTGAGGTTCCCAAACCTAACATTTAATTGTGCACTTTTGTGGCACCATATGCCACACCAATCACGTCAATGCTTTTGTTTCCCCCCCTCCCAAAATCTGGGTGCAGGAAGAAATGGTGCATTGTGAAGAGATTACACAACCATTCCCCAAGCAATCACATAGTGTCCTCCTCCCCCTCAACCCCACCTACTGCCTGTATTGCCCTATATACTATCCATTTAACCCCACATTCTGGTCTGACCTGGAAAAGCACCTGGTGTCATCAGGGAGCTATTTCCATCCAACAAAGGCTCCTTTCCTTTTGGTGGAAAAACCTTGGGCTTCACAAGCACCTCACACAGAGCCACAGAGCCAGAGACCTCACAGAAGCCAGAGCAGCTGGAGCAAGCAATGTCTCACGGCTTGGGTTTTTATTAGATCTAGAAAGCGACATCCATCAGTCCAGCTTGAAGGAGGTGACCCTGAAGCCTCCCTTGACACTCATGTAGCTGATCTTGTCATAGCAGTGCCGGTTGGGGAACTCCACTTCATGCCCATCTGGTAGTTTCACCTGGAATTTGTCTGCCAGCATTTCAATGATGATCTGGGAGAAGAGAGGGGAGGAACAGCAGGAATTGGGGACATGGAGGAGATTAGGAAATGAGCATTCAGGTGAAAGGCCTGACCATTACACCTGAGGGTCAGACCTGGTCCTAACAGCCTCAAGCAAGGTGCTGGGGGTGATGCAGGAAATGACCAGTTGATATTAAGGGTCTGAGCTGGTATCTAGACTATGACCTGGGAACAGGACTTCTCCTGAGGCTCTTTCAGCTACTCGGGTTATAAACTCAGAGCAGGTAAACCCAAGTGTGTCTTTATAAGCCACATGGCTTATATTTGCTCTGAAGAGTACACAATAAACCCGACACCCCAATGACCTCAGCAGCTCCCCAGGACCTGGAAAAAAGAGCTTTGCTGATAAACACACACGAGCAGACAGAATGAGAATGCACCACTGATCATCACAATTAAAGCGATCATTCCCCAAAGCTGTCCCCACCTCACCATCCCTTCCCCAAGAGCCAGCCACGACTGAGGAAACAACCTTCCTCTCCACAGCAATAAGAACAGGACTGCTCCTAAATGCAGCCCCGTTAACACCTTGGGACATCAGATGGGGTGAGATAGCAACTAGGACAGTATCCCTGCCAGGAGAAGAGGGAGGACAGATTGGCAGCATGGATCCAGGACAGAAGAGCTAAGGGAGAGGTTCTTGGACATTGCTCCCAACCCTGCATTGCCTTAAAGCCTGTGTTTGCATAAGAGGGAATTAGGGAGAGAAATCAGATAGAGAGCAGCAAGATCCTGCTTCTTGGAGACCTCCTTTACCTTCATACATGTCCCCAGAGCGCCCACCGGCTAGTCAGATATGGGGGGCAGGAAGCACTTAAAAAGCCTGAGACAGACAGGTCTCACACAAAGTTCCCAGAGGAAGTGCTGGAGTTTTGAAGGAGGAGTGGAACTGGCAATCGGGACTAAAAATGCTGAGGATGAGGGGCTGTTGGGAGGGAGTAGGAGGCATTGGATGGAACTGGAAGAACAGTCCCATCCATTCCCATACAGTGATCTGCTAACCAGGGGCTTCCCCTCACCATACACACACACCCCAACCCCATGCCGGCTGAGACCCCTCACCTTGACAGTGGAGCCCTTGGAGAAACAGAAGTGGTTATCACGATGTTCTGCTTGCCAGGCATCGGAGCACCTGGAGTTGCAGACAATGACAGACTCATTGAAGCGGATACTGATGTGAAATGCCAGATCCGAGGACCTGCAGCCGAGATTGATGCTGAAGCTGTGGGTGAACAGGAAGAAGGTGAGTTGTGCGGGCAGGACGGGGTCTTGGAAGACCTGAGATCCAACACACGGCTCTGCACTCAATTCCTCCTTCAGCATTGCAGGTGCTTAATGCCTCCCATTTCCTCATTCTGTTCGGCAACCAACAGACTTTGCATGGTGGTGGTATAGGGGTTCCCCTAATACTGAACTGCATTCAAGCTTTTTGTACCTGGTAACCTTGGAAAACCACCTCCCTCTGCAGACCACCTTCAGCCCTGGTGAGTCAAGGTGGTTTCTTTGTACTTACTTGTCAGCATCTTCGGATATCTTGCCCTTGATCTTCAGGGTATCTCCAGTCTTCATACCCAGGTTGAAGATTTCAAGTTTTTCCTAAGGCAGAGAGAAAAAGTAGTCTGTGAGGCTCCTTCAGCCATTCCTCCCCCACCATTGCAAGTGAGACAGTGCTGCTTAGACAAGGTGCCTCAGCCAGGAGAACATCTAGTGCTCTCAGCTGATGTTTCTCTCATGGCCTAGAACCCTCAGTGCTGGAGGTCTTGCATGGGCTTCTCACTCAGTGGGCGAAGAGCGGGCTGAGTGAAGCCAGCAACCGAGAAAAGGCATCAGAGAGAGAGGGGAGACGGAAACAGGCTTGTCCTCAGCAGAAGGAAATGAAAGCAGAAGTACAAAGAGGGTTAAAGCAGAGGGACAAAGCCCAGGGTTCGGTGGGCAGCATTGTCTGCAGCCCAAGAAACGCCAGTGGTGAAAGCGGAGGTGGCTGTGGCTTGCCAGTCTCTTGCTCAGCCTTGCTGAGCTGGGGACCCTGGGTGAGAGAGAACAGGAGCAGCAGCCCTTACAGACATCTTCCTCAGAGAACAGAGTAACCAGGCAGGCAGCCACCAGCAGTTTAGCTCAGAAATGCTTCACACAGAGGATGTTACATCCCTAGACTTCCTTGTGGCTTACACATTAACAGCACCTACACCTCCACGAGGCACACAGCTTGCTATTAAGGCAGTAGACTTTGATCCAGGGAAACTTCCAGAGAACAGCTTCCCTATGTCTACTTCCTCTCATTAGGGACTTCAGGTGATTTAACCAACTCCCAGCCCCCTCAGTGGGCTCCCTGTGGAGGAACCACCACAAACGGCCCTTAGTGGAGCTACTCCAGCTGCCACACAGGACAAGCATCTTCCCAGCTAAACACAGAGGTGTGACACCATGTTCATGTCTTTTCTGTGTAACAGCTTGGCCAAAAAAACCATCCCAGCTCCTTCCCTTCTCGTGGCTCTAGATACAGCCCCCGCTGCAGGGATTGCACTAGCAATCCATGGGAGCTCTGTGCAGCCTCCCATCTGAGCTTCATCGAGACCCAAACCTTTTGGCTTGAGAAGCCATGCCCAGCAGGTTTGATAGCCCCATCCTCCCTAAATCTGAGACACAAGAATGTTCTCCTCATCGTGGAGCATCACCCCCTCTGTCTTCTTCCCAGGTAAGAGCTACAAGTCAGTAGACAGTCTCCCAGATTTGGTTGAACAAATTGGTGGTGTTTTGCCAGGCTCCAGAAGTCAATGGGAAAGCAAGAGGGAGGAGGAGGCTAATGCTCAGGAGACCAGAAGTCTCTCAGTCCCCCTCCCAAGCCCTGCAGAGAGCAGCTGAGTACAGTCATCCTGCTGCTGCACAGCCAGCTGAGAGGCGGGTTCTGCCCTTCCTCAAAACCTCCTGAAGCAAGCAGAGGTAAATGCTGATAAGCACTCATTCCCAGAGGTGTTTCCCATTAACGGGGGGTCATAAAGCCCAGCAGGCTGGGGAAATTTGTTTGCTGTTGAGGTCATGCAAGCTGTCGGTGAAACCTCCCGGGGCTGAGCATGGAGCCAGCAGAAGCAGGTGCTGGGGATGGTGGTTTCTGGTACTGGGTCTGTTTTCCATCACGCTGCTGTGTCCCACCCACACACACCTTCATGCCACTCTACTCACCGCCAGCCCTACCAGAGAGAGGGAGACCAGATCCCTGCTCCCAAAATACTGGAGCATCCCACTGTCTGGGAGAGGTTTCTCCTTCCAGCACCTCACGTTGTCCCTTTGCAGGGACAAGGGCAGGACAGACACTGTTTGCATAGCCACCATCAGGGTTAGTTACCTGAACTTGCATTAAGCCAGCAGGGAGAAACAAACAATTCTAGTGCTCAAGAGATCACATCTGAAAACAGACCCTAAACTTGGTCAGAAAATCCTGTCCTACGTGGCTGGCCGAAGCAACACAGGAACATCACGGCAGAGACAAGACCCAGGTCCTGGGCCAGCAACATAGAGGAGCCTTCACTCCACTTCCCACACAGACCAGCGTGGGAGACAGAAGGACCACCAGAGCAGAAAGAAACATCTCTCTCACTGGGAATTATCCACCGAGCCCACCGGCAGAGCGTTAGGCTGCCCAGGGGGGAGAGCAGCGTGTGTCTGAGGGACGGGGAGAACCTGCCATACAGAGACTTATGTGCGGAGCTGCAAGTACCACAGATGTGAGAACATGCAGGGAGGGAAGACAGGCAGGAAGGAGGCACGAGCTGCTCAGAGAGGGGCCGTGAGATTACATTGAGATAACATTAACCCCCCTCCTACAATGCTCAGCGGGGGCGTTCACCCCCCTTTTATTTGCCACTGGGAACAATAGTGGGAAACCAGGCAGCAACTCTGCCAGCGCTGGCGACTTCCTTCGTCTGCAGAGCAGAGCCTCCGCATGGTCGGACACCAGCCCTGTGCAGATGGCCTCTTTCATGCAGGGGGATGTGCTCCCCACGTAGCAAGGGTCTGAGAATTTATAGACCCCAGAAGAGCTGAAATCTTCCAATGCAATTGGAGGTGGCAATTGGGATGATGAAGGGAGTGTGAAGGGGGCAGGCTGATACTTCCCTGTAGATGCTGCACAGCAGAAAGCCTGAGGAAACAGTGATATGATGGGAACGTAAATCCCAAAGAAAGAGGAAATCCGGCTAAAGGGCATCTGCAAAGGAGGTGGAGGCTCTGTGCAGTGAGGAAAATATAAGCAATGCTTGTGGAAGCTGGCAGCCACCAGTGCAAGGGATCCAGGAACCCTACACCCCCAGAGAGATGATCCTATAATGGGGTACCTGCCCGGGAGTCCCCCTCCAGGGCCCCACAGAGATGCTCATCCTGGGCAGTTGGCCTGTACTGGTGTGGGACACCTGTGGTCACACCGCTGGCACTGGAGGAGGCTTTGCCAGAGGGTGCCTTGGGACAGCAGAGACCCAACAAGCATTTACTGGTCGGAAGATGGTGGCCACGCCCTGAGGGCAAGCTGAGCTTCCAATGGGGAGCAGGTAGACCTGCAATTTTGCATGAGTAAAAGAACAGCAACAAAAAATATTTTAAGGAGAAAAGATACTAATGCAACCAAGTGGGTTTTCAGCCAGAAGGGTATTAGGGCAGGTCTTCTGTAGAGTGCTTTCACCACATGAAATTTGACAGCTTCATTTGCAGAGGTTTTGGGGTTAATAGTCCTTCCTGTCCTTCCCTCTAGTCCTGGGGAGATCTCAGGCCACCCATGGGATCTCAGGACCCTCAAGGTGGCTCCAGACAGCAGCACCTCACGCACAATAGCCTAGAGCTGCCATCTCTACCACAGGGCACCCACACAGCTGTTAAGAACAGACTGAATGCCATGCTCTCCAGAAGGCTGCCAAGATCCTCGGCAGCACCATTGCTGGCAGCAGTATTTATTTTGTTTTCTTACTCAGACAGGAGATAAGCCAGCTAGGTGTGAAACCCTGAGGAAAACCATGGGCTTCCCCACTTCACAGCTGAGGTAGCCCAATCGCCCCAGCTCTGAGAGGTTTCCCAGGACCTCTTGTGGCAGGGGCAGCCCCCAAAATCCATACCAGCACACCAAAACCATCCCCACCATCCCTCCCCATGGTGCTCTGAGGAAGGGCACCAAGGGGCTCTGAGGAGAAGGTAGTAAACACGTCCTCTCTGGATGACATGAGCTATGCACAGTCCCTTGCAGGAGTGATACGGGTCATCACCAGATGTGATGGTCAGCCCAGGAGGGAAAAAGGAGAGAGGGGAAGGCAAGATGGTCACATTGAGCGTGAGGATGCACGTGCCGCTGCCCCCACATCAAACCAAGCTGTGCAAGAAGAGGTGAGAGACCCCCTTAGCACCCTCCCGGAAGGCTGTGGTTTCAGCTGGGTGCTAATTAGACACCAAAGAAGTGGAGAAGGACGCTGCAGAGGGGTAAAGGTGCCTGCCCCATTTTGCACTGGAGGCACTGGGGAGCCTGTGCTGAGAATCAGGCACCAGCATCCTCTCAAGGCAAAGGGAACAGGAGAGACCGACCATGCATTCTTTCTTGGAGTAGCAGCTGCTCACTCTGCTATTATTTCCTACTGCTTCATATAATTTGTACTCCACAGCAAGCTATTGTCCCTTTCCACTGGCTATTTATTTCCTTGAATAGCCTCTGGGGAAGGATTTCAGTGCGGGAGTAAAGAAAAAAGAAAAACTCCACACAATAAATATCGAGCGGTGACCTGATTTAAACCGTGTTCTCTGACCTCATCTGGGTCCTGATTGCGGTTCCTCCTGGCAGTTGCAATTAAGCCACATTTCTACCTTGGCTTCCCCCTTTTATGAAGCCAAGGAGGGAATGCCCCCTGCCTTAGAGGGCTGTGGGGTGGGTTTCAAGAAGCTGAACCCTGGATCTTCAGAGGTTAGGGCTCAGGACAGGATCAAGAAGAGGCTTCTGTCACTTCCTGATGGAGCTGCTCAGTCCTCCACTTGGCAGTCACAAAAATTCCCAGATAGGTTTGACGGGACTGGTTTCCCTTTTAGTCAAGAGGTGTTGGTTTGCCCCTCAGCAGATAATGCTGCAACCTTCACCCAACTGATCCCTATGCTCTGAAAGCCAGCCAGCTTCCTAACAGAGGAGGACTGAGAGAACAAACTGTACTTACCTCAGCCAAAGACTGAGGTAAGCAGGAGACTGGATAAGCAGGTCTGTGGATCTGGAGGGTGTGTACAGGAAAGGATTGTCCAGAAGATGCAGAAGCCAAGGCAATGATGAACACAAGGAACCTAGCGCCCATGAGCACTATAACCTCCTATCTAAGAAGTTAACCAGAGTGGGACGATTCCTCTAGGAACCACATTGAATGCTCTGCATTCAGATCAACTAAAATGGAAAGGAACAAAGGACTGAAGGTATAATCCCCTGCCATCCTTCATGCTCCAGCTTGCTGATAGTGTGTTCATCTGGAGCCCCTGTAGGAAGCATGGAAATAGCATCAACACTCTGAACCTGGGGGCAAGGGATTATAGAGGCCATCAGCCTCCACTGGCTGAGGCCAGCTCCACTGGGCTCTACACTAGCATCACCCCCTTTCACCTGTAGGGTGTGATTTCTCTTCCTTATGATGTAGGGAATAAGGAGGAGCAAGGGAAAAGCTAGCTGAAGAGCTACAGTGTGGAAAAAACCCCCCACCTTTCTTTAGGGCTAGGGGCAGCAGGGAAGGAGGGAACCTCCACTGCAGTGTAGCAGATCAAGAGCACAGGGAAGGACTGTAGCCTCAAATTCCATCTCTCTTCCTACAGTCAGTGGTGCCACAGTGACTGGCATCTGCTATCTCCACGGAAAGCTCAAATGTGCTCTGATGGATGATTTCCATTCCCAGGGCCAAATTATCTCCTTATACCTTTGCAGGGATCATCTCTCTTGAGCAGCTCTGAAGTCTGTGGCAACAATTTTGTGTGATACAAGTTGTGCGCAGAGAGGGAAGCAAGGTAGTTCACGTGCAAGGAAGCTGGCTCATGAAGCATCAGGGCCATTTCATCAACCCAAACAGCCAAATGAGTCACATCTTATGGGTCCCCAGCTTGCCTGAGGGGCAGGAGAATAAATCAAACAGGGAGAGGGTGGGGAAGAGAGGTCAGAGGACTGACTACATGCCACCTAGTTCCATTTCCAGCCTTCATTTCTCTAATTCTTTCCCTCATGGGGGCATGCCAGGAATGTGGGTTGTCAGAACAGCTTTCAAAAACATGCCTGGAGATAAAAATGCATTTGTGTTGAAAGCCACCCTACTGGCAAAGAGAAGATGCACAGAAGACTCATGGCATCCCCCCTCCTGGACTTTTGGGATCTCCCCGCTTTACCCAGACTTTCTGGATGAGATATTACCAGCTTAATGAGAAAAGGATCTTCCAAAGAGCTCTGCACAAAGGATCAGCTTCATGAGGTCTTATACTCCACTTGCATTTTGCACCAAAAGATTAAGATTTTCAACAGCTTTATCATTAAGGAAGATGGCATCCCCCTCATCTTGAACATGGGGAAACTGAGGCACGGATACCCAAGTTCACATCCAAAAAACCATCTTCTTGTTTAGATTCTTATCTTAAAAATCCCATGGATAGATTTTTAAAAAATAAATTAAAAAATCCAGCTTTGCAAACCTGTCCTAGAAGCTAAAAGGAAGCTGGTCTCCCCTGGGCTAATGCAGCTTGAGTATCAGAGATCCTGATCTCTCACCACACCATCTACTATCAGGAGATACTGAGGCATTCAGTGCCTCTGAAAAAAATTAGCCCTTGGGTTGGTCTAATTAAGTCTGAAAACCAGAGGCATTCAAAATGAACAGACGCCTTCCAACACTGGAAGGCAGGGGACTTCCGAGACGCCCCAAGCCCAACTCCCCTGACTTCAAGGGGACCATTTCCCACAACAAAGACAGCATGAGGCCAGCTGGCTGGAACTCGAACAAGCAAAAAAGAAATGCAGGATTGCGCCATACACAAAAGGTCCACGGGGACCTCCCTCCATTGAGCTCCGAGCAGCAATCCCAGATTCAGCCCCACAGGACAGCAAGGGCATGCAGCGAGAGTGACTGCCGAGCCCCGGCGCGCAATGGTCCATCCCGCACAGGGAGAACAAGGCTGCTGGCACTGCGCAACTCCCTTTGAGTGCATTTCTCACGGGCTCCAGCGCTGAGCCCAGGCGGGTTGGACAACTCTGAGGACTTGCAGGAATCCTTCAGACAAGCAGAATCTGTCTGAGTCACACGCACGAGGCACGATGCCAAGGGTGGCTCATCCACTGGGGGAAAAAAAAAAAAAAAGAGAGAGAGAAAGAAATGCTAAGGGAGAAATAGCAAGTTTTGAAAAGCCACAAGAATTAACAGCTCATGGGCTGGAAAGAAGGAGAGCAAAAATAAAAAGGGCTGTTCTCCCATGCTCACGTCACTAAAGCCAAGTACCCCTCATCCCCACTGGGAAGCAGCAAGCCGCCTTACCTCCCATCAGCTTTGAGAAGGTCTGAAGGGGTGACCCACCCTGTGTCTAAGGCCACGGCTGAGGTCTGCAGAGGAAGGGGTTGTCAAGTCAAAACTATCTGTTGCTCCAAAATCAGCTTGAACAAACTCCCTTTGATTGCCCTGCAAAACGAAATTATAAAAACCAAACCAGATGGAAATTGGATAGAAAAGCTGCCAAAAAAGGGGGAATCCAAATCCCAAAATGACTGACTCGGTGCGGGAAATGAGCTTCTAAAGAAGGACCTGCAGGCATCTGAAGGAGACCTAAGAAAAGACTAGACCCACACAATCAGCTCTCCCTGTTCCTCTCCTCCTCCCCACTTCCAGAGGGAAGGGCACCAGAAATGTATGAACCCATGGACCTTCAGACCCGCAACTGCTGAAGGAGCTCCAGGGACAGCCAAAGTGTAGAAGTCCTGGCTCCATTCTCACCAGCACGAGGAGCGCTAAATGACTTTTTCCTAGTGAGGAGCTACAGCCACAGCCTTGTTCAGAGTTGCCACCAGGCGAAGGAGCTTTCAAATCCAGCACCTGAGCCTGCCAGGTCATGGCACTGCCCAGAGATGTTTCATCTCTGTAAGGAACCGCAGGGAGTGGGGCAGCAGCCCCAACTGTCTCCCTTTCCAGCACTATAGTGGGGACTAAGGGATATCCCGTGCAATTGAGGACACCCTGTTTTGCCAACGAGTCCCATATTGTCATCCTGTCCCTGCTCTGGACTGCTCCCGTGAGCCTCTACTCCTGTTTCTGACCCATCTCATGTAGCCAGGGGTACATAAGCCCCTACTTGACCACAGCGGATGTTTATTTTGTGTTCCCAGTGGTATGCTACACTGTTTGTTCTCTCTGGCTCTCTTTCCCCTGCCTTCCAGTTTATGCCTCTTTCTGCCATCCTTATTTTCCCCACCACTGGCAACACCCAGACCAGAACCTGGATGGGTCTCTCTGGCTGCCCCCTGGTTTCTTCGTACTGCTCCCCTCCAGAGCCCCCCAGCAGCGAAGCAGACACCCGGCTTTAATTGCAGTCAGATTCCTGGATGGAGAAGGCTTGCTCCCAAGAGGGGAAAAAGGTATTACAAACTAAATGCTTTGAACACGACTCACACCAGACAAATCTTATCATATCCTGGGCTGAATAGCCCCAAACATTTCGCCATTCACCATGCAACAAACAGACTTGCCAAGCCAGGAGATCTGATTAGAACAATGCAAGGAGGACCGATGGCTGCAACTGCCAGGCAAGTTCCCATCAGCACGCAGATAGCTTATCTCTTCTGTCAAGATGGGACACGCATCAACGTCTGCTGCACAACAGCAGGGAAAAGCTAGTGGAGACCTGCTCTCTGGTCCTGAACGTGCACGTAGCACTCCTTACAACACCGTCCCTGAGGAACATCTCTATTACTCACTCACTCATTAGGAAAGGGGTGGGAATCTTTCCTGAACAGCTCCGTCAGAGACACAGCTCCCCAGGGACCCAGCTCGGGATGAGCTGAAGAGTGCCTAGCGCCTTCTCTGGACACCAGCAAGCAGCTGACTGGCTGCAGGAGCAGGGGACAGCTAGAGGATGGCTGGAGGGAAGAGGTCTCATGGCCCACCGCTGGTTAAACCACGCTGCAACACCATTGCTTTTAACCCCACTGACTCCCAGCGTGCATCATTCTCCTGAAATGCAGCCAGAGCGCTGCTACGGGCAGGCGAGCTACTCAAGGTGCAGAGCTGCTCTGTGCAAGGAGGGAGGTGGAGAGAGGAGCAGCCTCTGCTGGGAGCATCTCCTCCTTCTGCACAGAGGAGGGGGGACCTGGGCTGCAAATTGGGGGCAGCAAAGGTGCGACGTGGTTGCGGTGCGACCCAGGGTGTGGACACTGCCTTCAAAATGAAATGCCTGCTGGGCTGAGGGGAACAGCAGCGTACAGCTCGAATGCATCCCCTCCACACAGAGACAAGGCAGAAGCCATTCGGATGCACTCGCAGGTGTGCACCTGATCCTTCTCCTGGCTGAGGGACTCATCTGCCAGCAGCACGTTAAATGGGGGATACGCAAGCTTTGCCCCCATTCTGCTCCCCGAAGTAGTAGTTTGGGTGGCAGGGGGAACAGGACAGAGTTGGGCGCGCACGTGAAGCCCTTGCAAAATTGTACGCTCTGTGGGCAACGCGATGGGCTCCTCGTTCCGCCTGCCCGAGGGAGGAGAGCCAGAGGGGCAAATTCAACATGTCCGTGCACCCAGGAGCTGGCCCCCACACCCCCATGACCTCATGCGCTCGGGCAGCTTTTCCTCATAGCATCTCTCCCACGCCACAAGGCGGGAGGTCAAACGCGGCCAAC
Source organism: Xenus cinereus (assembly GCA_025774025.1). Taxonomy (NCBI): domain Eukaryota; kingdom Metazoa; phylum Chordata; class Aves; order Charadriiformes; family Scolopacidae; genus Xenus; species Xenus cinereus. The sequence continues at coordinate 55,920,306 of JAOXJK010000001.1, read as the reverse complement.
GATCCGGGGTGTAAGACACTGACTCACAACCCTGCCTTCAGCCGTGCCCAGCAGACAGAGCCTTCCCCAGTTTCAGCCTGGCGCACACACATTCCCACCCCACACGCTCACCTACAACCTGTTGCGTGACATTTCCCATCTTCGGAGAGAGAGAAAAACGTGGAAAATTACGGGGTAAATATGCAGGCTGCAGGGGAATGCACTTCAAAAGCCGGCCTTCAGAGGGACCTGGGCTTACAGGGTGTAGCTCTTTTCGCTCTTGGCCCCGAGAGCAAGGAGCGAGGCACAGCTCGCATCCACGGGGTTAAACGCTCGGCGACACCAAGGCTCTGTTGGGAACAGTCCCCAGCCCGCCCTGTCCCCGAGCCCTGCCCGGGCACTGAGGCACTTCTAGCTGGCACAGCCCAAAACCACACCAGGGAGGGTGCTAACAACCGCATGGCGTCAGCCATCATCCTGAAGTTGCATTTACTAAGACCCAAATCCAGAGGGACCAGAAAGGAGCCCAGGAAAGGCCAGGTCCACCTTTGGGAAATCCGCCTGTGCAGGCTCTGCCTCTCCCCCTTCCTCCTCCTCCACCTGGGTGGCAGTTTTCTTTTTATTCCTAACCCTGCATCTACCATGCCCCGGCACCGAGTTCACTCCGCTCTGCTGCTCCTCGTCATCACCGAAAGCAGGGCTGAAGCTGGCCGGGGTGCCAAGTGGCAGAAGCCAAGCAGCCAGGCCAGAGGGAGGAAGCCACCGGACTTGCCCCCTCCTGCCTTTTTCGCAGCCCAGGCTTCAGCCAGCGCTGAAGTTTCCTAGGGAACCTGAAGGCAGCCACAGCCAAAGCAGGATGGCGAGCTACGGGGGATTTTTCAAACCCCGGGCCAAAAAAACATCTATTCAAGCTCACCAGCTGCCAAACCTGAGCCAGCTGCACAACCAAGAGCGCATGGATTCAGCGCCAGGGCACCCCCACCCCCGCCGTGGGAATGCCTCCTCTTCCTCCTCCTCCTCCCTGTGCCGTGGTGTAAAAAGAGAGGCTGCACAGGGCTGCGCCTCCGAGCTCCCTCCCCGGGCTGCTGCTACGCTAAACATCCCCAGCAAACGCTTCACTAAGTCACACTTCCTTGTCGTTGCCGCCGCAATGCAGGGATGTATTCATCATCCGGGCCTGGGGATTTGCCGCAGCTGGGCTCCCTGATTTGCTCCAGGATGCCTAGTTTCGTGTCGCCGCTCTCTGCTCAGATCATGCTTGGATGCCCGTGAAAAATGCCTTTGCAATAGGATTCTTCTCCTTCTCCCTCCTGCTGTTCCTTAGAGCCAAACTGTATCTCAGCAAGATCCAGCCTCTTAAACCATTTTTCCTCAATACTTGTGCTTTCTAATGATGCCGCTGGCATCTGCGAGCGATAACACAGCAAGTCAGGGGTAGAGCGAGAACGGGTGAATCTGTTCACCTTTTCAAGCACCCCTCTCCTCTCTCCACACCTGAATCCCGAGCGCACTGTATCAGCAGCGGACCCGTTCCAGTCTGGAGCTGATCTCACCACTGGTGCAGCAAATGACTTCATCGAGGCTCCCCCTTGCGGGCTCGGGGCCTTTGAGGCTCACTTCAGCCCCATAAATTTAAGCAGCTCTCTCTAACCTGGCAGGTCTTTTTCTGCCTGTTCCGCGTTTGGCTTACCCAGACACACAACCTATCAGCCCCTGAGCCAAGGCTGTAACTACAGCTGTCGGTTTTCTTTCATCTTTGCTGCCGATACTGTTCCTCCGCAGCAAGAGCTTTCCCATCTTCTCAGAGCATCCCCTGGCTGGCCCAGACTCTCTTGGGAAGACACTATGGACAACATCAAATCCACCTGAGCCTTCCCCAGGGGGTAACGAGGCACTGCCACCCCCTTCTCTGGCCAGGAGGGCACTGCCACCTGCTCGGTCGAGGGATCAAGACACCTCCTGAGTTGTCCAGTCTGGAAATTGGGCTCGAACACAAGGAAGCAGCAGAGCTCACCTCTAACTCTGGTATTTGCTTCTCTCGCTTGCTCGCCTCACTGAGCCAGTTGCTCTCATGACAGAACCGACGTGGAAAGGAAATTCAGTGTACAGAGGTCAAGGCAATTCCGCAAAGGAAGAAAGTGTAATTATCCCCATTCTAACAACCAGGGAAACTGAGGCAGCAAGCATAGATATGCATTTCCTTGAGTCTTGCTCCAAGACATGTTTAATTGCAGAGCTCTAGCCAGCAGGTTTTCTGATCCCTTATCCAGCATCCTGTTTCCTCATTCTGCTCCTGTAGCTGTAGAAGGATGCCTTTGATCACCGGGGACAGGTCTTCCTACAGCAAAAGGGAAACGGCTGAAAGAAATGGAAGGGGGCAATCCTGGTGGATGAGTGCATACCACAAGAAAGTGCTGCATATGAAAGGGAAGGAGACATTTCCTATTAGATTAAAGGAGCTAAAACCTGCTCTCCCTCTAGAGAAGTACGCAACTCTATACTTGCCTCTCTAATTGCAACCCTCCGCTGGGAAAGGTGCTTTAGAAGTATTGCAAAAGGAAGGAGATTAGCCAAGGTCAGGGAAGAGCCGGGTTGCAAATCCAGGAGGATTGCGTAAGAGGTGCGTGGTCCGAGGTGATGTCAGGAGAGGTGCTGCCAGCCCCGTTCCAAGAGAAAGTAGCAGAGGTAAAACTGAGCCAAAAAACCCAGGAACTGGCTGCTGCAATCAGCCAGAGCAGGAAAACAAGAAAAGGGAACAAAAGACCGCAGCACAGAGCTTCAGGAAAGTGAAAGGTCTCCGGTAGAAGGCCTTGCCAAGGAAGGAGGAATATGACAAGGGAAAGGGAACCTCACATCGCAAGCCAAAGCCGACGATGCAGCAGGAAGCACACAAAAGCTCTTGCTGCCACACACAAGCGCATCTGAAAAACATCGCAGGGTTTGCATAAACACATAAGGCAGAGAAACCAAACAAATGTCGGGACAGAGAAAGGGCAACGGGGCGGTTCTGGCTGGCTGAAGTCGACCTGCTGGGTGGAGAAAAACCCTCTCCCAGGCGACCCAGCCACTCCTGGAAGGCCACCCTCCCTTTCTCACCGAGTGGGACTATGCCTGTTTTGTGATCCACCAGGACAGCACAGGCAGCAAGAGCATTTGCTAAACCCAGGTTGATCAGGCAGGAGCTCTCCTGGCTGCTGCTGCCCTCTGCAGGGCCTGCCAAAGCTGGGATCCTGCACCCCTCTGCCAGCACAAACTTTCCTTTCACCGGCACGCCAGCTGCCCAGGCCTTCGTCTTGCACGTAATCACTTTCCTCTGCAACTGGCTACGAGCTAATTATAGTTCCAGGACTTTCATTCCGCAGTGGAGTTAATTACAACACGGAGCAACTCGCTCCATCCAAACCTAGTTTGGGATTCCAGCTGTCGGTAAAAATAAATCGAGGGATAAGAGAAAGGGTTTTTTTCCTCACACGTCATCCAACCATTGTTACAGAGGGCAAAAATTCAGCCTCAGATCCCTTTTTTTGTTGCACTTAGGGTCCCTGTTACATGGAAAGCAGATGTAACCAAAGGGGAGAGAGACTCCTAAACCTTGAGAAGTAACAGCAAGGTTTGAAAGACCGCTGCTGACATGCCTGTTACGCGTGAGTTCACTTGCCATTGTTTGCAACCAGATGAAAAGAGGTGCAGCCTTCCATTCATCCCAGACTTGCTAACCACTGGGTGTTGCCAAAGAGAGGAAAACAACCAACCTCCAGACTTAGACGGATCGAAACCTGAGCGAAAGGGTGCTGTGAAGCAGCAGGCTGAAAAACCACTCCTTCAGCAGCACCACTTTGTGGGTTGGAGAGAAGACACACGTGCCTTCTATGTAGGTCGTACATGACCTAGAAGAGCAGTATCTAGGCCTCGGTCTCCTAAAGATGACTTAAAGATTCTCAGAAAAATCAAAGAGGTAGTAGTGACAGGCAAGGCTGACTCATAAGATTAAAATAACTCATGTAAAACGTGCCTGAACACAGCAGAGGGAAGGATATGGCAATTTTCTATGAAAGGCACTTAAAAAAGGCTTTGTGATGCAAGGCAGTAACAGTTAAAAAAAGAACTACATTCAAGTGCCAAAAAGTACCTTTTAATGGCCAAAAAATCCCCCCCAAAACAATGGCTATCCATAAGGAAAAGCCATTAGGTGTGACATCAGGGCAGTTCCCTCGCCTGCCATCTGCGGGATTAGCACTGTAAATGAGTAACCCAACACAGGGCCGCTCTGACTCAGACGTCTGTCTCCAGGATTAGACGCTTTAAGGCTGAATAACTCGCGCTCTTATCGCGGAGGCTCCTCGGGCAGGGCCGGCCCCAGCTGCCTGCGCTTTGGAGCTGACGAGGCACACTGGGGACTCTTCAAACAGGTGGAGGCCTACGCTCCCTAAAGGTCATGGAGCTGGCACCTTTCACCAGCATTATTTAAAAAGAAGGAAAAAAAAAAAAAAAAGGCAAACAACGAAGGCAATAAATCACCACAGGGACACAGACATGCTGTTCCTTCCAAGACCACTGGAGCACAGAAAAAACAAGCAGCATTGGCTGTCACTGGGCTGGTTACCGGAGCTGCAAGGAGAAAGAGAACAAATGGTGCTTATATTCATAGAGCCCGTAGTTATTTCCAGGGCTTCACAACCTCCCATACCCCACACGCCTTTCCCCCAGAGCTGCTCAGCCAGGCAGGAGAAGGCCAGCGCGGGACCCACCAGGGGAGAACGGGCAGCTGTTTAAAGGTGACTCCCACCGGGACACGGGAACCGGCTAACGTCTCCTGTAACGTCTCCTAAACCACCACCCCTTCCCCAAGACACCAGCCCCTCAGACCGCGAAGGCCCGAGGTCGGGCAGCGCGGCCCGGCTACGGCCGCGACCGGGGCCCGCTCCCCTCCGGCGCGGCCAGGCGAACGCCGCGCATGCGTAGGCTCCGGCCGGCCCGTGTCCTTTTAAAGGACACGCGGCTTCCCCTCCGGTGGCCGGAAGTGCCGGTCTATCTACCGGAAGTGGCTTCATCTGCCAGCACAAAAGCTCTTCCGGGAAGGGCCGGTTTCTGTGTAGCGTCTGGTTTCCGGCCTTCTGCGTCGCCCCGCTCTCCCTCTCCTTCTTCCTGGCGGCCCTTCCGCTTCCTTCCCCGTTCCGCGCGCCTTTCTTTCCCCTTCGCCGTGAACTCGATGGTGCGGCCGGGTGTGGCTCGGCAGGGGGCGCGCTGGGCGCGGGGCGGCGCTGTGCTCCGCCGACTTCCGGGCGCTCTGTGGTTGGGGTGGGGGGGGGCCACCTGGCGGCACACCAAGGGGGAACGGATGGGGTGCAGACAGGTCAGGAGAGCACCCGGCAACAACCGAGGGGCAGCGGGTAGGGCACAAGTGGGTCG
>JAOXJK010000001.1:55895341-55914566 GCA_025774025.1 Xenus cinereus | reverse complement strand
GGTGCGGGCGGAGCGCGGGGCTCGGAGCTTGTTGGTGGGTGGTCGTGCAGCAGTTGGGGGGGGGGGTGTCAGTGTATGCTGCTGGCGGGGGAGTGGTGGTGGGAGTTTGTGAATGAGTGAACATGAGCGGGTTTCACCTTCCACGCTGTCCTCTGTCGCTGGCGGAGCGGGCAGGGAGGGCGTAGGAGCGATGTTGCCCCTCGCTTCCACAGGGTAGGAGCCTGGGGAGACTTTCTCACCCACCCACTTCTCCCACCCGCAGACAAAGCCACAAACCCCCTGAACAAGGACCTGGACTGGGATGGTATCAATGCTTTCTGTGAGCAGCTCAATAAGGAGCTAGAGGGGTAAGTGCTTCTTCCTTCCCCCAGGCCGCTCTGGGTCACGGGCCTGAGTTATGATTGCCTACCCGGTGAGATTCAGCGGGGTTGTCCTGAGAGCTGAACAGGCATGAAGCTGCTCAAAGTGGGGGTGGTGGGGTGTCCTGGTCCACTAACAGAGGGTTTCCACAGGCTTTTAGTGTCTTATTGGTGCCTTAAAACTGCAACATATTTTTCAACTCTGGATTCCTAGCTGGAAATATTGGTATCAGCGTTTTCATCAATAACCGGTCACCTTTTTTGTTCCCCTTGCTCCTTCCAGTCCTCCACTTGCTACCCGACTTCTTGCTCACAAGATCCAGTCTCCACAGGAATGGGAAGCTATCCAGGCCCTCACGGTAAGGGCATTGCAGGCTGGTAGAACTAGATGGAGGGCCAGGGTGTGAGGTTGCTCCAGTTTGACTGGAGGAGCACAAGAAGCTTTGAACTCACCCTGAGAAAGCCCTGGAGCACCTGAGGGTGGGAGAGGGGCTGAAGGTAGTTCCACAAGAGAGGAGGGCTGACTGTTAGGAAAGGTCTTGTTTTTGGGGAGGATCATAGCCTATTGAAGTCAATGGGAAGCTTTTTGTTCCCTGAGTGTCATTGTGGATCTATACTGTGAAACCCCAGTGTTCGTGAACTCTAAGGATATCCCCCCCCATGGGCTGTTGTTGTTTTGTCCAAAGAGGAAAATCTTCCTTCTTCCCTTTGGAAGGGTGATTGGCCACTTGAGAGGGAAAGGTGATGTCCCTCCGCGCTGCTATGAGGATAGCTACAGGCTCTGTGCCTGGCAAGGGGGGAGCAGGAGGGAACTGGCTCTTGAACCTGCTGCTGACCCCATGCTGGGGCTCACCCTGCCCCTCTCCCCAGGTGCTGGAGTCCTGCATGAAGAGCTGTGGCAAACGCTTCCATGACGAGGTGGGCAAGTTCCGTTTCCTCAATGAACTCATCAAAGTGGTGTCACCCAAGGTGGGTCTCAGGGCATCATGGTGGAGGGGACCGGAGCCTGGTGGCAGGAGGGCTTTGAGAAGCAGTGGCTGAACAGAAAGGTCAAATGCTTACTGGAATGTGGGGGAAACAGGACAGTGCTAGTAGGAGGTTTAGTCCCTCATCCCTGGTGAGTTTTCCAGTGGGAAGGTGAGCCTTCACCTGTCTGCACCCATGTGATTCTTGATTCAGGAAGCTGAGGGCCAGCTAGACATGATGCAAACAGTGCTTGTGAGACTACTGAGCTCATCTGTGTGCCTGGAGTCACCTTCCCTGCATCTCTGTTGCGCCCTGTCTGTGCTCCTGAACCTCCCTCAGCTTTGACATCGTGACCATGTCTCTCCCAGGTGTCCCAACCTGGTTGAGACACTCTCAAAGGGCAAGCCCAGGCCTGGTCAGTGGTGCTCTGGCGAGTCCATCCGAAGCACCAGGTCATTACCTGCTCCTCTGCTGATGCTGCTGTTCCTGCAGCAGAACAAGCTGTGCGTGCTGTCTATTCAGCCAAAGCAGTTAACACCAGCAAATACAGAGTTAAGGGAGCACAAACTAAATATGACTAAGGAAAACCTTTGTCTGCCAGTCATAGCTTGTGATCTGTGATGATGAATAGCCAGGGATAGTGACAGCAGCACCCTAAAGTCCTCTTGCTAGGCACCTAGAGAACGTCCTCGACCTTAAGCCACAGGTCTCTGGTGGCCCATGCACTGTTTCTACCACCAGTGCCCCCAGCAGACCCACGGGAGAAGGGTGAAGGATAATTGTATGGCACGGGGAGAGCTGTAACATTTGGACACCTCACCGCTGCGTGCTGGTTCTCTGAGGCTCACCTAGCTGCACAGGGTACACTTCTGCAGGAGAGTGCCCCTGAGAGAGCGGTGGAGGGCCCTGCCCCAGGACCATACCCACAGTCCTTCCCCTCGCAGCCCTGCTTTCTGCTTGTTCCTGAAAAGCTGCCTTGCCAAAAAGCTTCTGTAAGCAGTACCCTTTCCTTCACAAGGTGACAGAGACCTGCCTGAGCCTTCCCACCTGTCCCTGTGTGTTGTTGAGGGGCTGCTGGTGCAGCATTTCTCCCACCTCTTTTGTTTCCTGTGGTGGAAACTTAAGCACAGCATAGGACGTGTTGCAAGGGCCTCATGAGCTTTCCCACTTGCTTCCTCTTTCCCTCCTCCTTGTGCCGTTGGGAACGGTCTCACTTCTCCTGGGGGAGGGGAGAAGAACAGGCCAGGCCTGCAACAGCTCAGATCAGCTTCAAGCTACCACTTCTCTCTTCCTCTAGTATCTTGGCAGTCGGACACCAGAAAAAGTGAAGTCAAAGATCCTGGAGCTGATGTACAGCTGGACACTAGGGCTGCCTCATGAGGTGAAGATCTCAGAGGCCTACCAGATGCTGAAGAAACAAGGTGAGAGGCAGTGCTCTAGAAAGGGTGATTTGCCTTCCCTCTTTTTTCTTCTGCGCAGAATCTGAAGCAGACTCCCTTTTCTGTGCCCAGACCCAGCACATCCATGAGTCTGCCTGGTTCAGCAGCAGGGGCAGGCAAAGGACCAGATGCCTTGGGGCTCCTAAGTGTGCAGAGGGAGTTACTGGTGGTCTGAGGAGTTTGGTGGGATGGAGGGGACACCTGCTTGCTCCTGCAGGAGATGGGACACTAGAAGGGGCTTGGGCTGGAGGGATGCAAGTGCTTTGGTAGTCAATGATGGATTTTTCTAAGACAGGATATTGATGGAGAGTGGGGGGCATTTCTTGCATGAAAGCACAATTCAGGATCATCGGTAGTGGGAGCAGACCCAAACCCTCTCAGTCCCAGCTGGGTTTGGTGATCCATCAGGGAAGAAATGACCTAGGTGGCAGTGCCATTCCCAGTGGGTGAGGCCTACTGACTTCTCCATTGCTTGCTGCTGCAGGCATCGTGAAATGTGACCCAAAACTGCCTGATGACGCTCCTTTTCCGCCTCCTCCCCCTCGGCCCAAGAACATCATCTTTGATGATGAAGAGAAATCCAAGGTAAGGGCTCTGTGGAAGGAGAGGGACAGCAGGCAACATCTTCTCTGCTCCAGGATCTCCTGGCCTCCTGGGGTGGAGATCCAGAAAGAGTCAAGCCCCCTGCTCCACATGTTGTGCTTCAGAAAATGCATCACAGGAATGCTGAGGGCCCACTCCAAAATCATGACAAAGGAAACAGCCAGCCAGAGGTGGGCAATGTGGGTCCGTTTGACCTTTGGAGCTCTTAGCTGCAGGTTGATGCAAAGGGTGAAGCGCTGACATTAGCCCAGCAGATTCTGGGGAGTTTGCTGCTCTGTGATCTCCAGGCTTCTGAGTTATCTGGCCATGAGGTTTAAATCCCAGCCCCAGATGCTGCTGCTGTTATCTCTTCCCCACCCCCAGCACTGCAATCTCCTTATTGCCCAACTGCTTATACCCTCCTGGACCCATCCTATATTGCCTTTCCATGAGAATTGTGTCACCACTCAGGCAAAGCTCTGCCTTATTGGTGCTGATGTATTTAAGCAAGTATTAGGCTCCTGTGGGTCTACTTCTGCAGCAGAAGCGTGATGCCAGTTTGCTGCAGGGGTCACAGTGCGCAAATGAGGATTTGTAGGTGGCCAGTGGGCCTGTTCAGTGACCACAGAAGGAGAGAGAGAGTGGGAGCTCGCTCTCTTCACCAGTTGCACTGGCAAAGAGGCATGTGAAGAGGTCTGAGTAGGAGTCCATTACAATCCTATGGCAATTCCTGTGTTAACTAGGCTTTCTCTCCTTCTCAGTAGTAGTGCTGCTGTGCTCCAGGGTCTCCGTGGTGCATAACGGACAGGTAGGAGCAGGTTTTGAATGCAGAGGGTCTTCAGGGAAAGACCTGTCTTACATAACCAGACCCACAACAGGAAAAGGAAGCCCAGTTGTACTTCTTGGCTCTGACAGCCCACAAGCTCTCGTGGCTGGGCTTTCCAACGGCTGGCTTTTTCTGCTGCCTCTGCCAGATACGAGTTTGGGACAGGGGTAACTCCACTGGCTGTAGTGTTGCAAGAGTGACTCTGGCTGCCACCCCTCAGCTTGGGCTCAGAGGCATCTTCTCTTTTGCAGATACTGGCTCGTCTCTTGAAAAGTTCCCATCCTGAGGACCTCCGGGCTGCCAACAAGCTCATCAAGGAGATGGTTCAGGAGGTACGGCTAGGAAGAAGGGGAGCTGGAGGGATCATGGTCTGGGTGGCAGTGGTTGGCACCAAGGAAGCAGTGGTGCTCTGTCCTCTATGCAGAGGAGCTTCTGCCAAAAGTTTGCAGCAGCAGCTGCTAAGGAGCTCTTACGTGATTTCTGCCATACCTTGGCTACTTGAAGGAATGGCTCTGGGTGCTTTCTGTGGCCCAAAGCCCTGCTGCAGCACTGGATCTGCCGCAGTGCCACTCACGTCTGGCAAGTGCTGGCCCAGAGATGATTTAGTTTTCCACTAAAGTGGGGCTGTTTTGAGGGCAGTGTTGCTGTGCCTTAGTCCAGGGAGTTGGCGTGTTGGCTGGCCCAGCCTTCCTCCTCTGAGTTGCAGAAAAGAGCAAGGACATCCTCATGTGCTTCCCCTCCAGGACCAGAAGCGCATGGAGAAGATCTCCAAGAGGGTGAATGCTATTGAGGAGGTGAATAACAATGTGAAGCTACTGACAGAGATGGTGACAAACTACAGTAGGGGGGAGACAACAGAGAGCAATGAGGACCTAATGAAGGTGAGGAAAGGCCATCTCTGCATCCTCCCTGAGCTTAGCAGAGATGGGTGACCCCTATCCCCTGATGGGGTGACCCCCATCCTGCCCGTTTTGCACCCCTAGCTGAGCATCCTGCTGCTCACTTCAGCACCCCTTTCTCCTCTCCCTCAGGAGCTGTATCAGCGCTGTGAGCGCATGAGGCCCATGCTTTTCCGGCTCGCCAGTGACACAGAAGACAATGATGAAGCTCTGGGTAAGCATATCTGGCCTTTCTCATTCTGTCCCCTTCTCCCTCCGTCTTCTTTCAGGGACGCTGGGCTTGGACTGCTGGCCCCTGCTCTGTTTGGGATGCCTGCTCGCTGTAGGTTACTTAGTCTATGGCTTGGCACTAAGCAGGGACACGTGGTAGCAATCAGGAGTGTTACAGGCTTCCTCCACTTCGCTGTAGGAACCACACTTGTGCTTGTCCTGCTCAGATTGCCATGGAGGTGTCAAGGTACCCTGACACCCTTTGCAGCAACAATTGCAAAAACTCTCTCTGCAGTGGGCTGCTGTCAGCTCCTTGGGCCTTGCTTTGAGGGAATAGACAAGAGTTGGGGTATAAAAGTCACACTCTTTGTTTCTTTATAATTTTCGAACTTAATTCCCACCTATGCCATTTCAGCTGAGATCCTGCAAGCCAATGACAATCTGACACAGGTGATCAATCTCTACAAGCAGCTTGTGCGGGGAGAAGAAATCAATGGGGAGACGGTGGCCGGCCCCCTTCGAGGTGAGGAGAATTGGGGATTGGGGACAGGAAGGTCAATCAGAGGGGCCCTGCTGCTGATTTCCTGCAATGTAAGAGAAGATTGAGAGAACTGGAAAGTTGAAACCTGCAGGAGGTCGGAGTGGGGTTGGTGAAATGAGGAAATGGCCTGTGGAGATAACTGACTCATGAAGAGAGGGAGTTGGAAGGAAGAGCAGAGCAGGGAATGCCCTCTGCCAGGTGCGAGGAAGGGTGGGAATTGGTGTCAGCGCACTGGATAGAATCATAGAATCATCTAGCTTGAAAGGGACCTTTCAGATCATTGAGTCTGACCATCAACTTAACACTGACAAAAACCACCACTCAACCATGTCCCTGAGCACCACGTCTACCCATCTTTTAAATACCTCCAGGGATGGTGATTTCACCACTTCCCTGGGCAGCCTGTCCCAATGTTTGGTAACCCTTTTGGTGTAGAAATTCTTCCTAATACCCAATCTAAACTTCCCCTGGCGCAGCTTGAGGCCATTTCCTCTTGTCCTGTTGTTTGTCATTTGGGAGAAGAGACTCATCCCCACCTCTGCACAACCTCCTTTTAGGTAGTTGTAGAGAGTGATAAGGTCTCCCTTCAGCCTCGTTTTCTCCAGGCTGAACAACTCCTCAGCCACTTCTCAGTAAGGATAAGGACTGGATAAGGTTTCTGTGTCTCAGCTTGTTCCTTCTTTGCAGGTAGCACCTCAGCACTTCTGGATCTGTCAGGCCTGGATCTTCCGGCAACAGGCCCTTCCTATCCAGCCTTGCCCACCCTTTCAGGTGGCTCAGCAGTCCCTGTGCCTGACCAAGCTGGCTCTGTCTCCTTGCTGGATGATGAACTCATGTCTTTAGGTGAGAAGGCCAGAGCAAAAGCTCGCTGTTCTCTCTTTGACTCTGGACAGTCTGCATGGATGGTTCTCCTTGTGGCAGGAGCATGAATGAGGGAGAGCTCTGGGAGAGGTGAATAACAAAGGACCAGGAGGTGGCCTTCGCTTAGTGTGAGGGAGGAAGAGGGAAAGACCCTACTACGATTCTGAACTTCAGTCCCGTGGTGTTTTCCTGGCTAGTCAGAGAGAGCCTGCAGGCCCTCTGATTTGCTCTGGGAAAACTGACCTGGCAGGTAAATCGAGACTGATGCAATGGCCATCCCCAGATGGGATCACAAGGGTGGATCACCCCCAGCTCCTCATGTTTACTCTGTGCAGTTGAAGCCACAAGCTATCAACAGGCACATGGGACTGCCAGAACTGTTCACGTGGAAGTCTTGCAAGGTGCCAATCCTGCTTTTTCCAACAAAGTGTCTGTTTCCTAAGATAGGTGCTTTTGAGTACAGCATAAAGTGGATGACGTGGTCAGTGGGGCTTGTCAACCCAGTAGTATTCACTTCTCTGCCAATTGCAGTGAGAATTAGACTATAAAGGAGGATCTCTGGGCAGAAAAAAACACTCCCGGCTCTCCCCCATGCAAGGATGGGAGCCAGAGATGGCGACCACCTTGGTGGTTCTGCCCTGATGCTTCTGTGTCTTATTCAGGCGCCATTTAATGCTCTTATTCACTTGGTAGCTAAGCTTCATGTTTGCTTTTACCCCCGGCAGGCCTGAATGACCCAGCACCACATCCCGCCCAGGCTGGTGACGGCGGTGGCTGGAACAGCTTCCAGGTAATGTGCTGGGAGCTGGGGCAGAAGATGGGAAGGGTGGTGGAAGCAACAAATGGAGTAGGCATGGAAGTGTCCCTGGTGTGATGGTTGGTGCTGATACACAACCCTGTTTGGGGGGGTTCTCCCATGCACTCTTCCTACAGTCGTCGGACAGCAACGAGCTCGGAATCACCCCTATCATGGCAACACCGCCAGTCAAAGCAGATGCTGGCGCATCCTCCCCCAAACCTTCTGCTCTCACCAGTGGCCTGGATGACCTGGACCTCCTGGGCAAGACTCTGCTGCAACAGTCTCTGCCTCCAGAGTCCCAACAAGTGCGGTGGTAAGCAGGGGAAGGTCAATCTTGCATATCTCCCCATCCTTTCCATTTCTGGGGTGCTGGACACAACATTTCAGTGCCCCATTCCACTCCTCACTCTCTCTCCCTACAGGGAGAAGCAACAGCCACCCCCCCGGCTCACCTTGAGGGATCTCCAGAACAGGAGCAACTCTGGCACCACGGCCCACAATCCCAGCACTCTGCCTGTGCTCCAGGGTGTTTCTCCTAACCCCACGCTGCCCCTGTCCTCAGAGCTGCCTGCCCCTGCTACACTTCCAAAAGCTGCCACCACGCCAGCAGGAAGTACTGCAATCCCACCACGGCCTCCTGCCACTGCGCTGCCCCAGGAGATCTCGCTGGCCAACATCACTGTGCCTCTGGAGTCAATCAAACCCAGTAAGCCGGGGTGGAAGATGGGGGAAGCCTTGGGGGGAACAAACCATGTGCACATGGAAGGGAAGAGTGTGAGGAAACTTCTTGCTTGTTGGATTTTGTCGAGGTTGAGGAGGAGTGATATCTCCTGTCACTTCTATAGAGTTTGGGTGATGGGGAAAGGTTGCTGCAGGGCCAGCTCCCTCCTGGCTGACTGCTGCCTGCCCCTGCCTTTCCCACAGGCAGCATCCTCCCTGTGACAGTGTATGATCAGCACGGCTTCCGCGTCCTCTTCCACTTTGCTAAGGATGCCCTGCCCGAGAGGCCTGATGTGCTTGTGGTGGTGATTTCTATGCTCAGCACGGCCCCACAGCCCATCCGCAACATCGTCTTTCAGTCTGCCGTCCCCAAGGTAAGGTGGCTGCTGGGGCTGAGGTCCCCAGGCTGGGCTGAAGCATGATGCTGCCTTTGCAAGAAGGGCAGGGTGGGTGGAAAGAGCTCTGTGGGGCTGAGAGCGAGTTGCGTTGCCTTCAGATCAGCAGGAATCAGCACAATGGTTTTCTCTTTGACTAGACAGTGGAAGCTCCCCAAATACAGGAGTAAAGTCTCTGGTTGCCAAGTCCACCTCAGGAATGCAGGATGCTCTTCTCTCTCCCTAGGTGATGAAGGTGAAGCTACAGCCTCCCTCAGGCACAGAGCTGCCGGCGTTCAACCCCATTGTCCACCCCAGTGCCATCACACAAGTCCTGCTGCTCGCTAACCCACAGAAGGTAATGGCACCATCCCTGGGGCATGAGCAGGCTGGTCTTGCTGCCTGGGAAAAGCCTGGTTACCCTGTCCCTCTTCCCTCTGCTCTCTGGAGCTTCCTAGAGTCCTGAATGGTTTGTGCCTCATGACTTTTTTTTTTCCCCTCCTCCTTCTGACTACTTATTCTTTCTCCCCTGTCTTCAGGAGAAAGTGAGGCTACGATACAAGCTGACCTTCACCATGGGAGAGCAAACCTACAACGAAATGGGGGATGTGGACCAGTTTCCCCCGCCGGAGTCCTGGGGAAACCTCTAGGGCTGCCGCACAAGTTGCAGGCACTACATTGCAGAGTCCTTGGGAAGCCAGCCCTGCGGGGCTGGAGCAGCCCGAGGAGATGGGGAGGGTGGGTAGGGGGCTGCTGCTCACGCTCTATTCTCCAGGTGGCTGGGTGAGGGCCAGAGGGAGCGTGCCTTGAGGAGGAGAGCAGAGACGCCAGGAGATGTTCATCCCACAAGACTGGGAGTGGGGTGAAAAGCTTTGTGTGGGTGAACAGTTGCCTTCCCTGCTCTTCCGAAGGCGTCACTCCCTCCCTAGTCTGTCCAGCTTCTCTTCTAACCCTGCTTTCCCCCTAGGTGCAGTGGGGAACAAGGATGAGGAGCTTAACAGCTTCAGCGCTGGGGCAAGGCCTAGCAAAGGAAGATCCTTTTCCTTGTCTGTCCCCACCGCGCTTCCCAGCCCTTCAGCTGCTTCGTGCTCTGCGGTGCTCCCTCTTGTCCCCTTTGTCCCCTCCTTGGAGCTGGGCCCTGGTGGTTCCCTGTCTGGTGGGATCGCACTGGAGCTGGTGTGGAACAAGGCTGAACAGAAACTGGGTGTCTCTCCAGCACCAGGGAGCCGCCAGCAGAGCTGTTGGTGGGAGGTGGGCCCTGGGGTGGGAGCCTGGGTGCTGGGAAGGTCTCTGGGTCTTCCTGTCCCCTTTAGCTGGAGCTCCTGGGCACTGAACCCCCACAGTGAGAAAGCCCACACCCTTCCCATGTGCTTTATCTACCACAGTGAGTTTTGGGGACTGCTGCTGGACTCTGTCCCACATGCCAGCCCTGAGAAGGGTGTGCTGGGCGGCGCTGAGTCTCCCCACAGCCTCTCGCCCAACAGGGAGAGGAAGCAGCACATGGTCTTCTTCCCCCTGGCTGGGCTGGGGAGTGTGGTGGGTCAGGGGGGCTTTCTCAGCTCCTCAGCGTCTTCTCGCCGTGGGGTAGGTGATGGGCTGGGAGTCGAGGAGAGACTGGAGCCCAGCTCATCACCAGGGGGCACCACTAAGCTCTGCACTGGGAGCCCAGCTCTGCACTGGGTGGGGGGTACGGGGGGGTACAGCCGTGCCTTGCACACCTTCACCCGCATCCGTGGGCTGGCCTGGCTCCCTGCGGTGGGGAGGGGGCTCGCCCCAGCCGCCTGATCACTGTGACACAAGAGCGGGGATCTGCAGGCACGGAGGAGACCAGAGGGTGGCACGTCCCGAGCGATTCCCCATCCCCGTGGGACTTGGCGACCCACAGGAACCGCTTCCCATCAATCCCTAAACTGGTTTTAACAGGACCTGACCTTAAAAGCAAGGGCAAGTTGCATCCCGCGTTGGCTTGCCAGAGGTAGGAGGAGGGCTGTGAGGTGGTGGTGAGCAGGGTGCCTCATGCTCTCGGCTTGGGGACAGTGGAGGTGAGGTGTCTTGGAGCTGGGTGCAGCGAGTGAGGGAGGAGAGGGGGAAGGAAAGTCTTTGTGCTGGGGTTCTGCTGTGTCTTACTTCCCTTTCTGGTCTCTTTTCAGGGTTTTGTATGGGTTTTTTCTTTGCAGATCTTGTTTGGTTCTTGACAGACTTGTATATATTTTCAGTGCAAAATTCTGTAAATGGAAGAAAACAAACAAAAGATTTAAAAAGAAACGCCCGGCGCGAATAATCTGCTGTATTTATGGGAAATAAAGAGTTCTTTCCTGATCCTGTCCCTCTCCATTTTCCCCCCTCACCTTCCCTGACTGTGGAGGAGCTGATTCCACCCTGCGAGGTGTCATTTTCAGCTGGAATCGTGTAAGTCACCCCGTGATCACCCGGGGCCTTGCCATGATGATTTCCCCTCTCCCATGAGCAAGGAGAGGGGATGGTGGAAGTCCCCCAGCTGCTCTCGATTCCTGTTTGAGAGCAGCAGAGCCACTTCCAGGCTGCGAGCTGGCTGCTGCCCGCTTCCTTCCCTCCCTGCGGAGAGGTGGTGGGCAGGGGTCGGTGCTTCCACAGCCCACGGGGAGCGGGGCTTGAGCCCACTCCCCTGCCCCACACGGCTGTTTGCAGCTTCACCGCTGCCTGTAGCAGCACCTCTTCCTCTTCCCTGGGGCTGCCTCTCGGACGTGGCTTCCTGGAGCAGTTTGGGTGCAGGGAGGGGGATCTGCTCTGGCAAGCAGCAGCCCTGGGGCTGGGAGCGGGTCTCTTGACATTGCGTGGGAGGGAAGAGGACAAGAACCTGGCCACTGCCTGATGCAACCAGCGAAGGGCTGGGGGAGCATTTCTGAGGCTTTGCAGTAGGTGCTGAATCCCTTGCCTGCTTTCAGCAACTCCAACAGCCATCAGGAGCACCCCCGGGGCTCGTGGCTGAGGGATCAGGTCCTCGGACGCAGGTTTAGAGCAACCTGGTGTTCAGAGAGGGAGTCACTTGTTTGGTCCCAGCTTAAACAGAGGTCCAGCACTGCTTTGCTATGCACTCACTGAAGGCTTGCCCCCCCACACCCTTACCCAAGAAGGAGCAGAGTCTGTCAGCCCCCAAATTATTGCTCCTCAGGTTTCAGGGCACAGGTGGAGTGGCCCTTCCACTTCTTTTTCCTTTGCTGCTTGTCTCATCTGCCCACAAACTGACCGCTTCCCGTCTGCATGTGGGTGCTGGTTCCTTTGCTGGCCAACATAACCCGGCTACTGGCAACCTCCACTTGCTCTTAGTGCAGCAGGAGGAAAGTCCCAGCTGCAGGTAGCCCCAAAGACAAGGCCAGGTTTGCATCTTGTAGAGCCAGGAGCAAAAGGTGGCGGTGGTGTGAGGGGGATGTTTTTTAGACCAAAAAACAAACAAACAACAAAAAAAAAAAAAAGTAAGCTGTGCCGTGGTGCAGCTCTTGCAGAGAGCAGGCAGCACCCAAGGCTGGGAACTGGGACTTTGTGGTTCCCCGTGCAACTGTGTGTGGGCACTTGGCCCAGCCCCGCTGCTCCGAGAAGCCCTGCCAGCGGCGGGGGGAGCGGGGAGGAAGGGGGCCACCCTAGGGCACGGGGTAACAGCCCTTCGCTGCAGCTTTGTGGTGGCTCCCGAGAGCCTCGGTGACAGCAGGGAGGGAAAGCGGGGTGGGGGACACAGGGAGGGTTGCAGGGGTGGCTGTGCTGCTCGCCCCCCAGCTTTGGGTCCCAATGAGGGGGCAATGTTGCGGGGGGCTGGGAAGAGGTTGGGGCTGCACCCGTGAGCACAGAGAGGTGCCCGAGGGGCGCTGGCAGAGTTTGGGTGACCAGGTAGGGCAGGAGCAGTAGGGGTGTACATCAGGCACTGTACAGCTGGCCACGGGCTGGCCCTGCGGCACAGCTGGCGATGGGCAAGGCAAAGGGTGCCGAGGGGGGAAACCACCCCGGCTGAGTGAGACAGCGAGCAAGAAAGAGAGCGTGGGCCCTTCGCTCGGGCTCGGCAGCAGCGTGTGCTTGTCCTGCCTTGTTACGTGTTTGCTGTAATAATATTTCCCCTTTAAGGCTGGGCTGAAGTTATTTATACTTGCGGGGTGGTGACAGGAACACAGAGCGGAGCAGGAGCCCTGAACTGCTCTTACCTGATCTGCGGCGGAGGGGCGGCCAGAGGAGGAAGGAAGCTCAGAAAAAAAGAGAGGGAACGAGAGAAGGGAGCCCAAAGGAGGGGAAGAGAAAGCAGGCAGGGCATCCCCAGGGAGGGACGAGGGAGGGGACCAGCCAGCGAGACAGAAAAAGGGGGAAGGAGGAAGGAGAGGAGTACGGAGGAAGAGGTTCTCAGGGAAAAGCAAGGGGCAGAGCGGCTCCTGGGACCCAAGGGGCCACCCCCATCCGATGCCAGGCGTCACCGAGGGGTGCTGAGCGGGTACAGCCGAGCGGAGCAGCTCTTGTGGTCTCCTCCTGGCTCTCAAGATGATGAAGAGGCAGTTTAATCGGATGCGGCAGCAGCTGTCCCATCCCAACATCACCAGCCGGTAAGATCTTCTCCGCTACCTGTGCCGGAGTGCTGGGAGGGAGCGGGATGCGGGTCCTGGAGGGCTTGCACTGGGTCTGGACTGACCTTCCGGGGCCAGTGGCCAGGGAAAAGGGGAAAAAGGGAACGACCCTGGGTTTTGAGCATCCTCCGCATAAGCTGAGGGGCTGCGAGAGCCCCATGGGGCAGCAGGAAGGCTGCACCGGTGCTGCTCAGCAGGGATGCGATTCCCATGCCCAGCTACCCTCTCCCAGGGCCCGCAGATGCTGTGTCCACCTGGAAATGGGCCTTTCCGGAGCTTGGCTTCCCCAGGATGTGAGTGCAATGGAGAGGGACCTTCCAGCCACATGGCCTTTGCTGTGTGGTGACCAGGAGGGTGCAAGCAGCTGGGACCTGCCCTCCCCACTGAGCCCGGGGTGCCCCACAGAGGCCAGGTGCCCTGCATAGCTCTAGCCAGCCCAACAGCACGGGTGTCCCGGGATGCCCTTCAAGGAGAGGACCAAGGATCCTCAGAGGACCCATGGAGGACCTACGGTTTCACACAAATTCCTCCAGCCCCATCCTACCTCTATTGCTTCCTTATTTTTCTCTTCGGCTTTCCAAAGCTCTCCCCTTGCAAAACCCAGAACTGAAATTACAGGGCTGGGCCCTCCCTTCCCAGCCCCCTCGCTCCCTCTCTCCTACAGCCACCTCCGCAGGGTCTCCAGCTCTGGGAGGCTGAGCGGGACCAACGGAGGTCATTCAGCCAGCCCAGCAGACCAGCCACAGGGGCGCAGCTCCTACATCCTGGTGGTCTCTTGCTCTTTTTGCATTCCTTGGAGGGGAGCATGAGCCCCTTTCCCATGCCTCCTCCCTCAAGATGTCTCATCTCCGTGTTGCATGTGCCTCCCTTTCGCTTAACGCCGAGCAGGCAGGAGGTCTCAAGCAGCTCGTGCAGCCCAAGAGCAAGCTCTTCACCCGCTGCAGAAGCCTTTCCTCCGCAGGCCACAATCTCACGTGATTTTGCTTGCCTTCAACCAAGCCGCCCCCGTTTCCTGCGGCTCCACAGCCTCGTCCCAGCTTGGTTCTGGCGGGCGGTGAAAAGAGAGAGACACGAACTCGGGAAAAAGCAGCAGCAGCAGCAGCAGAGGGAAAGCAAACAGGGCTCCTGGGGCGTAGCAATGGCAGTGGGCCGTGAAGAGAGGTTTCCTCTATGGGAGGCATCAGGGAGGTTTGGTGGTGATGGCGGCTGGTGGGTTTTGAATTTGGTTTTGAGCAGAATTTGCTGCAAATCGAAAGTTTCCTTTTCCTGATTCGCTCCTAATACCTGCTGCAAAACCAAGCAGAAAGCTGGTTTCATATAGGTGCTTCTGGAAGGGTTGCTGTTGGTCTCAGTCCCCAGCTTGATCACAAAGATATCCTTTCTCCAGCACTGGTGGCCCCACAGCCGGTGGCTACCCTGGCCTGCAAAGATGCGTGCAGGATCACCTGGATTCACCTTCAGGGGAGAGGTGGGCAGTGGGGGGTAGAAGATTTCACCAGCAAACACCCCACCTATGATGTACCCCTGCTAGCCACCCTGTCTCCAAAAAAACAGGCCACATCTGGACATTTTGACTATGGTGCTCTGAACTGGAAGCCCTGTCTGATGGGCTGTCCATCAGCCAGCAAGGTTGGCTGCCTTGCCCTGCTCCTGCTGTTCTCCTGGGCTCATTCTGCCCATAGCCTTGTGTATGATGGTCCAGGCCATAGCCAACATCTCCTGAGAGAAGCGGGTGGGACACAGAAGAACCTGCCTTCCCGAGGAGGCTGGGTGGAGGTCACCCCCATCTGCTGATGGTTCTTTCTCCTTCCTCCGCAGAGCCCAAGAAGCAACCGAGCTCCTGCCAGAGGATTTGCTGCAGGTGAGGTGTGGGCTGGGCCGGCAAGCGTGTGCCTGCTTGTGCCTGGGCGTGGGAACCTGCCCCGTTCCTGCCTGCGATTTGCCCTGCCGGCACGTCCAAGTCATGAGGCTGGCATCTGCCCACGTGCCGGAGGGTGACTCCAGGACCACAGCTCCTGATACAGGAAAGGGCTTCCCCAGCTGCTCACAGAGGGATGAATCCTGACCTGGAGCTGTGCTCCCTTTTCCCTGGACCAGGAATGCTCTGGGCTGCGGTGGGATGCTCAGTGGTCTCACCTACCCCCAGAGCTGGGTGGGGGTGAAATGGCCTCAGGGCACCCACGGTTGCTGGAAGGGCTTCCCCAGTCCCACCGTTCTGCCCCCAGATTGAGCAGAGGATTGAACCAGCCAAGCGAGCAGCTCACAGCGTGTCCAAGAGGCTCCAAGCCTGCCTGCAGGGGCAATGTGGCTCCGAGATGGACAAGCGAGTGGTGAGTAGAGTCCTCCCTCAACAGCCCACACTCACCCTAGCTCTGTCCCCATCCAACAAAGGAGACAACAGGCCCCTGGTTTGCCTAAAACCCAGCCTAGATCCCATATCTAGCAGTGGCCACCAGCAGGTACCCAGGTAGAGCAGAGCAGGACAACGCTCTCCGCCATCACTAACTTGAGGCTTCCTGAGACAGAGGACAGTGTCTTTGCGTTGAATAACCTTCCGAAGCCCTGTTGTCTGTGTCCAGCCAATGGGGCTGGGTGGGCCAGGGGAAGACGTGGGGACCCAGCGCACGGTTTGGCAACCTGCTCCCATGCCATGGTGGCCTGCTTCATGGGGAGGGAGCTGCTCACGCACCAGCTCACCATCCCTTTCCTGATTCCTTGGCTCTGCGCAGAAAAAGCTGCCCTTGATGGCTCTGTCCACAACGATGGCTGAGAGCTTCAAGGAACTGGACACAGAATCCAGCCTCGGGTAAGTGCCATAGGAAGAAAGGGCCAGGGGCAACCTCGAAAGATGCCAGAGTCACTATCTTGGCTCAGGGGCTCCCATGGCCAAGCTGAGCTGTCAAACCCTGTCCTCAGAGACAGTGTTGGTGTCATAGGAGGAGAAGGAACAGCCAGTGCCTTCAGCCTCCAGTTGCAGAGGGGGTCAGGGGTGGCTTAGGGTCCCACGTGGTTATGCATATGGTGGGGGGTGCTGGGTCAGAGGGTGGCATGGCTGCCGCCCACAGTCTTTTCATCTCTGTCCCCCACACAGGAAAGCTCTGGAGATGGGCTGCTGCATACAGAGCTCACTGGCCAAAATCCTGGCTGAGTTTGAGATCGCCCTGGAGCATGATGTCCTGCAGCCACTCAACAAGCTCAGTGAGGTAGCCCCGGCTGCTCTCCCAGCACCACTCTCCCATTCCACTTCCCTTTCCCACATCCCCAAGCCTCTGCAATGCCCTCTGGCCCCTCTTTCCCACAGGAGGAACTTCCTATCATCCTGAAGCACAAGAAGACCCTTCAGAAGTTGATCTCTGACTGGAACACCATCAAGAGCCGGTACAGGGCACATTGTGGCTGGGGGAGGACAGGGCACATGGGGCACAGCACCCAGGCAGGTTGGGGAGAGATGAAGATGACTGCCCTGGGTAGCAAATTTCCCAGGACTGGGGAAGAAGTCGAAGAGGCAATAGCTTTTCAGGAGTGCCCAGCCAGACCCTCTCTGTGGGTACATCCTGCTCTGGGTTGAGCCACTGGCTCCGTGGCATGGGAGAGAAGGGCAGTGCCATTGCTGAAGGCAGCAAAGTGCCCTGGCCCTGCTCAGTGCTGCTGAGATGGCACTGCTCCGACTCTTGCGGGGTAGCCCATGTCACGCTGGGTTCCTCTGGGAGAACAGGGCAGCCATGAGTCACTGATGGCTTGTTTCTACACCACCTTCCCTCCGGCTAGATGGAGGACAGGAAGGAACATCTCAGGAACGGGGCTTGGGAAGGGTCCTGAAGACCCTGTGTGTTTCAGGCAGCAGAGTACTCCCTGTCTTGACCCCTTGGTGTGGCAGCATCTTTCTCTGGGTGAGGGACGTGAGAGGCACTGGCCTAGGAAAACCACCACAGAGTAGCATCATGACTTGCCATCCCCCTCGCAGTCCACATACCCCTTCTGCACACCCACCCCACTCTCCCCTGGCACTGAGGCTGTGGGTGTGACTCTTCTCTCCCACCCCAAAGGCTGAACCAAGCTGCCAAGAGCTCCAGTAACAGTGCTGGCACTGGTGTTGGCCCAGGGGCATCTTCTGCTGCCAACAAACTGGAGATCTTGAAGGAAGAGGAGGAAGAGGTGAAGAGGAAGGTGGAGCAGTGCAAGGTGAGAACATCACTTGCTCTCCCCCCATGGGGAAGCTCCAGGGCTGGAGACCTGCTCCTCTCCAGCAGCTCATCCAAGGTGACCACTGTGCCAAGACAGATGCAGCCAGCCAGCATGTCCCTCAAGCAAACCAGTCCCTCAAGGAGCAGAAATGGGCAGATGCCCTATGCCCAGGGGAAAAGAACAGTGAAAGATTCAAAGCACGAGCTGCTCCAGAGAGGAGGTTCCAGGGACTGGAGCAGGGAGCTTATGGGGTCCCCCTGGGCTGGGAGCTAGCTGAGCTGGCTGGGGTCCATGTTGGGTGGCAGGGGACCTTCACATCAGTTTGCTCCACCTCTGTTCCTCTTGAAAGCCCTGCGCCTTGTCTGGCAGAGCCCATGGAATCACTGCAGCTGGAGGTTTGCCATTTGTGCCAGGACCCTGATCACAGGGCAGGTCGCTGCTGTTACTCAAATGGGGTGGCAGGGCAAGGAGGAATCCCCACATGGCCCCAGTCTGTCCCCCTGTCCCAACCTCACTACCGCACCCTATCTGGGCAACTCACAGCCCAGGTGAAGGTGCTTTGTGAAGGTGTCCCCTCTTCTTTGGGTGCCAGGGAGGAGGTGGAAGGTTGCTTTTCTCTGTGGCTTCCTTCCCAGGATGAGTACATGGCTGACCTCTACCACTTCTCCACCAAAGAGGACAGCTATGCCAGCTACTTCATCAGAGTAAGTTCTCTCTTACGCTCCTCTTCAGTGTGTGAACATCTCCTGGGGTATGCCTGAGCCCAGCCTTGTCCCTATCTACACCAAGCCCTTCAGCCATGGCAGGAGACAGCCTCGGGCACCAGCAGATGCCCAAAACTGGCCTTGATCCATGCAGTGTGGGTTAACGCCACCACTAGCACCAACTGCACACAGAGGGGCTTGTCTCAGCCACCCTCCCCCTCCAGTTTGCCCTCTACCTCTCACTATAGTCAAGGTCCCACGGACCCCAGCAAGGGTTTACTTGCAGCTCCCCCTTTGCCCTGTCTCCGTGGGGGTGCAATGTCCTGGGGAAGGGGGTTCTCTCCGAGGGGGGGGCAGTGCCGAACTGAGTGCTGTTTGCCTGTCCCCTGTGCGGCAGCTGCTGGAAATCCAAGCCCAGTACCACCGGCAGTCCCTGGGATCACTGGACTCGGCTCTGGCAGAGCTGAAGGAAAGCCACAGCCAGACAGGTACCCGCTAGCTTCCACACTGCCTGGGGAGGGCTGAGTCTGGGGGATGCGAGAGTGGCTGGTGAGGCTGGAGAAGGAAAGTTTTCCCTCCCTGCGTCTCCTGCTGCCTCCTACATTGGGCTGCTGGAATGGGAATCTCAGCCTGAGGTGGGCTGGGGATGCTGCCTGCCCAGCCTCTGCCTCCACCCAGCCAGCCCCGGCTAGGAGTGAGATGTCACAGCAGCTAGATGCCAGATGGCCCTGGTGGCCGCTGTCCCTCCCAACATCCACCTCCCTCTTCCAGAGCCCTCCTTCACCGCAGACACTCCGGTGGCAGGGTACTACGGTGTGCCCCTAGAGACACACCTCAAGACCTTGAGCCGGGAGATCGCGCTGCCCATCGAAGCCTGTGTCATGATGCTGCTGGCCTCCGGCATGAGGGAGGAGGTAGGCAGCACTCCTGACCCTACCCCACCACCCTCCCCCCCAAAAAATGCAGCCGTCCCGCATCCCTTCCCTCTTCACCCCATCCCCAGGGACTTTTCCGGCTGGCGGCAGGCGCCTCGGTGCTGAGGAAGCTGAAGAGCAGCTTGGCCAGCGGCTCCAACGCCCTGGAGGAGTTTTACTCAGACCCCCACGCTGTGGCCGGTGGGTGCCAGCGAGGCGGGAGGGGGGGACACAATTGGGCAGTCCCTGCTGTCCCCCACCCACCA
>JAOXJK010000001.1:55847968-55890390 GCA_025774025.1 Xenus cinereus | reverse complement strand
GGGAGCTGGTGGTGGGGTTGGCCTCGTTGGAGTTCACTGTCCCAGGCCCCGGGGGAGGTGTTTTCCTGAGCATCAGGACGAGCAGGGCCCCCCCTCACGCATCCCCGAGACATGTTGCCAGCACCCCAGCTTGCTCATCCTCTGGTGGGACCCCAGGGTGCTGAGCTGCCCGTGGTCGGCACCCCCTACCCCACGGCTACTTCATTTTCTCCTCCTTCCTTCCCTCCCCCCCAGGGACTGGCAGCCTCACGGCGGCAGTGGAAACAGCTTCGGGCCGCAAGGCGCTGGTGGTGGGGAAGCCGAACACCTACATGTTTGATTGCATCGTGGAGCGTTTCGGCGTGGACCCGTCCCGCACCCTCATGGTGGGAGACCGCCTGGAGACAGATATCCTCTTCGGCAAGAACTGCGGCCTCTCCACCATCCTCACCCTGACGGGTGTCTCCCGCCTGGAAGAGGCGCAGGCCTACATGGCCAGCGACAGCGCCGCTGCCAAGGATCTGGTGCCCAATTACTATGTGGACAGCATTGCAGACTTGATACCGGGCCTGGATGAGTAGCAGTCTGTACATGTGAGGGCAGAGGGGTCGGGTTCCCCATCCCAGATCTCCATCTGTTCCCATTTCTCTCTCTCACTGCCCTATTCCCTCAATTCCTGGTTTCTTCACATTCCAACGCCCTTCTTCAGGGGCAAAATGGGGTGGGGGGGTTGGCAGGAGGGAGCAGGATTCAAGGTGTCTCCTTTCTGCTGAGCGCTATCCATGATGGGCAGAGTCCTTCTCTCCCTCAAATGCCAGCTGCCAGCATCTCTGGGAGAGAGCTGGAGGCCTTGAGGCTGACAGGGGGGTGAAATCAGTGTGTCCATGTGGCCTCTCCCCCTGCAGGGGTTAGGGACTGGCTGTCTTATTATTTTTCTCTTAGATAACCAGTGGCGGCCTTTTACTGCTGTCCCTTCACTCGTAACTCTCGAATTCTGAGCTGCATCCCTGCAGTCTTTGTGGTAAACCCCTCCTTGTCAGGGGACAAGGCTGGCGTTGTCACCCACCCAGTCTCCATCGGTGCCAGGGCGTGTGGAAGGAGCGTGCCAGAACTCTGGAGCGATGAATGAGAGCATCGCTGCCTCCCATGAGTGAAAGGGAGCATCGCCTGATACCTTCTCTCCCCTGTTCCTTAGAGATGTTTCCCCCGCCACCCCCTGCCCCGACTCAGTTAATAACTGTGCCAGTGTCCATCTGAAGGACCATAGAAAGGGAAGAGACTGGTTTGAGGGTTTTTTTCTTCTGTGCCAAACAGACAAGCTGTGAGTGCACGCAGTGGGTCTGTGGTTGTACCTTGTTTTCAAGCACCCTTTCCGAAGGGTCTTGTGAAGGAGAGAGGGCTCCTAGACCACGACAGCACAGCAGTAGTGAACTGTACAACTCTCCCCGCTTCCCCCTCCTCAGTGGATTTTGCCATAGTACGGTGAGAGAAAAGGGCTGATGGGGGTCTGTGCTCCAGCTGCTGGTGTGCAGGTGAGATGTTGGTGGTGTTGTCACTGCTGTGAATGTGTCGCAGCCCTCAAGATCATTCCTTGCTGCTTTGTCTTTCTACGTTTTTGTTTTGTTTGGTTTTTTTTTTTTATTTCTTGATCTTATTTATCAAACTTATTTATTGTTCAAATACTGTATTATTTGTATAAACTATGCTGACTGGTTGCACCAAGGGGACGGGAGGTAGTGCCTTTGGGCCTCCCTTACTGTCCATGTCCCATGTTGATGTTCTTACACTCACCATGTGTCTGTATATAATAAAGTGTGAGCGTAGGCTGGAAACGGCCTCCTTTTTTTTGCCTGTGGTCCCATCAAGATGAGAATGGCCCGGGTATCTTTAGATGAGGACATGGCAGGACCTTTTCTCACTCAAGGGGGTGCTGCTGGGTAGAAAAGAGAGGGGTGGACAATGCTTTGTGGACAGTGCATGCTGCTGGTTGCTGCTCTCTCTTTACTGGGGTCTCAGAACTGGAGTTGAGGGTGGAGGTGGCCGGTGGGGTTACGGCATGAGGGGCAGGGTCCAGCCAGGTGAATTGGAGCAGTGAGTGATGCAATCTTTGCCAGCTGCCTTTCCATTTCACAGCATGGGTGATTCCTTTCTGGGGAGTGGTGACTTCTTGTGCTGCACCTGAGGCCTGCCCACTGCTAATCAGGTAGACCCCAATGATCTGTATGGCCTTGCGCCACGGTGTCCAGCCCTGCTAGGGTAGGGGTGAGGTGCCATCTCTCACCCACGTGTAGCTTGCAGAGGGCTGAGAATGGCCCAGGTAAGGTTTTGCTGTGACCCTCCTTGACTATGCTAAGCTTTGAGTGAAGGGGAGGTGGGTGTCACCGTACCCCGGGAGGTGGGTGTCACCGTACCCCTGGAGGTGCCCTTCACTGGGGTGTAGCTTGCCGTGCCCTGCATCCTCTCCCTGAGTTTGGCTGTGGTCTGGGGCAGGAGGGAGAAAACAGATTGGATAAGAAGAGTGTTTGAAATCTTTTGAATGTGCTTTGCCTCCCTTCCTCATACGGGAGCCAAATCCTTCCCGTTGTCTCTATAGCGGTGGTGGTAACCAAGCATTGCTTCTCCCACCTGAGAGATCAGCTGTTCAGCTGAATAACCAGCCTCGG
Organism: Xenus cinereus; assembly: GCA_025774025.1. Taxonomy (NCBI): domain Eukaryota; kingdom Metazoa; phylum Chordata; class Aves; order Charadriiformes; family Scolopacidae; genus Xenus; species Xenus cinereus. The sequence continues at coordinate 55,887,748 of JAOXJK010000001.1, read as the reverse complement.
TGTAGGTTAGTGCTATGTCAGCTCATGTGGCAGAACTAGATGCAACTTACTGTCCCTGGGATAATTCCAGGTGATGACTGTCTTCCCCCGTCCCTTTCCAAAATAACTTAGAAAACAACCCTCCAAAACAAAAGAACATAAAAAGAGCTCTCTAAAGACTGCCTGGCATCTTAATCAGTCCCTTTTGTATGTGTCTGTCTCTCCCTTTGTCTTTCCCATCACCAATTAGACAACCAGAGGACTGGGACTCCCTTAATGAGAGCCTGACCAACACTTGCATCATCAAGCAGAGGCAAGATCAAGACTTAATGTGTCTGCCAACTCCGTCTGCCTAACTAGAGATACCCAGACCCTCATTTATTTTTCAGAGCTCTCAGATCTTGTATCAGGCTGAAACTCAGAGCGCTGTTGCTGTGACTTGGGGCCACAGCTGGGAATGCTTGAATTGCAACTGCAAATTGCATAGGTTGAGTACAGAGGAGACAGGGCACGGCAAGAGCATCACCAGGAGATGCCCCCTCTTTTTTTCTAGGGTGCTTTGAGGGTGAATGCTTCTTGTGCTCTCTGCCTTGTTTGCTCTGTCCTTTCTAGCTCTCCCAGCTGGCAGGTGGGAGGTTGGAGGCTGTGGTCTCCCAGGCTGGCACGCTGGGAAACAGAAGGGAATCCAGTAGCTCATCAGAGCATTACAGCCTGTGTTTGGGCCCTCTCCAAAGAGACTTTGGAGTTTGTCCTCTGGATCCCCAATGGTCAGCCTACAGAGTATGTTTTTTTCACATGGCTGCTGCTGAAAGCAGAGCTCAGCAGAGGCGATGGCCGATCGCTGTCTCTTATGACAGTGTAAGTTCTTTTTGATCTCTCCCTGAGGGCTTTGCTATGAAGCAGAGGTGGACTTGGAGCAGAAGGGAAATAAGCTTTACCTGGCCTTTTTCCTCGGTTCCTCATGTAGCTGAGGGCACCAGGCAGGGGTGACCTGTGTCCTGTAAATGCTTCCTCTCCCCTGCAATGGAAGCAGAGGGATAGGTGTTGCCTCTAGCCACGGGGCTGCTTTTGCTTTGAATGGGGAAGAGAACAGCACTACAGGGGTCCATCAGGTCTTCCAGGTTTTGGTTTTGTGTGGCCTCCCTCTGCTGCTATCACTCCTGCGCGTAATGAAAGTGAGCATGAGCAGGTCTTAGAAAACTAGAACTGGAAGGGTCCCTGAGGGGACAGTGAGTTCTCCATCCAAGCCCTTCAGACATCTGTTCAACCTCTGACAATAAGGAGTCTCTGATCCTCATGGGAGTCAGGCCTTGGCTCCCTCTGGGGTGGGTCAGGTGGGACTGCAGAGCATGTCTGCTGTTGAAACTGAAAAAAGTGATGGCTGGGTAGGCTGATTTCTCCTTGTCTAAAGCAGGTTTTCTTCTTGGGTTGAGTGTTCAAGGAAGCAGTGCAGTTGCCAGGGAGCACAGGGCTGTGGGGAGTGGAGCTGCGGCAGCGCACGGGAGGCTGGAGTGGATGGGAAGCCTGCCTTGGTGAGGTGTAGGGAAGGGTATTTATTTTCTCACCTTCAGAAAACCGCATCGTCCTTTCCTGCCGTGCAATAGAGACAACACTCAGGCGGGTGGCAGTCGATCCGTTACCCCAGGAACCTGGTATCCTTCATCCGTAAGTGTGGTTACTGTGGCAACCACTGGCTGGATGATGTCAGCAGCAACCTGCTGAGCATCGCCTGCTCCGGGCAAGGCTCAGGGAAAGGCTAGAAACGCCTGTGTTCCCCTGGCTGGGGGAGAGACAACTTCATCTTGCCTCCTAGACTCCAACCATCCTTAGGCATGGATGGATAGAGGAGGCAGAGCTGCAAGAAGTCTTTCTGGGCTCTTGGAAGCCAAATGTACTGAACATTATGTCTATGGTATGGAGCCATGCCCCATATACTGAGCATGATGTCCATGGTATGGAATATTACTTTTGTCCAGCTTGTCCTGCCTATGCTCCATCTTAGCTTCCATGGGAAGCTGAAAAAGTCCCTGACTAGTGTAAATATCACCTAGCCACAAGTAAAACAATATGTGTTATCAGCATTCCTCAACATTTTTCTCATACTGAATCCAAAACACAGCAGCTACTAGAAAGAAAATTAACTCTATCCTAGCTGAAACCAGGACACAGGTGCTTCCTATGTTCCTTCTCAGGCATACTGCTTTATTCCCTTTAACAGAATGGTTGAGGTTGAAGGGGACCTCTGAAAATCATCTGGTCCAACCCACCTGCTCAAGCAGTGCTCCCTGTGCCAACAGCCCAAGACCATGTGCAGATGGCTTTTGACTGTCTCCGAGAATGGAGACTCCACAGCTTCTCTGGGTAGCTGGGCCAGTGCTTAGTTACCCTCGCAGTAAAAAAGTGTTTCCTGATGTTCAGAGAGACCCTCCTGTGTTTCAGTTTGTGCCCATCGCCTCTGGTCCTGTTGCTGGACACTACTGAGAAGATCCTTGCTCTATCTTCTTTGCAGCCTCCCTTCATTAATAAGGTTCCCCCTGAGCCTTCTTTTCTCCAAGCTGAAAAGTCCCAGCACTCTCAGCCTTTCCTCGTAGAATAGATGCTGCAGTCCCTTAATCATCTTTGTGACCCTTCCCTGGACTGTCTCCAGTATGTCCCTGTTATCTTGTACTGGGGAGCCCAGAACTGGAGAGAGCACTCCAGGTGTGGCCTCACCAGTGCTGAGTAGAGAGGAAGGATCACCTCCCTTCACCAGCTGGCAACACCCATCCCAAGGCAGTCCAGGATACTGCTAGCATCCTTTGCTGCAAGGGCATGTTGCTGGTTTGTGTTCAATTTGGTATCCAACAAGAATCCAGGTCCTTTTCTGCCAAGCTGCTTTCCAGCTGGGTGGTCCCCAGCATTTAGTGGTGCCTGGGGTTATTCCTTCCCAGCTGCAGGACTTTGCACTTCTCCTTGTTGAACTTCACAAGGTTCCTGCCAGCCCATTTATCCAGCTTGTCAAGGTCCTCCTGGATGGCAGCACAACTCTCTGGTGTATCAGCCATTCCTCCCAGTTTTGTGTCATCAGCAAACTTTCTGAGGGTACACTCTGCCTCATCATCCAGATCATTAATGAAGATGCTAAACAGAATCTGACCCAATATTTACCCCTGAGGTAGTTACTGGCCACTTACCACTAGTTACTGGCCTCCAGCTAGACTTTATGCCACTGATCACCACCCTCCGGGCCTGGCCATTCAGACAGTTTTCAGTCTGCTTTGCTGTTTCCTCACCCAGCCCACACTTCCATTGGCTTCTGTATGAGGATCTTACGGAAGATAGTGTCAAAGGCCTTATTGAAGTCAGAGCAGACAACGTCCGCTGCTCTCCCCTCATCCACCAAGCCAGCTGTTTCATCATAGAAGTCAAGTGAAGACAACAAATGGGCCCAAAGATATTAATCGGTGAGTAGATGCCTTTAATATGAGGAGCTAATGATCATCCTGGCTGGTAAGTTGTTAATGTTCAGCCACATGACACAGTGAGAGACCTGGGAGGATCTGGAAGCGGTTGGGACTGGCAGGACAGAGGAGGATTTTTTGCATGGGAAAGTGCCTCCAGAGCCAAGAAAGGATCATGATCCTAGGAACTCGCTCGATACTTGCCCAACCTGATGTGAGAGTCCCCCCTTGCCAAGGCAGGCACCCCTGGCGCCTCCCTGTCCCGCAGCAGCTGGAGCAGGGAGGAGGAGGAGAAGGCGAGGAGCAGCAGCCTGTTACTGCCTGCCCTGGGGAGGCAGCCAGCGTTTGCTCTTCCTCCAGCAGCGGTGTGGGTAGAAGTCCCTCCTCTGCAGCACAGCTTCCCTCTCCTCTCTCCTTACACAAGGCATTTCCCCTCCTCCCCCCCCCACCAATTATGTGGGCTTTCAGGTACCCCTTTGCTATTGACATGTAAGTATCCATTTTTTTCCTTCCTTATTGCTGCCTCGTTGACTTTACGGACTCTGACCCCAGCAAACTCACCAGGCAGCTCAGGAGACTTGCGTGGCTATACACGTCCAGGAACTGCCGCTGGGTTGTTGGACTCTGCCTGCCTGGGAATTGTGCGTGGATAATCTATTGGAAGTGCTCCTGGCAGACAAGCTGTTCTGACGTTCCATAAAATCCCTGGGAGATACTGAACAGCTGAACCTGCTGGGAACAATTAAAAGCCATTATTAACTCCACCAACTTAGAAAGTTGTACTGGTCTTTGTAGCTTCAGTATTCCGCCACAGCAAAGCACTGTCAGCTCTGCAAGCCTTCAGCATGGAGACAAGGGAGACGTGATGCCAGAAACGTTCCCAGGTCACAGGGCAGCTGCCTGGGACCATCCAGGTTGTTCTGCCCCGTGATTTGGGCTGCTAGATGTGCAGCTCCAGCAAATAGCAGTTTCCATTCTGTAAATAGGATATTGCTGAGCACTGAGATGCTCGCTTCACTTTTCACGGGTGAGGGAAATCTGTCCACCGTTACCCATCAGGCTGCAAAACGGGTTGTCCGAAGCCCCATGCCAGCCTCTCTGCTCACCGACTTTGCTGAACCTCTAGCCTGGGTCCCACAGAAGCTGCACAGAAAGTGGTGCCTTGTTAAAATCCAGGAGCAGGAATTGCTTCCCTGCTCGATCTGTTTCAAGGAACCTGGAACAACTCAGATGATACTGTTTTCTGTTTCTTTACTCCCCTGTTGTACTACAGCTGCCTGTGTGTGATTTAAGTGGTTTATTGCTGCATGGATGCTAGAGGAAATTGAGTCTTCACAGGCTGTAGATTAAAGTTGTCCCACCTGCTAGAGCAATGTTGATTGTGACCCTGGCAAGGTATCCTTTCCTCACAAAACAGAAGTGTTACTGACTCGGTATCCTTCTCTAGCCTAATATGTGGAGGTTGCTGATTCAGCTAACTTCGAGCAGAGCTTAGGAGCGGTGCCAGTCCATATTTGTGTACTTCTGAAGTTTGGGAGTGGAGGTGTGAAAAATGGCAATATGCTCCCATTTAGCACTCCAGTACAACTAGGGGACTGTGCGCCTGCCACAGCCTTGGTAGCCTGGAGATTGACATGTCTCATGAGATTGGGTGGCTGCACTCCTCCAGCGGAGAGCACGGGCTGTGTTAAGGCTGAGCTTCCTGATGCTCACTGCCTTGTAATCCACCACAGTCTCATTAGTTGCCTTCCCTCAACAATTTCAGGGGTGAAAGGACCTGTGTCATTGAGCAATCCCACACCATGTTTGACTCCTGTTTGGCCACAAGCAACTCTGAATGCCCTTGAGCATTCCTGGAAATCTACCTGTTGGCACAGGTTTTTGAGCTACTTTCTTCTCAGTTATCTGTTCAGGCAGCCTGATGTCAAGGATGCTCAGAAGCACTCTCTACAGAAGCGGTCTTCCTAATCCCAAAGGTCACTTGTTGATGGCCTGGAGGCAGCAGCACAGTCCTTCCTACTGGAGCATGCTTGTTCCTCAGGTCATTCTAGGGATGGAGGTGGCTGGTCATTGCAAGCAACACATGGTCCTGGCTGGCATATCTTTTAAGTGACAGGATCTGAGGCAGACCCCCTGGTGCTGCTTGCTGACGCAATACAAAACTTTGCCATTACTACTTTAGGTGTGTTGTAAGCTTTCCAGAACAGCATCTCCAACAACGGGACACAAACAGCAGCAGGAAAATCTGTCTGATCCCTGTAGTAACTTAAGAAGAGGCACAACTCCCTGAAAACAGGGTCTGTGAATTACCCTGGGACTTCTTCTGGCAGCAAACCTCCAAGCTCAGCAGCGTGGAGGTATTCCGTCCACTACCCGTATTTTCTCCTCCTGTCCTGGCAATGTTCTGCAACGCAGAAGAGTAAGGCACCTGCAAAGGATCATCCTTATCTGCTGCTTGTCTCTTGAACTTGGATGCTGTGCCAGGTGCAATAAGTAAATTAGACATCTCTAGGAAGTCATCTGTCTCGGGCTTTCATTCTCCCGTCTCCTGGACTGTTGTTCTCTAGGCTGAAAATAAATCTAGAAGTAGGAGGCTCCTGCCTCGTGTTCCCGTTACGCTGGCTGGAGTGAATTGACACCAGATTTTTCTTTCATTTCATAATATTCACATCAAATGTTCTCTTTCTTTTTTTCCTTTCTACTGCAACTGCCAGGGGCTCTACTGCCTGTCAGTGCCTTGGACAAATGGAGTGTGAGCTGTGCATCCTCACCATCATCCATCCCACCAAGACCAGTTGTCACCTTGTCCTTTAACACACAGCTGGGTGATACTTAGAGGCCTCGGTGCTGGGCACAGTAAGAGGAAAAATGCAACTGGACAGAAAGAAGCACAGCTGAAATTGCTTTCCAGCAGACCTCACTGTCGCTGCTGCCTGAGCCTCCTGTCTGTCTGTCTGTCTCAGTAAAAGGGAAGGAATGGGAGGTTCCACATCAGAGTTGCTCCACAGATCTGAAAACCCAAATTAAGCTGGTGCTGCAAAAAAAACCCGAGTTATTTTCACATTGGTGTGATGCTCAGTGACAGGAATGCTTTCACCACAAGGGAGAAGGCTGTGCCAGGCCGGGGCGCACAGCTGAAGGTTGGAGCATGGGATGGGGTGGGGTGGTCTGGGGTGTCTTCCTGGTCGATGTGAGCTCATTCACGGAAATATGGTTTGATAAGTGGCAGCTGGATGGGAAAAGAGTGTGAAGTCCTGTCCCTTCACACATTCAAAACTTGCATTCCTCCAAATTGTTGAACAAGGCCCCTTCTCAAGAGCTGAAAAGCCAGATTTATAACCACAGACAATTTTGGTCGATCTTCGGGCGTCAGCTTCTTTCCCTGGCCGGTGTCGACACTGCAGGGCCCCTAACTACTGCTGGCACCCTGGGTGCAGCCAGCCACCCTGCGGCTGCAGCTCTGCGCTCCGGAGCTGTTTCTCATCACATCGCATCCCCGCTTCCCCCCACAGCTCCGGTCAGCAGCGGTTTGGTCACGCAACCGTCTCTGCTCAGGAGAGGCTGGTTGCTGGTGAGCAAAGGCTGTGTCCTGGAGAGCACACGGCACACAATGTGGCTGACAGCCCTACGGTCTGCATCCAAGTCACGGCTCCCTTTTGTGCACGCTTAATCAGCTCCTTCTGTGCCGGGCTGCGCTGGGCTGTTGCTTGGCATCTTCTGTCATGCTTCCAGTTGCTCTTAGCAGGACCGTGCCCTCCATCTATGTTCTATAGTTTCCATGCTATGGATGTATGTTTTCCAGCCTGCACATCATCCTCCCTTCAATGGTTGTCTTACACAGTTTTTCATCCTCCCTTGATGAATGCCAGGCACCCTGCTTGCTGCTCCATTGGCTGTACCTCCACAGGAATTGTATTTGCTATTGTCCAGGCCTGTAGCATGTTTTTTTGTCTATCCAAGTCAAAGGGAAGGAGGACCCAATCTCTTGATAAGGGTTTTACAGCAGCAGTTTCAGATACCTAAATCTTTATGAATCAAACTTGAAGTCTGGAGCAGTGGGATGGGGAAAAGGGCCAGATTGGCTCTTGCGAGCCACCTGCAACCCTTTCCAAGGGGTGCAGCAATCCCAAATCCATGTGCATTGCCCCTTTCCAGGCCCATGTGGAGGGCAGTGCCCCTTCTCCTCCACAGCTACGCAGGCAGGGGGAAGGAGAGCGCCTGGGACTGTGGTTGCAGGGTGCTGGGAAGCTGCACGTACACGGTCCTGCTGTTGTAATGGCAGCCCTCACCTTCATCCCAGCTCATTCGCTGGTGCCTGGCTGGTTTGCCCCCAAGGAGTGATGTTTCAAAAGGAGGAGGCCACAGACGTTCAGCAGGAGCGAGGCAGCTGCCACGCCAGCGAGGCTGCCACCGTGGCGTGCCCAGCCTCGGGAAAGCCAGGGCTGTGGTCAGGTGGCCCACAAGCATGGCTAGCAGCACAGTCGGGCTTGGCACCCTGGTGCAATGCGGAGAGGGAGCTCTCTGCTCCTCTGCAGGCAGAGTTGAAACACCCTGGCTGGGCAAAGGCATACTGGCGAGCTGGGGCTTGTCAGTGCTTGTCCTGGTTGCAGATGGAGGCCAGGAACTGAGTCTACCTGCAGCTGGTATGGTGTTGAGATGCAACCAGGGGTAGAAGACTGGGGAGCCACCTTTGCAAGGTGCCAGGGGAGGAAGGGCTTCCTCCAGGCATCCTGTCCTGCTGTGATAATGACGAGTGTGCCAGCACTCTGCAAAATGTCCACTCAAAACTGCTCGGAGGGGGTGACAGAGGATCCCAGAACTGGGGAGAGTGCTGTGACTACCAAAAAGGAGTGGTGAGTGTTGGCATACCCTGAGCATCCTCCTCCGTCAGCTTGGTGGAGGCAGGAGCAGTGCAGTATGGTACATTCCCCGGGGAGGAGCTGCCTTGAGAGGTTCTCAGGATCCCCATTCTCATCCTCAAGGCATCACTTGCTCACCCACCATCCTCTCTCCCTCTGGCCAGGCCAGCTCTGACCCTGCCTCTTGTGCCACATGTCTAAGCTGGTGTTCCCATCAGCTCTGCTGGTGCTGCTGAGGCTTGGTCCATGGTATTACAGCACTAGGTGATTCTCCTTAGTGGAAGTCATGGTGCTCCCAGAAGCATGTGAGCACAACCCAGAAGGTTGAAAGAAGAAGAAAGCAAGGAAGAAAAGCGGTTCATTTCACGTTACAGCCTCTTGGAGGGACCAAGAGTATCTTGTCTTCAGAAACACCCCCAGAACATGCAGGTACCTGGACCCTGCCACGGTGATGGGGCTCTGTGGGGCTGGGCTGACACTCCCTTCCCTGGGCACTCAGGACAGAGGGAGGCCCTGCAAACACACAGGGGTGTTATTCAGTCTTGGGCAGAACTGTGCTGGGCCAAAAAAATGCACAAGCATACATTTCTGAGCCATTTGTGAGTCTCCCCTGAAAAGTGTGAGCAAACCAGGCCACCCCATCTCCAGCAGTTCCCATCCCTGCCCAGAGCGGGCTGCTGGCACGCTGCTTGCCAAGAGCCTGCTTTTCTTGGAAAGTGCCCCATTTCCCCACAGGGAGTATCGCTCTGAGCCAGCGGCCACACTCCTGCTTGCAAGAGGGATGGCCAGCTCGTGGCACGGCCACGGCATCCTCACCCACTTCTGCTTCTGGGAATAGCAGGACAGAGCCCAGCATCTCAGTTTCACTCTGAGGGGTAAAACCATCTGTCCCCCAACTGAGCTGAGACACAGCCAATCGCCGGACACAGCCTGGCCTTTCTGCAGTGGGAGAGCACTGGTTTCCAAAAGGGGAAATGGCAACTCGGTGGGGAGCGGGTCAGCATCCAGAGCCGGTCCTGGGGAGCATCAACCTGGGCAAGCTGCAGTCCACCAGCTTTGGTCAGTCATGCTCTTCACTTAGGTTGCCTACGTTAAAGAAGGCTGAGCCCAGCGATTTGAGGCTTGCCTGACCCAAACTGCAGCAAGCCTGTGATCTCCCAGGGTAGGTATATGTGTGGAGGATTAGGTTTCCTCCAACAGGGATGTCCCAACTGGCCCAGTGCCCGGGCTTCACTGCAGAGCTGTACAGACACACTTTAGGACTACCCTTGCTCAACTAAGGTCTTATTATTAGGTTGGAATGAGGAAGCCTTGGTTCTGGGGACAAGGTTTTACCTCATTGTCCATGGACCTGGAGAAAATCTCCAGGGGTGAATGGCACTTCCCTTTGTCCCTCATTCTTGCATCCCAAAGCATGGGGTGTGATGGCTTCAAAGCATTAGATATCGCTCTCTAGGGAGATACAGTCTTTCTGCAAGGCGTTTCCTTCACATGACAGCTAGCAGCTTTACACACAGAGTAGTCTTCATCCCAAATCCCTTTATGTGCCCAACAGGCCTGGGGATCTATGGGAGCAGAAGGTTGGAGACACCTGACGGCTGCCCCACCAGCATCTCACCACCCTATGCAGCTGGATCCAGCCTAATGAAGTGATTGCAGCAACCTGGCCTGCCTTTTCCTCTGGCCAAGGGTTTGACAAACCTGAAACCACCCGTCCAGTCCCATTGCATTGAGTGAACTGGTCCCAGCACAGATCCTGACCTTGCTCAGGCCACAATACATGCAGGGCCCAGGAGCAACAGGTTGGCTGTTCCCAAAAGACAGAGTTGCTCCAAAGCAAGAAAGGCTGCTGTCAGTTTAACCCCTCTTGCGTCTTTCCAAATTCTTTAACAGCTTGCAGTACCTAAAGATCCTCTCAGTCAAGGCTCAGCTCACAGGGCTTCCCTGGCCTGTCTTAAGAACTTGAAGAGCTGTTTTTCAGGAAGCCTCAGCCTGATGGACACTGCACAATGCAAGAAGAGATGAAGGCTGGTGTTTGCTGAGACCAGAGTTCTGTAGCACAGCACCCTGCCCTGCCAGAGGGCTGCCCTTGACATCTGGGGATGAACATCAGTCCTTGGCACAGTACTCGAGGTGAGGCCTCACCAGTGCCGAGTACAGAGGCATGATGACTTCTCTAGTCCTGCTGGCCACGCAGGACGTGCCAGGAGATGCCAGGAGGTGCCAGGTGCCGTCTGGTTTCCCTGCCATGCATGGGATCCATGAAGGGCTGGGGGAAGGAAGAGAGCAGATAGTGATGAAGCGATGGAGAGTTTGAAGGAAGTCCAACTGAGACACCCTGAGAAACAAAGCAAGTAATAAAATCCCAGAGGAAAACAGTGATCCATGCCCAGCCGGGCCCACTCCTGGAGTTGCCAAAAAGGCATCCTTGGCTCAGAGGCAAGGCAGCCGTAAAAGAAGGGAGAGATTTCACAGGGAGGGAAGGTTTTACCTGTTGAGCAAGTTCAGGAGTACCTTCGCCCACCAGCTGGGAGTGTTGAGAACAGTGGGGATGTAAGGTGGGCAGTCCTCCCATCAAAGCCTTCAGCACAACAGAAGGAAGGTGAGGAGGAGGAGACGGGGAGGAGAAGCAGGTGCATTTGCTTTCTCTGTAGTATCCAAGTCAAGAGACTGGCTGGGCCATTTGGAGAGGGGATCAATCCTTAGGGAAGCTGGCAGGCTGCTTCTGGTTTTGGCTACTCTCCTTGGACTCAGACCTTCATGGCTGGAGAAACGGTCCTGTCCACTTGAAGGGCTGGCCACCAGCTGCCCTGCCCCACCAGCCCTGATGGGTCCTTCTCCCAGCCACTGCTTTGCCTCCGGCACCGTTCATCCCCGCTCGTGGGCACAGGTCCTCCTCAACTTGCTCAGCAGGTCAGACCTTCCCTGCCCACAAAGCTGAGCTTGCACCCCTAGGGCAACCGAATAACGCGCCATGTGGGGCAAGGCCCTGTTCTGCTCTCTGCTGTTTTTCCTTCCCTTTCCCCCAAATAAGCAGGCCGCCACAAAGAGAGACAAACATCTTTGTTTCCAAAGCAGGAAGGACTGCCAGAATGGCATGCCTCCCTGCATCTCATCAGGGGTTAGATAAATCCCTGAGGGCCATGGGGAGCCCTGCCATGCACCACAAGCCCTTGCTGACAGCGCTATTGTTAAGAAGAGGGGCATCTGGGGGGGCTGGGGTTTTTGCCCCCTGCTTGTTTCTCTCCAGGAAAATCACGGCCGATGCCTGCTTGCCCGGTGACACTTCCCTCTCTGACAGCTCGCATCCTGAACAGGCACCAGCTTGGCACTCACCAAGGGGTGTGCAAGGAGGCCCCCATTTCTGGACCTCTCCATGTGCCCCTGGGCTGGCAGGCACCCCAAAGGGTGACAAAACTGAGCTCAAAACAAGTGGTCTTCTCTTGGGCCTGCCCAGCACCAAGTGCACACTGCTCCAACCCAACATCTGCACCCAGCAGGGCCCCTTGGGTTGCTCCTTCCAGGAGCTCATGGGTGGCAGAGCCGGTGAAACAAGCCCAGGATGCTCTCCCTGCTCCGGATGGGGGATGCCTCGCCCAGGGATTGGCTTAGGGCTGGGTCCTGCAAAGGGCCTGTCCCCCTCGGGGTGAGTTTACACAACAGCAGACCCTGTAGGGACATTGCTTTCCCTCTAAGGCTACCTCCTTATCATGGTCTTGACCTGTGGACTTCTCTCATCTCTCCATCTTCCCTTTGAATGGGAGGAGGGGCATTATATTACAGCTTGAACCTGCCTGACTAAATTTAGCTAGTGCAGAGGCCAGGAGAATCTCCCTGGTTTTCCCTGTTCGGTTTGGTGAGAATGGAAATGTCATATCCTGCTTGCTTCTGGAGAAAATGCCCTAGGGCCTAGGGGCTGATACCTCTCAGATGTCTGGGGTTTTTGAAGCTAATCCACCCTACACAAGAAAACTCTTAGACTGTAGGACTTAAGGCTTTGGACTTCCAGGGCGAGGATGAACAGAAATGAACAAGCCCTCTAGAGCCAGGGGCCCAGGGGACACCATATGAACCATGTCAGTGTGATCTCTGATATGTTGTCACCAGCCCAGGGTCTGGGACAGGAGGGTAAGTCAGGCAGGTTCAGTAACCCTGTTGGGTAACCACCATCAGTAGCTGCAACCAAGAGGAAGTGATAAACACCCCTCTGTCTAGAAGGGAGCTTCGCAGGAGTCCCACTTCTGCTCCTTGATGCTTCTGTCTCAACTTGCTCACAGGGATGTGCCCAGTGCCTTCCCCCATCCTCAGGCACTGCCTTCTGCCTTCCCCGTATGGGCTGTGCTCCCTTGCAGCCATTTACTTTGCTTTTGCCAAGAAAGAAGCTCTCCCAGCTCTGGGGGATTCTCAGGGATCAGCAGCCAGAGATGTAAAGGCTGAGCCTCCCTCTGGTGCAAGGGCCCTTGCCCTCATGGTGTATCTGGTGAACCTGCTGTGAGGTGAACAGACAGCACTGACCTGCCCCATGATGCACGCTCCACAGACTGGCTATCTATGGGATATATAGTGTACTCCCCAAAACCCCTGGCTGGCTGATGGACTCTCCCTTGCCTTCTATGCTATTAGAGTAGACTTCATGGTCAAGTGAATAGCACTTGTCACCAAATCTCTTGGTGTGTGGATGCTGCAAGTGAATGTCCATCCCTCTTTTCCCGGGCTCCTGCTGCGAAGAGGCTAAGCAGAAGCTGACACTACGTCTAATCAACCCTTTTCCCCAACCATGACTCTACTCCACACGGAAACATTTCTCAACCCGCAGCACACGGGCCAGCAATGCTTCATAAAATCCTCAAAGCTGTCCCACAGAAAAGCCCCCCCATCCGTGCACATGGCCAGGCAGTCAGTTGGCATGTCAAGATCTGTGTCCCCAGCGAAAGCTCGTCAGTGTTCAGCCTCAATGTCCATCACAACGAGAGCAAGACTACAATCCTATAGAGCAATGCCATGTTGTTTACTTGGCTGCTAAGTGCATCAGCACACTTTCCTCCATTTTTCCAAGCCACCTAGTTGTGCTGGGATGTGATCTAGTCACTGGCTTTCTTCCAGAAAAACGAGATGGTCCTTTGTTTGGGAAAGGCTGAGGAGCACAACGTGGAAGAGAGGGAGACTATGTCTGTGCTGCCACTGCTGAACTTGTGGTCCTGACAAAACGATGTGTATTACCAGCAACAACTGCTGTTGTGAACCTGCCCCAGCTCCAAATCTGGAGGAAGGAACCAAGGAGACCCCAAGTGTGGATTCTGTCTTTTACATAAGGTGTGGACAGTTGGCACCTGGACTGCGCTGAGCACCCGAGACTGGTTCTTCCCGAGCAATGCAGGAAGGCAAAGCCCAGATTTGGCATCAGTGGGGTGCTTAAGAGCCTGCTCTCAGCCTGAGGAGCAGAGCAAGCCAGAGAGGACAGAGGCGAGGAAGAGCGAGCTCTTGTGTGGTACATGATGATGGATGGGTGTGTTTACTTGCAGGGGTAGAGGTGGCTCAGCAAAGGGCTTCCTCAGAGAGATCCGCTTGCAAAACCTCCTGAAAGAGCAACACAGCCTCACCACAGTAGTGATGTCCATGTACCCACCAGCCACAGAGGGTGTCTGGGCCCCACTGCAAGGGAGGTGGGAACCAACAGCGTTGCAGGGGATGACGCATCCCAGCGCTTCCCATTGCCTCCAAACCGCGATAGCATCAGAGGGGAGCGCCCTGCGCTTTCTCTCCCCAAATAGTACGAGCCTTGGGGAAGGGAGTGTGCCAAGCCCTGCCGAAACACCCTCCCATTTGAGCGGCTGATCCTGGCAGATAACAGGCAGCTTGCTAGCGAGAGGGTAAGTGTTCCAGCTGGCTGCAGAGCAGCAGGCGGCAGCTGCCTAACGAGGCTCAGTACCGCCTAACTGTTTGGGGCACCAAGTGAGGGATGGCATATGCAGCTGACACCCCTGAGGAGCTTTTTGGGGGGTCCCCAGTCACGAAGTGGAGGGAAGTCCCAGGGTATGCTGGTTTTGCAGCCAGGAGGATGTGTCCCTGTTGGGGAAAGATGAGCTTTACCACCTGCAGGACCCCAAGGGAAGGCAAGAGCCCGTCTGCCCAAGGCAATCTTCTTTTCTCCAGCTCCTGCTGCCTGGCAGGGCCCCACTGCCTCTCGGAAAGGCCAAGTTGGCCTTTTGCCTGCCTTGGTTTCAGCTCGGCTGTGCTGATGTCTTGTGGTCCCATGTGGTTTGGAGTGTCTCCAAGCACGAGATGTGCCCCTAATGCTGGCTCATGGGCTAGCTGCAGACAAACACGTTTGCCAAAGCACATGCAGTGGCCCATGCAGGGTACATCTCAGTGAGAAAAACCTGACATGCTCCAGGCTCCCTGCCAGCCTCACCTCCCAAGCAGTTCTGATGCCATTTCTGCTGTGTGTGGAGACTAATATCACATCCTACATCCTAGGTACCACTTTGCACGGACAAAAAAAGAAAAAGAGGATGTTTTCAGGCTTCTTTGTCATTCCTGGCAGCAAAGCCTATTCAAGGCAACCCTTTTCTTCAGGATTATCATTCCAGACTGGTTTTCACACACATCACTCGCTGAAAAATGGCATGCGGCTGAGTTTCGGTCTCAAGGGTGTTGCAGGAGAACGTGCCTGTATTCTACAAACATACTTCTCCTGAGCGCTGTTTCTTGGCAGACCTGAAACCAGCATCTGGGTTGCTGTAACGTGTTCAAACACGGTATCCACTTACAGTTTGCATATTAAGTACAGAAACAAACCTCTGCCTAGTGAGTCTCAAAAGTTGCTTTAACAGACAGCAACCTGAGACAGGGAATATGTCTCAGCAGGTCGTTTCTAGGCTTGAAATAGGCGCAATAAATGGCAGGTTTCTAAGGCACTGCAAGGCCACCAATTTGGGTATTACGGCAGCGCAGAGCCGGTGGCCACAATCAGTCGATAGCCTGCAGCTCTCCTGCTCCAGCACATCAGTGCCAAAACATTGGGCCCTCCCATGTGGAGCTGCATTTCCTTGCCCTTGAACACCCTGTGCTAGCCAGCAGCCTAGGAATATTCCTTAGTGTCATATTTTAGCACAATATTCCCTTTCTCTCCTGCAGTGGTGGCACTGGGCTTATGTTGCAGGCCCTCTGGAAGTCATTACCCAATGTCCAGACAAGCAGGGGCAATGTTTTCCCCTCTATAGTCCACATTTGCTGAGCTTGTAGCTTTGCTTTCGAAACATGTCATTTCTTAAAGGTTAGGTTTGAATCACAGTGCCTGCACAGCCTGGACAATGCATGCTGCACCCCAACTAATTTTCACTTCTACATCTTCCTTTCTTTCTATTTCTTCAACTTGATTTATTTAAAGAAAATTGGGAATTCACACCACTGGTCAGAGTTTTATTTCCCACTTCCTTTAAAAATTATCAGTTTCAAACTGCGTGGCATAGTTGTATGAGGTCCCTAATTGTACTTTGCCTACAGGAGAACTTGAACCTTACTCTGTTCATCTTCCATCTTTCCCCGGTATGCAGTCCCCTTCTGGCTCAGCAGCAATTGCCAGACCCACTGCAAGGCTTTTTTTAACCTGCATCTGCCTCTCTTGGACATCCTCTACGTGCAGCAACCACCCAGTCTGGGCTGCGTCATTGCAAGGAACCTTTCTGTGTCAAAACCAAGAAAGAGCTTTCCTAAAGCATGAGGCCAACCATCTGTGATTTGCCTTTGCTGTGCCGCCCTGGGCTCTTAAACTGAAATACAAGTGGCCTGAAGCCTTCCTGACCAGTCACCGCTGGGCTGGGATTAAAGATCTGCTACCTCCGCCAGCCCAAGCCTCACAGTCAGGATTGTTCTCGTCCCAGTTAAACAAAGGCTTGGTGCTTTTTTGCTGTGCCGGCAGTATTTCTAGCACCGTCAGGTGAGGAGTGCTCCTGCCTATCACCCAGGCAGAGGAGCTAACCTAGATCAGTTGGTGACTTCTTGCTGTTCTTGCATGCTCTCAAATGGCACGGACCAACCATCTCCAGGCCTGACATAGGCTGTTCCATGCTTCCCACAGCCACGACCCAGTACCCAGCTCCCTCTCTGCCTTCCTGGCCAGGCTTCTGTGCCCGTCCTTCAGCCACGGGGATACCACCCTGGCTGGCAGACCAGGCACACTCCCTTCCCCGCTGTGCTCAGGGAGGGTTTACACCCCAGAGGCAAGAGGAAGCCCAACTTGAGCAGACAGAAATGTGGGGAAGGAGGTGGGGAGCACAGATTTGGGGAGCTCCCGGGATGAACTTTGAGGTGTGTCTAACACATCCAGTGTCATTAGCGTGAGCAGGAGTCATTCCCGCTTCCCTAAGCTGTAATTTCAGGCTCATCCAAATAAATCACCTTGTCCAGGTACACTTCGATAACATTTTCAGGACTATCTTCACCACTGGGGAACATATTTCCATACTGATTTAATGAAAGCAGAGATTCTGGAGTCAGCAGGAGCCGGAGCCTCACAGACAACTCCTAGTCCAGGAAATTGGATGTGGTTGGAAACGTTTCAGCAGGCAAAGCTTGGGAGATCCTGCTATGGCTCATTCCTGACATGAGGCTTTGTGTCCGCAAGATAATAAATCTGAGTTTAGTGCATTTAATCCTGAATTTCAAACACCACAGCCCACATAACACGAAGTGGCTGAACAGGTACAAAGACGCTCTCCCAGTGGAAAGATGTTGCAAATCACTGAAGGAGTAATTGCAGCCGAAGCAGCTTTTGCCAGCTGGAGAGCAATATATACAGGTGGACTTTGGTCACGTAGTCCATGGGTTTTCCAGCCAGGCCCTTTCCCTGTCCTCTAAGGTCATGACTCAGGATGCCCTGTATATCACTGCATCCCTCACAAGCAGATTTAGGGGCAGATCTTCCCTCTTTTGCTTCAGACACTTGCCTGCCCGGGCTGTTTCTTTGGATGACTGCCAAACCACCTTGGTTAGAGCCACCCAACAGCTCAACCCAACAGTTCAACTCAACCCCATAGCGTGCAGTAGCTGGACTCCCATCCTCAGCGCACAGGACCAGTCTGGGTATGCTGAGGTATACCAGTGCCTATCAGCTAGACCAGAAGGCAGGCCCTACATCAAAGCTACTCACAATGATGAAACTCACCCTTAGCAATCATGTTTCCCTCTTCAACCTCAGCTGAATTACAGCTTGGAGGTTGGGAGGGGTAGGGATATCCACAAGGAAAGGTGGGAGCTCAAGAAACCATGCCATTTCAGCACGGAGAGATCAGCACGGGTTCTTTGAGTGTCAAGGAGAGTGCAGGAAGAACCATGCTTCCACACTGAGAGGCTCTGGTAGAAGAGCTACAATGAAAACCAGGGACAGCCCTGGTAAAAGATGGGGGTGTCTGGTCCCTTCTGTGGGAATGATGGGTCACAGCCAGCATTGGGGGATGAGCCCAGGCCCCAAAGGCAGCAGCAGTTCTTTAAGGACTGTCTGGGATTGCTCACTGTACAAGGGCAATTTGCACTTTCCAAGGAGGAGTGAGCAGCCAGAGATATTGTGCAAGGAAAGGCTAATGAGAGGGCAATGAGTTGCTACCAGGAGCCAGGCTGTCTCTGAAGCACCAGCCATGGCAAAGGTGCCCAGGGTCAGGACCCGAGTGGGATGCTTAACCTCTAGCATAGGACATGCTTGGTGGGGTCTGTGCTGTGATTTCTGGCCTTACACACACATGCTGGTTGCAAATTTGGTCTGCCCCTGCTATGGCAGCTGGCTCTTCTACACCCCCTTCTCCTGGCTCCATCCTGCCCAGGACACACAATCCCAGTCTGGAGAACACAGGTGCAGATGCAAACACCACCTGCCTCACCCTCACAACCAGAGATGAGGCACTGCTGAAGTAATGTCCCGCAGACATGACTCCCTTCTCCACACTTGCAGCTCCCTCTGGCCAAGAGTTTGGCATGGCCAAGGGCACTGTTTGCAGCAACAGCATCAGGTCGACTCACTCCCTTTGGCTTGGGCAAAGATCTTTTGATTCCCAAGGTACGATGCAGATCAGTGTCTCTCCCTGTAATACAAAGTAAGGATTTGCAGCAGAGCTCTCCTAGTGAGCAAGAGCCTGGCTGGAAGGGTGGAGGAAAAGGGACCTATCCCACTGCTGAGTTCCCTCACAGTGGGGTAAGCCTGTGCCACCAAGGTCTGCTGTGATCCCTCCTCGTGCTCCTCATCTCCATCCTTTGCAGATCAGATGGGACGATAACCTGCTGGCACATCCCCTAGCTGGCTGACCCACCTCACACTGATAAGGAATGAGGTGATGGGAGGTGAAAGTTGCCAGCTCCAACCAGCCTGGTTCTGCCCTTCTCAGCCAACAGTGGCTCTTCCTACACCACATTGATCCTGAAAATAATGGTCAAGCACCTCTGCATCTTCAGTGTGGTGGAGCAGGTGTCAGTGCAGCTGGGGACACCATCCTTGTCTGTTGTGCCATCAGGGTGAGCAAGGACCTTCCCTCCCCTGAATTCAGCCATAACTTGTGAGGATGCTGATCCTGGAGCTCTAGATTTTGTCACCTCATCATGGTGGCTCCAACCCGGAGGTAGGAAAGGAGACATGGCATTGTACTGATGGAGGTAGCCACAGGCAACAGGACACTCCATAGCCGCCTTGCCTGTGGTGTTAGCTTGTCACGATAATGCCATTTAATTCAAGGCTCCTTGAAAGCCAGCGGAGACACCTGGACTTCCACCAGACAAACACAGGCTGCCTGAGGTAGACTCAAGTCTGAAAGCAGAATTTCCTTGATGTGAACAGACCTTCCAGTGTCTCCTCTGGGGTGGTATCCCCTCCCTTGTTATCACCTGTTATCCATGAGCTGGTCTCTAATCTTCCCAGCAGCATTTGGAGTAAGGTCCCTGGACAGGTATGACTCAAGGACCTGGTGGCTGCTAAGGCTCAGGTACAGTGCCCAGCCGCCAGAAATGTCGCAGGAAAGGCAGAACCTACCCCTGACCTTGCCCATCTCCAGCTCTAAGGGAGCAAATATCTACACATTTCCCTTCCATGTCTAACATTTGTTGCAAGGGAAGAGTTCCTCCTAGTCCAGCCCCTGCAGCCTGCTAGACTGTGTCTCCAGCAGCAGCTCATCTCCTTGGAGAGGTGTTTGGGGCCTTTTGCCGGGGTTCAGTCTCACAAAATCTCAGATTTGAAAGGAACTGATTTAATTACACACACACACTGGGCAGAGGGAAGCTGGCCCTAGCTACTTTTTCTCTTGCTGGTGTGGAGAACTTCTCCTCATCCCGCACCACATGGAAGGGATCAGGCTCAAGGCTTGAACCCTGGGGCAGGTTTCCAGAGGGGGGAAAGGGAAGAGCAGGTATGTCAGAGCAGAGGAGTCCACTTTGCCCCTTACGCCAGCCCCCTTTTGTCGTGGGCAACTTGGCCAAAGGCTAGAGCCTGTCTGTAGTGGTTTAACCCCAGCCGGCAACTAGAACCATATAGCTGCTCACTTAGTCCCCACAGCAGGGTGGGGAGAAGAGGGAGAAGAGGAGGGCGCAAGGGAAAAACACCTCATGGATTGAGATAAAGACAGTTTAATAGAACAATATCAGAAAAGGAAAATAATAATAATAATGATGGTAAAAGAATATACAAAATAAAGTAATACAACACAAGTTGCTCTCACTACCCAAGTATCAGTTGCCCAGCCTGTCCTGAGCAGTGATCGCAGATCTCTGTCCCCCCAGCCAACCATTCATATACTGAGCATGACATCTATGGTATAGAGTATTCCTTTAGCCAGCTTTTCCTGTCTATGCTCTCGCTTAGCTTCTGTGGAAAGCTGAAGGACTCCTTAATCAATGTAAATATCACTTGGCAACAACTAAATCAATATGTGTTTTCAACATTCCTTTCATACCAAATCCAAAACACAGCAGCCACTAGAAAGAAAATTAACTCCATCCCAGCTGAAATCAGGACACCGTCCATGCCCTCCCCAGCTCCAACAGGCAGGGGGATCTCCCTGCTACCTCTGCTGGCATTGATGGCACCAACTGGAAACACCTAGGAGTGACAGCCTCTCGGGTTGTGCTTGATGGGGGTAAGAGTGATGGGGACTATCATGTCCTCAGCAGAGGGGGAACTGATGGGCCTCATAGAAAGGGAAGAAGAAAGTATTTCAGTGTGTTTCAGTTCTGGGCCTCTCAAGGAAATCACAAAGCGTCTTGTGATTTAGAGACAAATATGCAAGACAAGGAAAGCTTTAAGCCACAAGCTTGGCCCACTGCCTGAATTTTTCCCTCCTCTTTCAGTGTAATTACAGTTGAGCCATGTAGTAATTGAGTAACTTTTTCCAAAGGAATCCTTTCACCCAGAGTGAATCATGCTTGCCACAAAGAGGACATAAAGGCAGATAAAAGACATACAGATCCTATGGCTTATTGTGATAGAGCATTTTGCCCCCATCCCCTTGTTCCTCAATCCCCCAGGTGTGTCCAGGGTTGGTGCAAGAACTAGGCACTGAGCTTTCCCGGGTAATTCCTCCCCACCCCTCCAAGACGGCTTCCTCCTGGCTTGCTGTGCCCTACAGCCAAGACAAACTGCATGGTTTTGAGGGTGTCTAGGGGTTCTTCAGAATAAGGACTGTCTTCCCTCCTTTGGTTCCCGTATCTACAAAAGTGGATGGTAAGGGCTGGGTCAGCATCTGGGTAGCCTCTGGGGACAGCAAGTCTGGATAGTGCAGCTGGGTGACCCTGGATCCAGCCTCAGTCATCTGTTCCTGGAGTTTCACCTGGACCACAAAGAGTTTCTGAGGTACTCTGTGCACTCAGTGATATTTCTTCTGCTCCTGATTTAGCCAGAGCTGAAGAGCCCAGCTCCCCTCCTGGATCCTTCCCGCCAAGTCTCAATCCCTCTGACCATTTTCTGTGTGGGATAAAAGCCTTGGATAATAAAACACTCATTGTAAAACTATTTTCCATTGGCTTCATGGCCACACACAGCTGGATCTCCTCCTGGAGCGGCCGGCAGCCTGCTTGGAAGGGTTGGGTTTCGCATCCTGGAGAAGAGCCTGGGTGAGGGTGGGAGGAGGCAGCTCTGCTTGATAGGTCCTCCCTCCCCCCAAAACCAACCCCTCCCACCCTTTCCTCTGCCTGATTGGTGAATGGGGTGGAGAAGGGCTGGGACAAGTCAACTCTCCATCTATTTAAAGGCAAGGGTGGGGCTCCTTCAGCTACTTGCCTGGGACTCTTGCACCTTGTTGGAGAGGAGCATTAGCCTGCAGAGCAGCACCATGTCTTGCGTGAGTAGAGAAAGGGATGGGGCTGCAGGGGCAGCTTTGCTGGAGGTGGTGCTTGATGGAGTTGGACTGCGGGGAAGGTGTGAGGGCACTGTCCTCCTCCACTTGCTCGTCAGTCCCCGTGTCAGAGGGTCTGCAAGAGCTGGGTGCCTGCTGCTGGGGAGGGGGATCTCTGCTGCATCCATTATAGAGGGCTGACTGCTATTTCTTGTTCTGGCGGGAGTGTTGGTTTTTCTTCCCCTGTAGGATCCCTTTGGGGAGGTACATGGGTGGTCCTTGCTGGGCTGGCTCCCAAGCTGGGGTAACCTGTTTTACAGCAGCTCTGCTGTGGGGAAGCAACTGCAGTAATTTTTATTGCTCTCTGAGCATCTCTTCTGGGCAGCCTTGCTGCTTGCTGGCTGGCTGAAGTTTTCCTGAGTCACTGAATCATTCTCTCCCTTTCTTGTAAGGAAATGTGCTACACAGAAGTGTCCTTCAAGGGCTGCTGGGGAGATGCTTGTGTCAGAAAAGTGATTGCACTTTGATTAGTTTATCTTTCATTAGGCTGAGGATGATTAATCAGAGAGTGTCCCAAGTGCAAGCTTATGTATTAAAGTGGAATGGGAGAAAGATTCTTAATACTCTTGGAGTCTTGCTTCTGCTGTGATAGAAAATGGGGACATATGGGTTTACCAGGGTACCTTAGTTCTCCTAAAGAGAAGGTGGGGGAAGGTGTGTACGTGGAACAGGAAAATGTTATTGCAAATGCTGAACCTACAAAAAAAACCAAGCCCCTGGGAGCTGGGGAGTAAAGCATCTGAGCTCCTGGACCTGGGCAAGGCTTGAAGTTCAAATTCAAGCTAAGGAAAGGGAGTGAAGGCTCCATTGCTGCTCAGCCAGGCTTGCGTGGGATGATGTGAGACCCACAAGGCACATGGGTGTGTTTGGGACACGGTGGGTGTGATGGGAGCTTGCAGGTACTTACACTTTACCCCTGTGAAATACAAATATGTTGATGAGAGCAGCAGGAGAAAGGTTGGGAAATTGGGCACATGTCCCATGTGACTGGGGCAACTTCTCTGGGATGTCCCTGGTGCAATGCCCTGGGGGAGGGGAGCTTCCCTGTCTCTCCAGCGGTCCAAAGCAATGCACTGGCTTGCAAGGCAGCAGGGAGAGCTGCCAAGTCAGAGCAAGTGAGCCGGCAGGTACTGAGCCTAATGTCTCTGCCTTCTCGTTCCCCAGGGACCAGTATGCACCAACTTGGGTCTCAAGCCTGGCCAGCGCCTCACTGTCAAGGGGAAAATTGCACCAAATGCCAAGAGGTAAGTTGTGCCGTGCTCCCCAGGCATGGCCAAGGCACCACACTGAGTTGTCCTCTGCTGGTGGGAGACAAAAGGAATCCCTCTCTTGGGTAGGAGAGGACCAGCTCTGAAAGGGGTTAACACCAGCAGAGCTTCTCAGTGAGTCACTGCTTAATGAATATTGCAGCCAATCTCTACTGCCAAGGGGCTAAGCCAAAGCAGATGTGAAGCTCCAGCTGCACGCACTGGCAGTGACCACATCCTCTCCAGTGCAGTGTAAAGGAAATGGAAGCTGTGTCTACACTGAGATTTGGTTGAGACCGTCCTCAGAGCCACATCCTCTCCCCTGCATGCAGATGGCCCAGGAGGAGGGACACTGTTCCACTGGGCAACAGGAGATTGTGGCCCAAGCAGCTGGGAGGTCATGGATGCTCTGAGCCACGGCCCCAGCTGATGGTGCAAATGGAAAGCCTGCACATTGTACCAGAAGTCTGCTTTCACCCAGTGGAGATGCCTCTCAGCTGCTAGTGGGGAAGGAAGGTTGTGAGAGGGCAGGTGGGCTTAAGTGGAAATATGTTACTAAATATGCAGTGATCAAGGTGGCTGAGGCACCCAGGGAAGCCTCTGCAGCAGCCCCTAGCCCTTGTGCGGGTCTGTGGCTGGTGGAGTCTCTCGATGGGTAAGGTGGAGCCCATAGCTGCTGTACCAGCATTAGTAGCTTGGGACAGGAAACATCCCAACTCTTCTCAGTGCCTTTGAAGTTTGATAGTGTCAGAGTGAAGCCTCCTGAGCTTTCTCTTGCCAAATAATATGCGTCCTCTATTCTCATCTGGGTAAGAGGCCTGGAGGCAAGGTGGACACGGGGCTAGGAATCTGCTTCCTCCCACTGCCATTGCAGATGCTTTGGTATAGCTAATGACATGGTAATTATTTCAGCTGCCTCCAGTGTGGGGAGAAGGCGGTGGCTGTCAGGCAGGGTGCAGCACCAGCTAACTGTTTGGGGCTGAAAGGAAATCTGTGAACAGCAACTGACTCCTTGGGAGCTGGTTGGGGTGCAGGATAACTCCCTTGTTGAGAGGCTTGTAAATGCCTTTCTCTTGCTAAAAGCTTTGTGGAAACTGTTTTCTCTCCCAGGGATGGCACTGTGGGACCCTATCGCTCCAGCAGAGGAGAGTACCCCTTACTGACACAGCTGACAATTTAGGAATGGGTTACTCTCAGCTGGGCTTGAAGCAACAGATGCAGAGATGTTCATGGTAATGAGCAACATGCTACCCATAGTATTGATTAAAACAACACTGATGTCGTCTTTCTCTGCAGCTTTGTGATGAATCTGGGGAAGGATGCTTCCCACCTTGGGCTTCACTTCAACCCCCGTTTTGATGCTCATGGTGATGTGAACACCATTGTGTGCAACTCAAAGAAGGTGGAAGAGTGGGGTGCAGAGCACAGGGAGACTGTTTTCCCTTTCCAGAAGGGTGGCGCAGCAGAGGTGAGGCCTGGGTTGCTCTCCCTGTACATGCCTTGGTGAAGGGAAGGTGTTTGGCACAGGGCAACCAACAGCAGAAGCTGTCAGTACAGGAGGTGGCTAGCTTCTGCTTGGCCAGTGCCACTATCCAGGGCTCAGAGCAGTGATGGAGGGTGGGGATCAAACATGCAAGCTCCATCTAGCTCAGATGGATGTCACTATTGAACTGGGCAGGCATCTCTTGAGAGACCAGAATAACACTCCTGCTGTTGAAGAGCAGGTTATGCTGCTGAGTGTGCTCCCTCTGTGAGGTGGAGGGTGGCACAGCAATGATGCAAAAGGGAAAGGCTTGAGTGTATCTTGATGGAAACTTTCTCTGACTCTTCCATTTGTCTTGCAGATCACATTTGGTGTCAACCAAAATGATGTGACAGTTCACCTGCCAGGCCACCAGTTCACATTCCCGAACCGGCTTGGTCTTGCTGTCTTTGACTACTTTGACACACAAGGGGACTTCACACTCCAGTCCCTCAGCTGGGAATAACTTCCCCTGACACTTCCATCTCCAAAGATACAGAAAAAGCAATCAATAAATAAGAGTTTTGGTCTACCTAGTCTCAAAATGTTTCATGCTGCAAGTCCGCATGGGTTGGTCACCTTGCTGTGGGTGGGGGGAAGACGAGGGTGGCCAACTGCTTGGTTACAATATGTGGATGGGATTGTGACAGCCTTGGCCCTTAAAGTCATGAATGAAGAGGAGGGTTAGAAACCTAGGAAGGCAAAAAGCCTAAGGAGAGTCTCAGGAGGAAACACTGGGGCTAGATGTGACTAGTTGGGGGAGTAGAAGAGTCCCTTAGGCAAAGTCACCTGCTTCTGAGGTCTAGACTGACATCTTACCCAGCCTGAGTTTAAAAAAAAAAAAACAAACACCTAAGTATTCCTGGATGGCCTCAGACAGCCTTGAGTTGCTGTTCTAGGTAAACCTAGTGGTGCACAGAGTGAGGGGAAAGTTCTCTGTTGTACTAGCTTTGGACTGCACCCCTCTGTAGAGGCTGATCTAGATCTCCTATGTCTTCTTGGGACCTCTTGTTGCTGCACGGGTAAAGCAGTAGAAAAGGATGCCTTCCTGGGTGTGGCAGAGTATTGCACTGGGCTCCTCATCCAAATCCTTTCTTCCAATAGCTGCAGAAGCCCAAATACTGTTGGGTCATAGCTCATGTGGCACATAAAGACAGTAACCTGTAGGGGTCTAGTTTTACTCTGTGGGGAGAGGTAGCAATACCCATCTGGGGTGTAGGATATTAAGGATTTGTCCATTATGCTTTTGTTACCCCTTCACTTATATTAGCCCAAATGAGCCTAAGCACTTCTCAGTCTAATCTGAGGCCAGCCTCTGAGGAGACTGAAGATGATGAGGCATGTTTGATGTTACCGTATAGTTCTCACTGGTTGTTACCCAAGCTGTCAGCCAGCAACTGCCTTGAGGGCTCTCCTAGTCTGATGTTACTTTGGCAGCGGTGTTTACCGCTGTTGGGCAGGCTGCGCCTGGTGGGTACAGGAAAGGTGGGAGCTGCCCTTTCCACAATACACAGCAGCGTCCACATAGGCCTGGGATAGAAGAACCCAATCTCTGGGTCCTCGCTTCCAGGCTTGGCCATGAGCAATGCAAAGCACAAACCATTTGGTGTCCTACAAGGACTCCCTGCAGGCCTGGCTGGGCCAATTCCTCCCATTAAGCAGTTGCAGAGCGGGCAGAGCACAGGAACTTGCTCCTATGCCAGCAGCACCTCCTAGTTTTGCTCCATAATTCCTGAGACTTTGCCGGGTTCTGCATCTCAGGTACTCATGTAGAGGGAGGCTGAGGAGGAAGAGAGAGAGGACTTGGAGACAAGGGCTCAAAATGGTCTTTTGAGCAGGGAGGCAGGGACACTTGGGGTGCACAAGCAATGTGAGGCTCTGCAGCTGGATCTTTCTTGAAGCCCTGTGCTGCCCAAAGCCAGCCTGCTCTGGATGACCACATCCTGCTCTTTAGGGCTACATCTATGACAGTGAACATATCTAGCATTGCCTCCCTGTGCATAGGCATGACTGGGAGACAGCATAGCTTGGGAACTCTTCCCATAGGGTGATATAGATGAGGACATCCTTTCTGGGGATGAAAAGCGAGTTTATATGGAAGTGAGCCACGCTAGGCTAGATGGCCTCAAGGCAAGAGACCTGGCATGGTTTATGCAGTGGTGTTCACACGGTCTGGCAGAGTGGGGTAGGCCAGAGAGTTGGGGATTTCCTCAACAACATCAGGGCCATGGTGCTGGTGATGGCCCCCTCCATGAGCTGTGATGATGGACATACTGTGGGGCTTTCTTCTTGCAGCTGCCGCTGCTGGGCTGATCTTGAAAGCTGAGGAAATATGCTGACCTCCCCAAGCTGTGCTTCAGAGCAATCTCGCAATGTTTCTTTACTGCATATGGGAGTCTTTTTTTAGAAAGACTCTTCAAAGATTTTTTTGTGGAGGGTGGGGGAAGAAAGCTGAGTGTGAGCTTTACCACAAGAGGCTGAACCTTATTCAGGTCTCCAGCTAGTGTAGCTGCTTCTTGAAATGACTCACTGGTCCTGTGAAATCTGTGACTCACTGTTGTCCTGACTTTGTTATGGCTCAGCCAGTTGCTAGTGAGGAGGTGAGGGGTGGCGAGGGTTCCCCAGGTGTATAATTTAGATATATCGAGGCTGACTGCTCCCTTCCACCCACTCCCCACCTTGCGCAAGGAGGAGGCTGGTGTGCAAGGGCTGGAGGACCTGAGGACGGAGTCAGGATCCTCGAGACACGCATCCTTCCCACAGATGAGGAGGGTGAGCAGCTTTGCAAAGGGGAAGGCATGAAGGGGAACGCACCACAATGATGGCGGAAAACACTGCACGCTGGAACGGAAGGTGACACACTTTTATTTCTTCACTCAGCCCCAGCTAAAGGCTGGGAGATGTTCCCAGCCTGGGGCGTTGCTCAACCCTCGCCTTCCCCCACAGACCCCGATGACTCCCCAGTAGCCGGGGGGATGCTGTGGCCTCCCACTGGGCCTGCCGTGGCCTCCTGGGAGGGTGCTGGTGGCCGTGCCGTGCTCATCCCAATGTGGCCGGGGCGGCGGCGGTAGCTGCCGGCGAGCAGGGTGTAGAGGAAGGGGTTGACACAGCTGTTGCCATAGGCCAGGCAGGTGATGCCGAAGTTGAGGTACGCCTGGGCGGTGGGAGTGATGCCCAGACCCTCACCCCAGTACAGCCCGGCCAGCTGCCAGGCCCAGAAGGGGAGGAAGCAGGCCCAATAGGCCACCACGATGGCAGCGATCCTGGAGAAGAGCCGCCGGGAGGGGGTCCGGCCAGCCACCGGCAGCCCCGGGCCCCGGGCGGAGGACTGGTACACCTGGGCCAGGCGGGTGTAGACAACACCTAGCACCACACCAGGTGCCAGGATGCTGGTGGAAAAGAGCACCGTCAGGTAGAGTCGGAAAGCTGCCGGCGTCCAGGTGGGGATGCAGATGCGCTTGTGGGGGCCGCCCCCCTCCCGCAGCTGGGTCATCACCATCATGGGGGCCGTAAGCAGGAGCGAGAGGAGCCAGAGGACAGCACTGGCCAGCTTGCGGTAAGCGTTGCCAGCCCACCTGGCCTGCAGCGGCCTGGCCACCGCCCAGTACCTCTCCAGGCTCATGGCAGTCAGGAGGAAGATACTGGCATGCATGGTGAGGAGGTCCAGGCTGAGCAAAAGCCTGCAGCCCACATCTCCAAAGAACCAGTCGTGGGCAAAGTAGGTACAGACCACAAAGGGGATGGTGGAGAGGTACAGGAGGTCAGCCACGGCAAGGTTGATCACATAGACCCCCAAAGAGCCTGCTGAGCGGCCCGCCACCCTGCCAGAGGCCACCACCACTGTGTAGATGTTCCCCACCATCCCAGTGAGGCACATGATCAGCAGCACTGCACCCAGTGGCCCTGTGACCGGGCTGTCCCCTCCCAGGATGCTACTGCTGTCATCCCCACCACTGCTTTCCTCCAAGAAGCTGCCACCCTCGGGATCCTCTCCAGGCCTTGTGCTGATGGGGGAAGAATCACAAGACATCTTTGGGTAGGGCAAGCAAGAGCAATTCAGGCTGTCAGTTCCTTCCCTCTGCCTTCCCCCCTCTCGCTGTTATGGGACACGTCTAGCCTTAACACGAGAGGGAAGAATGGTGGAAGTTCATCAGACATAGGGTACTCCAGAGATGTCTACTCCTCACCTCCAGACACGCAGTCCATTTTCCAGATCTTGTTCGTCGCAAGCTCTGTCCAGTAGTTTTCCTTAACCACCAAAGGGCTGAAAAGGGGACACCTCCCTCCCCTTCAAGATGGATAGGTGCAAAATAACCTCTGCCAGCCAGGAGGAAACGTCTCTGGTCTTCCCCAGCTCCTTGCTTGCTGTTTCTCCAGCACTCGCTGGGCCCAAGGAAACCAGCAGACTCGGTGGAAAAATGGATTTTTCCTCCCGGGTCTATGTCCTCTCTGCTTAGATAGATTCTGGAGAGGTGGGCTCTCCCCCCCTGAACCAGCCCCTGGAGAGTCGCCTTGCCCACTGCATTGAGGAATGTGTCTGACTCACAGTTTCACACACTGGTGCGAACGCAGTCCTGGATTATATTGGGCTCTTAGCCACTAGCTGAGGAGCCATGCTGGCTCCCTCCTCTTTCTTGCAGACATGCTCCTTCTTCCCCAGTGCCTTCCTCCACCTTCCTCCAGCTCCCTCTTCCTTCTCATTCTTTTTTTTTCCCATTTCCCGTTACAGTGTATTCCTTATTTGAAAGAGGAGATAACTAAAAGACAAGACTCCCTAACGCAGCAGTGGGTGGAAAGCATCGCACTGTGGCTTTAGAAGGGAAACAAGGGCCAGCCCTGAAAATGCAATAGGCAGGGAGCTGCCACACTGCTCTCCTTGCCCCTTAGCCACACCAGGCTGAGAGGGCCTGTTCCCCACTCCTTTCCAAGGACATCAGGAGCCTTTGAGGTGTAGGTAATTAACATAGCCCCCAGGTTTGCAAGCAAGCCCACCAGATGCCAGGACATCTCACATTTACTACGACCAGGCCCTGCTCCACCTTTGTTCCTCAGATAGCAGCAAGCTCCTAGAGACTCAAAGGGTTGGATATTTTAGACCCGCTCTTTCTTCTCTCTCCCCAAAGAGCATCCTCCTCCTCTAAGCCTTCCCCCTACTTCCCTCAGACTCCCAAGACCTGCTGCATTGCCCCAGAGCAGAAGTTTGTTAGGTAGGCAGTATTGCCTTCTAGTGGGGCATCACTGCATGACACCCGTGCCACCACACTTCTGTGCCCAGCACTATCCTGCTCTTTGCCCCCATCTGAGCCTCATTCATCTCAGGAAACAGACACAGTGGGACAGAATTTGCAGAGCAGAGACAGATGTGCACGTTACCAAACATGCTCTGCTGTTGTTTCTCAGGGGTTTCCAGGCCACTCCAGCCATGCTCTTTTGTATCCTCAGTGTATTAGCTTCGTTGTGGCCGAGTTAAGTGCCTCCACTCATCTCCAGCCGCAATAACTCGGCAGCAAACAGGAGAAGGAAGCATCCCACTGGTACTGCCCTCACTGCAGTAGGACCCAAGCACCTTCCCAAGCAATGTGCTGCATGGAACAGCAAAAGCTTCAGTATGACTATGCCACAGGCATGGGTGTACGGCACATACAGCATTGATGGGGAGAACTTCAGAGCTCAGAGATAACCTCTGGGTTATCTGTATGAAATCTTAGTGTGGTTGGGTCACGCTCTCTACTCTTCTTCCCAGAGAACTGAATATGCAAGTTGTTTAGATGGGGCTCGAGCTTTTTTTTTTTAATTCACTGCCCCATTTTCACATTATCAGAACCAAAAGGCACTTCATTTTAGAACACAAGCTTTGTGATGGCCTTTGGTTTTTGGGACAGACATGCTCCAAATGGGGAGAGATCAGCAAACTGCAGTGAAAATTCATTTTTGGGTGGAAAGCTCCATCATGCCCTGACAGCAGGATAAGGGATGCTGCTTCTCATCCCTGAAGCTGATGGTCCCAACAGGTTGTGGTGGTCTCAGCACAGAGCTTCTCCCAGAGAAGTAGTGGAAGATGATGACTTTGCTCATTTGGCTCTGATGGGAAGATTCACAGTCCACATGCCCTGGGAAATGCAATGAAAAGCCAGAGCTCCTTGCTCTGCTTGTCTGTGCTTTTTTCCAAGAAACAACCTCATGCCTTAGCAGTTAGCAGCTCAGGTTGTTTAGGAAGTTAAAATAAATTACAATGTGATTTTTTTATTCATTTCTTTAGGACCTAATTAAAATACTGGTTGGCTCGTTAATTCCAGTTATCTCCTCTTAACACACTAGATGCCTCCTCTCACACTGCCTGTGTAAAACTGCAGACATATCAGATTGTACAGTCATCAGCAGAACTCAGCAGGTCCTTCCAGCATGGGAAACACAGCTCTCCCAGGAGACCTTTGATCATCAAGATATGAATCACGGGCTGATTTAGCAGTTAGAGCTAACTGTTACTAGAAGGACATGAACATACAGGGTTCCTGTACTACTGCATAAATTGTATGTGTATGTAATATACAATATATACACATGTAATGTATAGGGCAGAATGAAAGTGCCAGGCCTTTGATACACAGAGAGGGAGCAGAGATCCATGTATTACTAATTTCAGACACCAACCCCTATGCTCTAGTAAAGTCAACCGAGAGTCCAAAGTCTGTATCAGACACACCATAGACTGCTCTCTGACAGACCCAACCTCTCTCCGTTGGTTTGACTAGAAACTCAAACTCGACAGCTGAACTTCAGTGGCATGAATATCCCTCACAGTACCTTCCCTAGGGTAGTATTCCACCTCACACTGCTTTTTGTTATGTGCACACACACATTATCCACACACACATAAGTATATATATACACACACATTGTTTTTGAGCAGGTCCCTTAATATTCTCTGTAGCAATTGGAGGAAGGTCTCCACACAAATGTGGTCTGAAGCAGCTTTCAAGCCTACACATGGCAGGAGGTTGTTAGATTACATCTTTTAAGTGACCTTTCTCAACTACAGCTCTAACTGATCAAATACCTAGATGTTTCACATCTCTGTCACCAGCAGAGAAGCCATTTCTTGTCTCTCCTAGTCCAGCAGCCCTTGCAACCCACTGGGGCGTAGCTCCAGGCAGGCAGCTGTTTTCTTGCCTAAGGTAGGTGGCTGTCTGCAGCTTCGTGCAGGAGTGATGCTAGGTCCCATGTCCAACATCGCAAGTGCCAAGTTTTCAAGGCCCAATTGACAGGCGAGGCCTGCCAGTGTCCAGTCAGATCACAGCAATTTAACAGTGACGGGTTGCACTGAGGATTCAGACTCACAAAGTCTTGCACTTGAAAGGAAGCAGCTTAATTTGGTCCCCAGAACAAAGTGGAACGTCTATGGAGAAAAAAAGTGCTTCAAAGGGTGCTTCAAGAGCACCGTGTTTCTCTGATGTCGATCTCCTCTCCTCTCCTGACAGCCCACCCAACAGGACCAGGTAGAGTTGATTCGTAGCGAGGTTGCCACATGGCTTCCTAGGACTTAAACTTGAAGTAGGCTTCAACTGTAGTGGAGGAAAAAGGTGGTGCATTAGGGCAATACCCTGAACCAGAGTGGCAGAAGGGGAAAGAAACAGTATCCAGGCACTTACTGGCATATTCCTGTGGTGTCATGGCCTGGTTGATGATGCTAGTGAAGGCTGCAATCCAGTCCAGCTGGTCAGTCTCCGTCTCACAGGTGAAGAGGTATTCGCGGTCGGGGGTGACAATGGTGAGGCCATAGTGCCACGAGAAGTTGCCCTGTGTCCCCAAAGGCAATCCCTTCTGGACGCTGTAGCCATTCTCTCTGCTGCCCACAAACACCTCACCCTTAGCAAATGCATCCTGCATACCAGGAGGGAAAGAGAGGGGGTTTATGGAATGCCAGAAGAACCAGGGAATAATAGCAGTGAGGACGAAGGATGTAGCAGCAAAAAAGATTTGAAGGTGGTCTTGGGATTCAGAAGAGCAAGGAGGCCATGCCCAAAGGCAGCAGTGGAAAGGAAAATTTAAGAGTGTAGATGTCAAGAGGTCTGAGAGAGGAACTGCTGCCCTGAGGAACCCCCCATGTCACTCTCCTCCCCATCACCACTTTTACACCGCTGCCCTCCCTGTCCGCATTGCCTGCAGGCAGTGAAAGACACACAGAAAGCATGGGATGAACAGTGGGATGGAAAGGGGAAAACGTAGAGTCCATTCAGAGCAGCTGGGGAACCTTCAAGCCTCTTTGACCCTGCCCTCAGCAATGTTGCCCGCAGCTGCCAGGGGTCAGATCTCCTCCTCACCAAAGGGTCCTTGAAGTACATGAGCCTGCGGTGATCCAGCGTGAACCAGCGCTTCTTAAAAGCCTCTCTCTGCTGTGAAGGGAAGAGGTGACATATGTAAGGGGACAGTGCCCTCTGCTGCGAGACATGTGAATGGATACCCAAAATTCATCCCCACAGCTTGAACCAAGCCCTTGCCTTAACAGCAACCTCCTCCTCACCCTTTCTGAGCTGATGAGAGGGAGGATCAGTACTGGGTTTTTCAGTCCCAACTACTGTCCCCAACTCATGGATTTCTATGAAGGACCCCAGAGTTGAGACAGGAGAAATCTAGACGCTAAATACCTGTAAAGTCAGGCACACACAGACACATGCAGACAGATCTGTTGTTCTGGGAGAAAGCAGGGACTCTGGCTTCATCTGCTTTCACATGTGTCCTTCCCCTTCCTTTTATTCTCCCCTCCCTTGGTGCACACACACTGTTCCCACGGGTGTCTAAAGATTCAGGGGGGAATGGGGAAACAGCAGGAGAAAAACATTGAAGTAGGGAAGGTAAGGGGCTCTCTGTGAGGTCCCTGTTAGATTTTTTTTTTTTCTCCCACAGCAGCTCACCTTGGGACCAGTCTTCTCCATGTATCCCTCCTTCAGGAAGTTTCTTGTCAACCGATTTTTAATCTGACAAAAAGGCAAGAGTAACATTCACTTTTCTTTGTTTCTTTGCTATTAACTTTCGCCCCCGACCCTTCCTTCTATTCCCCCAAATTCAGCCGCCTTTTAAATTCATGTTTGCAGAACTGTTAGCCAGGAGTTACTTCTGCCTTCAAAGTGCCAGAAACAGCAGACAGCAGTTGTTCTCTGGCCATCACAGGCCCTTTTACACACACTTTCTCATCCCCCTATCTAAGCACTGCAATTTCCACTTCTGCACCCAGGGATCTAATAGTAACTAATGGGCTCTTTTATCGCATAACCGATGAACCAGCAGGAGACTCAGCACTGCACTCTAGTGCTGCCTTACCTCATTATCACTGGCAATGGGAAATGCTACCTTCAGGTAATGGAACTGCACGGAGCGAATGGCATTGAACCAGTCCACTACCTCCTGAGAAAGGAAAAGGACAGGACAGAAAGCTGAGCCGGAGCAACAGTGAGCCGCCTGAATTCACCCAGCTGCACCCAGCCCTATGTTAACTACAAACGCAGACAGTTCTCCATCCCCAGCACCTACAGCATCTCCTTCACACACAAACAGAGCCAGCACGGCTGCCCCATGCACCGCATGCACAGGCAGCACATCTGCACATCTTCTACGGCAGCTCCTCCCACACAAACCACCTCAGCCAGTGCTCCTGCCCTGCTCCCTGCAGCAAAACTCTCGCACAGACACACAAACACAGAGCCAGAACCCCCACCTTGTTACCTACAGCAACTCATATACACACACACCCCCCGTCCTAGCCATGCTTCAGACTATTTAACAGCAGCAGCTTCTTGAACCACCTCAATTGCTTTGCAGTGTTTGATGCTAAAACAAGATACCTTTCCACTTTCATGGTAGACAAATATATTCCGGGTCTTGTTGTCTTTAAGATAGGTGATCTGCAGGCCATTGGGGTTCCCAATCTTCACTGGCTGGAATGTAGCATTGATAACATCTATTTTAACGCTGATTTTGGGTTCTTTGGCCTGAGAACAGAACGGCATTGGTCATGCATGAGCAATCCCAGTGAGAAAGAGACCTGAGCCGACTTAGCGGTGTAAGGCAGGGTCAGAGGCTGTTAGAAGGTAATAACTGCTCCTTCCCAGCAAAAGTGTTGTAGCACACGGTCCCTTCACTGTGTGGTGTGCTTAAGCCCAAACAGTGGCCCAGCCCCTCCAATTTAGATTTGAGCCATGGCTACTATGGAACTGCCAGTGAGTCACTAAAAGTGCATCTGACTTTACAGCTGAGTCACTCTAAAGGCTACCTGGCCCCAAAAGGAGAGACCCCACTCCTGCTCCTCCTTATCCCAAGCCATTCCCTCCCTTGCAACAGTATCCTAGCGCTTGCCCCATTCATTTCAGGGAGATCAACTAGGAGAAGAGTAGCCCTCCTCAAAACAAACCAAACAACAGGGCTTTGCCGACTTGGCTCACAGTGGGGTGAGGCTGTTTCCAGGGATGGTGCAGGATTACATAGCCAGGCAAATGGATAAGGGTGAAGTGAATGATAAGCCCTTTTATCAGCAGTGATGTGGAAAATGTGCCCCTGAGAGTAGGAAGGGGACCCCTCCCCTCAGTGCCACGTTTCTATTATCACCGCTGGCCTGGGATGAGCAAGTCAACCTCAGAAACACACACAGGAAATAGAAATGTCTCCGTAACCCTGCTGCCCTGGGTGGGAGCTGACCACCATAACTCACATCCTGCTTGGTGAAATACTTCAGACATCCCTCTCTCTCAGACAAAAGGAACTTGCGGGGTAGGAACTGTCCGTTGTCTCGGCCTCGCTTCCAGAGGATGCCTTCCTTCACCCCTAGGAGCAGAAAGGCCACTTTTTAGAGCATTTGCCCACAGGCACGGTAGGCATCAGAGAGCTGCATGTAGCTTGGGGTCCCAGCCACACTTCTGGGCTAAAGCACGTGATGGACTATTGCTGAGAACAAACACCTGAGAAGGAGAGGTCTCACCTCTTGATTTACAGCTGAAGATGGTGGTGTTCCTGGGCTTGCAGACCAGATAAAGAGTCACCAAAAGCCATTCCCAGATGCTTCCCACCTCCTAGTCTGGCTCCCACTAATGCCTCTGACAGCATGAGAGCGTCTCTCCAGTGAACATCAGAGTCCTGGCCCATGCAAACCCTGGTGTGGGACCAGAAGTCTTCTCACTTGACTCTGCAGGCCCTTGGGCTCCAGCGCCTTGTGTCACAGCAATGGAAGTGACATTTCAGAGACAACTGCTGTGGTTGGAGCGGGTGGCATGCAGCAGGACAGAAATTCCTTACTGCAGAGGTCTGGCTCCACCAAGACAACAAATGTCTGTGAAAAATGCCAGCTGGTAATACCAAGCTTGGAAGCAACCCATGGCAGTGCTAACAACCACTGCCCACGGTTTAAACTTCCCCAAAACAATGCCCTGTAAGGACTAGCTGTGTTCTCAGGACTACATGTGGGATTTGCAACCCTGACACTATGAGCTTTCTCCTCACGGTGCTCAAAAGCTTCCAGCGAAGGCAACAGGCAGGATATTTTGATGTTCTGCTCTTACCATCAGAATATGGCAGCTGTTTTCCCGGCTCGGTGAACTCTTTGCGTTCATACTTGGCCCGTATCCACTGTTCTCTCAGCACTCTGCAGGGAGAGGTGACAGGTAGCTCAGAAACGAACTAGAGGAACCCAGACCTGGCCCTTTCCCCTTTTCTTCCTTATGCAGCAACTTACTGGCAGTCGTTGTAGGTTGGCTGGTAATAGTAAATAGGGATGTGAGCTTCGTATGTGGCTTTAGTCACAGCATTCCCATGCTTGGCCAGAAACTGCAGGGTGAGACAGAGAGTTAGTGCCTTCCCGTTGATGCAGACTCATGCTGGGCTTTTTTTTGTTCCTGGCCCACTACAGGGCTTAGATGCACACTGAGCTCTGATGGAGCATTCTCTTTTCTGCCGATTGCAACATCCCAGCAAAGTCTGGCTATGGAAAGGTGGGTCTCAAAGGTCTTGTCTACTCTCAGAAGTTACACTAATTGCACCTGAATCAACAGAATGCCATAAATGTCATTTCCGTGGGGCTGGGTGCACACATATTTGGTGGATTTGCCGCCGTGTCCCACATCTCCAGGGAGATCAAGTTCAATGACAGCTCTGCAATGCCATCCTGGAGGACATTCCAAACCTCTTTGCTCCTCTCCAAAAAAGCAGCGAGATACAGATTATTTTCTTTGGATCTCTGGAAAATTTTTTCAGTCCCCTGAAGATTAATGGATTGAAGGGGGTGTAACAGGGAGAAGTCAAGTTCCCATAAATGCCATTTTTCTCAAGAGATCACATTATATCTGGAAACTCTCCTCGGAGCATGGATTTGCCCAAGATTTTCCCCTTGGACTGCTGAAACCAAGAGGAGACATTGAAGCTGGACGGTGCTGGTGAGTGGGAAATGAGTGATCTGAAGCAACAAAGACCCCGAGCCTTGGCAAGATACATTGCAAGATCTCTGCATTTGCCATAAAGTAACAGGACACAGGGAGACACATAAGGCAAGTGCATCATCCCTCTCCCAGTGGGTATCACTTCAGTATCCAGAGCGTGAGCAGCAAAGGGGACTATGTATCAGATTAAATCTCCAACTACGTGACACCAGAGGACCAATTTTCCCAGGACATATTAGTGTATGGCCTAGACCCAACCCACCTGACATACGAGTGGGGATAAAGATCTCACCTCCACCTGAGCATCATCCCAGTGGTCCATCTTCAGGGATTTGACTTTGCTGATGCTAGGGATGTTGCGGTGAATTCCCGAGCAGCTGAGGCATATAAAGACACCCAAAGTAGAGGATGCCCAGTCAGGATCTGAGGGTATAAAAAAGGGTATGACTAGAGGTGGTAAATTCCCCTGGAAGACATGCCTCAACTGAGAACATAGTCCAGAGAAAGAGAGAGCTGGGTGACCCCAGTTTCATCTAAGCTGGTTAATTAACACCCAAGGTACAGGCAGGAAAAAGCATAGCTATTAGTCCCTCATTGCCCCTGCTTCAACCACTTCATCTGAATCTCTGTTGACCTGAACCTTGAAAAACTGCAAAGTGCTCTGCGAAGTCCCTCTGCATAAAGGGTCACCCAAGATGAAACTGAAACCACCTCTGGGAAAAGACTCAACAGAGCAACCCCCCAACAGTATTTAGCTCTGGAAGTGGAAACCAGCCTTGAGTCCAAAATTCTCCAGGGAGAATTTAAGAAGGTAAAATGGTACTAATTAGCCCAGTCTTAATTTGGCTTGGGTGGTACACTCCACATGCCCCTTTTACCAGTTGTATGATGGCTTTTTTTAGCAGCGCCTGTAGGACCTCAAACTGGAGACCCTTGCAAGAGGGCGAGCCCTTCAGTAAAAGAAATCTCTGAGGCGCCTGTGGCAGGTTGTCAGTTCGTAGCTGAGTCATGGAGGAGACAATGCCCTCCTGAATCATGCCTTCTTTCTGAAGCAGTTTGGATTTCACCAGGAGCTTTCCTGTCAGGTCCTGACTGGGCATGACCTTGATTTGTATTTGAGATCTGACACAACTGCAACCCACTGTGCTGCTGCTCCACCGCCCTTGCTCATCTGGCACTACCGTGTCCCTGTCCTTCCCACCAGCGCTGTGGCAGCATCTCCTTCCTTCTGCCTTGCCAGCCTCCAGAGACAGGAAGCAAATATCCAGAGACAGCAATGCCTCTCCTCCCTCTCTGCCCCAGGCTCCTCTGCAGATGGCCAGCACCAAGCCGCTGCTAGAGACCAGCCCCAGCCCCCTGCTTCTGACTCTTCCTCCAGCAGCCCTTGAGGACTCACCTGGCTTCCCACAGTCTGCACACAAAGAGTTTTCCGCTCTTCTCCACACCTCCTTCAGAGCCTTCATGCTCCTTTCGTTGCCTCCAGCCATCATGTCCTTATGCTTATCCCTCTGGGCAGGGCAGGGCCGAGAGGGCAGTTGCCCGCACCTTCTGCACCTGTGGGCCAACCCTCTGGGTGGCCCAAGGGAGAAGGAGCCACCAGAGAGCCAGAAGCTCTTTGCTGACGGAAGGAAAATGGGAAGGCAGGAAAAGCCGTGAAGTTAATGGAAGGAGTGCGGAGGCCTGACGGTGCACCTGAGTCGGCTGAACGCAGGCAGGGACGAAGGGGCTGGAGGCTGAAGTGCACCCAGACTGTGAGTGAGGAGGAGGAGGAGGAGACCTGCCCCATGGGCGTGGAGGGAAGTGCAGCAATTAACCACAGAACTGGTTTTTCCGCATTTCTGCTGGTGAAAGGACAGGCCAGGAAAAGAGCCTAACCAGTGAGAGAGCTGATAAAGGCCAGGCGGCCAGTGGACCACTGGCCACCAGGCAATGTCAGGGCTTGTCACGCTCTGTGGGCTGGACCAGTGGCCGCCAAGCAATGTCAAGGCTTGTCACACTCTGTGGGCTGGGGGTGGTGGCTTTGGCTGCCTCCGTTGCTCTTTGGGAGCTTCCACCAACGTCAGCTGGCCACCACGCAAGCATTACACCCACTTTTAGGGTGAGGACTAGAGGGCAAGGAAGGTTCAAGAGTTCAGCCAAAGTGACTCAAGCCAGCAGCCAAGATGGCAGTCCCGGTGCCCCCACTCACTCATGCTGGAACCTCTCTCCACCATCAACTGCAGGCAGCATGGCTGCTCAGCCAGGTCCTGCACCTTGAAGACTCAAGTGTCACAGCCATCCCTGCACTTGCCTCCCTGGGCTAAGAGCAGCACAGGTGACACCGATACCAAGCAGTGATGATAGCTTGATACAAGCTCTCAGACCTTTATTGAAGAAATGCAGATGTTAAATATTTGGAAGAATAACCTTTATTAAAGAGACACAGATATAAGACACTTGGAGGAGTGGCAGGTCTCAGGGTGAGAGACTGGGTGCCAGGCTGGCCACAAAAGCCTTCTTCCAGGAAGGAGGTAAAGAGGAGCTGGAGGCACCCAAGCCTGGAGGAGCCCCATGCTCGCCCCAAGCTGGATGCCAGGGCTGACAGCAAACACCTGCAAGGTCCACCACAGCAACTTCTCTCCCCTGGTCCCAGCCTAGGGAGAAAAAGCACACTAGGAGCAGGTGAGGGGACACACACAGGCATCACACACGGCTGGGACAAGAGGACCCCATCACCAGCCCCACTCTGCTCCTTCACATCACCCTACAGCCCAGGCAGTGGCCCCAGCATGCTCTCTCTGCACCCCACAGCCCACCGCCGGTGATGTTCAGGGTCCCCTCGCACCCTAGGGCCACTCCGCCCTCAGCCCAACAGCGTCAAGGACCACCCCGTTGGGGACCCCATGAGAAAATCAGCCCCTCAGCCCCCTTCACCCTAGGCCCGGCGGCACAAAATGGCGGGC
The DNA here is from genome assembly GCA_025774025.1 of Xenus cinereus. Taxonomy (NCBI): domain Eukaryota; kingdom Metazoa; phylum Chordata; class Aves; order Charadriiformes; family Scolopacidae; genus Xenus; species Xenus cinereus. The sequence continues at coordinate 55,847,973 of JAOXJK010000001.1, read as the reverse complement.
GGGGC
>JAOXJK010000001.1:55818537-55847868 GCA_025774025.1 Xenus cinereus | reverse complement strand
GTTGCCCAGAGAAGTTGTGGCGGCCCCATCCCGGGAGGTGTTCAAGGCCAGGCTGGAGGGGGCTTTGAGCAACCGGGTCTGGTGGGAGGTGTCCCTGCCCAGGGCAGGGGGGTTGGAACTGGACTTTGAGGTTCTTTCCAACTGGAACCATTCTATGATATGATTGTATGTAGTATTGGCCATGGACCAGTCTTGTCATTATCTCCCTTGGACTAACTCTATCCTTAAGAAATGTATTGACCTAGTCCATACATCAGATTTGATCTTCTTGGGAAGTTTCTTGAAGTTTCAAGTGAGAACTGATAAAGCCAAGTTCTCTTAACAGTTCAGATTGGAAAGCTGGACCTTTTAGAAAATGAAAATTTTATCAGCCTTTGTATTTCTAGCTCCAAGAAGGTTGCCCTCCACCCCAGTTTCTAGCATCAGAAGATGGCACTCAAAGTCCACACTAATTACATTTGAACAGTGACAGGACTTTTTAGTACAGTTAATTAGAATGTTGGGGATGCGAAGGCTGGGGACAGCCTTGGCTTCAGTGACCATGAGATGATGGAGTTCAGGATCCTGCATAGAAGAAGCAGGGCAATAAGTAGGACTGCAACCCTGGACTTTGGGAGAGCTAACTTTGGCCTCTTCAAAGATCTACTTTGAGGAATCCCATGGGTTAGGGCTCTAGAAGGTAGGGGGGGTCCAAGAGAGCTGGTTCGTATTCAAGCACCACTTCCTCCAAGCTCAAGATCAGTGCATCCCTATGAATAAGAAAGAAATCAAGAAAAGGAGGCAGGAGACCTGCATAGATGAGCAAGGAGCTTCTGGAAAATTCAGGTGGAAGAAGGAAGTTTACAGAATGTGGGAAAAGGGACTGGATACTTGGGCAGAATATAGGAACATTGTCAGAGTATGCAGAGATGCAATGAGGAAGGCTCGTTCAATCTGGCAAGGGATGTCAAGGACAGTAAGAAGGGCTGCTTCAAGTACAGCTCATTCTGGATGTTAGGCATGTGGAGGAAAAGAAGGTTATTGGGAGTGGTCAACATGGATTTACCAAGAGGAAATTATGCTCGACCAATCTGATAGCCTTGTATGATGGCATTATTGGCTGGGTAAATGAGGGGAGAGCAGTGGATGCTGTCTACCTCGACTTTAGCAAGGCTTTTGACACTGTCTCCCATAACATCATCATAGGTGAGCTTAGGAAGCGTGGGTTAGATGAGTGGACAGTGAGGTGAATTGAGAACTGACTGAACGGCAGAGCTCAGAGGGTTGTGATCAGTGGCGCAGAGTCCAGTTGGAGACCTATAAATAGTGGTGTTCCCCAGGGATCGCTGCTGGGTCCAATCTTATTCAATATCAGTGACCTGGATGAGGGGGAAGAGCGTACACTCAGGATGTTTTCTGATGACACAAAGCTGGGAGGGGTGATTGACACACCAGAAGGCTGTGCTGCTGTTCAGTGGCACCTGGGCAGGCTGTAGAGTTGGGCAGAGAAGAACCTAATGAAGTTCAACAAGGGCAAGTGTAGGTTCCTGCACTTGGGGAGGAGTAACCCCATGTACTGGTACAGGTTAGGGATTAACCTGCTGGAGAGCAGCTCTGTGGAGAAGGACCTGAGAGTCCTGGAGGACAAGTGGACCATGAGCCAGCAGTGTGCCCTTGTAGCCAAGTGACGTAGATTTCATACATCCTCATGGAGCTTTGGGATTCACGTTTCCAAATTCCCTTTGTAATCTAAATAACAAAAGTATTCTTAAAAAATGCTATCAAGTAGTTCTTTCAGGGCTTTTACCTCTCCTACTCCGTCAGATTTATAGAAGTTTATGAAAATTCTCTGGTAACCTGAAAGTAAGCTTCTCACCAGGTAATCACAGCATAGCAAGTATTTGTTGAGAACATTTTAGTAGTAAAGAGTCGATTACCAGAAGCCTGTGACCTGAAAATCAGACAGGTAGAGAAGAAAACATTGTATCCTTTTAAAGACAATTCAAATGTTGAATAGAAAAGGGTTAGATTCAAATGACCAAGCGAAAAGTGCTCAGTGCTCTTTTTCGGTAACATTTTGGTTTTGTTCTTCTTTTAAAAAAGGTGAAAAGAGATTTGAGTGCCCGGAATGTTCTAAAAGGTTTATGCGAAGTGACCATCTCTCAAAACATGTCAAAACTCATCAGAACAAGAAGGGTGGTGGAACGGCCCTTGCTATTGTTACCTCAGGAGAACTGGACTCTTCAGTTACTGAGGTTCTTGGTTCTCCAAGAATTGTCACTGTTGCTGCCATTTCTCAAGATTCAAACCCAGCAACCCCTAATGTTTCAACAAACATGGAAGAATTCTGAAAGGATCATTTATATGGATGCCTAGTGCTGCACTTAAGTTTACATACCTTTCAGGATATGGAAGTGAGCTGGTAAAGTGGATTACAGAGCAGGAAATCATGTTTTCAGTCGTGACTTCTGTAAAGTGTTCCAGGCTGGAGGGTCAGCACGGGAAGTGTACACCGGTGCAACAAGACAAAAATTTCAAAAATACAAACAGCGCAAATTGATGTACTGGATAAACAGATGGGGGAATATTATTTCCATACTGTACTTTTTTAGTTATATGTCTGTATGTCATGTAATGATTTTAAATGAACTTTCCCCCTCCCCTATTTTAGCATTGTATGTTAACATGTTTATAAAATCAGATAATATCAATGTAAAACAGGGTGGAGCTTGACTGGGATTAATATCATTTGATGAAGGTACTTTGTTTTTAAAATAAATTTGTAATATTTTCATGAGAACATCATTTTCCCATAAGGCGCAGCAAAGCCTGCTGAATAATCGTGGAAATATTTTAGGGTTTTGCTCAGTCCATAGAACACGTCAGTTGATTTTGGCCGTCTTTTCTCAAGTTTTGGAATGACTCATATAGCAGCTGGATGATGCACGCTGCAAAGTGGTTCTGAGGTGGACCTCAGATTAATGTTGACCACTACATTATAGTAGTGTGTATAAATGACAATCAGTGAGTTCTAATTCCTCTCTTTGTTTGGAGAGCTAAGGTGATGTAGAATTAGTGTATAGTGTAGGAAAGATAAACCCATAGAAAGATATTAATGTAAGATTTTACAAAAGTAACGGTATCTTTATGTAGGATGAAAAATGAATATGGCAGCTTTTGTGTCAGTTTTTGGTATTTCATTATATTTTAAAACATCCGTGGTCCATTTCTAACTTGTAGGTAACATGAATCATAAAAACTCGATCTTAAGTGTTTAAGTGTTTTAATTTTGTTAGAATTCATGGAAATTAATCAGACAATTGAGTGTTGTAGCTCATTCTCCAGTATCTTCTCTCTGTAAATACTAGTTATTATATTGTGGTTAATGTGCGGAGTTCTTTATGCTTTGACTTAATAGCCAAAGAAAAGAATTAATTATCACATTTTAACCAAAAAAAAGGTATTGACAGTAAACATTTTCTCTCTTTTCCCCTAAATATTACTGTCTTTATTTTCTCTTGAAGGTTAATATGTGGGCTGGTAATAAATATCTGTAACCCATCAAGTCTTACGTTGAGCCTCCAACCACAAAACAAACTGGGGAAAGAGGAATATAGCTATCTTTTTATTACACAACTTTTGATTTCAAAGGTTTGGTTACGTTTTCAGATGTGCCAGTTTAATAGGAATATAGAGGAAATAAAAAACAGCGACAATAAAAACAAACTGCATTTTGTATGTGAAAACTCCAGTACGTACAAGGAGGAAAGATGGCCAAATATTTCATACTCAGGATTTTTAATTACTTCCCATACGTATAAATATAGCCTTTTACACATACAGTCATTTGGTAATAATTCTCATGACCATTTTTAAAAAAAAATTTATACACCAAAATATTTTTAATGTAACTAAAGGAAGTACAGTGCAAGAAGGATAAATTTTGTTTCTTTTTTTTCTCTGAAAATTACAAAAGAAAGAATGTGTTTGGTAGCTGTTAGTTTGAGAGACATAACAGGTACCTTTTGCATTCCCTCACGAAACATATACTTCTCATCTGAATACTTTATCAATCTTGTGGTGTTATCTGTATTTTTGAAGCAAGAGAAATACCAATCATTGTTTACACTGTGTACACTTTAGGCCAGCCCTTTGTAGCAAAATATTAAGCTGAAGGTATTTTATACTTTCAGTTTACATAAAAAGCTTTGAGATTAAAGAAAAACAATTTTACACTGTGGTTATAAATTTCAAGTTTCTTAAAGCTTTTGTAGACTTGTAACAGAGTCTTTAAATTTTAGTTGGGTTTTGTACATTATTTTGTATATTTTATTTAAAGTACTCTTAACTGATGTATCTGGATTTAAAACATCAGAATCAATTAGATGTTACATTTAATACAGATGAACGTTAGGTAGTATTAACTGTTAATTTTATTATATAGGAAATGAAACGTCAAATATATATTTTATCATTAAGCTTCACAATCAGTGCTATAAATTTCTTTATGCAAAGAAAAAAATTTCCTAATGTTAATACCATGTTTCCTAGAAAATAACAATTTTTGTAAACTGAAGTTACGAGCATTCTGCACAACCATTTCATACCTAATTTTTTCATGCATACTTATGTATGCAGATAGGAAACTGAAGTAATTTTTAATCTGCAATGAATCCCTATTATAGATGTATCAAACCCTAAATCTGGTCGGCTTCATAGCATCTCAAGTACATTAACTTGCGTTAGCAGGTGCACATGTTACCGCTGGAATTAGAAACATTTTGACAGTCTGTTCTGCATACCATTCGGAATCCACTTTTCTGTCTTAAAAGGATCGTAAATTTCAATGTCCTTTATTTGACTCAGTGGGATATAGCTGTTGTAAGTAATAGGGCACAGATGTGCAGTAGTATCTTGTTTAATGGCATTTCACTGTTCATTCCCTTTGCCACTGTTAAAAATTTTGCTTTATTGTAATTATCAGTGCAAAGTGTATTTACCATGGTAGAACTCCAGTGTTAGAATAGTTTTTTTCTTACAATATACTTTCTTTGGTTAGGTTCGTGTATGTGTTGCCGATTACATTAGAAATTGGTGTTAAGTCATTATTTATCACATTCTTTCACGAGAGCAGTAATAAAAGTGTGTAATCTAGGAGAAAAAGTTAATTTGTCAAAGTTAGGTAAGCATGATGTTTAGGTCCTATTTTTCAATTTTATAACTGTTTTATTGCAACAATATTTGTATTTAAGTCTTCATTTTAATGCCTTGTGGTGTTTTTTTATGCATGTCACTGAATTGTCATCCCGCAAGAATTGATGTGCAGCATAGGGTATTAAATCTACATAATGATTTTGAAACAGAAAAATAGTTGATGGTAAAAATGTAAATGTTTTGCAAAAAATTCCTTATAAAAAAGTTTTGTAGTAATATTTCACTTGTAAATTTTTCTAAAAAAAATGGAAAAGGAAAAAAATGAGAGTAACGTTTCCCCACATCTAGAATTTAGAAATTCATTCTGCCAGCAAAGCCTGTGAGGCATTAATTTGACACTTTTACAATGCTGATTTGTATAATTTTTTGGTGGGTTTGGAACTAAAATCGTGTACAAGTTGTTGCCTGCAATAACAATTTGCAAGTAACCTATTAAAATTCCCTTGAGTTTAAAAGGTTTCTTCATTTAATTACTTACGATATAAAGCAGCGATAAATTATGTTTGAGTGATAATCTGTTCATCAAGAAGAACGCTAGAAAGCAAATGCTTCTCAATGGGGAAAGGTTGGCAGCAGCTTCTGGATTTGTGTAATTAAGACCTGTACTTGCTGGTCAGCGTTTCCCAACTGGCAGGCTCCCAGCAGGGAATTAAACCAGCAGATTCGAGCTCAGCATGAATTCTGGGGGATTTGTTCAGCTCTTGGGAACGGAAGTTACGGTTATTCCTGAACCTACCGAAAGGAGTAACCAAAGGAAAAAACTTTCTAAGGTAAGGAGTGTGAACACGCACGCAAATAAATAATTAAAAGAATAAAAAAAAGGTAATTCAGTTTGAGAGAGAGAGAAATAATAGAAGTGCCGTGACGACATTGCAGACAGGGAATGAATAGAACAAATAAATGGAAACCTGAAAGTACTGACTTGAACTCATAGAAAATATGCTGAGTTTTTCTTAGTGAAATGCAAACAGGCTCTTGCATTGTGTTACGCTAAAATAACTTTGGCGCTATACTAAATTGCTAATCATAACCGTATACTAATTGTTTTAATACTAAAAAAAAAAAAAATTATGGTAAGCCTTATTTTACTTTTGCAGTGATCAAGTAGTAGTATTTCACAAAGGAAGAAACAAATATAGAATCACAGGATCTTTACGGTTGGAGAAGACCCTTAAGATCACTGAGTTCAACCATAAACCTACCACTGCCAAGTCCACCCCTAAACCATGTCTGTAAGCGCCACGTTTACACTTAATGAGACCAGTTGGTTGTTCCATCTTCCAAAAGAAGATAGAATTTAAAATTTGTGACTTCTAGCCTTGTACTCCAAGACAGAATCATCTTTCCTCTTTCCTAATTGAGACCTAAAGTCAGTTACCTTTCTTGTATGTTTGCTGAAATACCTAATTAATTTTAAGTCTCATTAACCTCTATTTGAATGCAATGATTCTAATGTCAGACAAACTTATTAACTGAAATCAAACTATGTCATAATTCAAAGTAATATGTCTTTACTTGCCAACTAATATGTCTTTATTGGCCAATTCTTTGGTATTGTAGCACTGGTGTTTTTATTGTTAATAAATACATGGGGTTTTGAAGCAATTTCTAGATTACTGATAAGAGAGTAGTCCTCCATTTTTGCAGCCACCATTGTTCATTATCAGAAAATGTAACAAAATCTAACATAAGGACATTAAGGATGAATATGCATGTTGCATTTTACCCTTTTAGTCCTTTAAATGTGATCATTTTACTCTGTGAAAGATAAAGTATAACACTGGATTGAGTCATTTCTTCTGCAACTTTAGATTCAGTATCATTGCTATAATTTTCTGAAATCATATTTTATACATTTATTATGTTAGCTTAATTTTATGTCCAGGTAAGTAGCAAATACCAGGGTGGTTTTTTTCTATATGTGATATTCATATTGAAATTTTGCTGTCGCCTTCACTTCCTTATGCTTTCCGCATCCCTGCTTCCCATTCCTTTTCCTTTCCCCAGAGCTACTTGCATCGTTTCCCGACATCCAGCTTGATTGGTGATGGAATCGGCTGATGTGAATGTCGCTGAAGGCGCTTTCTTCAGGTAAGCTGGTCAATAAACCACCCTGAGTGGGGGATTTGGCTCCATGTGCCCATTCCATAATGCAAGTTACTAGAAATGGTGAAAGCTCCCTCCTTGTGGTGGTTGTCCCACCATTTCCTGGTGGACAATAAGTTGACCATGAGACAGCAATGTGCCCTTGTGGGCAAGAAAGCCAATGGTCTCCTAGGGTGCGTTATAAAGAGCGTGGCCAGCAGGTCGAGGGAGGTCATCCTCCCCCTCTGCTCTGCCCTGGTGAGGCCACATCTGGAGTTCTGTGTTCAGTTCTGGGCTCCCCTGTCAAGGACAGGGAACTACTGGAGACAGTCCAGCAGAGTGAATGGAGCACCTCTTAAAAGGAAAGGCTAAGAAACCTGGGTCTGTTTAGCCTGAAAAGAGAAGACTAAGAGGGGACCTCATCAATAAACATCTAAAGGGCGGGTGTCAAGAGGATGGAATCAGGCTCTTCTCAGTGGTGCCTGGTGACAGGACAAGGGGCAATGATTGCAAACTGGAACACAGGAAGTTCCATCTGAACATTGAAGAAAAACTTCATTACTTTGAGGGTAACAGAGCACTGGAACAAGCTGCCCAGAGAGGGTGTGGAGTATCCTGCTCTGGAGATATGCGTTCCTGTCCAGCCTGCTCTGGGTGACCCTGCTTGGGCAGGGGGGGGTTGGACTAGATGATCTCAGAAGGTCCCTTCCAGCCCCTACTATTCTGTGATTTTGCAGTGGAGTTGCCTGTGTCTTCTCTAGAAGTGTTTGGGATAGAAAATGTATAACCTGCAAAGGATTTTTTAACAGGCTCTGATACTTGAGAATTGTTCAAGTGAAATGTTTCTTCAAATCACTCCACTAGCATTGCTGAGATATTTTTCTGTCTGGTTTTATTTTAGTTTGTTGGGTGGGTTTTTGGTTGTTTTTTTTTAGCAAGGATCGAAAATTACCTATTTCTGAATTACCAGATCAAGGACCATAGGCATTTCTTTGTCTTTTAGCAGCAGCAAAGTGCAATGTCAGATTCACAAGATGTAGATTCCAACCTTTACCTATCGTTTATTCTTTTACTAATGGAAAATGGCTAGCCTTCAACTATTTAACAATTTCTTAAAGTAATGGGGTTTGACACGACTTTTTCATTTAAAAAAAAAACAAAAACAAACCACAAAAATTTTGTCAACTTTTAGAGTTTCCCCTAGGAAGAAACGCTTCTGTTCTAAAATTAAGTGCATTGGAGACCATAAATTTTCAGAGGTTTCTTTACCAGCAATACATTTTACAGCATTTCTAGAATTTTTCACTTTCTTGCATCTGTCGCCTGTGCTGTATCCTCGCCTAGATTTCCATTAAGACCTCTTTTACTGCATTCTTAAATGCTGTAGCTTTTATATCTTAATAATCTCCTGCTTCTTGCTAAAACCATTGCAGAAACACATAGACTGGACAAAAGAAGTACTCTGTCTCAAATATTTATATTGGAAAACTCTTTTGGAAAGTTGAAGGAGGTCTCTGTTCCATCCCCACATGTTGTGGAAGCATAGCCCAGGGCAGAGTTTAAAATGGAGTACAAAGTTGCAGGGCAGGGGGTGTTTCTCAAAAAATGTGCTGCTGGTCTGAAATTCTGTTGTGTTAGCTTTTAAGCTGTTTTAAGCTCACTGCATAGCTTTGTGTCACTTGTGTATATATAGTCTAAGGGAAAGTCTTGGGACAAATTCCAGGAAGAACCCAATCTCAAAGCTGGCTGAACTTTTGGTGTTGACACATTTGTCAAAGTTTTGGAAGATTTTTAAAGCAACAAAAAAGAAGCATTAAGAGAAGCATGGTCTCTGTAGACCAAGACACATTCTGATTTTCAAAAAAACGTACTTGAATTAATGAGGTACTGATTCATGGCTCAATTTTCTCACTTAAACTGCTGCTGATAGGCAAGGTGTGTGTCTGCTAAGTGATGCATACGCGTCTTTCAGGAGTTGCCTCAAAGATTCTTGAGTTGGTCCATCAACAAGTTTATAAAACACTATCTTCTTTCTAACTCCTTTTAATCAGTTCTACTTGGGTCTTACAAATACACATCCTCTACTTACACTTTTAAAAAAATCCAATAAACTAATATATAAAATTACAAAGGTAGGTGGAAAAAAGCCAAGAAAGTGAAAGCCAAACCAAGTGAATTAATGTTTTCTAGGCATGTATTTTATTTTTATCCTGCTGCTATTTTTACTTAGGCACGCCAGATTTTCATCACCTTCTTTTGTCAGTTCCTAACAGAAAACTTCCATAACTAGATGTGAAAGAAGTGTTTATTTAGAGGAAAAAAGGTAGCTAGAGCATAACCAGGATTCTGGTTGGTGTACCTTTTCCCCCTAAAGTCTAAGTTTTTTGTGGACAGCTGTCATTAAAGCGTACTGCTGTTGGTAAAGAAAAGAAGTCAAAATAACTGAAGGAGGCAAGAATTACTTGAGAGTGGGATGAGAGGGATGATAAAGTATCTAATTAGCGGGGAAAAAAAAGGTGGTATAAAAGAGTACATTAAAAAACAGGAGACTACAAAACAGGAACAAACCTGAATGGGATCTAAAATGGTAACAGAGGAGTAGGAAAAGTGGTAGTTCCCACTAGAAGGAGGTGGAGAATATGCAGGATTGTCCCTTTACAAATACACATTTTTTAATGCTTTTGACTTTTGAAACAACACTAGCCATGCACATGTTACGGGCAGCTTCTTTCTGTCTTGATGAGCAGCAGAAGTTGCTGAGTACTCAATAGACTCACTACTGAAAGTTCTTTAAAAGTGGAAATCCTTATTAGTGTTTATTTTTCTAAACTGCTGGATTTGCAGACACAGTGGAATAGATTAAAAGTAGAGTCCCCAGGGAGCTGTGCATGGACATAGTAAACATCAATCATCCTTGATCTGTTACCATCTGTTTACATTAAGACAAGCAATCAGTTTTACAGGCTATCATAAAACAGAAAGATTTTTCTACTTACATAGAAAAAAATTGAATTCCATCAGCTTTTTTCCCCTCGTCTTTTATAGCAGAGTGAAACTACACAGAACCCAAGTCAGTACCCTTGATGGAATAAAAATACTGTGGTTTAAACAGTAAGAGTTTAAGATGTGAAAGAGCAATACATTTAAGCTCCCGCTCTTAAATATGGACAGAACTGATTTCACTGTCTTCCAACAGCAACTTACTGAAAAAGTTCAAATGATGTAATTCAGATGTGTTATGGTCAATATGGCTTTCGCATTAAACACAATCCACACTACCATGTTAACCTTTACAGATTTCACTTCTGTTGAACTAAATGCCTGAAACCACTCCTGAAACTAATATTGAAACCTTTGGGTAGCCTTCTCTTTTTGCACTTCAAGCTTTGGAAACTAGTTTGCCATTGTGGATCGCCTAGAAACCACTCTGATTGCTATTTATTATTGCTCTTTAGCCAGTAATAAGGTATGATTGTACCTTTGTTCTTCCTTTGGTTACAGCTGTTCGATAGCCTCTATCTGTTTGTTTTACCAGTTTACTGTTACCACACTGTTAAAATAAAATTTCTTAGTCTTTTAAGAACTCTATTTTGTATTAGATTGTTATCTAATTAACTGGCAATAGTCAACTGATCAGCCAGTAGCATGCATTTGAAGAGTAGAGAGCTGGAGAGCCATGGAGTGTGTAACAAGCCAATATGTAAAGAGGCATTACCTGCAAAAATGCTGAATTTAATCCTGTGTTTATTTGATTTCTTCCATTCTTTAAAGTTCTGCACATGAAAAAAAAATGCAGGAAAAAAAAATATCATTGTCCTTGGTCTTGAGAAGGTGTCTAGAAAATACAGAGGAACTCATGCAGAGAAAAAAAGTTGGCTGAGACAAGTACTGCAACCAACGCCTGCCAGTTAGAGAGCAATGATATGTTGAGGAAAATCAAAAGTGAAATTTATTGGGGAAAATGAGAACAGATTTCAAATGTGTCACAGGTTCAGAGAAGGAATTTTGGGGGATTACCTTTTTGTCATATTGAAGAAATGAAAATTTATGTATCGCAATAATCTGTACGAATCCCGTCATTTAAATGACTTCACAGAATGTCGCATGTCATCCCTCAGCAGAAGTAACTAGCCAAAACTTTCCACAAAGATTCTTCAAGCAGGAGTTATAATGAGGATCAGAAAATGACTTTTTGAAGGTGCCAACCCTTTGCATTTCAGAGAAAAAAAGCTTCTATTCAACTACTTCACTGAGATCTTAGGGATCGATATCTATTTCTTGTACATCTAGTCAACTGTCACCTGATGTCCCTCAAGACTTAAGATTATGATTTCAAATTGCTGTTGAATTTGTCTGTTAATCATCTGTTAATTACTCTTCTAACTGGCCAACTAAGAGATTCAAATATCCAGTCTACATCCCTTGTTGAATGTGTCTATTCCTGGCTGCAACAGCTACCTACAAAATTTACATTTAAGCTTTCAACCGGACTCTTGCTGAATTGCACTGTTAGAAAACCTGCTTCTTTGCTGAGCATTTGAGGCAATATTTAAAGAAACTAAAAGAATAAGAGTAAGGCGTATAAAACTCGAGGACAGTTTATGTCAGTCACTGAGGTTATAGAAGATGACAGTAAGATACTTAGGGTCAATCTTTATGATTTTTAGCCCTCATTTACTGGTAGAAATATTTTATTTTTGTTAAAGAAAATCGCACTTGGTTTTCCTCCAAGGACATGGGGAAATTACTTGCCTTCAATAGATAGATAGGTAGAAAGATAGATGAGACTCTTTCACCAGGGCCCATTTAAGCTTGTAGACTGCTCTGGATGTGACCCAAGAGGCAGGTTTGTTTGTCTGCAAGGAAGACTTGAAAAACCCCTGCACTTATACCAGGACATCTATTTTCTGTGCTGCTTTGTGATCCCAGAAAAGAAGCAGATCAAGCCTGGCAGCGCGGAGCTCTATTGCCCAGATCGATGGCTCCAAAGAGACAGAAGTTGAAAGAAAAAAAAGAGTTCTCTTGCTGTTTCATTGAGAAAGGTGGAAAGTGCTCTAAAAGGTGGTTACGTGCTAAATGTCGACCAAATGAAGCCTGAAAAGGAAACAGATGGGACTGGCGGAGAGAGCCAAACTCCGAGCCCTAGCAACAGCGCTGAACTCCAGCCGGCCCCCCCAGAGGGGTAAGTAATCCCCTTTTCTCACAATATAAGGACAAAGAAAAAGAAAAGAAACCAGGGGAAGAAATGGAACGTCCCCTGTGCTGCAGAAGACCGAGAGGAAATTTCATCAAGGAGCGCTACAGTTTCTTGCACAAAGTGAGAAGGTGAGCCAGCCCCAGAGGTCTGTCAGGCAGCAGCCTGGCACGCCGTGGATGGCTGTCATTAGGCACTACCTCGCTGTTTCTGCTCAGCTTTCCAGAGAGCTTTACACGTGGTAGAGCAGGGCTCTGCGTAGTCAGAGCTTTGCCCAGCTGCAGGTACTGGTTTCTAGGGTGTGTTGATAGTCGACTCAACTCATAGTCACCGTTTGTCCTAGATGCGACCCGTTTTTCTTGAAAAAACTCCATGATCGTAGAGCTCTTCTAGTTGCCCGTACCAGGAGCATGGACATATTTTATAAGGGGGTTGTTCCGTTAGTCATATGGGAGAAAACAACTTTTTCTGAGATGAGTTGCCATCTACAGAGGTGCTCTTCAGTTTGGCTGACCAGCAAGTTGGCTGGCCACCATGGGCTCGTAGAGGAATGAGCGGCCTGTAAGGGCCAAACTGAGGAAAATTCCGAGAGAAACCTGTCATACGCCAAATAAAGCTGGCTTTCTTCACAGCTGACATAATGGATGTTTTTCTCAAACATCTACAGATTTTTTCCTTTCACTGGAACATATATTCTGCGAACGTCTGTATTTGGTTTGTGCTTAATCAGATACAATCGGGCACCTCGAGCAGCTGTGAAGTTGGGAAAGCAAACACTAGTGACCTGTTTCTTCTTCCTTCTGCAAAAAAAAAGCCAACCAAGGAGCCGTTTGAAATCGCGATAGGAAATATTTATTATGCAGCGAGCGTAGCTTCAGAAAGCAGCCGTCCCCGCACCGCTGCGTAAGAGGCACTTGCTTTTCGCATATCTGAGAGCTGCCCAAATGAAGTCACGACATTCGCGACGCTTCCCTTCGAGCCACTGTCCTTGTGTCCTCGTGTCCCTCTCCCTTTTTGGGGAGCGGGACGTGGCGGGACGTGTCCCGGGGGACGCGGGGCGGCGCTGGGCCCCGACCGGGACCGGGAGGTTTGCGGGCTGTCTGGTTTCTCACCGCTCCCATCCGCCGGGCTGCCCTGGCATCCCCAGGGCGCGCTGGGGAGCGAGCTGGGCAGACAGCAAACAGTTAATTTAGGGCAGATTTAATTAAACTTATTTCCGAGGGAGGATGCTGAGGTAGAGACCCGTATTTCGTATATTCCCGGCGGGGGAGGGGGGGATGACGATGTCTAGAATGTTTCTCCGTAAGGAGCCGGTGCTGTCAATGATCCCGGATTCCTTCAAATCCGGCCGCGCCACCTGCCTCCTCCCCCGCCCCCTCCCGCGGCGCCATCCGGTGTTATGAGGCGGCCTTGAGGGGCGGCGGGTGGTGAGTTTTGATGAGGAGAGGGGTTGGTGAGGCTGGGCGAGCCCCGGGGCGGGGGGGGAAAGAGGCATCTCCTGGTCAGGGGGTCGCTAAAAACCGGGGGGTGTCTCTATTGCTGCCGGTAGGGAGTACCTGACCGGCTTCCACAAGCGGAAGGTGGAGCGGAGGAAAGCGGCGCTGGAGGAGATCAAGCGAAAGCTAAAGGAGGAGCAGAGGAAGATGAAGGAGGAGGTACCCCCCCACAGACATCCTCTGTGACCCTTAATGGGAGAAGGGTATCCCCCTCCTTCCCGCCATGGCGGGCGAGGAGCGGGACAGGCCGCGGGGAGCAGGCCGCGGGGCAGGAGGGGTCTTCGGGCTTCCCCTGCCCCACTTGCAGGGAGGACGGGCGGCTGGAGGGACAGAGGCGCCTCAGTGACCTGTTTCCATCCCTCAGCGGCACCAGGAGTACCTGAAGATGCTGAGCGAGAGGGAGGAGGCACTCGGTAAGTGCTGGCCGGTTGCAGGCGCTGGGCCGCGGGAGGGGTGGGAGGTGGGTGCCCGTGGTCTGACACCCTTGTCTGGGTGGTAAGAGCTGGAGCAGGGGTGCTCGCACACTGTCCTACGGTGCCAGCTCCTGGCTCCTCTCGTGTCCCCCTGCGATCTGAGCAGTGATGCCTGCAGCCCTCTGGCCCTGCTGGGATGGGGGGGTCGGGTGGACAGGAAGACATCTCCAAGGTGTTACCAGGTCCCCTCTGCTGGGAGAAGGAGCTTGCCCTTCATGATCGTAGTGCCCCTCTGCTCGTTAACCCTGCATGCAAAGGCTGGGTCCTCCCCCTCAGCATGGCACTGTAGGAGAAAAATAAGTGTATCTTGGGAAAAGTTGGGCACTTTGCAGAGCAGGATTTCTTGTCTCCCCAGATGAGGCTGATGAACTGGAACACTTGGTGACATCGCGGACAGAGTCTGTGAATATTGACCACCCAAACCACATTGTAACAGTGACCACCATCAGTGACCTGGACCTCTCAGGAGCACGCCAGCTGGGACTGACCACACCTGTGGTAAAGCATCTTGCTGCTTCTCTGTATCAGCTGTAAACATTCTTGGGGCTGGCCTGGTACTCCCTCAGTATATCCAAAGACATGCAGCTGCATGGGAGCAGGAACGAAAAGGGACACTCATAACTTTACATTCCTCCACAATTTATGTTGGGCCTCTAAAGAGGAATAGATATCCTACGTGAACAGCTCACTCCAAATGTCTCTGGAATCCTTTGCTAGTCTCAGATGACCTTGTTTAAGTGAAAGGTACTACAGGAGTGGATGAGGATAATGTAGTATTTTAAAAGCTGATACAACAAAAGCAGCAAGATTTCACACTTTGTTGTGTGGACTGTCTTCAACCTCTTTCCTGTGTCCTTTCCAGGAAAAATTACTATTAGCACGAGGAGGGATTTTTCTCTCCATGATCCTGTGCTTCGACCACAAATAAGGAAACCACTCAGTTTTGGTTACAGTTGCTTTTATTCTCAAAACATATTGTAACTGAGATCTCAGATTTGTTTCATAGAGGTTTTCAGGCACTGGTTGACTTGATCCTTTTGATCTTGATGACTCATGGCTGGATTTGAGCTCTTTGGGGACGTGTTTGTATTTGCAGTTAACCTTTTATATTTATAAAGTCAACTTCTAAAATTTGAAAAGCCACTTAAAGAGATTTTAATAGTAATTTAAGAAAAAAGGTGTAACCTTTAATTCATACTTTAGGCTTCAGTTGCATGACCTTAAGATCATGCTGAAGTTTTTGGATCTTAAGGTGGATTACTGTAGGACTTACCACTGGTTGCCCCTTTCTGAGGGGCTGTGATAAGAAACCTTGAGATTTGGACAGCAAGGGATATAGAGAATCAAAAACCACTTCATCTATGACTGGATGGGCCACAAAAGAGGACGAAACCAAGAAGGCAGCGGAAACACTGGAATCACAAGATTGCCTGTTTTAATGTGTCTATAGGGATTTTTTTTTTTAATCTTCTGTTCCTTTTTTTAAGGGAAAAAGTGATGGATCAGAGGAAGAGAAAGGGGAAGAGGTGGTGAACAAGCCTGTAAGAGCCATGCCTAAGAAGTCCAGAAACCCCTTCCTGTCTGAAAAGTATGTATAAGTTTATTAAACTCTTTGCTACTGGGCTCTGGAAGCTGATCAGGGGGATCTTGTGTTCCCAGATCAGCTGTGCGGTTGCAGGGAGGGAGGGAATGCTGTGCTGCCTGGGTGCCGGTGGGCAGGAACCAGCAGAGGGCACTGGCAGAGCACAAGCCTGCCCCAAAAGCTCTGTTCTCATCACATTGATCCCTGGTGACAGCTGGAGGAGGAGGATGATGCGATGCAGGGCAGGCTTTGTCCTGAACTGTTTGCCTAGTTCTTCTCGGCAGATATTGCGGGCAAGGATGTATTGCAGGGGGCAGAGTTTGTCTCTAGGATGAGGGTCAAAAGACCTTAATGTTTAAAGCTTTGGCATTCTCCACATTTTTCAGTATCCAGGATTTACAGCTGCTTTGAGGATACAGAGAATTACTTAACTCTGTGGTGGCTGGACAGCCCACTGCTCAGAAAATTCATTTTGGTTGTTAATGCTCATTGTAGACTTGCAAGTTTTCTGCCCTGCCAGGATGACGCCCAGCCCAGTGGTGTTCCCCTGGGGCTTGCCGTGGCTAGCGTCCGTTCCCGCTGGGCCACACAGGTCTCTCCTGCTGTTGTTGTGGTCTCGCCTTGTTCCTGCAGACTCTGGTGCCCAAACATTTCTC
This sequence comes from Xenus cinereus, assembly GCA_025774025.1. Classification (NCBI taxonomy): domain Eukaryota; kingdom Metazoa; phylum Chordata; class Aves; order Charadriiformes; family Scolopacidae; genus Xenus; species Xenus cinereus. The sequence goes on along the minus strand of JAOXJK010000001.1, from coordinate 55,831,189 downwards.
TCTTCCTGCCCTGCACAGGATCTCTTCTCTTACTGCCACACTGCACATGCATAGCAAGAAAAAGACGAAAGGAAAGCGATCCCAGCGTGGGCAAGGCCCACGCAAGAAAATGCAGAAATCCAGCACGGGGCGAACCACTAAGACTCAGCGAAGGAGACTGACGGGCAAAATGGGCCGTGACCAAGATTAGCGGAGAGAGCTAGTGCTTGGACCAGCAACTGGGACAACTCTCCACATCTGGCCTGCTGCTCTTTGGGATCTCTTCATTGTGGGCAAGGGCCTTGATTTTGTTGCCCTCTGACCAACAGTGAACCCAGTTCAGCCTTTCTCTCGCCTCCTGAGTGCTCGCCGGGAGCACTAGACGGTCTACCCATTTATTTCTGCAGGGATCTCCAGCAAAGTGTCTGGGTGCCACGGAGTCTCTAAAAACTTCTGGGGGTCAGATTCTCTATTCAGCGTAACCCTCCCGTCCTCGGGCCTCCCCTTCCAGGGATGATACTTGGCTTTACCAAAGGAGAGGATCTGGGGCTGAGTGCGACGGCCATGCCGACAGGGCAATTTATGCGACTAGGAAGAGCTCTGCTTCCACTCGTGCGTCAGTGCCCAGGCATTTCTGCCGTGCAGTAAATCCTTTTTCCATGGAGACATGGCATCATCTCTTGTCTCATGTGTTTCTTCTCCAGGTCCGCGCCTGAATGCAGGGGTATTTTTATTTTGTTTTATTTTTTGGTACCTGTTGCGGGTGAAATTTGGTAACTTTGTGAATAAATCTTTGTGAAGTCATTTTGCTAAGATAAAAACCATTTGTGACTTATTTGAAGTGTAACAGCGACTCTGCTAATGCCAGTACCGGCTGGGAAGAGGGGAGATGATTTCTGTTGCTTAAAGGATATTGAAATCTGCTGGTGCTTAGGAAAGGGAATAGCTAGGAGCTATTTCTGTGGTAACACAGAACCAGCCAGAGCAGGAATGGCTCGTTCCATTGCCTGCTGAATGTGCCGATCTTAATTGCGATAGCTCAGAGGAGTATGAAATGCCCTAATGCCCTTGCTCTGTGTGTGTGGCCCTCTCTGGGGTGGGAGTGGCAGAGGCTGCCCTTTACCTCAGGGCTGCTGCAGTCAGCAGCAGTTAATTGCCTCTCTTCTTGGGACCTCAGTGTACGTTTTTTAGCATGGATGCTTTCAGCAAGGAGGGGGGAAAAAAAAAAGGGTTTGCACAGCTGAGGAATGCTGGTGGCACAACTGGGAGTGAATCCTGAGGAGGAGAGTGAGCCTAGGCAGTATTCTGGCCTCTGTCCTCCAGTATCCCTAGGAGGTGGTGACTCTTCTGTCTCTGGCAGCCAGGCCTCCTCCCTTGCCGCGTGTACTGGCAGAGAAATGATGAAAGGAGAACAGGCTTGTGTGGCCAAAACCCATACCAGAAAATTGGCAACCCGGCAATGGGCAAGTATGTAGATTTCTCATGCCAGAAATGGGAGGGGGAAGAGTAAACCGGTGCCTGAGGCTTTGTGGAGGAACATCAGAGCAACGCTGATGGCCACCAGCTGCTAAAGCAAGGGGGACCAGCCTGGTGTGAATCTCATTGCTGCTTGGAGCACGCACACGCAAACACAGAAATTCTTCGAAGCGTGTTGGGGAGGGACGTCTGATCTCAACACTGAGAGCAGCTACGCAATTTCTGCTGGTGCATGTCCTCTGGAGGGAGCTGCGTGACACATGCTTGTGTCAGGGTCCTTTTGCCACCTCCCTTTTCTCCCCTGAAAAAGGTAAATGGCAGGCAAGTGGATACCAGTGCCTTGTGTGCTTGGGCTGAGAGTCCCATCCTGAGCTGAGGCTTGGTGCTCTTGGGCACTAATTCTGAATAACCCTGGTCATCTCATGAAAGTGCAGTGTGTATGGTCTCCTCACCTCCAAAATAGCCGTGGTGATCTCTTGCTAATCTAAATCTCCCCTCTCCCTCTTTCAGTTTAAAACCATTACCCCTTGTCCTATCGCTCAACTCCCTGATAAAGAGTCCCTCCCCATCTCTCCTGTAGGCCCCGTTTGTTATTTTGCTGCCTGGTGATTTAGAAGAATCTTTTTTTTTTTTTTAGTCTGTTTTCCTGGCCCTAATAACTTCTGAGCCTTTCTCAAGTGTCAGCTGAAATCTCCGATGGCCTCTGCCATGCTCTGAAGACTTCCAGGTCCTGCTGGAAGTTGCTGTTTTCACATTAAAAAGAAAGAAAACAAAACTATGGAAAAACTAAGAATAGAACTGTTAAACCCTATAGGGCCTTAACCATCAGGATTGTTCGCTGGGCTATTGATTTCTCCATTTGATCGATTAAAGCTTTATTTTGTGATGTAAATTAGTGGCTCAGCCCCAGCCTGCTGTCTGTGCTAAGCACGGGGTGTGCAGTCGGGCTACCCCAGGGGATATTGGATCAAGGATATGAGCTCCTGGACCCAAGTTACCGTGTGAAGCATTTGCCGGACGCGTCATGGTTCATACCAGGCCGTGGCTTAAAATTTTTCTTGTTTGCTGCTTCCTCTGGTGTTTTCAAGATGGATTTGAGCATTTTGTTGGTTTGTTTTGTTGTTTTTTTTAATTCCCCTTGCTTCTCACAAACAAGTTCCAGCTGTTCAGGAGGAAGCTGCTTCCAAATCGAAGGTACCTGCAAAAATCAAGGTGCTGGTGCAGCCGCTGCTCCGAAAAGGAAAAGCAGAGACCACCCGCTCCCCCTTCCGCGGTCTCTGCCAGGGGCTTTTCACGCTTGGCTCCACAGTGAGGCCACCTCGGGCACCTGCGCCTTCCTCCCGCGAGGCTTTTTGACGTGGGCTGCCACGCTGGGGTTTTCCACACGTGATGGCTTTTGCTGGCGAGGCTGCCATTCCGCACGCACGGGGGCACGGGGAAATGTAATTGGGATTATGGAGGATCAAAACCGGACCGGGAGCCTGAAAGGTCAGACGCTTCGGGGAGGGGGGATAAAAATAGGAGGGTAGTGCAAAGGAGGCACGGCTGCAGGGTGTGCACGAGCTGTGTGGTGATCGGTGAACCGTGTTTATTGCTCTGAAGTAGCGTTTCAAGCTCGAGGCCGTGCCCAGTACAGCCCCGCTGCTGGTTCCAGCGCTGTATCCCATAAATGAGCTGGGAAAAAAGGTTACTGGGAGAGCGACGGGAACTTCTGGGGACTAACGGGGCGGAATAACTGGGGTTGTCTGGGAAAGACAAGTTTGAGGAGAGGGTGTCAAACTGCCTTCGAAACACAAAAAGTGAAATTAAACTTCTTTTAGCCCTCAGCGTGAGTGGGAAGAGAAGGAGGATGACTTGTAGCGGGAGCAATGGAGGACAGGCGTTGAGCGTGTTTCTCCAGGAGCAGCGAGGCTCGGCTGGGGCTCCTGCTCAGCGGGTAAAGCCCAGGTGAGACAAACCTCTCGGGGGAGTGCTGTGGGTAGGGGTGACCTCCCGTTGGAGCCGTGCTGGGGACACGGTGACATGGCAGATGAGGCCGCCGCTTAGGGTTCAAGTTAATTGATTGCTGGGGTGATGCCAGCGCGGGGGAGCGCTTGGGGCAGACCCTCGGCAGGCGATGGTGGTCCTGGGGAGGAAGGGCAGGCAAGAGGCCGAGGGATGAGCGGGCAAGGCGGGGGGCGTGACCCGCTGTCCCCTCCCCAGCCCCGGGGCCACCAAGCCCGGCCCGGCCCGGCCGGGTCGATCGCCCGCCGACTGACACCCGCACGTGGGTGCCATCAGCCCCGCGCCAGCGCCAGCCACTCAGAGGGCGGTATTCAAATCACTGCTGAGTGGCGGCCAATGAGAGGGGAAGGGGCGGGGGCTCTCTGCCCGCAGTTCCCACGGCCGGCTCCATTGAGGGGGGAGCTCGGCGGGCGGCGAGGTGCTGGGAGCCATAGGGAAGCTGAGGTACTGGGGGCACTGGGACGTGCTGGGAGCACTGGGTATGGCTGGCTAGATGGCTGCGTGCGTGCATGCCAGAGGCCCTGGGGATTACGGCATTATCCTGGCAGTAGTCCCCAAGGGATTTGGGGAGCAATGATTTGCCCATCAAGCAGTGGGGTGCCACGGGCTCCAGCCACGGGTGGCACTCCGTGGGCAGTGATGTTGGGGTGTTTTGTGCTGCATCCCTGGCAGATGAGTGCTTAGGCTTTTGTGTGGCTTTTGGTGTCAGTGAGTCAAGAAAACGCACCCCAATGCAAGGATGGAGGCTGCGACGTTGGCACTAGTGCAACTTCCTATATCGCAAATGAGTGCACTGACAAACAAAAGTTATAGCTTGGTTTCGGCATTGACAGTTGGTCCTGGTTGCTTTGGGGAACAGCCATAGCCTTGATCAGTTGCTATGACTCAAGTGTCCATGTTTAGGGGAGCAGTGGCATATTCACATTCCATGCTGATTTCCCGTCTTTCTATTGGTGCCTCCTCCAGACGAATTAAGTGGTTAAGTTGGTCCCTCCCAGCACAGACCACATCCTCAAATCCAAGGACTTGCTTTCAGATCCTGTGGGATAGAGGAGGTGATGGTGGGCAGGTTGCTTGTGGAAAACCAGGACAGAAGTGTGGAGCCCAGCTGTTGTGCTAGCAAATGCTTGTTGCCTCTCACAGTTTTGCAATCAACTGTCCTACAGGTCTCAGAAATTTTAGTGGCATCAACAAGTTTAGGAAAACTCTCGGTGGGTTTCAAATTTCCTAAACTGCTTATAGCTTTATAAGCAACGTAGTCAAGAAGAAAGATTTCCTTTTTGTGCCCTTTAAGAGAGCTCGAAGGAAGAAAACTTTCATCAAACAAAATAGCAGGACGTGAGCATCGTTCTCTCTGTTCACAGGGACTCCAAAATTGGGATGGTGTCAGCAGTCATTTGAGAGTGCGGTGTGGTGCCCCCTTCTAAAAGATGTCTCTGCCAGAGCATACCCTTTTATTATCTATAATTACATGGATCATACTGATGGCTTTGCACCTGGATGCCCTTTGATTCCAGTATTGCCAGCTGAGAGCAGCAAACTTCAGTCTGGGAATAACATTCCTGCTTCCACAGGAGCCTGAGGCTGGGGAACCAAAAGCTCTGGTTTTCTGCTGCTGTTCCTTCCTCCATTTCCTCCTGGCTGCTCCCGGTAGCAGCCCGTCAGCCAAAGAGCCTCATCCCTGCTATGGACAATGTCTGGTTCGGTAGATGATGTGCCCTGCATGAACTTTGAAGCCAACATATTTGCAAAGAGCTTGTGCCAGCACTGTTTCCGAGCCGCAGGAGCTCACCAGCATGCTATCCAGGTGAGCTCCTCCATCCCACCTGGAGGCTATGAATACTTCATTGAAGGGTCCTTTGTTCCACGATGGGAGTCCATGTGCCTTTGTAGAGATGGAAATTCCTAACACAAAGGCTTAGCCGGGCTTTCTAGATGTCTTTGGGGGAAGGCTGCATGGGGAGCGAGTCTTCCCAGGCATGGGAATCCACCATTTAGCTGTGCCCAGACCCAAGCTGGGAGCCACCTTAGCTGGGAAGGGCTGGACACCGGGTACAAGGGGCTGAATAGATCCTGGAAGGGAAAGCTACAATGAGGGAAGGGGGGACTGGCAGAGTAGGGACCCACCCTGAATTAATCTCTGCTTGATGCCTCCTGGCATTTACAGCCTGCCTCACCAAAAATGTGGTCCTGGCGGATGTCCCTGTGGCCCCAGGCTGTTGCCTTAGGGCTGGGGCTGAGTCCTGTCCCTGGGGCAGCTGCAACAACCTGTTCCCACAGGGGAAAGCAGGAGGGGGATAAATCTCACAGGATGTTGGGTTCCGGATACCTTGATCCAACACCGTCCTTAGGTGCAGGGCTGGACTCACAAGCCGCTTGGTTGCCCCTGACCGGGCGACAGCCGGTTTCATGTTCACGGAGGGTTTCGTGTTGTTCGCCGTCCTCCAGGAGCGACTGGCCTGGAATGATGAAATAGTAATGAGCCTCCTGCTCTCTTTCTCGCCCTCTCCCTCTCTCCCCCTGGCCCCGGGCCCTCTAAGGTTACCTCAGCCCTTCACCCACGATCTGCTCAGAGCCATCGCCTCTGAACGAATCCCAGGGCGGGCGAGATGCTGGAGGGAAGGCGGCGCGGACAGCCACAGCTCCCCCGGAGCCTCCCCCCCTGCTGCTCATAAGCCCTGCAGGTAATGGGGCTGGGGAGAATGCTAAGACACCTACAAGCTCTGACAGATAGAGGCAGGGGCTGGGGCTACAGCCTTCTCTGCAAAAATCACCCTCCCTCTTGGCTCCGTTGCCTCTCTTTCGGCTATCCGAGTGGCGAAGGAGAGCGGCTGCCAGCAGCATCAAGGCGGACGTGAGGGGGGGCGGTTTCCCTGATCCCTCATCCATGCGCGCTGTCTCTGGGATGCCTGCAGCACTCAACATCAAATAGGATGATGCTGGGCCTATCTGACCTCCTGAAGTAGAAGAAAAATCTCAGCAGCGGGCTGGGAGAGGCATCAAGAGCCCCAGAGGCCAGTCTGCTCTCGGAGGAGGCAGAAGCAGCAGGCATTTCCGAAGGGCGGCCTTCCTCCTCATCCCTGACACGCTGACAGCGCCATTGCATCCCCTTCTTCCTCGCAGGACCATGCCGTGGAGGTCTCAGGGTGCAATGCCGGCAGCGACGCAGACCCAGGTGGGCCCTGGGACGCCCTCCACATTTTAGCCCCCCAGTGCGAGGTATACGTGTGCGTGGGCCCAGCGGAGGAGACGGAGCGGTGAGTACCAGCCGGGGGCCGCGCTGCCCCAACGAGCCCCCTCAGTGGGAAGAGTGGAGGAGGGGGAGCAGGAAGCCAAGCAGGGAGAAATCAGATGCCTTCTCCCTGGTGATCTGCACACCGGTGTCTGGGAAAAAGGGCTGAGCAACCCCCACGCTGTGCCCTCTAACTGGGTTCCTCGTGGCTGTCACAGAAGAGGCCAGGGGGCCACCAAAAGAGTCTCCTTCCTCCTTATTGCCTCTACAGTGAGGCTGGTGGTCCCAGGATGGGCTCTGTCAGCCTCTGCCCATCCAGTAGAGAGAGAGACAGTTTGGCTTGGGCTGCTGGTGCTGCCACCCACCCTTGAACTCTGCGGGCTGTGCTGACCACCAGCTGTCCTCTCTCCCTGCCCCACAGCTGGCACGAGAGCAGGGGATATCCCCCGCTCAGCCCCGGAGCTGAGGGTGAGCACAGAGAAACGGGCACCGACCCCAGCGCCTGTGCCGAAGCCAACTCTGCACTTGCCAGGGTGAGATGGGGATCTCTTGTGGTTTGGGTTATTTTGGTCTCCCCAGCCCCCTCAGCCCTTCAGTGCCGCTTCTGCTGGGTGCATTCAGAAGGTCTTGAGATGCAAAGGGGGATCAGCTGAGACTGTTAGTCCCCACAAAAGGAGGCTCTCTCCCTAAAGAGCAAGAGATCTGCTTTTGGATCTTCTAAGTGGACTTGCCTATGTTGTTTCTTGCCATGCCCATTGATGTTGGGCTGGGGTCATCTTATGCTCACCCAGCTTCTCTCCTGGTTCCTTTTTACCAGCAACTTTGGGCTGAACGGGCTGTAACTTCTCATGTATCCTCTTACCTCCTTCCAGCCCACAAAAGCTACTGGTCCCCATTGCAGAGATCTGCCCTATCTTGTCTCCCAGGACGGGGAAATGACCCGGCTGTGGGACAACACTGTGGGATCAGGCAAACGGGACATGATGAGCTACGCGGGTCACAAGGAGGACGTGTGGCTGCGAGCCCCACAGGCAGACAGATCCAGGTGGGCTCAGCCCATTCCCTCTGGATCCTGGGTGAGAACTGAGGGCCAGGGCTTTAGGAAAGAAATCTGCCCACCGAAAGCAGGTACACTTGATTTGCTCCCGTGTGAGATCCTATCTCTGGTTTGCTTTCTACCCGGGGGTCTCTGAGGTTCACAGCAGAATCTCTATTTAGATTTAGTATCTCTTTACCCAGTTCTGGTCCCAGGAGGGATTCAACAACCTCTGCAGGCACTATGCAAATGCCCAGAGTCTGTGAGATGGCATCTCTGTGTGTGCTGACTATGAATCGTGGGTCTTGGGGGTGTTCTCTGCATGGTCTGGCATGCCCTTGGCTCACAGCGCTGTGTCCCAGAGCTCCCACCCTGCCTGGAGGGAGTCTGGGTTTTATCTCTGCCCTCCTGGACCGTTTCTAGCTCTCCTCCGAAGACCTGCTTTGCTGTGGACGTGGTGGCATCCCGCGTTGCTCGTGCCTCCCCCAGTAACGGCCTTCTCCCCGTCCCAGAGCGCCGTCCCACCAGCCAGAAGCCCGAGGAGAGCTGGCCAAAGCACCACATAGAGAGCGGCTATTTCTCCCTGGAGCACCGGAAAAACGACCCTCCCTGGGCATCCACCCCACCGCGTGCCCCCAGCAGCTCCTCGCTGGCCCACAGTGACCGAGTGGGCAGCGGCGGGCGCCTCACTAGCTCCCAGGTTCGGGAGCCCCGTGGGCACCCCAGTAGTGTGGGCACGGAGGGGCGGCACGGGCTGGAGAGGCAGGAGTACACGGTGCTGGCAGACCTGCCCAAGCCCAAGCGCCTCGGCCAGCGGGATGCTGTTGACCGCTGCGGCTCCCGCACACTCAGCCCCGGCCGGGTGGAGGTGGAGAAGATATTTGGCTGCGAGCGCAGGTGAGAAGCAAAGGGTCTCTGCAGTGGTCAGAGGAGGGGAGATTGACCCCCTGTGCTGTTGTGGGGGGGCCCTTACCTCCAGAATTGCCACACCATCTAGCCCTGATGGCAAAGCTCAGCTTTCAGCTGTGCTTAAATTTCCCTTAAAGCCAGGGCTGGGTTTGGGCTCAGTGATTCCTGACTTGGGGAGCTCCACCATTGTGGCATGCAAGCAGCTGAGGCCATTGGAACGGTAGAGTGAAGCTGCACTCTTGGAAGTAGAAGGAGCAGCCCACCCTCTCCATCCTTACAGTCACCTCCTGAAAGCTGCAGGATGTGCTATAGAGGAGGGCAAGCCACAGAAAGGGGGAAGGAAAGAGAAGATCCCCGTTCCCAGCCTCAGTGGCTCTGCAGGGATCCAGGCTCCACTGTAGAAGCTGCTCAGGAAAGGACAGAGGATACAAAGAAGTACCCAGTGCTGGGTCTTGGCTGGAGAAGCAAAAGTAGCACCAGTGTCGGGGCAGGAGGGGATGTAAATGGGGACCAGGAGAGTGTCCTGGGCAGGTGGGTGTTATGTGAAGGACCAGATAGAGGGAAGCTTAAGAAATAATGTGAAAAAGACATGGGTGAGACAGCAGGACAGGAACACTGGTGTGGTTGAAGCGACGGGGAAAGGGAGAGGCTGCAGCACACACAGTGTCTGGGGCAGGCAGGGGTCTGCAAAGGCTTAGGTGGAGCAGGGTCTGCAGGGGCTCTGCTGCCGAGCTGAGCCTGGTGGCAGCCGGACAAACTATGTGTGTCTACAGGAAATCGGAGACCCTGGAGGCCTTCCAGGCCCTGGAGGAGGGCCGCGTGGAGCGGCTCGATGGCAAGACCCCAGTGCCACCCAGCAAAGGCCGTGTAGTTCGGAGGCAGTCCAGCCCCAGCCTGCCCAAGGAGGTGAGGCTTGGCTGTGCAGCGGGACCCCATCCCAACTCCCCAAGCTGGGTTGCTTTTCCCTGCCGCATTCTCCTCTGTTTCTGCCATGTGCTTCTCCCTTCCATTTCCCTGCTCCCCCTTCCCTCTATTCCCAGCCCTCCCCCGGCTGTGGACTGGGACTCTTGGCTCTTAAATGGCAGCAGCCTATTCACCCTGTGGGTGCAAGAGCTTCTCTTCAGTACAGGCTGGCTCTGTGTGCAGGGATGCAGTTGCTCTCTGGGCAACTATTCAACCAAACCGTCTCCCAGCCCTAATTCTATCTTCTCACTCACCTGCACTTATTTTTTTTTGAAGAGGACTCTTTGCTCTCCCCTATATCCCCAGGGCCAGCGGCTCACCTGGCACCTCGAGCAGCGCAGTAGAGACCCCAAAGAGACCCTGCGTTCCCCCAGCCCAGCTCGGCACCCCGAGAAGACCAGCAGGAACCGTGGGGATCCTCCGCGCTCTGCCAGTCCCAGCTGGCTGCTGGAGAGAGGCAGCCGAAGCCCACGCTCTGTAAGCCCAGCCCGCCGGTCGGAGAGGAGGGCAGGGGAGCCCGTGAGCCCTCCTTGGCGCTCAGAGAAAAGCTGGAAGAGCCAAGGGGAACCCGCCCGTCCCCCAAACTCGGAGAGGGGCCGAGCCAGCTGGCAGGCAGGGGTTACGGGGCAAGCCCCGGAGAGGAAGAGCCGAGGGGACTCCCTGCACCCCACAGGCCTCAGGAAGGGCTTGGATAACAGCGGGCTGAGCCGAGCAGGGGCACCGCTGCGGTCCCTCAGTCCTGGGAGGCATACGGAGAGCACATGGAGAAGCCAAAAGGAGACCTCCCCTTCTGGCCCAGTGCGGGGAGCAGAGAGACAACGGGTGAAGCTGGGGGAGCCACCGCACCTCGGGGGGCCCAGGAAGCCATCTGAATGCGGCTGGCAGAGCCTCCGGGAAAAAATGCCACCCTCCCACCCCGGGAAAGGTGCCAGCAGTGACTGGAAAGGCAGAGGCAAGCCCCTGCGCCCCATGAGCCCAACGCGACCACAAGAGCACGACTGGAGGAGCCAGGGGGATGCCCACCAACCACAGGTGTGGGAGAAGGACTGGAAGCGCCAAGAGAAGCCCGTGTGCCATGCAGACTTGATGCGCCAGCTGGAAAGGGATTGGAAAAGCCCTGCTAGATGTTTGGATGTAGGACTACGGCCGGATGACAGCTGGAAAAGACCTGAGAGTCCAGCACAGCAGCTGGAGGATGACTGGAAGGGTCCCAAGCACACCCAAGACACAAACAACCCAGAGAAGCCATTGGAAAGTGACTGGGGGAACAAGAAGCTTCTTGTTTACCACGTGAGTACAGCAGGAGCCAGAACTGATAGGGACCCTGCCAGGTGTAAAACTGGCAAGGACCAGAGTGGGTGAGTCTCCTGGGTTGCAATTCTGGTGCACCCTGGCTCCCCGCATCCTCTGCTTCTCCAGGGGAGCTACACTGCCTGCCTGGCACTGGGAGGAGGGAGGATGCTTCCACCCCTGGCCCTCACCGGGAGACAAATGCTCAGATCTGGAATACCAAGGTGAGGACTAAACCCTCACTCTTCCTTTCTGCCCCTGCAGCCCCAGCTGGGTGGAGGTGCCTTCGCACCGCAAAGCAGCGCTGGCTCCTCGGGAAGCTCGCAGCCACGTTCAAGTGCCAGTGAGAAGCACAACAAGGTAGGGGCCAGGCCCTGGGAATGGTGAGGAAGGGCAGCTGCTCTCACTGGAGGTCACTGCAAGCAGCACCTGGGTCTCCAGCACTTGATCTGGGCAGGCTCAGCATGGTGTTGCCTTCCCGTGGCCTCCTGGGTACCATGCTCACTAACACCCACCTATCCTTCATCCTTTGGCCATTTCTCAGGTGGGGAAACTGAGGCACGGAGCCCTTTTTTAAAGACAGAGAGGGGTAAGCAGTAGATGTGGGACAAAAACCTCAGCACAGCTGCTTTCTTTCCCTTTATTATTGCCCGGTGCCGTGATGGCACCGAGGGTTTTACAGGGATGAAGTGGGCTTTAGTGGCATGAAATAAGATATGGTCAATCGTGTTGGCATTCCTGGGATACCAAAAATGGCGTGAGAGTAGCTTTGGAGGGCTGCAGAAAGTGTTTTGGGCACCCGTGTAGCTGGCAGCTGTGCCCAAGTCCCTGCCTCCGTCCCTTTCGGTGCGCGTCAGTTGTCTGGGCCAGGTTGTCCCCTGCTAGGGCCTGGCTTTGTGCTTCATACAAGGACAAGCTGCAGCTGGGCAGGAGGCTCCCAAAGGCCTCTGAAACTCAAAACGCGTGACATCCCTTGCCTCAGTTTCCCTGCCCCAGGCCAGAGAGGAGCCCAAAGCCCTGAGATCCCCCTGCACAACTGGGGCTGGTTCACACCACCTATCCCAGGTTTCTTCCGTGCAAGAAGTGTGGCATCAGTGTAATTAGTGGAGCCTGGCATTTCGTGGTGCGTAGCCCCCTGACCCTTTTTCCTTGGGACCCCCTCTAAGCAATTCCCCCTCCCGGTGCCAGCTGGCTTTCCTGGGGTACCGGGGACCCCCCTCCAGCCCTGCTACCACCTCTGCTAAGGCTGCAAAACGCTGCTTTAGGGGTTCATTGGGGAGGGGGGGATGGGGATAAAACCGAGCAGCTTCAGGAGCGAAGGTGAGGACCCTGCTCCGTGCACACACAGGACGGGACTGCCGAAAAATCACTGCCCGTAAAAAAAAAAAAATAAAAAAAAATCCCCCGCCTGAAAGAAAGCCCTGCCCGGGGAAGGGCTGGGCTGCCGGCGGTCCCTTCCTGGGGCAAGCAGCGGCTCAGCCCGTCCCTCCCTGGGCTTCAACTTTGCCCGGGCCAGCGGGGAGGGAAGGGGGCGCGGCTCAGCCCCAGCATCGCCCCTCTCCCGTCCCGTCCCGTCCCCGGGGCCGGCCCCCCCTTTCCGTCCGGCCCGGCGGCCTCGCCCGCCCCGGCGGCTCCATTGGCTGCGGGCGGCCGGGGCGGTGGCGGCTGGTTGCCATTGGCCTGCCCGGGCCCTCCCAGGAAGTTTGGGGGGGGGGAGGAAAGAAAAGTTTTTGTGGGGGTGGGTTTTTGTGGATTTTTTTTTT
>JAOXJK010000001.1:55806715-55818269 GCA_025774025.1 Xenus cinereus | reverse complement strand
GGTTTGGGGAGGGAGGGGAGTCCTCAACCCGGCCGCTCTCATCCCCCTCTGCCGGGCCTTGGGGTGCCCGGCGGGACCCCGCGGGGCGGGGAGGGGGCGGTGGGGCTGTCAGCCGACGCTCCCCCCGGGGTCCCTCCGCTGCCTGCCACCGCCGGTCCCCGGGGGACTCTGCCCCCGGCGGTTGCTCGGAGCTGTTGGCTGAGGCTCGGTGCAACCCTTCCCCATCACCGCCGGGCTCCCCTCCTGGGCTCGCCCTGGCCGCTCGGTGGAGTCGCTTCATTAGCCTCACTTAGCGGTGGGCACCACCCCACCTCCATAGACAGCGCTAAGGCTGTGTGTCAGCGTGGACTGGGCTGAGGCCTGCTGAGCTCGCTGCACTGATGACCGCAATCGGATGCGAAATCTGCATTCCCCCCCCCCCCGTGGACGTGGGGAAGCTCCTGCTCCCTGTGGGAACCAGATGCGGTTTTGGGGTAGGGAGTGTCCCTCCCTGGGGGCAAACCTTCCTCGGTACAGATGTTTGCCGGCCCAGAGAGGGAGGGTGTTGGGCAGAGTGGGGTAACGGAGGTGACAGACCAGGCTGTGCCCGCCGGCGTTTCACACGGGGGCAGTGGGAAAGGGAGAGCCTCTCGCCCGGTTGCTTTTGCAGCACGTACAGATTTAGGAGCTGCATGTGTGCTCCAGCCTGGCAGCGGTCTTGCTTTCACCAAACCCGAGCTGGAGTGGTTTTGCTTTGTGTTTTGGCCTGAGGCCCATGCCTTGCAGCGCGGGTTCCCTTTTTGGAGGAGAGGAGATATTGCACTTTCCGGGAGGCCGAGCCCCTCGCACAATCTCTCAGAGGTGAGAGGAAGCAGCGCGGCTCTGAGGAGCTTTTGGGAGCTGGGAGAGCGGGAGGCACGGTGATGGCAGAGGCTGGCGATGGAAAGAGCACACCTGACCATCCCGTCCCTCCCCTTGGCCACCAAGCTTTCTCAGCCTGCTTCAGCCTCTTCTCCTCCACTTCTCCATCCTGGCGCCTCCGTACCACCCAGGAGCCATTCTTTCAATCCCACCCCATCCCCTTTCCTTCTTTGGTGTTTACATTCTTCAGATACTTGCAGGCTGTTATCACCTCCCCTGTAGCCCTTCTTCAGCCAGAGCAGGCAGCTGCCTCTCCTTAACCTGCTGTTGTAAGCCAGTCCTTCCAGACGTCACCTATGTCCCCGGCTGCTTGGGACCCTCTCTGGTGCCTCTACCAGGCAGTGCTGAACATAGAACTGTGGTGGCTATGGATGCACCCAGGCAAAATTGCTGCTGCCGCTGCCTCCCGAGCCGAAGCCTCACCATCCACAGCCCCGAGCTGCGCTGCAGGGCCACGCATTTTGCCGGAGGTGCATCCTGCCTCATCCTTGCACCCGGATCTCTCCCAGCAGTTCAGCTTCCCTGCACGTTTCCTCCTCCCGCTGCCGGGATGTTTCCTCTGGACAAGGGGGGGGTTGGTTCCCGAGCTCTTTAATGCTGGGTGAGGAAGCTGGATTTGGTTGTGGGGAGGGGGGAGAAAAGTGGCTTTGATTGCTTTGTGCATCAACTGGTGCCTCGTCCTACAGTACGGGCCCCACTATGGCAAGAATAGTTCAAAGCCATCTCCAGAGCTGTGGCTCTGCAGCTGGGGGTGGCAGGGAAAACAGGAGCCTTGTGCAATTCGCCCGCTTGGGAGAAGCCATCCAGGGGGATTTTCTGGCCCCAGCACTGAGTCAGGGACGGCAGTTCTGGCAGGACTTTACGCTGGTTTTTCCCAGCAGCATAATTAATGTTCATCATTTTGGCACCTAATGCTTTGGCATTGCAAATCCTCAATCAGGCGAGACCCAGCTGATCCGTACAAGAGCCCTAGCCGGGAATCCTTTTGCTCCCTCTCTCCCTATGTTGTTTTTCTGCCGCCGCGGAGCCTGCCCGGCTCTCTTCTGCCGAGCGCACGTGCGTCCCAGGAGGGGGGGAGGCTGTGCTTTGACGTTTCGCCTCCTTTCCTTCCCTCCCGCCGCTCCCAGTTTGGAGCCGGAGCTGAAGTCACTGGATTGGAAGGGATAACGGGGAAAAAGGGTGGAGCTGCTGCCACGGGGAAGGAATTCGTTTTTGGGGTGCTTTTTCAGGGCGGCAGCAGGGTCGGCAGGACATCCGGGTCCACAGGGATGGGGATGCACGTGTCCCCCTCGTCTCTCAGCCACTGGCGGCACCCATCACCTCGGTGGGAGGTGAGACATGGGAGCCCCCCTGTGCCTTTTCACTCTGGTTTCCCCTCCCTTCCCAGGTGGCTTGGGGCCACCGTCGGACACTTCTGGCCGGGCCTGAAGCTGTAGCAGCCGGTGACCCTCCCCTTGGCGGGCCTCCCCGTGCCTGCTCGAACCAATAGCTGGAGCGCCGGCACATACTGGGCTCTTGCCGCCCCATAACCTTGGGTGTAACCCAAGAGCAGCAGCTCGGGGAGGTGGAAGCAGGGAAAGGCTTGGCCTGGCTGGGCGGTCGGGGCGCTGGGTTTGCAGGGCAGCTGCAGCCAGCCGCCAGACTCATGCTGCGGGCGCGGAGCGGCCATCAGCTTGCTGAGCCACCCCTTCTTGCCAGCTCGGTCTCAAGTGGTGGTTGTGGCACTCGAGGACCGCTGGTGGGCTTCTCTGGGGCTGGCAGGTCTGGTGCAGACCACTGGGAGGTCCAGCTCTGGCACTGTCACTTCTCTCCAGCACTGCCCCACCTGGCTCAGCTGAGGAAGAAGGGTCTTCCTGGGGAGAAGAGGCGTGTGGCTGAATTATTTGGTGGTGCAACTTCTCCAGAGCCAGCAGGGTTGGGAGGAGGGACCAGCTCGAGCCTGTTTGGCTGAGGGCGAAGCCAGCGAGAGCAGTTCCCCTGAGTCAGCTCTCCGGTGCTCCACCTTGGGAAGGAGATAAACTGGTTGGGATGCCGCACCAGTGGCGTGAGGTTAGGAGGAGGCGGGGAGCGGGGGGAAATGTCTTTCTAGTACGGGGTGATCTGGGTGAAACTCTGGTCATCCTCATCTTCGGTGGCTGGGCAGGGGGCAGGCTCGGCAGCTGGAGGGAGCAGGTAGAGCTGGGTGGTAAGAGAGGAGCCCCCAGCATCTCAGAAAGGATTGAGTCTCGGAGAGGATCAAGCAGTGGTTGTGACTCTTGATTTCATCTCTACCCTGGGGCACATCGTTTAAAGGCAACGTGTTTTCACAGCTGTTAAATTGCCTCCTGTATGTTTGCGGTGAGGGCTGTTTCGTACCGAGCTGCTCGCGTCTTTAATAAATGATCGGTGGTGAAGTTACTGGAGGGACGTAGCTCTGAGGCACAGATGGCCAAGGTTTGGACAAGGCGTGTCTGGTTCTTTGTGACTTTGCCTCCGTCTCCGAGCCAAGCAGTGCAGCTCTCCAGCACTCCCTTCTGCCTGCTCTCTTGCCCCTGCCTTCCCCCTCTCTGAATAAATACCTCCGAGGCACCTTGTGGAAACCTCACTGCTGCATATTTTCCTTTATTTTTTTTTTTAAACCTCTTTCCTTATCTCCTGCTTCCTCTTAAAGGAATGACTGCCTGCTGCTGGGAGCTAAATGCAGTTCTCCTTCACGACTGGGTCCTACACCCCCATGAGTTTCCTAAAAGCGATGCCAGGCTATTCCCACTTGTTGTTCTGGCTCCGGGGACTCGCCTTCCACCCCCTGGCATGAAAAGCCCTTTTGTGGGCCACTCCCAGATGGTAACCCTCTGTTCTTGTCCTTTCCTTTCCAGCCGGATCTTCTCAATTTCAAGAAGGGATGGATGTCCATCTTGGACGAGCCAGGAGAGGTAAGCCCTTGGCAGGTGTCTGCCTCTTCCCCCAGCCCCTGCTGCTAGAGATTCCCCGTAGAGCAGCTGATTTCCTTCCCCCTCCCTCACTGAGGTCCCTCCTCCTGGGAAAGGCAGAGGGAAGCCTTTGGTGGCGGTGCCTCGCTGTGTGCGAGCACAGAGGTTCATCCAGCACTGCTCGCCCAGCTGAGGGGTGTGAGGGGGAGCTGGAAGGGACATGGAGGAGGGGGAAGAGGTCACAGTGCAGAGTGTCCCTCCCTGTTCCTACGCTTCCCCCGGTAACTTCCTATCCATTTCCCTCTTGTCTTTTCCCTTCCCTCTCCCTGCCTGATCCGCCTGCAGTGGAAGAAACATTGGTTCGTGCTGACCGACTCGAGCCTGAGGTATTACCGGGACTCGAACGCGGAGGAGGTAAGCATGGCCAGCCTTTCTCCAGCCCTCTTGTCCTTCCCCACCCTGTGCACGTGGCCAGGGGGGAGAGGAGCGCAGCCCTGGTGTGACCAGGGGGGTCCTGGGGGAAGCGGCAGCATCCTCTCCTCCTGAAAAACAATGGAGGTTGCAAGCTGCAATTTGCCAAGGGGTGGCGAAGAGGATGGGTGTCTGAAGGCGGGCTGGCAGGGTGGCAAACCCTGGCAGGGACTGTCAGTGGTGGGAGGTGAGGGGAAGGGGTGACCCCATGTCTGGGCATCTCTGATGCTCTCTGTTCCATGCTGCTGGTTACCCTTGGCTTAAAAGAGGCCACGCTGTGCCAGGGAGCTGAGACTGGAGCATCCACCGGTGGTCTTGGCTGTAAGGTGGTGCAGAGGTGGCCTGTGATTTGGTTAAGGTGCCAGCAGATGACAGGGGCTTTTTCAAAGCTGGGCTTGCACTGACATCCTAGTGGGTGGCTGTGCTTGCAGGCTGATGACCTTGATGGAGAAATCGACCTCCGCTCCTGCACGGACGTGACAGAGTTTGCGGTGCAGCGCAACTATGGCTTCCAAATACACGTGAGTGTCCGGCACCAGGGGACACTTGGTGGGAATGCGTGATCCCTCACAGTGCTGAGATGCTGAGACTCAAGCCATGCAAACTTTGTGCTGGGACAGCAGGCCAGCAAGGCTCATTGGTGGCACGTGGGTGGCAGTGCTTAAGACATGAGTGCTGCCTGCCTGCAAAGGAAGGAGGAGGTGGCTTTGGAGAGCTGGCCGAAGGCTGTGCTGGAGGCAACCCAGGAGCCAAGTTAAACGCCAGGAGTGTTTATTTGACCCATTGGCCAAGGCGGCTTCTCTAGAGCTGTGGGGAGCGAGTGGTGAGCACTGCAGATCTCGGTGTAGCCTGGTTGACCGTGCTTAGAGTAACAGCCTGTACCCTGGATCCAGCCCCAATACAATCCTCTCCTTGGCTACTTGGTGTAGCAGTGGGAGACGGCTGCTAAGGCAGCACGAAAAAATGGTATTTCTGTGGGTGTGCAAGGTTGGGCACTTCGTGGTCTGGGTTACCCTGTGGCCTCCTGCTGGTGCCCAGCTCCCAGCACCAGAATAGCTGGATTGCACGAGCTCATATTTGGCCAATGTGCCAGCAACGTTTCTTTTGCCTTTGCTTGGAGATAAGTCTTATGAAGGATGTGTAACAGGCTTCCCTGCAAAGAGCGTGTCTCTACTCCCATCCCTCCACCTGGCCCCAAGAGTATTTGAGACAGCGGGTGGCCTCTCTGGCACCATCCACCGCCCTTGCAAGTGGTTGCCAGGGGAGGTCTTGGGGGGTCAGTGGGACCTGCCTGAACCTCCATCAGGTGCTGACAGAGCCTCCATTGCCTCCCCGTTGCAGACAAAGGATGCTGTCTTCACCCTGTCGGCAATGACCTCAGGTATCCGGCGCAACTGGATCGAGGCCCTGAGGAAGAATGTGCGCCCGGTCAGTGCTCCGGATGTTACCAAGTAAGAGGCACCCCGCACTGATTCTCCTCTTCCCTGTCCTGCTGCACCTCTACCCTAGCAGGCAGGGACCAGGAAGGTCCCTCTGGAAACCTGGCTGCTCCTCAATGAGCCCTGCCTGCCCAGCAGTTCCCCAGCCCTCCGCTCCTCCAGAACATGGCCTGGAGACACCAGCCGGTGGCAGGGGTTGAGAGCCTGATTACTCCCTCCCTTGCACCCGCTTTTTGCCACATCAGTTTAGCTCAGTTTCACTGCTGATGTAGCTGGAACAATCCTCCCCACCCCATGGGAGCCCGTTTCACGGAGGGATGGGATGCTTCAGGCCCAGCCCTGCACTCAGAGTGGGGATTTGTAAAGCTGGGCTGAGCGAGGGCTGAGCATTGGGCAGTTGGCAATGTCTTCACTGGCATCCTTTCCCGCACGGTGCCTCTCCTTCACCGGCCACCACCACCGCTCTGCTTTCAGGCTCTCCGACTGTGATAAGGAGAACTCCTTCCGTAACTGCGTCCCACAGAAGGGATCGCTCCGGACAGAGGAGCAGCAGCGGCCGGGCTCAGGCTCTGAGGGGAACTCGAAGGGCAGTCACTGGAAGGCGGACGGGCAGCGCCATGCCTTTGACTACGTGGAGCTGTCTCCCTTGCCACAGGACCCCGGGAACCAGGGGTCCCCGCAGAGGACAAGAGGGAGCTTGAGGGTCTCTGACCGACCTCCCAAGCAGGAGGAGCTGGAGCGGGATCTGGCTGTCCGTTCAGAGGAGAGGCGGAAATGGTTTGAGACCCCTGATGGCAGGGTCCCAAATAGTGATGGCCTGGTGGGGGACTCTTCCCGCAAGATGGGGGAGCCGGAGCCCCCCGCTCCCCCACTTTCAGAGGACCAGCGGATGCGGCTGAATGAGGAGATAGAGAAGAAGTGGCTGGAGCTGGAACGCCTGCCCTTGAAGGACTCGCGGCGAGTGCCCTTGACAGCACTGCTGAACCAGAGCAAGGGGGGGCAAGGAGAAACCAATGAGGCACTGAAAAAGGAGGTAAGAGCATCTCTACTCTCTGAAATGGGGATTCTGGTGGCTTCTTAGTGTGGTCCCTGACAGCAGGAGGCTCTGCAGAAGAGCAAGGCAGAGGTGCAGGGAGATGTTCATTCTTTCTGGCTCTGTTTGCCATTCCTCGAGTGCATGGGAGCTTTTGCAACCAGGTAATGCGAGGCCGGAGGCCTGCTCTTGCACACCTGGAGAGATTTCCCAGGCCACATGTTGGTCCAGGATAAGTTAGTTGGTGGCACTGCTTGCGTGGAGTCCGTGTTTCCCAGGAGTACATCTGTCTTCTCTGGCTGTTCTCAAGCCTGCAAGCATTTCACCAAACAGCCTTTGAAAGAAGTTGGGATATTTCGTCCCTTCCTTGCTAACACTTACCAGGCTGGGTCTGGCTATGCTGGTATGGTCCCTGGGCAGGCTGCCATTCCTGTGGGAAGCAGACATCCCCGTTGGCCATGCATGGTCCTCCCCATCCCTAAGCCCGAGGTTCAGATGTGGCACGTCAGTTGGGTCGTGGCACTCTTCCACCCCTGGCTGAGCATCTCTCTCCCCTTCCTGGTACAGGTCCAGTCGCTGCGGGCTCAGCTGGAGTCCTGCCGAGCCCGAAACGAGAGCCTTCGGGAGGCGTCGAAATCCCAGGGAGAGAGCCATGTGCCCCGGGGGTACATCTCACAGGTGAGCAGGGCGCCGGACAGGGGATCCTGACGTCTCTCCTAGTCCTAAACTGGGAAGTGCTGGGACTCGGCTCATTGCCCAGCAGGTATTGCTAATCGTTGGGTTTCCATGGTGACCCTAACTGGGCTCACTTGTAATCAATGTTAATTACATAAAGGCTGGTGTGTGCTGCTTGGCCTTAAAGGGGCCAGACTATAAACGGGGAGGAGGAGGAGGAGCGTTAGGGGGGAGGTGCAGGGTCTGTGCCCTGCTTTGTGCATGGGTGAGATGCTGGCCTGGGCAGCTGGGATGAGCCATCTCCCAGCTTGGGAGTGGGTCAGCAGCTTTCTGCCAAGCTGCTCGCGCGTTCCCCAGCGAGCAGATGTGGTTCTTGCTAGCAGGGGCTCCCAAAGCCCTTGGTAAAAGCAGTCCGTCAGGCCCTGGGGAGCTCCTGTCCCTGCCAGAGCTGCCTGAGCACTGAAGGTCACTTTGACAGCACAGTTTGTTCGTTTCCTGGGACAGCACGTGGGAAAGCCTGCGAAGCACAGTTTGCTCACACTTCAGCCTCTCTTCTCTTCATTTATTTATTCCCCCCACTGTGGACTCATCTAAAGAAAGCGAGGTCACATCCCACAGGGATTTCCTGGGGGGAGGCTGCCAATGCACCATGCTGTGGGGATTTCATGATGTGCTGTACGTGTTGAAAGACACTGTGGCGGGGGAGGGGGGAAGGAAATTGGGGCTGGTGAAACCCCATTGCAGCGGGTTGGCCATACCTAGCCCAGATAAAGAAGCCCATGGGTGCTGTGGCACCCAGCCCAGCCAGTTAGCAGTCTCTTTGTAATCTTGATTTAATGTTTAAAGCTCACAGGCCTTTTTACGGTCAAAAAAAAGCAAAAGGAGTAGGGAGGAATGGCACCTTATCTTCCAAATAACTCAGCTCAAAAGGTCAGCGTTTCACATCTGAGGCTAAACTTGGCCTTTCCCCAAAGGGCTTGTTCTCTCTCTGTCTGCTGAGGTTCGCACCCAGCCTGTGGGCAGATCACCAAATTGATCTCTCGCCTTTTCCTCTCCTTTGGTTGATCTGTGAAGCTTCCCAACTTCTCTCATCTCAGTAGGGAGGAAAGGCCAGCAAGCACTTGCATTCACACATGTTGCAGCACCCTTTGTATTAACCTTTACCTTAGTACTGGGGAGAGGAAGGGGACAGCAAGGGGCTGTCAGGGGACACAATGGCTTCCTGGCTCTCTGCTGATGGCTTAGAGGCCCTGGCCTTTTAAAATAATACTCTGGCATGGTTTGGTGGTGAACAAATCCTTCCTGAGGGCCTTGCCAACATCTGGATGGAGAGGTCCAGATGTTCTCGGAGGCGAGAACTACTTTGCTTTGCTGTAACACCACTTAACCACAGTGCTTGGTGTTGAAAGAACCATCCCCTTGGTCTCAGGGCTGTGAGAAAGGAGGTCGAGCTGTGTGAGGAGGATCCCTAATCATTAGGCTTTGGGGAGGGTTCTTTGGCAGCCTCTGTCAGGCCGCAAGGTAGTATAGGGTGTCACTTTTCAGGAGAAGAGGCTCAGTTTTCATTGATTCCAGGGGATGCTGCTTCATTTAAAAGGCAGATCCTGGGATGCAGTTCCCACTGTTGATCTCCAGCCAGGCAGTGCAGCCAGGTGGAAGAGTTTGGTCTGGGACGTTGGGCACGTTATTCCCGGCCCTTGGTCCAAAAGGGAGGTTTCTGTCTTGCTGCTTCAGTTTTAAGCAGAGTAGGAGGAACATTTTGTCCTCTGCAAAGCACCGGAGCGTTGCAACGTGCATGGCCCTGTCAAATGGTTGTGCTCAGTGATAAAAGTGCCACCTCACTTTCCCAGGATGGTCTTTTCTTTCTGAAAGTGGTCTTGCTTCTCTCAAAATGGCCCTGGACTTGGGTGAGGTTTGCAAAGGCAAATGTTAGCCCGGCTGGGTGCCTGTCCTGGCCCGAGCCCCTGCATGCCTAGACCTTTGAGTCCCTCACCCCTCCTTTCCCTGGCATGGCAGGAGGCCTGCGAGCGCAGCCTGGCCGAGATGGAGTCATCCCACCAGCAAGTGATGGAGGAGCTCCAGAGGCACCACCAGCGGGAGCTGGAGCGGCTGCGGCAGGAGAAGGAGCGGCTCCTGGCAGAGGAGGCTGCGGCGACAGCAGCAGGTAGGAGCCGACAGCAAGCCATGCCCCTGCTCGGATGGGTCCCTCCCACCTCTCCCAAATGTCTCCTGTGAGAAACCAGTCATCCCAGTCTTCTGGAGCCATGCTGCTTACCCTGTTGGTGTGATGCTGATCCTCAGCACTTTCCTGTAGGCAGACAGGACTGGCAGAGGTGGCAGGGAGCTTCCGTGCTGCTCTGTGTAAGTCTCCTTGGCAACACTTGGTGTGTCAGGATGATCCTGGGGAGTGAACTTGGTGTGTCAGGATGATCCTGGGGAGTGAAGAAGGTGGGGGATGCCCCAAGAGCAGAAGGGATGGAGGGGGAACCTGCAAAGACAGATCTGGAGCCTGCAGCAGCGAGAGCTTGGCTGGTTCCCTGGCTTCCCATGTCTTCCCCAAGACGTGCCAGAGCTGGCACAGTCTGATCCCCCATCTCCCGTTGTCCCTCTCCACAGCCATTGAGGCACTGAAGAAGGCCCACCGGGAGGAGATGAATAAGGAGCTGGGTAGGACACGAAGCTTCCAGCAGTGCGGCTCAGTCTCAGATGCCCTCCAGAAGCAGCACCAGTAAGAAACCACCTCTTTTGTGGCTGTAGCCCACAGCTCTGTCCCCCTTGCTGCCTCCCTAGCTCTGTCCCTGGGGGCGGTGGGTGCCCAGTGGTGACTGCCAGGGCTGCTGGAGCCGAAGGGCAGGAAAGTTTATCCCCTGCTTGGTTATTTTCCCTATACCATCTCTCTTTTCTCTGTGGCTTCTTCCCTCTATTTTCTTTATGGAAAGCTCCTCCATTTCCTCTGCATGACTAGAAGTCCTTAGAAGCACCACATTTGTGTGCAGAAGGGTGGGAACTGAAGCCTTGGTCCACAGGGGACATTATTTTGTGCCGATGACTGGTGGCAGAGGCTGCCCATGGCCAGACAGGGGCCAGTGAGGACTGTGGGGCAGCGATGAGCTGGTGCCTCTTTGACAGGTTGGACGTGGAGTCTCTGAAGCGGGAGCTGCAGGTGCTTTCTGAGCAGTACTCCCAAAAGTGCCTGGAAATCGGGGAGCTCACCCAGAAGGCAGAGGAGCGGGAACAGACGCTGCTGCGCTGTCAGCAGGAGGGGAAGGATCTCCTCCGAAAAAACCAGGCAAGAGAATGGCTTTCCCTGCAAGCAGAGACCATGGAGTCTGTTTCTCCTTTGCACAGAACAGCCCCTCTAATTCCCCTGTTTGTTCATATTTCTTCCCTAGTATTTCTATCAGAAATAGAAAAAAAAAAAAATAAGGGCCTATCTTAACCATGGTGTTAAATACAACGAGTGCATTCTTTGCCTGCTGGTTGTAGGGGTCACCGTCACCTGCGAGCAGGGGTTTACAAGGAGGTCTCTAAGCTGGGGCAGTGCTGAAGTGCATGAAGATGGAGAGGTCAGGACAGCGGAAAGGCCCATGCCATGGCTACACTGACTTCTTTCTTTTTTTTATTTTTTCCCCGCAGGAGCTGCAAACCCGCCTCTCTGACGAGATTGGGAAGCTGCGAAGCTTTATTTCATCGCGGGGCTCTGGGGACCGCTCTCCGCACAACAACGAGCGGAGCTCCTGCGAGCTGGAGGTATGAGGGTCCCCCCTCGGGCTGTCCTGCTGCCTCCATCCCCACCCCACGCCAGAGGTCTCCTCCTTGGGGCGGTTTTGGCTTGGAGCTGGTGGGAGGGGGGTGCCGGATGGAGCAGCGGGGCCGGTGCAGGAAGGAGGTACGCAAGCTTCCCCGCTGCCACCCTCCCGGGGAGCTCACGCCGCTTCCTGCCCCGGCCCTCCTGGCCCTTCCTTCCTTTTCCACCGCCGCGCTTGCGCCAGGGCCCTCTGGCCTTTCCGAGGCGGTGGCTCTTGAGTCACCTCTGGTTCCTCTCCCCATCCCGTTCCGGCCTAGGTGATGCTGCGGGTGAAGGAGAACGAGCTCCAGTATGTAAAGAAGGAGGTGCAGTGCCTCCG
>JAOXJK010000001.1:55796004-55806666 GCA_025774025.1 Xenus cinereus | reverse complement strand
GGGTGGTCGGGTTGGGAAGGAAGCACCAGGGCTGTATCTCAGCAGGGTTTGGCTGGGTTTGATGGGATGCTCAGACCAAGACCCTCTTGTCACCTGTGCTCCTTGTCCCCACTCACTCCCAAACACATAGCAGCCACATGCTCCCAACAGCGCGGGCTGGCATAGGCTTATCTTGTACAAAGGAATTATCACAGAGACTTTGCTGCTGGTTTCCCCAGATGCATGTACGTATAAGCGTGGACAAGGCAGGAGCCCTTCTTTCCCAGGTGGGAAGCCCAGATAAAGCCTGCCTGGCACTCCTCTTCCCCAGCCACCTCTGTCGCCAAGTTGTCCCCTCACTGGGTGGATGTGTTTCCTTGGGCACTGTTGCTGGGTGTGCTGCTCCCTCCACTGGCAGCAGCTCCTTCAGAGGGATTTTCAAAGACCCCTGCCAAAGAGGTACCTGAAAGAGGCTTTGAGATCCAGTGACGCTCCAGGAGCTTATAACTTTCTCACTTAAGCTTTTTGCTGTGTAAGTGGCTGGGACCAGCCCTTTCAGCAGCCTGCATCTCTGGCGGGGTTTATTTTTCCTGTGTGCCTGGCCCAAGCTCACACGAGTCATGGTAAAGCCCATATCACCCTCTCAGTCTGATGGTGCAGATGCCTGCTGTTGCAGGACCAGCGACTCAGCCTTCCTCCCTGGCCCAAGGTTTGAGAAGTGCTACCTCCACACTCTTCTGAATAGTTTCTGCATGGCCCAGATTGGGATGGACACCCTTCCTCACCTGCCGGCCCTTCTCCTGCCGGGCTCACCTTGCTGCCCCCCTCCCTAATATCAGCCCTAAAACCTGCTGACCCTTCTCCCTCCCCTGGCAGGATAAGAGATTTGCCTCAGGGAAATACCAAGATGTCTATGCAGAGCTGAATCACATTAAGGTGCGCTCGGAGCGAGAGATTGAGCAGCTGAAGGAGCACCTGCGCCTGGCCATGGCGGCTCTGCAGGAGAAGGAGTCGCTGTGCAACAGTGTCGACAAGTAACGGTGAGCACCGGGGTTGCCGTGATGTCCCCTAGAATCATAGAATGGTTAGAGTTTGGAAGGGACCTTAAAGATCATGGAGTTCCAACCCCCCTGCCATGGGCAGGGACACCTCCCACTACACCAGGTTGTTCAAAGCCCCATCCAGCCTGGTGGTCTTGAAGCCACCTGCAGGTGCAGGTGACTGAGACTGGCTGCCCTGCTTTGACGGGGGTAGGAGCTTTTGGTTCCTCCTGCTTCACTCAATGCTGAAACTTTAGGCTTAGAGTCTTCCTTCTCAGAAGGGATGGCATTTCTGCTCTTGGTGGAGTCTTTCTAAACCATTTCTGGTTTTGTCTCTCTCTAGGTCTGCTCTTCGTTTGTTTATCTGTTCTTGTTTTGTATTTGCTCCATTCCTCACTTGTGGGAAGGGGAAGATGGAATCCCATCCGTTATCGCCTTGGCGAGGAATCCCACCCAGCCTTCTCACTCCCCTCCCAAAGCTTTTTTGATGAACCCCTTTTGCCTGCGTACCTGAGCACATTGTTTGGACTGGCTCCTTACATGCACCTTCTTCAGGATTTTATATGTGAAAATTATATTTTATAGAGGAATTTTTCCCCCTGGGAAGAAGGGGAAGAGGAGGGGGGAAACCTTTTACTACATCACCAGCATTTTCTAACCTGAAAAAGAGAATCTGTTTTTCCCCCCTTCCCCAGTCCCAATGCTCCCGGTCACACAGCCACCTTCGGCACATATTCCCTCTCTTCCAAACATCTCCATGGCCCCCCTAGGATGTACGGGGAGGACCATGCTCCTCCCTCTCCGTGCCACCCCCAGGGACCTGCGGAGAAGACATGCAAGCCATAGGAGGGAGCCGCCGGGGAAGTCTGCCATGGATGTGCTTGCCTGGGACTTTTGAAAGAGGAGACCTTGGCAAGAGTCTGCATGATCGAGCTCTCTCCGTGACTGTCCTTTGGCTCCTTCAAGAACCTACACTGGCAGGAGCCCAGAGCCACAGGGTCTCTCCTTTCTGGGGAAGAGGAGCTGTGAGGCAACCTCCCCCAAGGTGGCAGCTGCTGCTGCTCTGCTGCACCCTTCAACTTTTAAGTTAATAAAATCTCCCCTTTCGCTGAGAAAAATGTGGTAGTTAAGGGAAACCTGTCCCTAACCCATATGGCGGTGGGGGGAAGTGTAATTTCTCCAGGTTCCTGTGTGATTTTGGTGTATCCTGACCCATTTCTTCTCTCCTTCTGGATTTGGGGAGGGAAAGCAGCAGGAGCACCCCTCCCTGAGCAGAGAGCAAGAGAAGCTCTGCTGCGCTGTTATCCAGCATTCTGCTCTACCTTTGGGTTTGGGGAAGAAATAATCTTCACCATGCCACCCCAAAAATCTCATGTGGAGCCTAAGCCCCACAGAGGAAGAGCTGAGCATTAGTAAATGCAGTATTGGGGAGGGGGGGCAGATGGCAGTGCAAGTTCCTGGCAGAGTAAACAGTATATATAGATCCTGGAGATCAGAGGGATCTCCAACGCTTTCTTTCTCCTGTTTTGGATGAAGCACATTGCTTTTTTGGCAGGACGGAGGACCTGTGGGTGACCGCTCCTCATTCAGCCCCATGCCAATGTAAACACGAGCTGTTGCTCTGCAGGGAGGCTGTTGGCAATTACGGGAGAGCCCTAATTGCAGGCTCATGCTGGGGCTGGAGGCACCGTCTGAAGAGGGGAAGACAAAAAGGGTCAAGGAGGACACTTGGATGGAGGAGACTGGGAGGCTGCGAGATGCGGGGATGGGAGCGGGGTGTAAGGACGTGGTGGCAGCCACAATGAGTTACAGCAGCACACCTTCCCTCAGCGTAGGATAACCTTGCTGTGGCATCGGTGGCCCCTAGGGCATGAAGGGGGCACAGGCACATGCAGTCCCACTCCTCCATGGGCCACGGCTGCAGCGACTGCTTTCCCTTGGTGGGGCAAGCCACTTCATAAGTCACAAATTCCGGTAAAACTGGGTTGCAGGCTTTCATCACGTGTGTGAGGCCCTTGGGCAACCCAGTGGATGGTGCAAGAGGCTGGGCCCTGAGCTCAGCAGCCAGGTCCCCGTTGCACCTGTGCAGAGCCAGGGTTTGCTCTTGCTGGTGCTTGGCCTCCTGCCTCCAGACCCTCCCATCCCTGCCCTGACCAAGGTCTGGGCTTTTCCCTCCACCTCCCAGCAGGACACGGCTGTTGCCATTGAGTTTGGGATGGGGCAAGCATCTGGCATGCTGGGGGCTAGAGATGGGAAGGAAAGAGGGGACAGAGCAGTTTAGGGCAACTGCTTCCAGGCTGCAGGGGATGGTCGTGCCATGGGGGATTGGTAAGGACCAAGAGAGGAGGGGAAAAAAGTGGGGTTCAGGGCACGGTGTCGCAAGCTGGGGGATGCATGCGTGGTTTTAAGAAAAAACAAAGCAAAAGTCTGTGTAGTCATACCTACTCCCTGGGGAGGAAACCCCCAAAAGTGGGGCAGTGGGGGTAAGTGGAGGGTGAGCAAGGGGTGAACCACAGGCTGCCGGTGCGTGTGACTTGCCAGCCCCTTCCCTGAGGGGTTCGGTATCTCCTGTTTGTTTGGGTTGGTTTGCTGGCGTGGTGGTGGTTTGTTGTTTTTTTTTTTTTTCCCTTCCTGACTGGGGGCTGCTGACCCCGATAACCGTGTGGCATAAGCGCAGGCGAAATGTGTGGGTGCCTGACATGCCGTCGAGCCGCCCCTCCTCCGGGCTCTGCGGCTGCAGATCAGCTGCCGGCCGGGCAGGAGCATCCCGTCATCCCGGGGTGACGGGGGACCTCCGCCTCCCAAACCGTCGCGACGTTAATCGGGTGGCCCCCGTCTCGTCTGTGGCGGGGCGATACGGTCGCCCCGTCGTCTCTGCACCCCTATCTCCCGGGCGCAGGGGAGCTGGGTGGGGGGGAGAGTGGCAGAGAAGGGAGGTGACTGAAATGACGGGCATGATGGCCAGCAGAGCCTAAAAAGCACCCCAAAGCCATGCCTGTGCCCCATCCATTTGCTTTCAGCTGGGTTGTGGCTGCGAGAATCGTCCCAGCCTCAAGCACGGGGAAAACCTGTAGCCACGTGGCACCCTGGTTGCATGAGAGTCAGCATCCCAGCTCGCGTAAGGAGCTTGCCCTTAAAAACCACCTTGTAAATCTTTTAAAACAGCAGTAATTGGTCCAGCAGCCAGTGGGAATACTCTTTTGCCATTTATTGGCATCGTTAAAGCCCGCTCTGCCCTTAGCAGCAGCCTGGCTGAGCAGCTTTGTGCTGGGCTGACTGCACTGCATTGCACAACTCGGGGCTCGGGGCTGAAGCTCTGATGAGCACAACTGGAAATTCAGCCAATTTCCCAGTTCTGCCATTGAAAAAGCACTGAAGGTCGTGGAACTGAGCGCCAGCCAGGCCAAATCCCGCTGCTGGGTGTTTTGAGCCTCTTGGGAAATGGAAGCCAGGTAAAACAAAATGTTGTCGCTGGCGTTAGTCACCAGAAGTGCCCCGGTGCTCTTGGATGGCAGCGAGCAGCCATCCCGCCCCTACAAGGCAGGGGCTGAGGGGCTGTTGCCTGGTGGATCCGTAGGACATCCACGATGGGTGCTGTTTGACCATTTAAGATGAAATCCGCAGCTGGAAGAGCGTAAATCCCCACGGGGTCTGGCAGAACGCAGCGTGGGGAGGGAGGAGAAGGTAAACGGGATTACGGAGAGAATTCCTCTGCCAGGCTCTCTCCTCTGGGGTTCGTCGGAGAAGCAGGATTTCCCCATCTCTGCTGACTGATGCCAGAAACAGCAGGCGCAGGAGGCTTGGAGCTGTTGGGTAGCTCTCCTTGAGGAGAAGAGGGGGTGCAGGGGGTAACCCCCCTACCCTGGGTATGGTGGCAGGTTCCTGTGGCCAAAAAACACTGGCACAAGCCTAAGCCAGGCACGGGGGAGCAGGTGGTCCTTGGGAACAATTTTTCCTTCTGGATGAGCCCCCCCCTCCGTGCTGCCTGCAGTGGGGTGCCGGCAGCACTGGACCCCGCTTCCCGGAGGCGGTGGGGCCTGCATCCCACCTCCAGCACCGGCATCTCAGTTTTCCCCCAGGGAAAACCCCTCTCCATCCCGGCCAGGATGCATTGGTACAACAGCGCAGCGTTCAAGGGGGGGCTTTCCCGGACCAAGTGGGGACATTTAGGGGGTTACCTTGGCCGGGATCCACCCCCCTTCCCCCCCCCATATGCAAGGTCATCAGCAGCCCGATGAGCTGGGACCACCCGTACGCCTTCCCTCCACCGAGTCACCTAGGGGCATGGGGTCTTCCCCCCGTTTTGACAGGCTAAAAATTAGGGAGCTGGTCTGGATGAAAGGGTCAGAACCTCCACGTAGAGGGGAGAGGGTGTTTGCTCGCCGGCAGCGGCACCCGCCGGAGGAGGCTGAGCAGCCCAGCTCGGCTGCAGGAGCTGCCCAGGTGACCAGCTGAGATTAGAACCCTAATTTTCAGCTGGATAAAGTTAGGTAAAGCATCTGCTCTCCCTACCTCCCCCTCCCCTCCTCCCTCTGCCTCCCCATCACTGCGCTGCCCTGATAATGGTTTTTAAGGCTGGAGGCTCTGCGGTCAGCCCGCGGCACCGTGCCAAGCCCGGGAGCTCGGGGACGACGCTGACACCCCTGCTCCTCGTCTGGCCTCGGAGCCCGGCCGCCGAGCCGGCCGTCGAGGCTTCTGACGGTTAAAAACTCGGGTGCAAATAAACGCAGATGGTGCCTTATCTGCCCGCGCCCGGCTTCGCCTCCGTGCAGGCGGCCGGCGACGGCGGTTTATTGCCGGCGAGGAAAAACGAGCAGTCCCTTGGCCGGCCAAAGCGTCGTGCAGAGGCCACCAGGGCTCGCTGCCCCTGCACTCCATAGAGGATGGAAAGCGATGTGTTCATCAGGTCTTAAGGGGAAAAAAAAGGGTGGTTATTCCCCTCTGTGATTAGGAGCTCTTTGCTCTTAATAAAACCGGGTGGTTTTCAGGTGGTGCGAACCCCTCCCGCTCCCCAAATGGAGGGGGGGATGTGAAAGAGCGTCCCTGGGGAAGGAGGCACGAGGGGATGCCCGGTGGGATGCGCTCCTGCCACCCCTGGAAAAGCATCAGGGGGCCCGGTGCCTCCTCTGAGGACAGGGACATGCTGCACCCTCACGTAGTACGTGTGTATGTTGGGAAGGGAGCATCACATATTTCTATTTTTATTCCCATTTCTATTTCTTCTATTATTTTTATTTCCATTTCTTCTATTATTTCTATATTCATATTTCTTTGTATCTATACTTCTGTATCTATTTTTTATATATGCTTCGGTGTGTCCCCTGGCTGGTGGTTTTCACGCCCCTGGGCATCCAGGGGGGCATGGAGGTTACAGGAAGGTGCCCGCTGTGTATTTTAACGCCCCGCTGAAGAGCCGAGGGGTTTGGAGGGGCTGGGGTTCACCTCCGAGCACCACACGGTGTCTGGGTGGGCATCAGGCACCCGTCTGTTTTTTAAAAAAAAAAAAAAGGAGGGAAAATATCTAAGTGCTATGGGCAAGAAGATGATAGTGGCCACGTTTAATCTCCCAGGAGCAGCCGACTGCTTACGCAGCTGGGGAAGGAGGGCTGGTTGTCACCGCTACACGTTCCTGCTCCATCCCCTCGCAAAGACCTATGTCCCCCCTCAAAAAGGGGACAGGCTGTTATTTGTGACCCCGGCCACGCGCACGCGAGGGCTGAGCTGATGTCCCCAAAGCACCTGGTGGAGGGCAAAGAGGGCAGAGAAGTGGGGCAGAGGTGTTGGGCTGTGGGGTACTGCTGCTGAGCCTGTTTTGACCCCGGTGCTCCCCCTTTTCTCCTTGGTGTCCCCCTCCCGGTGTCCCCCTCCCAGTGTCCCCTAATGTTCCTCCTTATCCCCTGATGTTTCTCACTACCTCCATCCTTGTGTCCACCTGAATGTCCCTCCGTGTGTCCTGATGTTGCTCCAAGTGTCCCTGCCCTGTCCCTCCTTGTCTCCCCAGTGTCCCCAAGTGCTTCTCCTTGCCTCCTCCATGCGCCACCCCCCCCCCCGCAGTGTCCCTCCTTGTCCCTACCCGGTGTCCTCCCAAGTGCTCCTCCTTGTCCCCTGCTGACCCCTCCAAGTGTCTCTCCCTGTCCCCACTCAGTGTCCCCCCAGCATCCCTCCTTGTCCCACCGGTGCCCCCCTCCCCAACGCGTCCCACCTCATCGCCCTGACCTCCCTCACTGTCCCAGCCCGGCGGGCTCCCGGGGCGGGGCGGGGGACACACGGGGACACCGGCGGCGGGAGGGCGGATGGCGCGCGCGGGGCAGTCCTCCCCGCGGTCCGCGCCGCGCCTTTAAAGGCTGCCTGCGGCGGGGGCGGCGGCGGCGGCGGCGGCAGGAGCGGCACCGGCAGCGGCACCGGGTCCGCTGCGGTCGTTCCCCACTTCTCCTTTCCCCCAGCCTCTCCCCGCCCGGGGGAGGGGGGGTCCCGGCCCGGTCCGGGGCCAGGCTTCCCACCGTGAGGGGCTAGCGGGGCATCCCGGGACGAAGCACCGACCATGACGGACAGCCCGATCCCAGCCCCGGCTCCGGCCGCCAAACCCAAGCGGGCCAGGTCGGCTCGGCGGCCGGCGGCCCACCCCACCTACTCGGACATGATCGCGGCGGCCATCCGGGCCGACAAGAGCCGCGGCGGCTCCTCCCGCCAGTCCATCCAGAAGTACGTGAAGAGCCACTACAAGGTGGGCCCCAACGCCGACGTCCAGATCAGGCTCTCCATCCGGCGCCTCCTCGCCGCCGGCGTCCTCAAGCAGGCCAAAGGGGTCGGCGCCTCCGGCTCTTTCCGCCTGGCCAAGGCCACCAAGGCGAAGAAGTCTCCGGCCAAGAAGAAGAAGAAGAAGAAGAAGGTGGCCAGGAAATCCACGTCGCCCCGGAAAGCAGCGAGGCCCAGGAAAGCCAGGTCGCCGGCAAAGAAGCCCAAGTCTGCCGCCAGGAAAGCCAGGAAGAAGTCGAGGGCCAGCCCGAAGAAAGCCAAGACGACAAAGACTTTTAAGGTCAAGTCGCTCAAGTCATCCAAGCCCAAGAAGGCAAAGCGGTCGAAACCCAAAGCCAAGTCCAGCGCCCGAAAATCACCCAAGAAGAAGTGAGAAGTCTAGAGGCGTTTCGGTACTCTCCCCTTTGGTTTCTGTAAATAGCTTTTGCCTTTATTTTTACCCCCTTCTATTGCATTTTATAAAGAATTGATGTATTCCTGTCTGGAAATCGCTAAAACAAGGCAGTTAATGAAAGAAAAAAAGGAACATCTTTGGTACGGAGAGTTCCAATTTTTAAGAGTTATTGGTCTGGGTTTTTATTTCGATGTCTCAGAAATTCCTTGCGTGTGCCTGCTGTCTTTTTTTTTAACATTGGGCTGCTTGTTCTGTCTTGAGGGTGATAGTGACTCTGTGTGTCTGTCGGAGCCGTACAGGGCTTCAGTTCCTGATCCTGCCCCAGCTCCCGGGGGGTGGTGTGTTTGCTGGGGGACGGGCAGATTTTTCCCGTGTGGGAGGGAAAGCGGGAACATACGGCTGCGAGAGCCACAGCCTTCCCGGGAGGAGGAAAAGGGGCTCCCTGCTCCCTCCTCCGCCACCTCAGGTCCCCACCACGGTGCCGAGGCGAAGTGTGCTGAGCTGCTGGGGGCAAGGTCTGGCTGGTGCTGGAGATAACCAGTCAGCCAGCCAGGCGATGGGGCTGCCCGCCTGCCTGCGGAGCCGCCGGGGCGAGTCTCGGGGCAGGTACGGGAAGGAGGAGGAGGTGGTGGAGCGGGGCCAGAGTCTGTTCAGGTTTGGCTTTCAAGGAGTTGGAGGTGTCCAGCGAGTGGGAAGGGGTTGGTTGATCCCTGGGGAGGAGGGACAGACACGGCTAGGAGCGGCTTTGCTCCCTGGGGAGGAACAGCCGGAGCAGGGCGGTGGGCATCTCCGCCGGCAAAGGCTGGGGTAGGCAGCCGGGGCGGCCCCGCTGTCACCCCGGGGCTCTGGCTTTGTGCCCAGCGGGGACTGGCACGGCTCCAGGGCCTGCCTGTCCCTGCCTGTCCCCTGCCAGCACCTCCCTCCGCGGGCAGGGATGGGTGTTTCGGATGGCCAGGGCTGGCAGGGATCCTGCGGGCCGGCCCTACTGCTCAGCAGAGTCTGAGCCTCGGGCAGGAGGTGCCTAATCCCGCTTTCACAGAGACATCTAAGCTCCTTGGATGTCAGGATCCCCAACCACCTGGGCCGGGAGCTCCAAAATCCCGGGGGCTGTGGGTCCCCAGTCCCCTTGGGCTTGCTGTACCTAAATCTTGTGGGCCCAGAGTCTTCACCCTCCCACACGGCAGCTCCCAGATCCATCGGCCTGATGATCTTAAATCACTTGGGTAGATGGTCCCTGAGCCTTTTAGCCATCAAGGATCCCAAATTGTGTAGTTCAGGGTACTGAAATCCTTGGCCTGGAGGCACCTAATCCCTTTGGGCTCTTCTTCCTGAGAGCCTTGGACAAAAGGCTCCCAGACCACCTAGGCTGAAGACCCTAAACCCCTTTCAAGTGCCTGGTGCCTAGTCCTTCTGGACACAAGGGGTCTAAACCACTCTGGCCACAGGACCCCCAAGCAGCTATAGTGGAGGATGGACATGCCTGATCCAGCTGGGCTCTTTGTGTCTAAACCCAGTGGGCCTGTGGATCACAAACCCCTTCAGCCAAAAGTGCTCAAATTCCTTAGGCTCGGGTACCTTCTCTCCTTCAGCTGGTAAGTCCTAAACCTCTTAGACTGAAGAATTCTGGATCACTTCAGCTCGATGTACCCAAACCCTATAAACCCTTGGTTTATTACCCTCCGTGGCGAGCACCCGTAAATGACCTAGACACAAGGATCCAAGTCACCTGTGCTAAGGGGACCCCAAATCCCTCAGGTGGGGGCACCTAATATTCCTGGGATTCTTGATCCTCAAAGTCCATAATGGCTTGTTGTTCCAAAATCCCTCAGGTCCTCTGCTCTGATGAAACCCCACCTGGAGTACTGTGTCCAGCTCTGGAGCCCTCAGCCCAGTAAAGACATGGACCTGTTGGAGGGGGTCCAGAGGAGGGTCGCAAAAATGATCAGAGGGCTGGAACACGAGGACAAGCTGGGAGCCGGGGTTGTTCAGCCTGGAGAAGAGAAGGCTCTGGGGAGACCTTACAGCAGCTTTTCAGTACCTAAAGGGGGCCTACGGGAGAGATGGGGAGAAACGCTTTACCAGGGAGCGCAGCGATAGGATGAGGGGTAATGGATTTGAACTAAAAGAGAGGAGATTTGGACTAGATATAAGGAAGACATTTTTTAGAATGAAGTTGATGAAACACCGGAACAGAGAGGTGGTAGATGCCCCAACCCTGGAAACATTCAAGGTCAGGCTGGGCGGGGCTCTGGATCCCCCCCCCCCCCCATGACAGTTCCTAAATCCCTTGGCCCAGAATCCTCCCCAGGGACCCCAAAGCAGGTTGTCTGGGGGGCGCCTAAACCCCTTGGGACAGGGGGGACCCCCCCCCGCCCAAAGCGAAAGGCTTGAACGACACCGAGAAGAAGGTGCCCCTTTAAGCTCCAGGGGCAGGCGGGGAGGGGGCGGGGCCATAGCGTAACCCCGCCCCCCTCTTGCCCCGCCCCCGCCGGC
>JAOXJK010000001.1:55753360-55795115 GCA_025774025.1 Xenus cinereus | reverse complement strand
GGGGCTCCGCTCAGCCTCCTCAACCCCCCCCCCCTTCTGGGCACAGGGCTAAGGTACACGTGGCCAGGTGGGGGGGGAAAAAAAAAAAAAAAAAAACAAACAAAAAACCCAAACAAACCACCCTGCTTGCCAAAGATCTGGAAATACGCCAGTTTAAACCATTATAACCCCTCAGAGAGCAAAGAAATGAACCCACCCCACCTCCACCCCCTCCAAATTCAGAAAGTGAATGTCTTTTCCCCCTCACTCAAGGGTCAAAATTACAGCCAGCCTGGCTTCAAAGGGCTCTGTCAGCCTCCCCCCCCCCCCGGGTTTATCCCCGTTGGAAGCCTTTCAGAGCCCCAGCTGGTGAAGTGCAGAGAAAACTCAGAGCTGCTCCCCCGTGGGTGGGGAGCTTGGAGTCTCCCTGCTGTGCTTTCGGCGTCCAAACCCATAACTACGTTTTAGGACCGCGTTTGCAAACACCTTCTGAACACAGCTAACTTCTCCCACGCACGCACATGCCTTTTCTGGATAGAACTTGGCTGTTTCCTCCCTTGCAGGCGGCGTCTAGCAGCAGCGGGCAAGCAAGAACTTGTGCTGCCCTGCTGGTGATGCTCTCTCCTCTCCTTTCTTCTCTTTAGAGCATACACAAGGACCTGGAGGAGAAGATCGCACGTTTCCACCAGCGGGAAGATGCCATTCTCTATGCCAGCTGCTTTGATGCCAACGCTGGTATCTTTGAGGTTCGTAGGGCTTTCCTTGTGTTGGGCATGGAGGAGGGAGGTGATGGCCATGTGCTTGCCATGCCTTCTAGAGTCTCTGGCATGAGCTCTGTGCAGCAGAGAAGATGGCAGTGACTGGTGGTGGAGAATCCTGGCTTGGTGCCCTTGGACTGGGGTTGCCACATGGAGTTGTTTAAACAGCCCTCACCTGCTGCTTTCCCAGCCAGCTCCAGCTTTTGGGAAGGGCTCCTGTTTCCTGGGAAGTCTGTACTCCCCCTTGAAGCGTAAGCAGGAGGAAGGGGCGATCCCTCAGGCCTCCTAGGGAAGGGGAGGGAGGTTTTGAACTCAGAAGCCACAAAGAAGAGCCTGGCCTAAGGAAATTGAGGTATAAGGTGGCTGGGAAGGGAAGTGGAAAGTTCAGCGTTGCCAGGAGAGACGTGGCAGCTGCAATCAAACACACCCTTGTCCTCTGCACTGAGAGAGGCTGGAAGATCTTGGTGAGATGGTACCCCAGAGCAAAGGATGATCCTTTCTGTTTGGCGTGGCCAGGCCCTGCTGACCCCAGAGGACGCGGTGCTGTCGGATGAGTTGAACCATGCCTCCATCATCGACGGGATCCGCCTGTGCAAGGCGAACAAGTACCGCTACAAGCACATGGACATGCAGAACCTGGAGGCCAAGCTGCAGGAGGCGCAGGTACGGAGGTCTGCTCCCACCCCAATGCGAGGGTGCTCGCTTGGCTGTGCTACCTGCACAGTAACCAGCCTAGAAGGGTGAGCTCTGCCTTTTCCCGTGCAATAGGCATCATTTTTGCTGATAGGCACAGGTAGGCATGGATAGGCAAGGTGGGGAAGCAGCTGGTTGCAGTGCAAACCCCGCATCTTGGTTAGATATACCCACTCTCTACAGGAGCTGGGCTATGTTCCAGTCTCCTCTGCCAGCCCCTCTCCTCAGGGTGACATCTTCACCCCCGGGGATGCCGCTCTCCCTCCCACAGAAACATCGTCTGCGCCTGGTGGCCACCGACGGTGCCTTCTCCATGGATGGTGACATCGCGCCCCTGAGGGAGATCTGCCAGCTGGCCCAGAAGTATAATGCCCTGGTCTTCATTGACGAATGCCATGCCACAGGCTTCCTGGGACCCAATGGCCGGTGAGTAGCTGTGTCTCCCTGACTGCCTCTGAAGCAAGGCCAAAGGCGCTGATGACCAACATATTTTTGTGTGGGGACTACTGGCGCCACCGTTTCTTGAGATCTTCACATCCCACCTTTGGAGCACTTGAGGGGATTGAAGGGAGGTACTTTAGCCATGACCCATCCCAACATAACGGCCACTTCTTTGTGTGTCAGGGATGGTGCTACCATCTCATCTGCCTTTCCTGGCAAGCAGAGGGACTTCCTGACTTCCAAATCCTTCTCCTCTCAGCCATCACTTTCAAATGCTTGGGTCTTGGGGATTTTGTGGCGTTAGCTTTGATTAGTTCCCTCAGGGTGCTTTTTCGTCCATCCCTGGAGATCATCCAGGCGCCAAGCAGTGCACTTGCTGCAGGTTTTTGCTTAGAACAAATACTTCACATGCTTGGTTTTTTTGGGGCATGTGAGTGCCAAGCGTGTGGTCCTTCCTGCTCTCTCTACCGGAAGGTGGAGACCCATGTGAGACACCACTTGTAGGAACAAGCAATGGGTCCCTTCTCAGATGGAAGGTTAGTGCAGGAGATGACAAGAGGAGAAAACCATCTCTGAAAAAGCCAAAATTTGCTCTGAGCTCCCTCTCAGCTCTCTCCTCTAGGCAGATCTCATGTGGGAAGCTGGCAAGTCCACATCAAGCTGTGAAATGGGTGAGAAGTGGGAACTAAGCAAGAGAACTTGCCTCCTTTTCTCACCAAGGTCGTGGCAAATGTTTCATCCTGGATCAAAATGACGGTGCAAGAGGCATCTTTTAAGAGAAGAGATGCCACTCCTGGTGGCATTTTATCACTAAGAAGAGAGGTGGTTGTGCTGAGCCTTAATATATTCCAGACCCTGTAACTGTACTGAGCTTTCTCAAACTTACATCTTCATAAGGAAGAAATCATAGGATGGTCTGTCTTGTAATATTCCTTCCTTGGGGCATGGTAGCCATCCTGTGAGTTGAGGTAGACCATGTGTCTCTGTCCCAGTGGGCTCTGGGGTCCCACCGTCTGTAAAAACAAGTGTGCTGAGGTCTCTAAGTGCACAAGGGCTTGAGGAAGGGGGAACAGTTACTGAACGTTTTGTGAGTTGTGGTAGCTTCAGTGGGAACCTGATGCAACACTGTGTTTTCAGCATCAACACCGTTTCAAGAGAGCCAACAGCTGGGTGGCCGTGCCCTGTCCTGCCTCTTTGGGCTGGTGGATGTGAAGCTGCAGAGCACATTTGCCATGTCTGGTTGGTTCCACTAGCGTGGACCTTGACATGGGCGCTTTGTCAAGTGCCTGTGTGCACTTAGGGCAGCACATGAGTGATGTGCACAGCCCACGTCAGAGGACATCAGCTGCTCTAGCCAGGCAACTATTTTTCCCTGGTGTGTGCTAACGGTGTGGCGTATCTGAGGCATGTACAAGACCTACGTCCACATCTAGTGCTCTGTTTGGACTATTAAGCTTCTGTGAGGGAAGTCTGAGCGCTCTCCCATCTGTAAGGAATGAAGAATCCATGCTCTTACCTCAGGAAATCCCAGCTTAGCCTTTCTGTAGGAGAAGGACGGGTCTACACTTGGGGTGAACTAGCACAGGGGGGTGTTCCTCCTTTACCAGAAGAGAGGACATCAGAGATCTGGTGGGACTTTGTTTCCCTTGAGACATCAGGGGTAGAGTGGCTTCCCTGGTGCGTGCTGGCACAGCTGATAACACAATATTCCTTTTTCTACAGGGGTACAGATGAGCTCCTGGGAGTGATGGACAAAGTCACCATCATCAACTCCACGCTGGGAAAAGCTCTTGGAGGAGCTGCAGGTGAAGGCATTTCCCTGTTGAAGGACCTCCATACTCTAAAGAGCTCCTCAGCATCGCTTTGATGTTTCCTTCCTCTGTCTAATGACAGAGCAACAAATGCATGTTGTCCTCTTCTACTGGTGGCATGTGGCTCAGTTTGGGACCCTGCTGCAGGGTTGAGGGAGGTCCTGCCATGTGCTCCTTTTGCCTGTCATCTTCCCTATGCATTTGCCTTTGGGGTCAAGGTGGAAACTCCTGGTAAAAGGCATCATCTGTGATTTTTAGGCTCAGATTGTATTGAAATTCCTGCTGTACATGACAGGTTGGCTTTATCAAGGGGCTCCCCTCTGAACAGGTCACCCTGGGGTGCCTTGTCCATTTCTCTGTCCTCCATTTGCAGGCGGGTACACAACCGGCCCCAAACCCCTCATTGATTTGCTCCGCCAGCGTTCCCGCCCGTACCTCTTCTCCAACAGCCTGCCCCCTGCCGTGGTGGGCTGTGCGTCCAAAGCCCTGGACCTCCTTATGGAGAGCAATGCCATTGCACAGTCCATGGCTGCCAAGACCCAACGGTGAGGGGGTCATATTGGGGTGGGAACAGGGGGAGAGATTCGTTGGGAATGAGTTGGAATGAGTTTGTGTTTGTTCGCCTCCCTGGTGATAGCTGTGAAGGCAATTTGCAAGTCATGGCTGGGGAGGGCTCAGGGGAAACCACAGGATGTGCCTCTGTGTGTCAGACAGATGTGCCGGCAGATGTGTCACAGCTGGATGCTCTGCAAGCCAGGACAAATCTGCGCCTCAAGCAGCTGCAATTCCTCTGCCACTGAGCAGGAAATGGCAAAAGATCACACAGAAAAGAGAGATCCCTTCCCTGCACAAGAGATGCACGGCCTCCCAGGGGAAAGGAAGGCAGCAGTCCCCAAGGACAGGGGTGATGGAGTTTTAACTCACCTTCTTGTTTTCTCCACCAGGTTCAGAAGCAAGATGACAGCAGCTGGCTTCACCATCTCGGGGAAGGATCACCCCATCTGCCCTGTGATGCTCGGGGACGCTCGGCTGGCTGCAGTGATGGCTGAGGACATGCTGAACAGAGGTGAAACAGGGAGGGAGCTCCCGATGCCGATACATGCCTTGAGGGAAGGGACAGCCGATGGTGGTGCCACCACCATCCTTCCTCCAGACGATGTGCCTGCATGAAATCTTTCTTTTCTGTACTCTCCAGCTGCAGGTTTCCTTGCGGTCTCCCACAGATGTTGCTGGCTTCACCTCCTTTCCCTTTGGGGGGTGGGAGTGGGTTGATATTGGCCCTCTTGCCCTGCCATGCTGGACTGCATCCCCATCACTAGCCCCATCACATTTCCATCACTAGTTCTAACCCTCATTTCCATGCTCGGGAGCAAATGCCACTTGAAAACCAGGAAGCATGGAAATGGTTATTGAGAGGGGAGGGAGGATCCAAAAGCCATTCTGTCACACAGTACCACCTCAGTCCTCCTTTCCCCCACCCCCCCAAGCCAGCTCTGACTCTCCATGTGTTTCCTCCCCAGGCATTTATGTCATTGGCTTCAGCTACCCCGTGGTCCCCAAGGGAAAGGCCCGCATCCGGGTCCAGATCTCGGCCGTGCACAGTGACGAGGACATCGACCGCTGCGTTGAAGCCTTCACCGAGGTGGGACGGAAACACGGAGCGCTGCCTTGAGGGGCCAGCAAAAACCTCCTCCGGCGCCCTCCTTGCCCATGACCAAGTGCCTGTGCCGGGGGAAGAGGCTTGAGCAGCATGCTACCGAAAGCAGGACCTGTCCTCGGGACATTACAGCCTTTGGGAGGCTGTGGATGTTGCAGCGTGCTGGCAGTGGTGCTGGCAACCAGCTCTTGAGTCATTAAAGGTGTCCTGCGCTGCAGTGGGTATTTGTCCAGCTGTTTTCTGTTCATCCTGGAGCTGCGGCCCATCCCCATCCTCTCTTGCTGCGACCGGACACTCTGCTGTGTCTTCCCTGAAGCTGCAGTCTGGGCGCTGAAGTGCCGCAGCTCCTGCTGTCTCCTTGCTGTTATACCTGAGGTTGCCTGCTTCCTCCACTTCTCCTGTGGGTACAGAGGCATCACCCGGCAGATCTGCCTGCTGTAATTCCCCACCAAGGCGGGGGGGTCCCAAGCCCTTGGCAACCTGTGCCACCAGCAGCTGGTTTGGGAAGGAGGGCATGAGCTGGCCGAAGCTCTGGTCCTCCTTTCTCCCCTTCCCATCCTGTTGGGTGTGGGGCTTGCTTGGTCACCAAGGCCAGTTCTAAGGCTTTGCCCGTTGCTGTGGCACTCCCAAATTTGCCCCGGAAGCTGCATTTTGCCCCAGAAAAGCCGTCGGGCAGTGGGCAAGCTCAGGTGGCAGAGGCCAATAACCTGTGTCTGCCTGAGGATGAGGGCAGAGCAGGTGACAGAAACCTGTAATTTTCCTCCATCAGCTGCAATTTTCACACAGCAGAGAACACACAGCAGGCTGGGATCTCCGGCTTTGTTCCTCTGAGCCGTGCTGGGCTAGCGATTTAGTGCTCAAGCAGGAACAAGTGGGTCCTGAGCACCTCTCAGGATTGCTTTGTTTGCATCGGCTCTGCTCGAAATGAGACATCATGTGTCTCCTGCCGTCTGCCCACGTGCTGAACTGAGTACCAGCTGCCTGCAGCCAGGGACAGACAGACTCCAGGTGAAATGCGCCTGTGCTGGGCTCGGGTGCCAGAGCAAAGACCTGCTCCGAAAGTGCTACCTGCTCTCAGGCAGCCAGGGAGCAAGTTACAAGGGCAGTAACACGTCTGACCTGAACCGGAGCCAGCTGCTGGGGAATACAGAAGTTAATCCAAGGCTGCAGTGCTTTCCGTGCTACAGAGGGCAGGGGAGAAATGTATTTTCCGTGGGGCTGCTGCCAGACCTTGTCAGAGCATCTGGTAGCGTAACTGTGTGCCAATTTTATTTGATTTTCCATCTCTGCAGGGACCTGATCTCAGCCCGCTGGTAAGTATGATATGGAGGCCCTTCTGTATGGGGCTGGGCCCTCATGGTGCTGCAAACCCTCCCTCCTTATCAACGGGATGTATTTTGGGAATGGGGAATGTAATAGGGAAAGGGCAGGGGGCTGCGCTCAGGCCCCTCTTGCAACCTGGAGGAGATGAAGCTTCAGCTAGACAGGACCTTGTACAGGGGGTTTGGGTCCCTCAACTGAATCACTGCAGTTGGAACCTGATGCTCCTACACCCCTTGCTTCCCCCCCCCTACTTGCCCACCTCCATTGCACACCAGTATCTGCGTCTCTGCTGCGCCCGGGGCAGGCAGCCCAAGCAGTTTAACCCTGCTCCAGCTTTCAGATCCTTCCTCAGTCATACAGACAGCTTGCTGCTCAGCCACAAGGAAGAACAGCAGCAGCCTCCCTCCCCTGCGGTGCACATGCTTGCTCTTGCATGCACACATGTGCTCCCCCGCCGCCTCCTCCTCCTCCTCCTCTCCTCCCCAGGCACCCTGACCTCCCTTTCCCCTCCATCTCTCCCAGGCCCCTCGGCAGCTGACCCCCGGCTCCGGCTGCCTCTCTGCCTGCTTCAAGGCCAAGCTCTGCGGCAGACTGCGGTTTGCACGGCGGTACGGTGAGTGCCGGAGCCCGGGGAAGGCAGGAGGGTCAGGCGATGGCACTCTGGAAATGAATAATGCAGCGCCCATCGGCTGCAGGTGCTGTGTTAATATTGCATTCCCGGGCAAAGCCTCCAGCTCTTTTTATTTCTTCAAGGCTTCGTGACCAGGGTCTGATCCGCAGGTCTTTGCAGCTTTTAGCCCAAAAAGCAGAGGGCTTTTTTTTGCTGGGTGGGATGTAGAAGGAGATGCCACTTTTCGAGGTTGCAATTCCCACCCCAGGCGCACTGACCCACCCCAGATCCCTGTGCTGATCTGCCAGGTCCCCTCGGTCCCCGGCTGCTACCCTCTCCCCCATGCAGGGTAGGTGTTGGAGCCCTGTATCTCCCTGTTGTACCTCCAAGTAGGGAAACGTCCTGTCCCATCCTGTTTCCGTAGATACCCACCCCCATGGATGCTTCCAGCCCTGAGTCCCCACTGCCCCCACACCTTCTTCCACCTGCCTGGCCGAATAACCCTCACCGGGCTGTCCCCTCACAGCCCCAAACCTGCCCCCCTTCTCACCGACGCCCTCCAGCCCCTCTCCATGCTGCTGCCTGACCCACCTCCCCCTGACCCTTCCCAGCTGGCGTCCCTCTGTCCTTTCTCTCTTCCCACAGGGATACCCCAGCTCAGGCTGACCCCACTGGGGCCAATGCAAACGGGGTTTGAACCAGCCGTCGGGTGTCGTGATTTTCCCATCCCACGTTGGAGACCCCATCCCATCCCATCGCTGGAGATGAGTGCCACGCAAGAGCCCCCACCGGTGCGACCTTCCAGCGCCGGCAGGCGAGGGACGAAGTAGCCGTGTCCTCCCCCGACTACCCAGGGACTTCCACGACGAGAAACAGCAATGCCAGCAGCCGCTCCCCGCTTCCTTCTGGTGGTTTATTTCTCCAGTCGGGACCTCCCCCCATTGACTCCCCGGCCCCGGGGGTGCCTCCGGGTGGCCGCTGGCTTCTTCGGCCGGTTTGGC
Source organism: Xenus cinereus (assembly GCA_025774025.1). Lineage (NCBI taxonomy): Eukaryota > Metazoa > Chordata > Aves > Charadriiformes > Scolopacidae > Xenus > Xenus cinereus. Next base: position 55,786,842 of record JAOXJK010000001.1, on the reverse strand, counting down.
TGCAGGAGGTCCCCTCCGTGGGACCCCTCAGCGGCAGGAGCACTTGCAGGCGGCCACGACGGGGTAAGGGATGTGTCTCCAGGCGCAGTGCGGGGGTCCGGGGGCCCGGGGCGCCCAGCAGTGCCAGGCCAGCAGCTTGATGTGGGTGAGCTGCGCCGGGCGGCAGGTCATGCCGGGGGGCCAGGAGCAGCCCGGGGGTCCGGCGTCGCAGGCGGTGTGGCGCACCCAGCGGGGCCAGAAGACGGGTCCCAGGTCGACCCAGGCGGAGGTGAGGCGGCAGGCGGCCCGCTCCACCAGCCACTGCCGCAGGCGGCGGGCCAGCACCCCCGGCAGCTCGGGGGGCAGCCCCGGGCCGGGGGGCAGCAAGGGGGGCAGCTCCAGCCCCTCCGCCTCCCGCCACAGCTTGCGGCGGTACCGCCCGGCCCCCTCCGCCAGGTCCCGGCTCAGGGGCTCCAGGTCGCCCTCCTCGGGGGCGCTGCCGTTGCGGCCGCGGGGCTCCTCGGTCGCCATCCAGAAGGGGTCGAAGGCCGAGCCCAGCAGCCGCCGCAGCCGCCCGGGCCGGAGGTGGCGGGGTTTGGGGGAGTAGCGGTAGTCCTCGGGGGAGAGGGAGAGGCTGTAGGGCCGCACCGGGGCCGAGGGGCGGCCGCGGAGCAGGTGGGCGGCGGGGTCAGCCGTGCCGGAGGGCGGCGGCGGCTCCCGGGGCTCCTCCGGCGGCGGCGGGCCCGGGGTGCCCGGTGGCGGGAGCAGGCAGAGGAGGAGGAGGAAGAGGAGGAGGAGGCAGGCACGGCGGGGTCCCTCCATGGCCGAGCGGCACTGCGGGCTCCGGCTCGGCCGCATCCCCCGGGCTATCGCCGCGTCCCCGGGCACGGCCTTCCCCTTTTCCCTGGATACCGCGGCTGATAGCCGGCGGGGACACCCCGCTCCCTCCCGCCCGAGGGGCAGGCGGGGAGGGGAGGACGCTCCGTCCCTCCCGCCAGGCCACGGGGTGCCGCCCGACGGGGGACGTCGGGGTTTCCGTGGAGGTGAAGGGGCTGGTGCCTCCTCCACATCCTGCTCCGTCGTTGGAAGAGGCATCTAGGAGCTTTGAGTCTAGCTGTGCTCGGCCTCAGCGCACCTGGAAGTCCACAGGGGACAGGTCCCACCTTGGGGGTGGACATGGTGGCAGGGCAGGAGGGCTCTGTGTGTCACCGTCGCCTCTCAGCACGTCAGCCACCACACGTGCTGTCCCGGGGAAGCAGTGAGGGAGCTGAATTTCTGGAGATGGCCTCCCTGGGTGGCTTGGCCTCCCTCCCCACAGTGCTGGTGGAGCGCAGACCCAGGCTGGATGGAAATCAAAACCTGCTTTCCCCTTCTTCCCTGTTCCGTCAGACACTGTGGGAGAGACTTGATCTGCTCTGTGCCGTGCTACTAACAATTAATTAATAACAGCTAGTAATAATAGCAATTAATTCCTGGGGTTTAGACCCGTATCCCAAGGATGGGGCAGGTTCCAGGTGGAATATTCATGTTCCCTGGCTGCTTTGGGCAACACATCCTGAACACTGCATCGAGGGGTGCCTGCAGGGCCCACCAGGGTCTATGGGACCCTGTCCCCTTCCATCCTCCCCCCAGAGAGCACAGACTTTTTTGGCTGCCCTCTCCTCACTGGAGCAGGGAGCGTCTCAGCCCGCGGGAAGGCTGGGCAGAGAGGAGTTAACTCCAAACCCAACCTCAGAGAGAGGGGAAAAAAAAACAGAGATCAATGGATCAACAGCTAGAGCAGAGGGAGGGAAAAGGGGGAGACAGAGAGAGAGGAGAGGAGCTCCAGAAGGAGAGAGACGAGTGTGGGAGACAGAAGAGAGAGCAGAGCTGGCAGTGAGCAGGGGGTGGCAGCGGAGACCTGGGCAGGGGTGACAGTGCTGCCCGGACAAACTCTTCAGTGGCCGACCTTCCACCCAGCACGGGTGGCCCTTCCTCACAGAGGTGAGTGCTGGCTGCCCAAGCAAGGGGTGGCCTCAGGCTCCCTGAGCATGGACACACCAGTGCCCAGAGATGCCACACTGCCTACGTGTCAGTGTGTGTCCAGAGGGCAACCGGAGTCCTCTGCTCAAGCGAGGAGATCCCACGGGACCAGGATGGAGGAGCCAGATAATTACCAGTAGGACAGAGGGGACCACAGAGCCAGGGAGGCAGGGACAAGTGTCCCTGACCATGGCAGGGGGGTTGGAACTCATGATCTTTAAGGTCCCTTCCAACTCTAACCATTCTATGATTCTATGACAACCTTTCAGTGAGATACAGGGAGACTGCTGGGAAGAAGCGGAGCGAGCCGAGGGATGGGGGAGTGTGGGGCAAAGGAGCTTGCATGACCCAAAAAAATAGGAGTTAATTGCATGTCAACAGTTGCTAGATAACAGTGTCTTTCCATCTTGGTTGCTGCTCAGTGAAGGACAATTTGTTCTAATGATAGCACAACACAGAAAAGGCTCATTAGGAGATAGGCTGTTGGTGCTCCCTGCCTGAGCGCGTTGTTACTGAGGGCTGGAGGAAGTTTTTGCCACAAATCACAATACCTTGAGCTGTGGTAATAATCACAGTCCTTCACAATGACCGTCGTGTTGTGCTTCAGGCAGCTCCGAGGTCTCCCCCCACCTTCTCCTTGCCACCACCATCCAGCCCATGACCAGCCTCTCAGCATCAGGAAGAGCTGCCTCAAGTCACCTCTCCTCTGTGGAGCAAAACTACTGCAAAGGGAGCAAGGGGCAGCCAGCTCCGGGGTGGAGGTGGTCCCAGTTTAAGGAGCTCCCTTGGGGTGGGAGTGTGGTGGGGTGCTGCTGCTGCTGTGGGGTGTCATCCAGGCAGCAGGGTCTCTGCTGCTGGAGGTAGCGGCAGCCCTGGAGGGGAGCCCCCTTCCCCATGGCCTCTCGGCCGAGCCCCGTTGAACACCAGCCAGGATTTAGAGTCGCTGAAGCAAGTGATCCCAAGAGGTTTAGCAGCTTTGGGTTTGTAGGAGGAATGTAGGGGAGGGCAGGCGGCAGGGCAAGGGGGGTTTTCAGGGGGCTGGGAGCACAGGAGGTGCCGTGGTGGGGATGTGAATGCAGGCAGGAGAAAGGGGCTTCGTCTCCACTCGAGCCCGGCAGATGTGGGCTGACTGATCCCAACAGCATTCTTGCCAGCGACATCATGAGGATCTTGATCTCCTCATTTAACCAGCTGGTTGGGATTGATGTCTCTGGGGGAAACGTGGGCATCAGACAAAGGCAGGGATCAGGCACCTTAGGGCAGGAGCTCTGGTGGCCCCAGTGGTCTACACCAAGCAGCATGCGCTTGCCTACAGCCCTGCACAGGTGCTGTGTCTCCCTGTCTTCCCTCGCAGGTCCCCACAGTCAGATGGGGAGATGCCGGGAGGATGGAACACCTCCTCTGACAGCCCGGAGCTGCGAGCCGCAGGGATTATTGTGCCCGTCATCTTTTCCCTCATCTTCCTCCTGGGCACTGTGGGAAATGGGCTGGTGCTGGCCGTGCTGCTGAGGAACAGACAAATCAAGTACAATACCACCAACCTTTTCATCCTTAACCTGGCCGTGGCCGACCTGTGCTTCATCATCTGCTGCGTCCCCTTCCAGGCCACCATTTACACCCTGGATGGGTGGCTGTTTGGGGCCTTTGCCTGCAAGGCTGTGCATTTCCTGATCTACCTCACCATGTATGCCAGCAGCTTCACCTTGGCCGCCGTCTCCATTGACAGGCAAGTGTTCCCTCCCCTATGAGTCCCTCAGCTCAGGGACATGTTTGCTACCCTTGAGCTAAGGGGTGGCGAGAGAGGAGGGATGGATGGCTGCATGGGCAGGGGTGCACAGATGGGATCTCCACAGGGCAGGAGAGATATCTCATCTCACCCACGTTGTGTTTCGTCTCTCCTTCTCCTTCGCCTTTCCACTAGGTACCTGGCCATTCGCTATCCGCTGAAGTCCCGGGATCTCCGCACTTCCCGAAATGCAGGAGTGGCCATTGTAGCAATCTGGTCACTGTCGCTGCTCTTCGCAGGGCCTTACCTCAGTTACTACCAGATTGTCCATTACCACAGGGTGCCCATCTGCGTCCCCGTCTGGGAGGACCAGCGCCGAAAGATTCTGGACATCCTCACGTTTGTCTTTGGATACCTCCTGCCTGTGACTGTGGTGAGCCTGGCATACGCTAGGACCATCAAGTTCCTGTGGACCTCTATAGACCCCATAGAAAGGATCTCGGAGTCCCGGAAGGCCAAGTGTAAGGTCACCAAGATGATCGTGGCTGTGGCCATCTTATTCTGCCTCTGCTGGCTGCCCCACCACCTGGTTATCCTTTGCTTCTGGTTTGGCCACTTTCCCTTCAATCGAGCCACTTACGCTTGCCGCCTGGCTTCCCACTGCCTTTCGTATGCCAACTCCTGCCTCAACCCCATCGTCTACGCTCTCATCTCCAAGCATTTCCGCAAGCGTTTCAAGCAGGTCTTCACTTGCATCTTCTTCCAGAACAAGACCAGGAAAAAGAAGAAGAGAGTTGGAAAGAAAGTCCACATGGTCCATGTGGGCAAAGGTTTCACCAACAGCACCAAAGGTTTCTATGGAGGTAAGACTGAGGTGAACCAGGTCCCAGAGGAGAACATGAGGAAGAGGGACTCTGAAGGTGCCAGTCGTGATGCCAGAGCACAGACTCACCAGCTACAAGATGCCATGGTCTCTGTGGAGAAGGAGCTACTGGAGGAGGAAAGTTTGGCAACAGCTGGCCATCCCCTGGCCATGACCCCTACAAGAGGAACTGAGGAGTTTCTCACTGTTCATTACAGATGAGCAAAGTGAAGGAGCCTGTTTTCCAGCCTGTGAGTAACCACTCCATTCCTAATGGGCACAATAACGTGGGACCGAGTGGAATGGACACAGCAGAGCCACCAAAACCTCCTGTGGCTATGGTTAACTTGTTGTCCCCACTCACCTTCACTCCCTGGCCCACTGTGTTCATATGAGAATGGCACAATCCACCCATAGAAATGCAGAGTGGAGGGACATGTTGATGTGATGCCACGTGACCTTGGTGGCATTCCTGCAACAGGTTTTGAGACCTCCATTTCCCTGCTTCCTAACTTGCTAATTTTGTGCAGCACCTTAGAAGCCTAAGAGGGAGGCAACCAAAATGGAAATGTCTTGGTAGGAGATCCAGGCTACTAAGGGTGCATTAGAGTATGGGTGGGAAGTGTGGAGAGAGTGCATGGGGACCTTTCTCCCTGGCAGGGCTGGGGAACTGTGCCCAGCCCCAAGCTATAAAACACTGTCCCTTGCCCACATGTCCTTTTCCCGTGGTCCAAGGGTAGACCTAGTCCACCTCCATCCCTTTCCCTAGCGCCCGCATCCAGATCAGAGGGCCTTTGCCACATTGCCTCACGTGCAAGGAAGTTGGCCCTCTGTGCCAACAGCTCAGTGATGCAAACTCTGTGGCAGTCACTAGCCGTACTCAAGTGATTTCTGCCACAGCAAGTGAGGAAAGGAAAGCCTTGTGTGCCGATACCTCTGCGTGCCTCCCCTCTGCATCTGTAGCATCTCTGAAGTTCAAGGAGGAAAGGGTTGCCTGTCCAGTCTTTTCCCTCGGCTCTGACCCACTGAAATTGCTCTCTGGACGATGTTTCCTAGACCTCTGTCTCACCTGCTTGAGGTCTTGCAAGCAGATCCTGCAGGACACTGTCCCACTTCCTAATGCCACTTGTGGTTCAGAAATATTTCCTTATAGCCATCCCCAGTTCTTCCTAAACAAAACCAGTACCTTCTCATTCCACCGTGGTGTTGTTCCCACCTGATTCACTCCTCTGCTTACTTTTCTGTTTGTGTTTTGCAAGCTCCTGAGGGTTTGCTGCCTCCTTTTGATCTTTCCTTGCTACGTGGAGTTTCATCCCTTCCTTCTGCGGCTGAAGGACCTGTTGCTCTCTGAGCGGTAACATTATCCATTGGTGTTAGCCCCATGTGTGTCATTTACTGACGTGGCCAGGCGGTGTTTTCTACATGATGGTGATGATTGTGAGTGAATTGATGTCTGTCACCAGAGCAGAAGAAAGTAGCTAAGCTGCAACATGAGCTGCGGAGCCAGGTGACAGTTGTGGTGAGGAGTAAAAAGAAGTAGACCCACGTGCACTTAGTTCAATCCTATCTCCTCAGCGCCCCTTTCTACCCAACGGAGAGGGTTTCTAGAAGAGTGTGAGGCCAACACGACTCAGTAGGCTGGGACATCTTCTAAGATGGCCGCTGCTGTGGGAGCAACATCTGCCTTGGAGCAAAACCTTTCCCTGCTCCATCCCCTGCCGCCCCCAGCAGCCGTGGAGGAGCCTCTGGCCGCGGCAACAGCTCAGTGACACCTCACAGCAGGACCAGCCACCCCCCCTGACCTGACCATGGGAAGGATGGGAAGCGCTGCGGGGATGGCACGGTGGGACAAAAATCACAATCACCAGAAGGTGCTGGAATTTCTCACCCTGCTTGACCTGAATAAACCCCAGTCATTTCCTTCGCCTGCTGTGTTTGCTGTGTGCTGGGTACAACCTCTGCCCGGCACGGGGCTTGGCAGCTTGGGCTGGAGGCGGTGGAGGCTGTGCGAGCCATCTGACCACAGCCTGGTGCCCCAAGCAGGGGGTCATTTGTTTTATTTGATTTTGCAGACCCTGCAGAAGTGCACGGAACGAAGCAAAGCTGAGGTTTTTAAGGTGGAGCCTGCACTGCCGGTGTTCGAGAGAAAGCCGTGGGAGAGGGAGACAGAAGCAGAGAGAGGGTGAAGGAGGAGTGGCCAGAGGACAGGTGAAGGGGGCAATTTAAATGATAAATGCGTGGGGCTGGGTGGGAGCCATCCACAGGAAGAGATAGCAGTGGTGAGAAAGCAGGGCAAAGTGAGGGGTTAGAAGGCAGAGGACTGAAGGGAAGACGAGGGGGCATGAGGGAGGTGGGAAGCAATGTGGTGGCAGAGCACCCATGTTTTGGCAGGAGCCTTCTCACCTTCTCCCCTGCCCAGCAGTGTCATGCTGCTCCAGGGCTGGGGTGAGCATCACTCGGCCACATCGGACCCCAGCTCCATGGCAGCTCTCTCCACTGTTTTTCTGCATCGTCAGGCTGCCAGAGAAGCCCAGAAAAACATCATCCAAGCAAGGTCTTTGATCGGTCTGGCATGCATGGGAGAGAGGGAGGGAGGGAGGGACGGAGAGAGGGAAGGAGGGATGGAGGGAGCTGGTGGGGTTTGCATTGCTGCAATGCTGTGATTTGCCCTGGTGCCTGGCAGAGCTAGGCCCAGGCACATGGCCGACTTCACACAGCTCTGGTTTTGTCACATAGTCGTGTGACATGGGTGCTTTGGTAGACTCCGTAAGCTGGAAATTTGCAGGGACCACACTGCTCACTTTCTAGCTAATTAAAACCATGAGGGACCTAACGCAGGGGACTTCCAGCCAGCAGAGAGGAGACATTTACTGCTAGTCCCCTGGTTGTCAGGAGATGCTTGCCAACATGAGCCTGTGGCAAACATGAAGTTGTTGGAGACTGCACAGCTCCATTTGTGGTGTCCTGAGCCCCGCAGGGGCTGAGGAAGCCACCGGTGTCCTCCTTGTCCCCACACACGGTGGGACCTCGGCAAGGCGGCCGGGGGCTGCATCCAAAGCAAAGGAGCTTTGGCTCCTTCCTTGTCCTTTGTCGCTCTCGGTGCTGTAGGTGTTGTACGGAGGGATGGGGGACATCAAGCAGCAAGGGGCTTGCAGAGCTGCGGTGTGCGTGAGCAGAGCCACGAGCCCCCCTCCCCCTTATTTCTCTTCTTTCCATCCCCTGCTTCTGCTTGCGTAAATCTTCCCTTATTGCTTTGTCCTGCTTGCTCTTAAAATTCCCAGGCGACGTGGTATTTCTAAGCCGTTGCACGCCTCGCTAGAGCTCGGCTCCGAGGACACCTCTTTCCCTGGGCAGAGACCAGCCGAAGAGCCGTGCTGGGAATTATTTTTCCTTTTCCATCCGAGTGTTTGATGTTGCTCTCTGCACTTTGAGCCTCCCTCATCTCCTGTCCCTGTTTCTGATTCCTCCGGCTCCCTTCCTCTGCAGCCCATGCCTTTCGGCAACGCGCCCAGCATGTTTTGCCCAACTTCCCACCCTGCAGCCGCCCTTTGCGTGCAACGCCGTGGCTGGTGGCCAGCTCGCGTGGCCACAAGCAGCCTCCAGGTAAGAGGGGTATCTATCTATCTCATCTGCATCATTTCTGGGGGTGAGGCCCCACTTCACAGCCCAAAGCATCAAAGGGAGAAGGGAAGGGCAGTCGGGAGCGGTGGTGCAGCACAGCCGGACGCTGCCTGTTCTTGCCCGCTTGTGGCCAGGCTGTTGCTCGCCCCTGATCTTGCTCCACCTGGTCCCGGCTTGCAAAGGGAGTGGATCACATCAGGATTGACTGCTGCACGTTGGGGTGAAGCCTAAATGAAACCGGACAGAGAAGGCAGGGGGAAAACCTGGGGGAGAAGGCATATTTAGCACGGCAAGAATCTACAAGCCCCGGCTCCCATCCCTAAGCTCTGCCTGGTGCTAAGCCCCAATTTTGGGGAGCACGTGAGCGGAAAAGGCAGATACTGAGCCTGGCTTGGAGAGGCTTTGGAGCCAGAAGGGAACTCCTGTGTGCCCAGTAACAGGGTACACACTCCAACTGGTTTTACAGCTTGAAAGCAGAGGTGAAGAAAAGGTGTCACGTCCTTGATAAGGAGCAGAGTTTAATAATTAGAGCTGAAGGAGCTTGATTGCTGCCTTCCACGCAGCCTCCTCTCCAGGCTGATTTGCATTCTGCGGTCTCCGCTCCCAGCTTCTTGCCTTAATTAATGACTTCTTGCTTATATTTTCTTTTCTACTTGTCATCACTCGGGCTGACGTGCTCGGCTTTAACCCTGCAGAGGCCGGTTTGCCACCAAGCTGGCACAAGGCACAGGGGACAGGAGAGGCGAGGGCAAGTCAGGGCTTTGCAGCTAGTGGCCGGCACCAGCTCCCCTGCAAGCCAGGCATAGTTACTTTCTGCAGAGCAATTTAGTCCTGCCAGTTGTGTGCCAGTTCTGGCGGCTGGGCATCTCCCCAGCGCACATGCCATGAGCCTGGTGCTGCTGGGTGCCAGACCCAGGTACCAAGAAGTTCCTGTGCAAATCTGGCAGTGCTGGGGGGGGTTTCCCCTCTTTGCGGACACACGGGGCTGGGGGAAGCAGAAGCCCAGGGTAAGCTCTTACCAGGACGTCTCCTAACACCCCGGCAGGGCAAGAGGGGCTCAAGTGCTGCCCTCGTGCTCCTGGGAACAGGACTTTGTACAGACACTCTGCAAACAGCCCGGACAGAACCCCAAATGCACCTCGTGGCAAGGCCAGAGAGGTAACGGTGTGACAGGGGTGGTTAGAGCACACAGCACTATTAGCTATAGGGAATTCTGCTTATTTGCTTTCGGGTTTAGATGCTGGTTCCTAATCCATGGCCAGCCTCAGCAGGGTGCCAGCTGATTATTTTCAGGAATTCTTCCAACAGCCATGGAAGAATTCCCCCTCTTCCCCTCTCAGAGCTTTCAGAAAAGCCCAGAAGAACACTATCTGCCATATCTCCTTTATCAGCTTTCTAATCAAAACCACTATCTCTTCCACCTAGTCGCCCTGTGGGCCCTGAGCTGGCCTCCCACACTGGCCAGGCACAGTGCACAAGGAAGGCATTTTTCCTCAAGTACCTTTCCATGATGGACGAGATCTGTCTTGCTCTTGGAATGAGCGGAGGAAGCAGATGAAAGGGTGGGAGGTTTGCCAGAGATACTTCATGGGGCTTCTTTAGCAGCGCAGATAATTACAATGATGGATCTGGAGTCTGCTAGAAAGGCAAAGGTGGAGGAAGTGATGGAGTTCAGACGTTGGCTCGATACCCTGGAGTTTAATTATTTCAGCTGCTGAAGAGTGGAGCAGATCCTTGATGTTTGCACATACTGCAGTGTGCGCATCGCATTGGCTTGCATGGGTGAGTGGCTGCCTCAGAGAAAGGCTTTTTTGCCTAACAGCATCCCTGCAGCCTTGTTGGGAGGCTTTTTTTTTCGGGGCCTGTTGCTTCTGCTGTGGGTCCTCGGTGAGACACAAAGCAGATTTTCAGTCTGTCTTGGATGAGCCAGATCCTCAACCCTGGCTGGTTTTGGTGGCCTCTTGCAGCACAGCAGCAGCTGCAGAGCTGGGGAGGCTGCTGCTGGGTTCAGTGGCCGAGGATTCAGTTCAGCACATCACTGCAGAGCCCTGCTCTGAAGCGAGGAGGGGATATGGAGCGTAGTCAAAGGCCAAGCAAATGGGGGAAGCAGGGCCCTGGGTCAAGCCCCGGTTGACATCACGGCCCCGAAGAGCGGGACACACCACTGCTTGGGAAAGGGACCTGGGAGGTGCGTTTGATGGTGTAGCACAAGGGGAATGAGGAGGTTGGATTGAGTTTAATGGCGAAATAAATAGCAGAGGGAAACCTGTGCTGTTGTCTCCATTCTCCGTTACTGCAGCAGACACCTCTGGAATAGGCAAAAAAGCCGCCACCAGCCTCACACCTATGGGTCATGCAGGGAAAGCTGTGGCCTGGGATGCAAAGGGCAGGGGGAAAAGCTGCTGGGAGAGGCCAAAGACTCTAGGCCAGGAGCAGGAGAAAAAGCAAACAGTGCCAGGGAACAGCTCTTGGCACAGGGTGAAGCCACGCTCTCCTCCTCCCCTGGAACCTTTTCTTTCCCTCCCCAGCACCCAACTCTCTTTTGAGATACAGCTGCTGAGCACGGCAGGGTAGTCAAGGCTTTGGCACCGACAGCTGACACAAAGAAACCTAAAACTTTTCTCAGCCCGGTGCCAGACACCTGACGTGGCTCTCAGCAGCCCAGCGCTTCGGCCCCGAGGCAGGACAGAACTTACTGCAGTGATTCCTCCACGCTGCTTTTTAATCCCCCTGAAAACCAGATCCCCCTTTTCTCTTTCTTACCTGGCATCACCACTAAAGCAGCAGCAAAACTTCCTGTAAGCTTGCTCGTTTTATTTGCCCTCATCTCACCGTGCGGGTCTCCAGGGGGCTGCCAGCGCTGCCTCACCTCCCACGGAGGCAGCAGAGCTGTGAAAGCAGCAAGTTGCTGCACCACCCCCACTTTTCCCCTCCCAGCCTACGCTCAGGAGCAGTTATGAAAAACTCCAGCACCAGGCAAGACAAAGACCTGGAGAGCCGTGGACAACATCATCATCACGTGCGCTCAGGCTTAAAGCTTGTCTCTGAGTCCCAGCTAGATGCATTCCTGGTTTTGAGGCAAGCTTCGAGCTGGAGAACATCAGCAGCTAAGGTAACTGCAGCGATAAAGAGCATTTAAGCCACATGCTCTTTGAGCATCGTAATGGTCTCCTCAGCAACAAGGCTGTTGAGTGCAGAAGTGTTGAGAGATGGATGTATGTGGACACCAAGACTAGGCTGTGAAGAAACAAGTAAAGACTAAACATGAAGGACACTCGCTCCTCACACAGGGACCATCCTGGAAATGCCCTGCCCAGATGTTTCTCCCCAGCCCCTCATCTGTCTGCTGTCTCTTCCAGCCATTTTACTTGGCATGGGGCAAGGCATGAATTCAGCCGCCGTCTCCCCAACTCTACACTTACGCAGGAGCACAGGTTGGGCAAGGCTGCTTCTCCTCTTTGCAAAACACCCCATCTTCCAGCCTGAATCAATCCTGTGGAGATTCTCTTCCCTCTATTTGTACGGTTTCGCAGCAACTAACTAGACTGAAAGTTTGGATTTCTTGGCTGTGGGAGTCAAGATCAGAAGGTGAGTCAGCAACCGTGTGTGTTTCCATCTGCAAACAGCCTGGTGTTTGAATTTAAACAACTTTGTGTTGTCGCTTCTAATTTCAGTACCGGGTATCAGAGTAGCAGTCACCCAGTCCAGCGCTGTGCCTGGGGCCTGGAACATACGTAAAGAAAGAGGAATGAGCTGCTCTGAAAAAAAAAAACCAAACAAAAAAAACAGAGAACTTGGCTGAGGAGTCTGAAAAGGCTGACAGGGTTTTATTGAAGTTCAAAATACAAAAAAAGGTCAGATTGTCTCCCACTCCCTCGGTACCCTTCCCATCCAGCACACCGTAACGAAGTATCAGTATTCACAGTGACAGCTCCAGCCAAACCACAAGACAGTTAGTCCCAGCCACGGCCTCCAGCAGCACCCCACGGGCCAATCCATCTAAAAGGCATACCTATTTCTGGTATCTCAGCTTTGAAGGTGGAGGTCCACTTAGCCTTTTTCTGTACAACAGGCCAGATATTAGAGAACGTGCTGACCTGAAGGTCTCTGAAGAATGCTCCAAACTGTGGCTGCTGCATGGTTAAGCTGAATCCAAAGAACGGGCACTTCCAACCCGGCGATTAGTAAGCTGTGGGATAGGTATCACTACCAGCACACTGTCTGGTACGCAGGTGGGAACTCAGATTGCTACTGGGTATGTTATTGTCACCTTGCTGCTATTTGCACCCTACCGACAAGATTTTATGGATCCCTGCTCCCCAACAAAGCCATCTACATCTTTGTTACTAACCACAGCGGTGCAAAAGCAAGAAATTAGCAGGGGCAATTCCCTGCATCCTTCATAGCTGCATCACTTCAGGCTCCCAGCAGAGGTCATCACTCATTCCTCAAGCTGCACCGAAGGTCCTGGAGCAGCACTTCTCCATGACAAGCAAGAAAGACAGTCTGGGTTTGGTGCTGCTGAGGCATCCGTAAATCCACCTCCATCCCAGCCCAATAATACGGCTGAGTACACACACCACCTACTACTGCAAATGGACCTCTTGTCCAAGACCATCAGTAAGAGAAAACACCAAAGTCAGCTACGGTGGGTATTTCTGCAAGCTGTAGATGTCTGCCTAAATCTGCGCTAGGAGTAAGTCACCCCCCAAACCTGCATCAGGCAGCTCTGAGCTGCTCGCTGTCTAACTGGGTATTTTTAGCAAGTGTTTCACTGTAGTATTTAAGCCCTAACTTGCAGCTTTGATTTAAAAACCAACGCCAGCGAAAGCTGTTAGTCTAGTGATTAAAAGCTTTGTATCCAATTTGTAACCAGACAGATTCTCTGCCCTCTGACCGCCGGCTCTGGGGAAGGTTAGGATTAAGTCTGGGTGGGCGTTTCTCAGGGCAGTATGTTTGCGCAGCTGCTAACGTGCAGAATTAAGCGCGTGTTCTTCTCGCAGCACAAAGCCTTCTGTTGTCCAAGGCACCCACTTTCTCCCCCGAGCAACTGAGTGCTGCGGAGGTGGCTAAAGGTGCCTGTTCCAAGCATTTCCGTGACGTTGGCCAGCTGCTCAGTGCACTAGTCAGGGCTGGTGACCGCACATGGCATCAGCCACCACCTACATCAAGCTGAAGTGCTTAGGAGAAGGCAGAATATCTCAGGAAGGGGTATCCTATTCAACACCAGCCCATCTGATAAAAAGAAAAGCAGCTCTATTTTTTTTTCCAAAAGTCTTAGCTGCAGCACTCTGTTGTCCAAAGCCTGCTGCCTCCTCATGAGGCAGCTGCGGCAGCACCCATGGGGTCAGTCTGAGCACCACCGGAGAGCAGATCTGGCAGGAACGGCTGCTGGCAGCAATGTTCATTCAGCGATCTGGGAAGCAAGCTTCAGCTTCCTCTTTTTCTCAGTAAAGCTTCTCCTGCTGCATCAGGAAGATGATTTGGAAGCCCTTTACCTCTTCTCCATCTTCTGCATCTGCAGGCTGAGTGACGTGAAGCTGGCCAGGAGGTCTGTAACCTCGTCCACCTGACAGAACACAGTCGGTGTTAGGCAAAGAAATGCAGATGTGCAGTCACCCACTACCACAGAAGAAAACCCCATGCAGAAGGGACCACCCCTGCACCAGGACTCCCAGTAATGCCTGCGCTGAGCTTATACTGGGACAGGATCCCTTTGGTCCCACAACTGTGGAGAAGGGCTCCTCCTGTCCTCACGATCAAACAAGTTCTAATCTAAGGCAATGGGAGCTCCTCCCCATTCCTCAGGAGGCTGATGCTTGACCTCCACACGATTTAGCCAGTCCTTAAAATTGAAGCATGTTGCTGCCTTACCCAGTACTCAACAACGGTATCAGGGCTGTTTCCTCTAAGCCTGTTTCTAAGGACTAATCTTTTGTAGGAAAAAACCCAAACAGGCCCTCCAACCCTGCATGGTTGTGCTGATCCCGACCTTAAAATGCCTGTGATCTCAGCCCATCTGATCTTCAGCTTTTCTGCTGAGCTGTCAGACACAGCTGCACTTTGAATTCCAACCCAAAGGAGTACTACGAGTCATCATGTAACTTGCCCCCCATACCAGATTTGAGCAAAACCACTTTCATAACCATCTCTTCAATTTCACCTTGCTCATGCACTTGTGTTCTCCTGAACACAGAAGTCACAACACAAGTAGGTGAGTCACAGTAGCTCAACGCTGCCTACCTCCTCCTTTGTGCTAGTCATCTGTAACCTGGAGCAGAGGTCATCCAGCTGTTCCTTTTGCTCATGCCTCCCCAGACGTTCCAGGTATTCCCGCAACATCTGGATAATCTGAAACCAACAGGCATAAGAGGCAAACATCAGACAGCTGCACCAGGCTGGGATTTTTTTACAGAAAAAATAAATTGCAGTTAAATTGCCAAGCACAGCCGTGACGCTGCAGTACGTGGCAGAGTACATGGCCCAGAGAGAACATAAGCAAAGCAACCAGAGAGCACTAATTGCAGCACCAGAGCCCCATGAGTCACCAGAGGTGTTGATCAGCCACAGACTAGTCGTGATCCCTGTGCCTTGTTGAAGAATAAGGAAGAGAGATAGGTCCAGCTGAAGCAGCAGAAGGCACCAAGCTTTTCTTTATGGCTAGCTAGCTTCCCTCACTGTGAGGAGTAGGGACTTCCTACTCTGGCAGGAGGTGCTTGTGCACTGAGGATGAAAATTCTTGTGGCTCCTATAGGAGCCTCGCTTCGGTTCCTGAAGCGAGGTCCACACCTTGTGCATTTGTGATGCAGCCCCGTGACTGCTTTCCTACCCCATGCCTCCATGTATCGGAGCGGGGCAGACTGCACTAGGAAAGCAGGGGCCCTGTTGGAGTGTGTACAGCACGGCTACAGCCCCATGCTGTGGTCCCTCTCTTGCCAGAAGGCATGTGTGTTACATGGTGGTTGAAGAAATGAGAGTGCTTCATACAGTCTGAGAATTAAGGCATTCAATGCATCTTGGCCTACCAGAGCCAAGAGAGGTCCTGCAAAAATTCAGAGTAGCAGCTGGAAAAAAGGAAGATCTCTGAAAATAGAAGGGAAAAAATCAAACTCTACCCAGAGCAGCTAAGAGCCTACAGACAAGTATTTAAATAAAGGGTGCAGGAGACCGCCACGGGCTGCATCCCCTTACCAGATCATGGGACTGTTTCTTTTACCTGTTTCACTTCGAGGCGTACGGCCTCCAGGCTGTGGGAGAGTCCTTCCTGCAGGATGTTTAGCTTTGATTTAGCAAGATGCAGCGGGGTTCTGCCAGCTCGATCCAAGGCATCAACTCTGGCCCCTGAAAGATCGTCGAGCAAGGACAGAAAGTGAGGTCTGTCTTCAAGACTTGGTGTCCCTGGGAAGTATCAACAGGGGCAGGGCAGGAAAGGGAAAGGCTGTAATTGTTATAGAGGAAATGTTACCTCCGCGCAGCAGTGTGGTGATGACAGGAACGTGGTTCGTGCAGGCAGCTGGGGAGGGAAAACACAGGACACACAACTCAGAGGTACTAGCAAACAACAATGGAGTTTCTGCTCGAGCCTGGAGCTTGCCGCTTCCCAAACGGCTCTCCGCCAGAAGAAAGAGGAACAGCCCAACTCTTAAGGGGAACCTCACGCTCAAGCCTAGGATTTCTCTCTGGAACAGAAGACGTGCTCCTTGGGGCTGGCAGAAGGAGGGAAATGGATTTTCTCTACCTCTGACCCTTAAACCTTCATAAGGAGTGAAGCTAATGAAATGCAAAGAGTCCCTCCTAGGCCCTTAAAGCTGAGGATGCATACTGCGATGCACAGGAAAGAGGAAGGTGGAGAGGAAGGAAGCAGCAAGGCAGTGTTCACCTCACCTCTCTGTATGCAAAGCTCATCCGTGTGGCACTTACCCAGGTGTAAGGGGGTGTTTCCCAGCCCATCTCTCTGGTTCGGGTCAGCCCCGTGGTCCAGAAGCAGTTGCACTGGAAACAAGGAAACAGAGCCACGTCAGTCCCTTCCCTTTGCCCCTCAGGTCAGGCCCACACGGCAGCCATCAGGCTGCTTCTGTTCAGCTCATCAACTACCCCTCAGAAACAGGGGACAGAGGTCCTTTCTGCAGCACAAAGCCAGGCAGTGTCACTGCCCTGGGCTCCCTGAGGGGAAGAACTGGGACTAACAACATGCTTTGGCATCAGTACAGCCCGAGAGCCGGGAGCTGCTGCTCCCCCTTCAGCAGGGGGACACAGCAAGCTCTGGAGCCAGAGTTCAGCTGGCAGCTTTGCCACAAAACGCATGGAAAACATCAATCTCTGCCACATGCTGAACCAAAATAAAGAGCAACCTTCAAAATCTTCACCAGAGAGAATTTGGATGACACCCACTCACCGATGTGATCGTTGCCATTGCAAGAGGCAAAATGCAGGGCTGTCCGGCCTTTGTCGTCTGCGGCACAGGGGTCAGCTCCATCCTCCAAGAGTTGCTGCACTGACAGCGCCAAGGGGAGAAGAAAGCAGGTGAGCTGAAGGGGCACCTGATCAGAAAGGGGTAGTGCTACCTGCTCTTCTGTGGTTAGATACAGACTCTGACAGCTGTCAACTGGACTTGAACCAGCTCCAGCGAGCATCCTGGGTCAGCAGAACCAGTCTGGGCAACATTCTCTCCAGCCTCTGTTACAGCCTTCACCGGCTTCCATATACTGCCATACAGAAGAGTATAAAAAGATGGCAAGGATGCAGGGCTAACTCTCACAGTCTTTAGTCAGCCGCATCTCAGGCACTTCTCAAGGCAGAATTAGCATCCTGTGCTTACTAGCCATCCACAGACTTTCTGCATAGATTTGCATGGTCATTTTCTGCATCTGTGTAAAGTCTTCACATCAACGTGGACCCATGGCAAGAAGTTTCACAGTATAACCACATGCAGTGAGAAAAGCCACCTCTTCACACCTGTTTTGAATATGCCCCTTCCTAGATTCATCTCATACTCTTAGTTTTTTTTCCATACTAATGGTGGCTACTGATTGGGAAGCAGGTAGGTGAGTGTACCAACCTGCCAACTGCATATCCTCAACCCTGAGGAAATGATGTACTGAAGTGAGGTACTGAACAGCCCGAGCAGCCGTAACATCATCTACTCACACTTGTTCCCCCTGCTTTTACACCCAGCTGCTTCTTCAATGCCACCACTTCTTGTAACCTGAACTATCTTCTTTTCTCAGATAAGAAGGAAAAATCTGCTCACGCAGATGACAGAGAAACTAGTATGACTCTCCAGTATTTGGTATAACAAAGGCAAAGAGACAAGTAAAGTCTGAAAAGATTAGGGACACAAAAGTAGCATCTAGAGCAACGCATGTAAGGGCACCTGTACGGGCTATTACTCCTGTTGTTTTGAGATTATCCTGATATACTAATCAGTGTGTTAAATAAAGCTCATTCCACAGCTGTTAAAAATACTGACAGATTTGCTGTATTTTGAGGTCTTTATTAGCACAACATGCAACAGTGAAGACTGACCAATATCAGAGACAAGAAACTAGATAGCTCGGACCACTGAAAGTTACCATTCGTCTCAGCTTCCAGAGATCAAATTATAGCCACACTTGCTGCTTTAAGTGTGGTAGAGAAGTGAAAGGAACACCTAAAAAGATGGAAGTGGCATTAATGGGGAATGTTTGATAGTCCAGATAAAAGACAGGGAGACTGACAGTGCCACCAGTGAATAACATTAAGGGGGAACGGTTTATCTAGGTCCTTCATTGAAGCGAGTAGGAAATGACATAAACTCTCCCACCCAGTGCCACCACAAGAAAGAGCAAACGTTTTTACTTCTTGGTGAATAATAAATTTATCATCAGACACTTCCTGAAGTTGCAGAGTATGCAAAACACAGCAGGACTGTAAACAGGGGAAGCTGTGTATCAAACACAGGTGTAAAACTCTAAGATGGACTGAAACCAACACTTTCATAAAGCCTGATTCTTTAATTTTTCCTCTTGACTTGGTGACTGAAGCCAAGCCTTCCTCCGAGATGCTCCAAGAGCTCACAGATTAACTTTATCCATCAGTTCATGAAACCAGCTGTATTGTGGAGCCAAAGGGTAAAGCATGCCAGACAAACCCCTGTCCTGATATACAGGGAGTTTCTACAAGTCAAACCAGTCAACCAGTTTCCAATTCTGTTCACAGTATGTCCCAATGAACAGTTAAGCCAGCACAGCTAAGAGGACAGTATAGTCTAAGGAGGGACAATGATAAAAGGCAGATAATACAGGCCAATATTGCTGCTGGATACTTCATATCAAACCCCACCTAATCTACAGTACAGAGAGGTAAAGGGAGCCACAGATAGGCCAGGAGCCTTCTCTGAAGTCACTGTCCAGCACTCATTCTAGTTCTGATCTACTGGGTCACACTGTCTCATCACACAGGGTATGGCTTAGATAATCCTAACTTTTCCAGTTTACCACAACACTACTCTCTTGCTGCTTACAACTGGGCAAAAGTTACATATCAAAAAAAGCTGGAGCAGTGCAGCGCTGATTTAGCTTGAGGCAGACGGAAAACTAACACTATGAACCAGATGCAGTGAAAAAGTGAGTATTTTAACCAGCCTCTCTCTGCTCAGAGAACGAAACAAGGCTCCTGAAAAGCAGTTTTGAGATTTACAACATCTAAAGCACCACGTCTGCAAACTATCCATACCCCCCTCCTCTCCTAAAATAAAAGTTCTTGACAAAATTGCCCTTCCAGAAAGAGGTTCCAAATAAGACTGGCCAGCATTCTTACCTGTGTCCAGGTCGTTGCTATTGGCGGCTTCACGCAGCCTTTTCAGAGCTACGGAGAAAAGAAAGCGATCACTGGAAAGCACAGAGGAAAAAGGAGTGTTTCCCTACTGAAACATCTCATCCCGGCGCTTGAAACAAGGTGCAGGGCCCTGGTGCTGGCTCAGCCCAGAGAAGGGGAAGCAGGAGATTAAGATGCCACGTAAGAAGCGCTCTCCTTGCCTCCACCTGAGGCTGGCCACGGGCTCTCCCATTCCTGACAGACACCCTCCCCTGGCAGGAGCAAAGGTGCCTTCCCAAGCCGTCCACCGAGAGATCCGACCTCCTGCCAGAGGCCCAGCACAGGGGAAAGGCCAAAGTTTTACCGGCTCCCGAGATCGCAGCCTCTCCACCCTGCCGAGGCCTGGCCGGCAGCACGGGGAGAGGCGCTCCCCGCTGCCCCCCCGCTCACCGTGGCTCTCCTTCCCCGTAGGCCCCAGCCGGCGGTGGAGGCGGGCGGCCCTGCGCAGGCGGCGGGCCGGGATCTTGCCCGCGGGCTCCTCCCGCTGCCACACGACGTGCAGGTAGCCGAGGGGAGAGTCCGCCGCCGGCCCCAGCGCCAGCCCGGCCCCCAGCTCCGGCTCCCGCTCTGGCTCCGGCCCCGGCTCTGCACCGGGCGCTGCCGCAGCCCCGCCGCCACCCTCCATTCTCTCACGGGCCGGACCGGGAGGGGTGCTGAGAGGGGGGCGGGAATCGGCTCGTCGCTATAGCAACGGGGCGGCCCGTGTCCTCTCCTCCAATGGGAGGCGCCGCACCTGGGTGGGTGCAGCCAATGGGGAGTTCGAGGGAGCGGGTAGAAGAAAGGCGAGGAGAGAGGCGAGACGGGCGGAGGAGGCGGTGCCCAGGAAGGGCTGACGGGCAGGCGGTTGTCCAATCAGAGCGAACAACGGGCCGCATCAGGCCTATTGCAGCTCTGACGGCTGAAGACAGACAGTTATTTTAACCAGTGGAAGGGCGCAGCGCCCTCATCCGCCGCCACCGCCCTTTCCGCCCCTGATCCCACTCCCCCTCTTCCGGCCCGGCGTTGCCGCCTGGAGCCCTTTCCCTGCCGCGCCGCCGCCATGGCCTACCCGGGGGAGGACTACGACAACGAGGTGCGGGGTGGGGGTCCCAGGGCGGCGGGGGGGGACCGGAGGGCGGCGGGTCTGGGCCGTTCGGGGGTGACTGGCTGCCTCCCTCTCTCCACAGGCCGCCTACGACCCCTACGCCTACTCCAACGACTATGATATGCACACGGGTGAGTGCGGGCCTCGGCCGCGCCGCCGCGGTGGGCCCTCGGGGCCTGCCGGCCCCCGGCTGGGTCTGTCGGACCGGGTCGGGGCCTGCGGCAGCCGCCTCACCACTCCTCTTTCTCTCCTCAGGAGACCCGAAGCAAGACCTGGCCTACGAGCGGCAGTACGAGCAGCAGACCTACCAGGTGATCCCCGAAGTGATCAAAAACTTTATTCAGTATTTTCACAAGACGGTGTCGGATCTCATTGACCAGAAGGTGTACGAGCTTCAGGCCAGCCGTGTTTCCAGTGATGTTATTGACCAGAAGGTGTACGAGATCCAGGACATCTATGAAAACAGGTGCAAAGCTGTTCTTCCCACAAGGGGGATCACTGTTTGAACTGTGGTGAAAGTGCACCCTACTTTTAAAAGGAAAGGCTGACTAGCTGTCTTGTTCCCAACCTGAGCTTTCTCCAAAATACAGCGTGAGGTTTGATGTGATCATCAGGGAAAAAACGAGGCCATTAATCTAACAGAAGTCTAAGTGAGTTGTCACCTGTCTGAAAGAAAACACCAAGGTAGTATACCAAAGTACTAGCACAAGGTAGTGCTAATCAGGCACTTTACAGAGAGCTATGAGGTGTGATTGTTATGTCTGTTCTCTACAGATACTCCCACTTGTAGCTGTGCTAGCTTACCATAAGGGAAATGCAGAAGTAACATACACAGCTGTTTGTATTTCAGGGATAAATTTAAAAAAATTACAGCTTAGTTTGCCACTTTCATTCTTTGCTTGAACACTGGACTTGCTAAAATGGGATGGTGGTGGTGTTCTACCTTCACGAAGGCCAAGGCCTATATGTTGTGATCTCTAACTCCAACACTGTTCTACTGAGAAATAGTTTATAATATAATCTGTGTGTTTATTTTTCAGCTGGACAAAGCTCACAGAAAGGTTTTTTAAGAATACCCCATGGCCAGAGGCTGAGGCTATTGCCCCCCAGGTTGGAAACGGTAAGTCTTTTACTTTTTCTTTGCTTGTTAGAAAAAGAAGGAACTAAATTACTTTTGATGCATGAACGCAGTGCACCTGCGATGCACAGTGTTGCTACCGTGTGCGTAAGTTGTCTTTGTTCACTCTGGCAACACTTTCGATAGATGCCTGGCAGGAAGTCAAAACTGAAGGAATTATCCTTTTGTGTGTGTGTGAAGGAAACATCCCTTTATTACTATAGCAGGAGGAGCACCAGTGGCATCTGAGAGATCCAGTTGCCCAGGCCGTGTAGCCTCCTAATGTCAAGTTCTGTCATTTTTTTCCAGATGCTGTTTTCCTCATCTTATACAAGGAGCTGTATTACAGGCACATCTACGCCAAAGTCAGCGTGAGTGTTTGTCCTGGATCTTCCTGTTGGCTGCATGCTGGCTTCACCATGTCATAAAACTTGCCAAATCTTGTGGCATGTCCGAGCACCAGTGGTTCCATAACTTTTGCAAGACAGGATTGGAAAGGTGTATGAGCTGTGATTAGAGAAGCTTTATTCTTGCCTTTTATTAGTTGAGTAAGGATGTGCTGATTGCTGAAAAGCAAGAAAGACTTGATTATCTTTCCGAGGCTCATTAGCTGTCTCTTCAAGCTGGATTGTAATGAGTGTGCAGGTTTCCCTGGCAGCTTATATGACTAAGAAAACCTGATCTGAGTTTTCAGGCAGCTATTTTGTAAAAGTTTGTTACTGGCACCAAATGTTACTGAGTTAGAGAAGAAGGAGTTGTTGGGAAGGAACTGAATTTTCTTCTTGATAGGGCTGTATTTCAAGACCTATAGATCAGTTGGTTTGGTATGCTTCTTTGTGGCTCTTTGTGCTTCAGATTAGCAGGTGGGAGAGGGTGTTAAAAGGTGATGGTACATTATTTGTGATTAAAGAAACACATCTGGTCAAAGTGCCTTGCATAGAGGGAAACATTGGGCACTAAACGATACGGGAGAAGGAAACAAAAGCAATAATGGTCTGTAAACCAAACCAAAATAAGCCCCACTTTTTATAAGCTAATTTGAAGACACTGAGAAAATCACAACAGTACTCGTTTTTTTTAAGGAAAGAAGCCTGACATGGGCTAAATGAGTAATAACTGCAATTTTGGTGTGGACCAGAGGGTGGAGAAATGGAGACTTTTAAAAGGCTGCTGTATTAACTTGAGTCAGGCTTTAACAGGAGAGACCGGTTTCTTGAGTTGTGCTGTTAGTGGTTCTCAGACTGCCCTTGAGTGTTTCCAGGTCAAGCAAGGAAGATGATTCTAGGTAGAATTGATTCCCTACTGTGTTTGCTGGTCTTTCAAAGCATTTAGAAATATTGTCTAGAAGCAGAACTGTCAATCTATTAAGGCCTCTCACGAGGGGAGAAGGAGGGAAAGCTGTTGAAGGTAACATGAAGCTCTTCAGTCTGGACAGTAGAGAGGAGGCCAAGGAAGGTTAATGCGTCCTATTCAGAGAAGGTTTGAATGCTTGGTCGTCCTGGGAGAAGTTACCTGTGCATGAAAAGTCACCCCTATTCTGTGGGACAATAGTGATACAATTTCAGGTGTTCTGGGTGGTGCTAGTGGGTGTCCTGGATGAATATTGGCTTTAACGTTTCTGAAATAGACCCTCTGCCGCTGTGACTATTGACTGTCCTTCATGCGCTGTTGCCCATAAAATCACTCTTGCCATGCTTGAAACTAACCAGGCTGTACTGACTTCTCATTGCAGGGGGGGCCCACACTGGAGCAGAGATTTGAATCCTATTACAACTACTGCAATCTCTTCAACTACATCCTCAGTGAGTCGCTGCAATTCATTTCTGATTTGTGAATTTTGGAGGGGAAGAGTAGGTGTAGAGGACAGAGCTGGAAAATGGGTCAGAAGAACTGGAACGTGTTTGTTTATAGCTCGTATAGGGAGAAGTAGTCTTTGAGCTTTCCATATATTTGAGTTTGTTGAATGAAGAGCGCTTTACATCCATGTATATAAACCCACAAAAAGCGCAAGTAGTTTCCAGTGCTTTTTGAAATACTGTAAAGAATAAAACTTATTTAGCTTTCTGGCTTGCTGAGAACTGCCTCACCTATCTTTATTAAAAAGCAAAATGAAGCTGTAAGCCAGAGAGAACTTGCAGTGTTTCACAACTGTTTACTGTTGTTGACTCCCCTTGGAACAAATTTTAGCGTTTGTGACTCCCTGACAGACTTCTTGGGGAGAATAGGTCATTTAGGATAAATCCCTACAATCTGTGCAGCTTCTGAGAACCACTGCTGCTGTGCAGTCATGCGCTAGATATTACCCCATGCACGCTCATATTCTTTAAAAGTAAAGGCAGTTAAGGTAGTCAAAGCTACATATTGCTGCCATACTGGAAGCTTTACTCATCTGCTGCTGCGTCTCTCACTTCAGGGGAGTTCTTGTGTTCTTTAATTTGTTTGTTCTTCCAGTTCTGCCACTGTTCTTGCTTAAGGTGTTAATGTCATCTATTACTTCTGTTCTTCTGCAGATGCTGATGGCCCTGCTCCTCTGGAGCTGCCCAACCAGTGGCTCTGGGATATCATTGATGAATTCATATACCAGGTACATAACTATAAGACTGGGGCATTTGGGGATGGCCTTGCCTCTATTAGCACTATACATTTTCGATCTCCTTCCTCTTTATGGTTTTCATAGCTAGGATACTATTGCAGGCCAAAAAACTTTGGTGAGCGCTGTTATTCCTGGGTCACCACTTAGATGAAGTAGTTGTAAATACACAGATTTTTAAGTTACAGGGAGCTCTTTTGGAAGTCCTGGACTTCTACTGATACCTTTTTCAGTTGCTGCTTGGGGGATTATTTTTCTTTTTTTAACTCACCTTCATTTCTGCCTGATTTCAGCAAAGCAGCCTGACTGAAATCTGCTATGATCACAAAGACCTAATAAGATATTTGTTCAAACTAGTTTTATTGTGTTCTATGGTTTTACTTTAGGGTTTTACTTTAGTTTTGTATTTCTTAGTCAGTAGGCTCTTTATGCTTCCACCGAGAGATTGGTGACCTGATTTGAAATCTATGGTCTAGAATCTTGATGTTAGAAAATATTTTTCCCCTTATTGTTCTGAGTGCAGTAATACAGATCTCAAATGCTAATGTTGGGTGTTGTTTTTTGTTTTTTGGGTTTTTTCTGTAGATTGCTATTTCCATAACTTTTTATTATAGAGCTGCCTGGAATTCAAGCACAGTCTTGTCAGGCTTATATGAAAAAGGATGCATGCATATTTAGAAAAAGATGTGTGTATATGCAGATGTATCTTATGACTTTGTCATTCTCTTTGCTAATTTTTCAGACAGCAAATTTCTGAATTTGCTTGAATTTAGTTGCCTGTCCTAATTGTCTAAGAGATCCTTCTCTTCTTCACTCTGTGTTTTTTTTACCTTTTCCTTCAGATTGTCTCAGCATTGTATCAAATTTTCCCTAGGTGCTTTAATGGGGGGTTGATTAGTTGTTTTGATTGCCAGGTGACCTCAGATAAAACTCTATGTTGTTTCATGCAACTTGTAGCTTATTGTAATGCATTTGTGATCAATTTGTGAGCTTAGTGCACTTAGCTGAACATCTCCAAACCAGCTTTGCATCATTGAATCTCTGCTTTTTCCTGTAGTTCCAGTCTTTCAGCCAGTACCGCTGCAAGACAGCCAAGAAGTCTGAAGAGGAAATTGATTTCCTTCGTTCCAACCCCAAGATCTGGAATGTCCACAGTGTCCTTAATGTGCTGCACTCTCTGGTGGACAAATCCAATATCAACCGACAGCTGGAGGTCTACACAAGTGGAGGTGAGCTACCTGGGTGATGCCTAGCAAGACTAGTGTCTGTGCTGCCTTGCTTTGATTTGACCAAGCTCTATTAGTTTTGTTTGGGAGCTGGATCAAACACTTAATCAGTGGATGGATTGAGTGGGAAGAGGTTCTCTTGGCCTTACATGAGAAATTGCAGTGATTGCAGTTGAGGCTTTAATCCTTTTACCTTTAAACATGGAGGTGCGAAAGCAGAACCCGCTTCCTTAGAGGAAGGCATCACTGTTTGTTATTTTTCCCTAGGTGATCCCGAAAGTGTGGCTGGTGAATATGGTCGCCACTCCCTCTACAAGATGCTGGGCTATTTCAGCCTGGTTGGGCTGCTGCGTCTGCACTCTCTGCTGGGGGATTACTACCAAGCAATCAAGGTTCTGGAGAACATTGAGCTCAACAAGAAGGTAATACAACATATTTTAAACCCTTTGTTGGAGTTTTCCAAATGCCTCTGTTCATTGGCCCTGGTGAAGGATTGCCATAATGAATATTCCAGCTGAGGAGCTGTTTGTGGCTGTTTTAGTCATCAGGAGTTTGTTTGTGGGTTAGCTGGCAGAAGTGTCCAGTTCCACGCTTGTGTGCATTACACATCTGGAGCTTTGGCATTAAACCAAACCATATGGTGATGCCTGATGCTGTTGGAGCACAAATGCCTAGCTTTTTCAGGAAGTTTGCTGTGTTGTGCAAGGCAGTGTTGTTACAGGGAATATTATTTGAACTGTAAGAGGTAACACAGTGGTAGGTAGCTGAACACATTGTTACCACCTTGGTCAATGGCTCATTCTTACATTTTTGACTTCTGTCCTCACTGTATCCATTCCCACCTTGCATGTGTTTGCCTTGGACTTGGGGGCCACTTGTGATAACAGTGGCTAATAAAAGTCCAGCTGCAACAGGGGCTTGGCCCAGATCTCTGTGTGTGCTGTCTGGCACAGGGTGTGGAGTGGAACAGAGGGAAAGGGAACTGAGCAAAGCAATATTAGGCACAGTGCAAGAGTCCCCTGCTTGCAGGAAGCTGAACCTGGGAAACATAGAAAATGGGATGATCGAGTAAACAGTGAGGAAGCTGCTGCAGGGATGGGCAGGAGGTTAGGTATTCTGAATTAACCTTCTCCTGTGTTTTTATTTGGGACAGGAGTGATGGCTGAGGTGGCTGAATTCTGGGTAATGAGCTATTTGGATAAAACATGGTTGTCTCCCCTCTAACATAGTGTGTTGATTTTTCCTTCAAAGAGCATGTACTCCCGGGTGCCTGAGTGCCAGGTGACCACATATTACTACGTGGGCTTCGCATACCTTATGATGCGGCGTTACCAGGATGCCATACGTGTCTTCGCCAACATCCTCCTCTACATCCAGAGGACCAAGAGCATGTTTCAGAGGACAACCTACAAGTATGAGATGGTAAGAGAGAGAATAGGTCTCGGCTTCCCAAAAGGAAAGGCTGTTGTCTTCTTTTCCTGCCCCTTCTCTGTCACCTGATAACCTACATCTAAGAGTTCAGCCTTATTTTCCTGGACTGTGCTGCTGGTGGTGACTGGGGATCCTTTGATCTCCTTTGCTATATTTGCAATACTTCCCCTTAGCTGTGTTACTCATTCCTTTGGTTGTTCACCATGCAGTTGCCCTGGCTCCATTTGCTCTCTCTCTTTACACAGTGTTGTTAATGAATATCAGCTGCAAATAGTACTTTTGTTGATGCTTCTTCAAACCCAGTCCTGTTCCTAGTCCAATCCTGCATTTCAGGCTACTGCCATTATCGGATATATTTCCATTATCAGATATTCATTCACAGGCTGTTTAACTCAGCACGGCTGGAAAAAAAGCTTCTGTCTCTTTCTGCCGAAGCTGTCTCTGGTGTCAGTTTTATTCTCTGCCGCTGCTGTCTCCTCTTCACCCTTATGATTAATTTCTAACTACAAACTAACTAGCCAAATCCTGCCGTTCTTAATTCCATGACACTTCAAAAGTTTGGTGTGTTCGTTTCATCCCACACTCAGATAAATCTTCCTTCTCAGTCTTTTCTTCACTGGCCTCCCTGGTAACTGTCCTTTGTCAGGAGATGGCTGTTAAACTGTCTGGCCTTCCCTGTCTCCTCTGCACCTTTTTTGCACCAAAGCAGTCAAACTTGCTCTGGCCATCCAGGCTCCCGATTCACTCTGTACTTTACTCTTGTCCAGACCTCTCTTCCATTGATGAGAGCTCTGATACGGCATTCATCAGCTGTGCCCAGAGGTACTGCTGCTTTGTGCTGTCCCCCTTTGAGCATTAGGACCTCTGGGTAAAGGGTCTTTTATCTGTGAAAAACACAGCTTCCAGCTCCCTCCTACACCATAAGGCCTGAGCACAATGACAATCTAACAGGTTCTCTTCTCTGTCTCAGATTAACAAGCAGAATGAGCAGATGCACGCGCTCCTGGCCATTGCCCTCACCATGTACCCCATGCGTATAGATGAGAGCATCCACTTGCAGCTGCGAGAGAAATACGGGGATAAGATGCTGCGCATGCAGAAGGGTGACGCACAAGTCTATGAGGAGCTCTTCAGTTATGCTTGCCCCAAGTTCCTGTCCCCTGTGGTGCCCAATTACGACAACGTGCACCCCAACTACCACAAGGAGCCCTTCCTGCAGCAGCTCAAGGTCTTTGCTGATGAGGTTCAGCAGCAGGCCCAGCTCTCCACCATCCGTAGCTTCCTCAAGCTCTACACCACCATGCCTGTAGCCAAGCTGGCTGGCTTCTTAGACCTCACAGAGCAGGAGTTTCGTATCCAACTGCTCGTCTTCAAGCACAAGATGAAGAACCTGGTATGGACCAGTGGCATATCTGCCCTGGATGGGGAGTTCCAGTCTGCCTCTGAGGTCGACTTCTATATTGACAAGGTTGGTATCTGCCCCTTGCTGGCTAGAAAATTCCTTCATCTGGGAAATTCTGGAAGTGGCAGCACCTGGTTTTGGTCCAGTCGGTGGGAAGCATCCCTTCCTTTGCCACAGTGAAGCTGTAGTCCTGCTTAATAGAAGTATCAGTGGATGAACAGTGATGGGATATCACAGGCAGCTTTGGGAGTTACTGCACTTGGAGAACAAAGGTCCTAAATATCTTCCCCAGGACAGAGGAACCTGTTTGTCATTGTTCTTGGGAGGTGAGAGTTGAGTGACAGGTAGTGCTGTGAGTGTGTCAGCTGGGATTGTCAGCTTTGTAGGTCTCCTTCACACCTCTCCTTTGCTTGACAAAGCAGGAATCTTCCTTGGTTACGGGTCCATTTTTGACTGGAGCAGCGTTTAGCTCTCTCTGCTGTAGGAGGATTCTAAGGGTATGATCCTTTCACTATCCTGCCTCTGGAGCTCCAGGCAGCAGAAAGCATAGCAAAGAGTCTTTTAGGACTTAATTTCCAAAGAAGACAGCAGTAACCATTAGGTTTCTTGCTAGAAAAACTAGGTTGCCCCTTGTTCTTGGTCCTTAGAGCAGACCTTTTCTTGCAAGGTCTCATGCTGTGTCTCAGCCTAGCTCTCCTGGTAGATATCACAACCCTTAGCTGCTGGTAGAGGGAGGCAGAGCATGAATCAGGGTTGGGACTGTCAAACTGACAAAAACGAAGGAACAAAAGCAGGCAGAGCATGCAAGAATGTGGAAAGTGAATACATTGAATTTGGGACCCATCCCAGGCAAAGATATAGGGAAGGCAGTCGAGAGAAGTGAATGGTTGCTGTGGGACCAGCACAGATCAGGTATACATGATGCTGAATCGGGGCTGGAGTGAAGACCCTTTGGTTGCTCCTCCCGTTTGGCAGTGCTTGTTGTCTCCCTGCTAGAGCAGTCCTTTTCCTGACCTTACGCTATTCCCTCCCCAGGACATGATCCACATTGCAGACACAAAGGTTGCTCGACGCTACGGAGACTTCTTCATCCGCCAGATCCACAAGTTTGAGGAGGTGAGGTGGGAGAGCTGTGTAGCTCTGTAGGAAAAGTGGGGCAAGCACTGGACTGTGCAGACCCTGCAGGAGATGTGCTTGGTGAGACAGCTGTGCGATGCCTTGCTGGGGTGACTCCCAGCTCTTTGAGGCACTGGACAAAGGCAGGCGGTTTAAGCAGCAGCTGCTGGCCTTTGAAGAACGGTATGTTTTTGTGTGAGAAGTGCTAGTTTGAGCCATAGTGGGAAAGGAGGAGGGTTTTGCTGTCCTAGAGCACTGGCTCCATTGTCCCTAGACAATTGTGGTGGTCCTATCAGTAACACAACCAATATCGTACCTCTACCCTCATAACTACAGCTCTAGAAAGTGGCCTCGAAGATTCCTGGAGCACAGATGACTTCAGCGTTGTGCTCAAACAGGAGGTGACATTCTGTCACTGCTCCACTCTCCCAACAGAGGCTGCTGCGCGCTGGAAATTCAGGCAGCAAAATCCTGAGATGTGGGGACTTGAGCAGCAAAATCCTGAGATGTGGGGACTTGAGCAGCAAAATCCTGAGATGTGGGGACTTGAGCAATACAGGGTTGCGATAGCAGTGCTGGAAGTTTGCACCCTTTCTTCTCCCCACATCTTCCTCTGCTATCTTGGAGAGGAGGAGGGAGTTTTACTAGTTCCCCTTCTACTTCACACACTGCCTGCCCTTGGCGCAAGAGGTCTTTTTGTCAGAGAGTTGGAGAGGAAGGATAGAGGCATTGGATAAAGGCTGCTGAGGGGAACAGTAGTGTATGTCAGTCATTACATGGTTTTATGACCTTTGCTTTCTCTAATTCCAGCTGAATCGAACCCTGAAGAAGATGGGCCAGAGACCCTAAAACTTCTGTGGATGCAGTGATCGGCCTGAACAGAGAAGTGGGTGGGAGAGATTATTCTCTTTGTGGTGAGGAAGGGGAGCTCAGGGTTCTAGCATTTCTGGAATCTCTTGTGACTCTGAAAGTTTTTTGTACTTAAATAAGCAAACTTGTTTGGCTCAAACTGTCCTACAAAGGACAAGACATCTAATAAATGAGCGGAATTTTCCTGGTGAGCATTCAGTATCTGATGTACTCATTTATTTTTCCTCAGTGGAAAAATATAATTGCATCTGGAGGCATGGGCAGCTGCTGTTGGTTTGTGCTGTCTTTGGTTCGTGCTGTTGCAGGTAACAGTGGGGAGGAGATCTCTTTCCATGCTTTGTAAAGGCACCGTGTGCAGTGAATAGGGAACGCTGTGGAACTGATGAACAGGGAGAAAATTAGCTGTTCCACAGTGTTTCCACAGGATATGGAAAGAGATGCAAAATAATACTATTCCTCTTAGCTATTGCTCCTCACATTGAATACACTTAAGCTGTAGTTGCTTTCCTAGAAGGTTCTGTGCCTAGAAGTGCCTAGAAGGCATTTTTGCTTTCCCACCACTTTTTTTTTTTTTCTTCTCCCAGTTGCTATGAAATAGAAATGCTCCAAAGTGGATTGACAAGTTTTTAAAGGCAGGGGGAGGATTTTTGTAAACATTCAACCAATATTAACTTTGGTCATCTGATGAGATGCCCTTGCTTGTGTTTTATTTCAGCACAAGCGATGCCCAAGTCCTGGCCCTTAATTTAATGGAGTTCAGTTTCTCCAGAAAACTCCCTGAGGGCGTTTAATTTGCAAAAGCCCTTTAAATGCTAATTTTTTCAGCTCTCCAGCTCTTTTGATTCTTAAAGGCAAACTTGCAGTGAAAGAGGAAACAACAGTTGAAAACTAACCCTATAAAGGAGAATCAAGGACCTGTAAATATTGGGGAAAAGAATGCAAAGAATGAACCCCTTCTCATCTACCCTCCACACCCTCTCTCCTGCCTCCTTTTGCAGGCTGTCTTTAAACAGTTGGGTGTTCTGAGTGGTAGAAACAGGTGCAAGTGAAAAACCTGCATGTGTAATAGGAAAGCTACACAAAGCATGCTGCATATATGTACCATCTGCCTCTTGGTACCCCTCCCTCTCATTCCTTCCCACTGAGAGAGGGGTCCTGGCAGTCCAGCTTGGCTTCCTATGCGAATCTGTTTAGAACTCGGGAATAATTAGCCTTTGTTGGATTAGATGCCCGTGTTTGAATGAAGGTCGAGTTTCTAGTGTCCTAGATACTGCTCAAAGGTAAACTGCATTTCCCGTCACAAAGTTGGGTCACTTGGGCTGGCAGGGTACGGGCAGCGCAGAGTGAGGTGAAATGGGCAGCTCTTGCTGGCCTTTGAGCTCCTGCTATTAGTGTTATGCGTGTTGAGGACATACTGCCTCCAGTTCTGAAGGGTTTGAGGCAGCCATGTCCTTAAAGAAATCAAAGGACTACGATGCGGCTGCACTGCAGCAGCCCACGGGAGCTGGGTTGATACCGGGAGAATCTGCTCCTTTCTATTTTTAAGGCTGGCAGTTTTGCTTGTGTGTATTTACCAACAGCTGTCCACACCAGCTCTCCTCCTACTTTCTTGTTATCCGAAGCCTAAATCTTTCACAGAGCGTGTGTGAAGATAGATGTTATGTACGACAGGAGAGCCTCTTGCAGGGCAGTATTTCCATAACCAGTTTTAGTTCAGTTAGTAAAAGGAATCTAACCAGTTTAGTTCAGTACAGTAAAAGGAATCCAGTGCGTTACTGGGATTTGGTCTGGTTTTCATAGAATCATAGAATGGTTTGGGTTGGAAGGGACCTTAAAGATCATCGAGTTCCAACCCCCCTGCCATGGACAGGGACACCTCCCACTAGAGCAGTTTCGATCTGCGATCGGCATGTTGGAGTTAAAGCCTTAATATGTGTATATAGATGTATCATCTTAAACCCTCCAAGGGTTGCAGGCTGTTCTCAGGTACATGAACATGCTGCTGCTTGTGTTTGTGTCTGCCAGAGGATGCACAGAGGCCCATCCGCCGGTCTGCCCGGCTCCAGGGACCGCTGGAGGTTAACTGAGAGGGACTGGCACTTGGTGGAACCGAGCCAGGAAGAGCTTGCAGCTCTCTCACGGGGCGGAAAGATGGGCTCAGCCAGCCGCGGTGCCAGGCACTGCTTGCAGCTCGAGGAATGCAGGGCGTTCAGCAGCATCAACAGAGCCCCGCTGCTGCTGCTGGGGAAGGCGGTGTGCTGCTGGGGGTGGGGGGTTTTTACAGCTCCAGCCTTGCCTGCCGCAGCAGGGTTTGGTTAGTGGAAGTGTTTTTGGGCGGTTCTGGTCAAAATGGTTTTGTCGGAGGGAACCACAGCACGGGGTCATGGACTCTGTCTCTGGCCTGCAGTTGTGAAGGGGGGGAGTGTGGTTACAGACCCTGGAAAAGACAGTCAAGAAAACACATCTCCCTTAGGAGATGGATCAGGAAGGCGCTGTCGGGCAGGCCTGGGGGATGCTGAGCAGCCAGCTTGGTCGTTACAAAACTGAGACAATGCTTCATTTCCTTTTTTCTCTAACGTAGCAGCTTTCCCAGTGATTTACACCGCAGCTTTTCTCAGGGGGAGGCTGCACAAGCCATTCCAGGAGAATTTATTTTTCACTTGTTGCGGTTCTGGGGCCACGGAGCAATAAAATGAAACAGTGGAATAGAAGAAGGGGGGTGCTAAGCATGAGATCTGGCTGGAGAAAGGAATATAGAGCCCATAAGAAAACAAAAAACAAATTGAGAGGGGGACTCCTGCTGATTTGGGGCTGCCAGCAATAAGCTCAACGTGTCTGTGATGGATTGGTCTTCCACAGAGGTAGCTAATGCCTCTCCTTTGCCTAACTGGAAATGAAAAAAATGTTTGGCGAAATAAACTAAGGTTTAATAGCGTGCCTTTCCCCCCCCTCCTTGGCAGAGTGTGGCACTGAGCACGCAAGCCATCTCCTCGGTGTCGTGGGTTCCTGAGATTGTATCGCAGCCTTCCTCTGCTTCTTCCAGGGCTTCCTGCGCAGTGCTGCCTGCGTCTCCCGAGTGTCCTTGTCTTCAAAGCCCTCCCTGGCCCCGTGCCTGCCCCGGCAGCCACCTACATCCCACACCAGCTCCGCTGCCTGATGTTTCCGTGTCCTCGGGCAGCCGAGAGCTCCTCCTGCCTACATCTAAGGATCCAGAAATGAGGTTGCCTCGTGGGTTTGGGTTTTTTTTTTTTAATTTAGCTGAAGTTAAACTTCAGTTTAGCCCCAACTGTTTTCAGTTCCTGCTTGCAGTCTTCCCCCTCTCCCCCAACCCCCCCCCCGCCACTTTAGGGTCTGAGCGGGGAGGGGGAGAAAGGCTGCAACTTTTTTTCGGGGCTTTTCTCTGAGAATCCAGC
Source organism: Xenus cinereus (assembly GCA_025774025.1). NCBI lineage: Eukaryota > Metazoa > Chordata > Aves > Charadriiformes > Scolopacidae > Xenus > Xenus cinereus. The sequence continues at coordinate 55,753,529 of JAOXJK010000001.1, read as the reverse complement.
CTTCCCTGACTGGGGAGAGCCACTGGGCAGACGTGTCTCCCCCCGACGCCCCCAGCCTGCTGCCCTGGGAAGGGGAAATCCCTGGGGAGGGGCTGCCGTGGGTACCTCTCTCTGTGTCTCCCGTGGTTTCTACCCGCCCCGCCGGCTGCTGGGGGGGGGGGGGGGGTTG
>JAOXJK010000001.1:55652401-55753260 GCA_025774025.1 Xenus cinereus | reverse complement strand
GGGTCGCGCGCGGTGCGGCGGCCGTACCAGCTCCTCGGGGGTGCGGCTCTCCCGCTCGCCGCAGCAGCGCGGGCAGCAGCAGCAGCACAGCCCGGACCTGCACCCCGCCATCTTCCGCCGCTGCCACCGCCCCTTCCCGGTCCCACCCGCCGCGCTCCCGCGTCACCCCGCCGCCTGGCCCCGGCCCCGCCTCCCGCCGGCGCAGCGGGGAACGGCGGTGGCGGCGCCATGTCGGAGAAGGGCAAGCACCGGGCACCGCGTGAGGCGCTCCGCCCCGCTCGGCCTTAAAGCGGCGCGGGTCGGGGCCGCCCGCGATGCGCAGCGCCCGGCCGCCGCCGGCAGGTGAGCGGGGCCCCGGGAGGGGGGGGCCCCGATCCCCACCGCCCGGTCTGCCCCTCACGCCCGGTCTACTTTCGGGCCCAGCCGCGCTCCCGGCGGGTTCAGCTGAGGTGAAGGAGCGGTCGGGCTGCCGCCTGGTCCCTGCCTGGCCCCGAGCCCTGAGCGACGGTCTCCCGGTCCCCGAGACCTGGACTCCTCCGGTAGCGGAGGCGCCCCCGGCGATGCTGGCGCCCCTTATCCCCCGGCAGCCCGCGGGGGTGCGGAGCTCCCCCCTCCCCGGTCCTTTCCCACCGGCCTCCCCGCTGCCCAGGCGGTAAATCCAGCCTTGGGCCCCTTGTCTGCCCCCGATGCCAACCCGATGCCATGGCCCGGGACAGCCAGGCCCTGGCAAGTCCCTTCCAGGAGAGCGTGCCCCATATGAAGCATGGGGCTGTGCAGATGAGTTTACTTGGAGGGGAGGGGGGTTAAAACTAAGCTTTGGAGGATACAGACCCCCATGCTGCATGGGGAGGGGTGTCAGCTCTGTCCTGGAAGCGGTAAAACCCCCCTGCAGTGATGCAGACTGGCACCACCAGCATCACGTAAACACCAGAGGCACATCCACGCCGATCGGCACGGATGCACTGGGCCACAGATGGGAGCGGTAGAGACAGAGGCGCAGCAGTGCTGACACAACGGAGCTGACACGTGTTTAAGATTGTCTTATTTTGCAACTGGCTTTGTCGTTTAGAAAATCTTTTCTCTCCTTGCACTAACTGCAAGCTTCAGCCAGCAGATCCGTGATGCATCTGATGGTAAGGAAACTGCTCCAAACGCTGCTTGTAGACAAAATTTCAAGTGGGGCCTTTCTCCTGTCTTTGTGGTTCAGATTGCCAGTAAGATAAGGCCCTTTTCTCAACAGCAAGTCTCATCCTATAGAGACATTCATACGCAAACTGGGAAAATGGTTTTCCTTTGATTTCCCTGTGCTGCTGTGGGCTGCTTGCTAGAAGTGAGGGATTGGGAGTTGACAGCACGGATTTTGTGCTGCCAGCTTGATCACCAACACATGCTTTGGGATAATTCTCCCAGATTTGTGCCACGTGGATGCCAGGCAAAGCCCTTGAGAGAGCTTGGTCAGGGCTGTAACTGTGCACCCTATTGCTTTTGCTTCACTTGTCAATAGGGCTGTGCTGCTGATTTTTACCATGGCTTGCCGTGTTGGTACACAAGAGATTTAAGTCTCCCAGTTCCTCTTGGCAGCAGGCAGCCTGCGCTCTTTTCTTATATCTCCTGCCAACTGGAGAGCTCCCCAGGTGGTAAAAGTAGACTTTCTCCCAAAGGCTTTGGCTTGATTGGCAACTCAGTGTAAACAGTAGATGAGTTCAAAGTCTTCTTGGATGACCTAAACCCACAGAGTTTATGATAAGGACAAAGCGCGCATGAGCTCACGCAAACCTTCCCTCCAAAACTGGCTTCAGAGTTATGTCATGCTCAGACAACATGCTGCTTCCCAGGGACCACGTTAAGTTTTGGTGGGTACCTAAGCAAATAATGCAGATGCAAATTTTATGGCAGCTCTCCTGTAATTATCTGTAATCGCTACCTAATTTTAAAGGCATAGGGTGAAACACTTTGGGGAGCTAAGTGGAGTCGGGCATCCTAGACTTGCTTGTACCACTGCCTTTCAGTGCTGTTTTGTTCCTGTGAAGTCAAACGAGCACAGCTAATCACGTTAGGAGCCAGGGAGAAGGGGATGGTCCCTGCTGACCTTGTTTCCAAGCAGCTACAATTGGTGAGGAAAAGAATATGAACAGCAACTCAGGGAAAGGAAAGAGCTGAGTGCGTGCAGTGGTATTGGCACGGGGGACAGTTGACTGTGGAGATGGTGCGTCTTGTGGAAGAAGACTAACTGTTAGAAATGCAAATGTCTGGTGCCAGCAAAGACTAAACAAAGGATGGTATTTGTGGGGATGGCCTGCTCAGAGGGGATTCTTCACTTTTTTCTGACATAGGAATAGTAAGTGCATTCTTTTGTACCTGGCTCATTAGCACTGGCTCTCCTACCTACACTATAAAGCAGTACCTTTTGGGAACAAACAGAATGGAAACTTTGAAGATGGATACAGTCCAAGAAGCAGCTGCTGTAGAAAAAAAAATTAAATAATCTGCTGGCATGTCCAGCCCAAGGCCACAAGATCAAAGAGGCCCTCACCTGATGCACATGGGTATCATGGCTTGCTCAGCTGTAGTCAGGGCAAAAGTGATGTTGACCTGACTCTTCCAAGAGCCGAATTTGACCCAACAGGCACAGAAGAGCCACATCAAAGTGGCATGAAGCCATCTGCTGTGTTATTTCTCTCAGCCCTACCTAAACACACACTTTTTATTGTGTTTTCACCAGATCCCCCACTACGGCTTATAGCGAGGGCTGGCAAAAAGGGCTGCTTGGTAATGATTAATGTTGAGTCTTGGCATAGGCTGCTTTTTCATCATCATCTGCCCACCCCAGCTGTAACTGCTGCTTGCTGAGTTCTGTCCCCTCTCTTGTACCCACTGCGCTCCTTCTGTTCTCCTTCTCCAGAGCGCTCACCATGGTCAATGAGACCCAGCATACCTGCAGTCCCAGTTCCAGCTCCAGGTCTGATGGTGGCAGCAGTAGCGGGAGTGAGAGCTCCAAGGACAGCTCACGGTGCTCCACCCCTGTCCTCGATGCTGACCGTCATGAGAGACTGCGGGAAAAGATGCGCCGACGGCAGGAGTCTGGAGACAAGTGGTTCTCCTTGGAGTTCTTCCCTCCACGCACAGCCAATGCTGCTGTCAATCTCATCTCCAGGTGAGGGCTGCAGGGTGGGAGAGGGGAGAGATGAAGTGTCTTTGGTGGAGGGCTGGGAAATAGCTAATGAGGCAGGCTCTGCCCCATGCTCTGTCTCCCCTTCCAGGTGACGAAGCAGGTAATGGGGCTGTGCTTTCCTGCTGAGGAGGGTAATGGACACCAGGTAACTTGTCTTCCTTGGAGGCCCTGAAGAGTTAAGTGTCATGGTGGGGTTACTGAGAGGGCCAGACTGCTTCCCCTCTCCCATGCTCTCTGAAGATGGAGCAACCCCACTGTCAAGCTGTGGGGCTGAAGCAGAGTGCTGGGGGACGACAGAGCAGAAAAGTACCTATTAAAAGCAGAGTATATTAATTAATGGACAGTGTGCCCAAGTCTCTGGAACAGAAACTCCCACTTGTTTTCTGAATCATCCAGCCACTATGGTTTGTGCCTATGTTACTGAGGACTACAGTTTTAGCCCCTGAGATAGGTGTCCCCAGAGCTAAAGGTTATCCTTGAGCCCTGTGGAGAGCTCCAGGAGCCACCATGTACTCACCTGGAGGAGAAGAGGGAGTTTCATAACTCTTTTTGTAACTGCCGCATACCAGAGCCAGGTTTACTCTAAACAGAATGGCCTGTTCCAGCCCAGAGCAGGAGAGAGACAAGTTAGGGGAGTCTTTGTTTCTTCTGTTAGGCATACTTGGGAACACAGCAGAGATCTGGTTCATCTTCTCGTATCTGTGGCCTCTACAGTTAAAGCTGGGAGCAGCGGGTTGCAGCATAGTCTCCCATCTCAAAAGGAATGGGATTTGCATTGCTGTCTATCAGAAGACATAGCAGTCCAATAGAGCATGCTGGGAGGAAGTTTATTCTGCAGAGAACACTTAATTTGCCTTTTCTTCAAAGAGATTGTAAGTTCCTCCTCATACAGCCTTAAAGGATGACTTGACTTAATTACGTTGGCCACTTGCAGTTTCAACACTTTTCTTGGCCTCTCCTGCTGCTGTCATCCAAGCTCTCTCTGCCTGTTGCTGGCATTCCAGCAGTGAGCAAGATATCCCAGGCACAGAGAGGAGACCTGGTGACCTGGTAGGCTAATGCAGCTCTAAAATCCACAGGTTTGACCGTATGGGAGCAGGTGGTCCACTCTTCATTGATGTGACATGGCACCCTGCAGGGGACCCAGGCTCTGACAAGGAAACCTCTTCCATGATTATTGCCAACACTGCAGTCAACTACTGTGGGCTGGAGACCATCCTGCACATGACATGCTGCAATCAGACCAAGGATGACATCACAGGGCATCTGCAGAAGGCCAAGCGGCTTGGGTTGAAGAACATCATGGCGTTGCGTGGAGGTGAATCCTTTTGTCCGGAGGTTGTTTTGCTGCTGTGTTCAATTCCAGGGTAAAAATGGAGAAATGAGATTTAGAGGCTCCTTCTGCTGTGGGACTTAAAAGTTGAGACTGCATTTCACCTGATCCCTTTGTTAGCAGTCCTTGGAGCTCAAAGGTAGACAAAAGCAGCCCATGGGTAAAACTGCAGACTTGGAGGTTTCGTCTTGTCTTCCTTTCAATAGCAAGAGGTTTTTACAGCAGTAGCAGATCTGAGTCCAGCAAACAGCTGGAGAGAGCTGTGGATTTGTTCTCTTTTCAGATCCTGCTGGTGAGGAGTGGGAGGAAGAAGTAGATGGATTCAACTATGCTGTTGACCTGGTTAAGCACATTCGCAATGAATTTGATGATTACTTTGACATCTGTGTGGCAGGTAAATGCTTTTTATTGCAGAGTGTGGGGTAGGGTCTGTGATAGGGAAATCATCTCAGCAGTCCTTTGCTGGACCTGGGCCGTGACAGCACAATCAGATTGGCCCCTTTCTAATTTCTAATGTGTTGTCTTGACCACCGGGTTTCACTTTTTTTTTTTTTTTTTTTAATCTTTTATCCCCCAAAGGCTATCCCAAGGGTCATCCTGAAGCAGAGAGCTACGAGGCTGACTTGAGGCACCTGAAGGAGAAAGTCTTTGCTGGTGCAGACTTCATCATTACGCAGCTTTTCTTCCGATCAGAAACCTTTCTCAAGTTCATGAAGGACTGTCAAGCCATTGGAATCACCTGCCCCATTATTCCTGGCATCTTCCCCATACAGGTGAAATCCGGTAATTCTGGTTTGGGGAGGGAATAAGGATCCAGGACGTGTTTGTGGGTCAGGGCCCAAGAGAGATCTGTAAATATCCTCCACAAAATTTCTGGGAAGTGAGAGTGCTAAACATGATAAATCTGTAGGTGGTTTGCCAAATTAAATTCTTAGGCATAAGAATTTAAATTCTTAGGCATATTCTTAGGTAATAATAAGTTTACAAGACTTTCTGTGCCCACGTGGCAGAAAGGGATATAAAGGACAATGGTTTACCAGTCCTAAGGTGTTAGGCATCACTCTCAGCATGCTGGGCTCAGGCAACGAGTAAAGAAATAGGAAGAAATCACCTAAAGTGACATGACCAGGACTGTGTTACCATCCTAGAGATGGGGCCTTGGAGTAGAATCCAGGAGCCTCAATTCTAAATCTCTTGCCGCAAAATTGAGATAAAATACCTGTGTTACTGGGATGATGGAAACATGAAAATCCCCTGCACCCTCATCCAGGGCTACCACTCCCTGCGCCAGCTGGTGAAGCTCTCCAAGCTGGAAGTGCCTCAAGAAATCAAAGATGTGATTGAACCCATCAAGGACAATGACGCAGCTATCCGGAACTATGGGGTGGAGCTGGCAGTGTCCATGTGCCGGGAGCTGTTGGATAGTGGCATGGTGCATGGGCTGCATTTTTACACCCTCAATCGGGAAGTGGCTACTACCGAAGTCCTTAAGCGCCTGGGCATATGGAAGGAGGACCCAAGGTGAGCAGAATATGCTGGCTTCTGTTAGTTCCTCTTTCACATCCATCCATCCTACCTACTGAAGCTCAAGCAATGGAGGGGTTGGCACCTCTCCTCTGCTGATTTTTTTTTTTTCTCTTTTTTTTAGCATCTTTCTGCATTTAGCAGTTCACCCTTCCTGCAGGTCCCTGACAAAAGCTGGGAGGAGTAGAGGGGACAGCTAAAGGAGTAATTCATTTTAGTCAATTGGCTTTAAAGTAACCTATTCTGGAACTTTAAAAACATACTTTTAGAGCTGCCACTTGGGAGAAACATGTTTTTTGAGGTCTGTCACAACCCCTTGTACGGGCTATGTGCTATGCAAGCTCCCACTGTGGATTTCTAAGGTTCTGCGCGGCTGATAAAGGGTGTGTGGATTTCTCTGAGGCCACAGGCTTCAGCATAGACAAGAGGAAGCAAAGGACTTGTCTTGTTAAAAATAGCTTCACACAGTGCTTTTCCCTTACCTCTATCCAATTTCAGCCATCAGTCCTGTACTTAGCTATTTAATAGACACCGACTGAGCATCCTGTGAGGGAACTGAGTGGGAAAAGATTTTCCACAAAGGAAGAAGAGTTTTCTGTCCTACTTCTTGACAAACAGAAGTCTTCTCAGCCCGTTACTTGCTCTCCCAGAGTTCTCCAGGGGAAGGTCTTCCAGCCTCTAGTGGAAAGTCAGCAGAGGAACTGTGTTAACCTCTGCTCTTCCCATGCAGGCGGCCTCTGCCCTGGGCAGTCAGTGCTCACCCCAAAAGAAGAGTGGAAGATGTTCGGCCAATCTTCTGGGCCTCTAGGCCAAAGAGTTACATCTATCGAACTCAAGAATGGGATGATTTCCCCAACGGCCGATGGTAAGCTGTCAGCCTGCAATGGCACTCAGGTAGAGGTGTGGTAGGAAAGCCTGCTCCACACTTGGTCTCTGTCATTAGTGGGTGTCCTGGGCATGCTTTGAGCTTGACAAAACAGGTGGCTTCTTAATGAAGTGGTCCCCAGTTGCTTGGATTTGAATGAAGTGAGGAGAACAGCACCAAGATGTTGAGGCTTTTGGTCTCTAGGTGGATTTCACTGGATGCTTCTTTTCCTGGGTGGCTGTCTTCCTGCATCACAAAATCAGCTCCTCTTCCTCAGTGGCCTGTTAATCTTGTGTCTGTTCCCCTTACAGGGGTAACTCCTCCTCTCCAGCCTTTGGGGAACTGAAGGACTATTATCTTTTCTACCTGAAGAGCAAGTCTCCCCGGGAGGAGCTCCTGAAGATGTGGGGAGAAGAGCTGACTGGTGAGGAAAGCGTCTTTGAGGTGTTCACATGTTACATCACTGGAGAACCCAACAAGAATGGGCACAAGGTGAGTGATGGCCCAGGAAAGGACGGTCAGTGTGGCACAGTCAACAGTGCGTATTTCCTTTTGCTCATGGTACCACATTGTTTTTCTAAACAAGAATTGGCACTTCCCTGTCCAAAAGGACTTGCTGAAGACTTGGAAGGGAATCCAACAGCCAGAGTTAGGGCTCAACGTGAAAGGAAAGCTGGAACAGTATGACTGCAGCAGTACTGATAGACTTCATTCTTAGAGTTGAGGATATCCTGCCCCTTGAACCAAACCTGGGAATTGTGTCCTGAAGCAGGTGTGTTTGAGACCATTAGGGCACTTCTGAGATCCTTCAACATCCAGATGGTAACGAAAGGGATGTTACATCCATTGTGAGCCATCCTTTCTCCTTGTGATAGGTTACGTGTATGCCTTGGAATGATGACCCTCTTGCTACTGAAACCAACCTTTTGAAGGAGCAGCTGGAGAAGGTTAACAGACGAGGAATCCTGACCATCAACTCCCAGCCAAACATCAATGGCAAGCCGTCCACAGACCCCATTGTAGGCTGGGGGCCCAGCGGGGGTTATGTCTTCCAAAAGGTACTGTGCAACTCATCTAGGCAGCAAAGAGTTATTGACCCAATTTGGTGTCTGTTAGATAGGGAGGTCCTTGGCTTTCATCCAGATAATCCTTCTGCCTGCTCCTTTTCTTAATGCCTTCTTGCTGAGATGAGCCAAAGCTCCTTTGGTGTATTGACAGACTGTCATATCTCTATGGCTTACTTCATAGTTGTTTTCCCTCACCTCAAAACATCTTGGTTTTACTCCCAGCAAGTAATTATTAGTGACTTCTTCCTAAAGCAGGACTATGAAGTTTTAGGTACAAACACATACCTGCCCACTGCACCTGACCCCATTCTGTGATGCAGGAAACACCCAGTTTGGGAATCAATGAGGGAGTATCTCTACCACCCAGCTTCTCATGGTAATAACTGGGCATTTACCTCTAAGGCAGAGTTCTCCACCAGTTGTCCCCATGCCACAGCACTACTGCTGTGCTGTTTATAGAGCTGCCAGGTTCCTTTTCTGGCCGGGGAGGAGTCTTATCACCCATGCCTGCCTCCTACTGCCATGCTTTCCAGGCCCTAGAGCCTTGCCACTAATGGCTGTGATAGGAATCTCCCATCAAGGTAAATGCCAAGCCAGTGGCTCATACTAGGAAACAAAGCAGCCTTGTTCAAAAGGGATCCAAACCTCTAAAGCCATGAGACTAGCAGATGGCAAATGCAGTTATGTTTTCAAAGGAAAAAATTCCCCTGAGGTGAGGGGAAATCCATCATCTCACACAATAGCCAGGAAATTGGGGGAGGAGAAGCAGTTGTTGGGAGCAGCCAAGCACAGAGCAGCGGTAGATAGAGCAAGTACAGAATTAGGTTGTATAAGCACACAGGAAGAATTGCGAACAAAAGATGAGGACAGGGAATGGTGGGGTGCTTGGGAGAGCCCAGCTGAGACCCCTGACTTCTGCTCCCAGCAGACTGGGCTGTTCATAGGGTACCACAGAGAACAGAGGTCCAGCTCAGGCCTCTTCCAAGCACTCTTCTCTGGCACAGCCTGAGCCTGAGCCTATGCTGTCTGGAACCTATTCCAGCCTGTCTGCTTACCTGGGTGCAAAACAGGAATAGCTTTCCTGGCCTGGCTGCTCCTGGCCTGTTACTTCTGCTCTCCCCAGTTGTGGGGTTTTTTTTGTTTTGTTTTGTTTTCCCAGCTCTCTTACTAATTTGCTCTGCCCTTTGCTCAAGCCTCCTCTATAGTACACGTTTCCAGGAATAGACATGCAAGTCTTAAGCTGCCTGGTTTCCAAGCAGCACAGGCTGTACAGCTGTTCTCTCGGTTCCCTGTAAGTGTCCCATCCCTACCGTGAGTAAAGGCTCTTCTTCTCTTTCCCCTTCCCCACCCCTGCAGGCATACCTAGAGTTCTTCACCTCCAGTGAGATTGTCACGGCACTGCTCAAAGTGCTGAAGAAGTACGAGTTGCGAGTGAACTACCACATTGTCAATGTCAAGGTAGGCTGTTGTTTACCGGGCACTTTCCTTTCACCACCTTAGGAGAGAGGCACATATTCAGAATCAGATATCACTATGAACAAAGTGGGCCTGATGAAGGGAAAGCTGTGATGTGCAGCAGCTGTCTGATCTCTTAACAAGGAGAGGGTGAACGCACTTGTTCCAACTCACTCAATCCTTCCTCCAGCAGTTGGTTCAGAAAGGTTTTCCTTCCTTTGGCAGGGCCAGAATATCACCAATGCTCCAGATCTGCAACCCAATGCTGTCACCTGGGGCATCTTCCCAGGCAGAGAGATCATCCAGCCCACGGTGGTGGATCCTGTAAGCTTCCTCTCCTGGAAGGTGAGTCCTCCCTCCTGCTGGACACATTGCTCTGATGCCCAGGAAGTTCAGCGTCAGGTTTGGTTATAGTCTCTGACACTTCTCGCAGTTGAGTGCTGTTGTGATATTAGCTTGCAGATGTTCAGATATTGCTCTTCCTGCTCCCTCAGTGTAAGGAGAACTTTGCTCTGGCAAGAGCTCTTCAGACACCAAGTGCCCAGTAACTGGAGGCTTGGGAGCTATCACAGTCACTGTACTGGCCCCCAGAGCTCTGGGCAGCAGCTCTCCCTCCCCTCTCACACGCACAGGGGCAGTATTGAGCCATTTTACTGCAAACTTGTCTCCTTTCAGCTCTGAACAGTTGTGTTCAGGGCACTTTCCACTGACTGGAAAGCAAGAAACTCCTCACTCAGCTCTTGCAATATTTACTGAGAGGAAACAAGCTCCAGGACAATCAGCCACAGGCCTGGCTGTCCTAAATAAGGTAATATGAAAGCAGAGCTGTGTAACATGTGCATTACACCACTACCAACATTTTTTTTTTCTTGGCAGGATGAGGCCTTTGCACTGTGGATTGAGCAATGGGCCAAGCTCTATGAAGAGGAGTCACCCTCTCGCATGATCATCCAGTACATCCACGACAACTACTACTTGGTCAACCTGGTGGACAATGACTTCCCCCTCGAAAACTGCCTCTGGCAGGTTGTGGATGATACTTTTGAGCTGTTGAACTCCCCGACTCAGCAGTGAAAATTCCTCTTCTAATCCTTTACTTCTTCCTTCCGTCCACTGACTGCGGAGAGAAAAAAAGCAGCTCCTGTGCTGATGGTGGACCACACACTCCTACACCCAGTGACCAGGACAGCGCTCTGATCTACCCACACTACATGCTCTTCTGTCCCCAGCTGAAAGGCTCCCTGACCCCTTCTCACTGAATGAGAGCCAGAACTGCCTGAACCTCTGAGCTGAGGCTCTAGACTGAGCTTGAAGACCAGCTCTGCAGGATGAAGAGGTGCTAATCATGGGCATGGTGATTACACTAACAGGGGAACTCTTGTGTAGCAATGTGGTAAAACTCAGTGGGACTCTGGTAACTTTTTTAAGCCAGAAATGCTGCCTTGGGGGCAGAAACACTCCTGTCAACGGTGCCTATGCAAGGAGACTATTTCAGCAGTTACCAACCCTGAGAAGAAGCTCAAGTTGCTTTTATATTGCACTCCTAAGATGTATTTCTTCATAACTGATCATATCAGGCTCTTTTGCACTCACTCCAGAAGAATATTCACATTTTCTCCCTAACTTTTCTCCTTTTATTATATTTCTTATTTTCTTTTTGGTAGGAATCACACTATTTCTTAGATTAAGTACAATAAACTACACAAATACAAATGTCTCTTCTACTAAGCTATACTCTTTAAGTAGCAAAGACTCCTGTCTCCCAATCACCTGGGACAAGGGAAAGTTTTAAGAAAACCAATTGTTTATGAGGCAGTTCTATCTTCACTTTCAACACATGCCCTAAGTAAAGTATAGACAAAGCTCCACAGTACAGCAAAGAAAGCTTAAATACTAGAATTTACCAAATGCAACCAGCTACAACCTTTGGCTTAGTTCTGCAAGGTCACGGGAGTTGTGGTGGTCCTTTTCCAGTGCCTGTAGGGGAAAATAGCCTGTCTTTCCTGACCTAATGGCTCTTAACAGCCTGAGGCCCCACAGCATTGAAATAAGGGCTTGGGGGAGCTAGGAAGGCCGCTTTGTGTACTTAACAATCCCGCAAAGCTACCACGGGCTAGGAAAACAAGACCTTGGGGCAGTTCCCAGTGGGATTTTGAGATCCCTGCCATGCTGTGAGCATCTCTTTCAAACAAGCAAGGAAGAAAAGCCTTTTCCAGATTCTTCAGACCCTCTCATTACAGCTGTCTGAGACCGGGCTCATATATCCAGGGTAATTACAGGGCATCAATCACAGAAGCAAGTAATGGGAAGGTTGGGGGTCAGACACGCCTGTCTTGCCTCAGCAAAGCTTTTGGTGCTCAGCTGTTCCCAGCAGGTTTCTTCATCCCTAGCCCATTCAGCACAGAAAGGAACCAGCAGGAAGCAGTCAAGAGGTTGGCCACCCACTGAAAGGCTTAATGAAGAGCTGATGGACCTAGACAGGGGGAGGAGGTGGGAGCCATGTGGGAATCCCCCCCAGGGGAAGAGCCAAATCTAAAAATAAAGACCCGTGTTTGCACCTACGAAGGACAGTCCAGACTTTGGAATCAACAGGATGTAGCATTTTACAGGCAGGCTCCTGCTCATCTCTAAGATTGATGTGTTTGCTTACTCCTCTGTGTGACACTAAACTCCTGTCCAGGAAAAAACACTGAGGAAAGGGAGAGCCTATAAGGTGTCTTTTTGACCTTTAATCAGAATTCCAGCAAAATCAGGGTTCAGAGGAGAAGAGAATGCAACCTCACAACAAAAGGGAATAACTTCTCAATTTGTGCCTCTAGGGGGATAGGATATCAATCCTTTAAAGAGGACCTTTCACTAGGTACCATCTCTTCCTGGTTGTCCTTTGGCTATCGTACTCCTGGTCGGCAGCACTGCTTTTATCACGTGAGCAGAGCATTCGCTTTCTTGATTGCACAGGACCAGCTCTTTGTTGTGACAGCCAGCTGTATCCTCCACGTGTCCTGAAACGAGCAGCAGCTGCGGGCAGGCCCCCGCCATTCAGCAGCGTCCTTTGTCCTTGAGCTGGAATGCTGTTAGCTGCCGCCACCTTCCAAAGGCCTTAAATAGTAAAGTGGACAAATCAAATACTCAGGTTACCCTTGAGGGGTTGCAGCCACCCTCACATACCCCTAAATAAAGCTGTTCCCCTAGCAATGGCTATGCCAGCTGCCTCACCGTTCCCTCAGAGCCCTGACCTGCCTCCCCTATGTTCCTGTAGCCTGTAAGTGCAGAGTACAAATCAAAGTGTGAAAAGGAAGACCAATGTCCTCTAATTTCAGTACTTGCTCTTGTCTCATTAAAGGAGACCTAACCCTGCATGGATCTTTGGGAGGCAGGCAGAGGAGCAAACTGGTTATTTCAGCTCTAAGACTTTGCCTGCTCACTCAAATTTATAGTGATTTGCCTGTCCCTGGGTGCACGTCAGCACAGTTCTGCACCAGCGTGGAGCCTGCTTCTTCCTTGAGTGGGCTCTTGAGAGGCAGGGGATTAGTGGATTAACATCTCTGATAACAGCGGAGCAGGGGGCAAACGTCAGGGAAATTGACTGCTGACACAAAGCTTTGAAAAACACCCAAAGATGAACCCATATAAAGCTGGAAGCTATTTCCCTTTGTTATGGGCAAGTCCCATGCCTTGATGTATTCAACTTCTCCCTAAGCAAGTGCTTTGTGCAGGCAGAGAGATACAGGGAACGCAGGTTGTCCCTTTGGGGTGCTTTTTGGTCCACTGAAGTCCACAGAATTAAAGCAGTCATAAATGCTTACCTGAGCCAGTAGGCTCCTGCTTTCCTGCTCCAAAAAATTCCGCACCACACGGCTTTGTAAATGTCGTCGTCTCCACACCCTCCAGGCCTTTTCTATCAGCCGCTGCTGGTCCTGCCAGGGAAAGAGGCAGCACCCAGATCAGTTGGGCTCTGGCAGCCTAACTACCTCACTTCCCTCTACTCCCACCTTGCTTCCAGCTCCTTTCCTGGGTCCCTCTTGAATGACTTTGCTTTGGTAACAAACAAAGCTGACTACTAACAAAGTTCTTGCTGAACTACTGTCTCCTGCAAATATTGTGGCTAATTAAGCCACAGTACCCTGGGGAAAGGACAGTGCCCCACCAGTGCTCCGGCACAGCTCCTCGGTGACTATGGATGCACTTGCTGTACATGTGTCGTCTTGCCTCACGGGCAGGTGAGAGCACATCTCACACCGCCAACGCCCAGGAAGCCAGACAGAACGTGGGTCTGTTCCATAGGTGCCTGGGGCCTGAGCAGAAAGGGAGGCCAAATGACAGCCCTTGGTAGGCTGTGGACACCAGGGGGATGTATCAGGAACACAAATTGTAATACTTGGTGTGAACTTTTCGCACAGGCTACAGGCAATCTGTACAAATCACCCTGTCTCAGTTTCCCACTTGTAAGATGGGGCAAAGCACAATTAAGTATGTGCATCTGCCAGTCTGCCATGCTGGCATTTCAAAGAGAAAGATGGCAAAAGCAGCCACCGCAGCAAATCAGGATTTCTGGTGCGCACTGGAACTTGTTAAATCCCCAGGTCTCATCTCCCAGGACGTGTGTGAGGCTGGAAGCAGAGCAGGCTTGTCCAGTAACAGCCGTCACTAACACCTTGGTGGCAGCACCAGATACTCACCAACACCTGAGCCAGCATCACCACCCTGCTGGCCTCTCTCCACCGATACCATACCCTCGCCAGACAGCGTAGTCTCCTGTCACGCTGGTACTGGCGAAGCGTCACTGTGTGATGCCACCACCTTAGATACTTCCTCCTAAAGGAAAGAGGGGAAAATAAGCTTTATCAGCCCAAAAGCCCTACAACAGAATCCTTCCCTGATGGCAGCAATAAGAGGAAACCCAGAGCCCTCCATTCCACTTACCCAAGCCACTTCTCATCCCTCTCCTCCAAGTCCACCTCTGCTTTCTTCTCCTGGATCCTTGCATGTGCAAGAGAGGGTCCTACCACACCAGGTCTCTCTACCAGGTGAGGGGGCAGTAGCCTTTCAGCCCTGTTTTGGTTTCTGTAGATCATCAGCCAGCGGTGAATGGCACTGGGAAAAAGCCCAAGAGGGACAGCTGGTGCTGAATCCTTTTCTCTGCCTCTTCTTTCTAAGAAAGAAAAGAGAAATCACACAGGAGCTAACCTCAGAGCTAGAGAGGGAGAGATCAGAGCTGCCATGAGCTCTTAGTCCTTTGGCTCCTGAACACAGAAGCAACCCACAGAGTTCAACAGCCATCTGGCTGGCAAACACTATTCCCCTTCCCTCTTCACTCACACTCCCCACGTGGCCCCATGAAAGGAAGAGAGAAGGGGCCATCTTCTTACTTATGGACCGAGACAGAGACATCTTCCTGCTCTTCCTAGCACCTATCAGGGTACTGCGCTGCCGTGAGCACTGGGAAAAGGCAGCTGCTTTTGTCCAGTAGTTGCAGGCCTGCAAACAGAAATAACACAGCTGCAGCCAAGACACAATGCACATGGACAGTACACACAAACTAGCCTTAGAGATACATTTATGTGTAGGAGATCCCTGCAGGTAGTTTAATGTGCTAGACCCCAGGCTGACAACTGCACAGATGAGATCCCAGCAGGACTGACTCAGCCCTTCCAAATCAATCGACCTCTTTGTGGTTTGCTAGCTGTGAGCCTTTTGAAACAAGCTGCAACTCCGACAGCTCGCTCTGCTCTGCAGGGACAGTGATTATCCCATCTCATCTTTGAGCAGAGAGGAAGGAGTGCTCTCCTCTCCCTGGTCAAGATGTCCCCATTCCTTGTTGCTGTGCTCCAGATGGTTGCTGCAATCAGTGCCAGATTATGGTGATGGAGTCGCGTGCACAGCCTGTAAAGAATTTCAAGGCAGGGACTAAGCAGTCAGCATGAGTCAAACCCATGTTTTTATACAAGTCTTGTCACTGTGTCTCGGTGCCTAGTGACTCACCAAGGTCTTCAAGAGAGAACAGGCAGTTAAGAATAACTGTCTCATACGGACCTTCATCTTTTCTTACCTGTTTTACTGTAGCCACAGATCCCAGGCGCAGGGCTTGCTGTCCTCTTGAGGCCACTCGCCAGCGGTGACAGGCTTTGCCCTGAGAGGGTTCCTGCCACTTGCTGTTTCTCTCTCCCACCACCCGCTGTTGAGCTCTCAAGAATTTCACCCTCCACTCAGTAAAGCTCACAACTAGGAGACGGTGCTCTCTGAGCCTTTTAAAATGAGAGAGGGCTTCGTGCTGCCTCAGGCTACAAGCAGTGACCTGGGCCCAGGTGACGAGGCACCTGAAAAACAATACAAGCACGGAAAAGCGGGAGATGCCTAAAGTACCATTTCCACGTCAGCACCAAACAGTATATAGACCAAATTCCACCTTCTCATCCCACCCTGCAGCATTGCAGCTAAGCGGTCAAAGCAAGTGAAAGAGCATTCAACAAGAAAAAATGCTGTTCTTATTATTCCTTCTGCAATCAGCACTTATATATCTTTCTCTGTGTTCCTTATTTTTCCAGTGCCCTACGAGGTGTAAGTTCAGACTCCTCACTACAGTTTCTTTCTGCTAGAAACTTGCCCTCAGTCTGCTTTACATTCCCAGCACTGTTACCTCTCAAATCCTCAAAGCCCGGTGGTACATCTGCTTCTTTCTGGCCATTTTAGCATTTCCTTCTCTTCAAAGGCCTCCACAAACTGAATGCAATGTTATACTGTGTTTTTCCTTTGCCTACAAAACACACTTTTCCTAGGCTCCCCTGTCCCTACACATAGTGGATCCTTCAAAAAAAAAAAAAAAGGAAGGAATTAAATAATTACATTAGTCACTTTTCAGTCTTTCTCTGTGCCAGCAGCTGACCTTTAGGATGATGCTTGAAGAAGGCTTCTTCCTTATGGGATGAGAATAAAACTGCTAAAATCTCTTTCAGCATGGAACCCAGCAGATTCCTTAAATCTGCCTGCTGCAGAACCAGGCTGCTTTTAAGACAGCAGCTTTTTGTAAAGATTCGGATTTTCATTTTTTTCTTGGCTGTCACAAACCAAGGCCTGTGTACATGGCATGTGCAATGAGAATCTTTATGGAGACAATTTTATTCCCCCCCAAAAAAAAAAATCAATGTCTATGGGAGTTACTATTAACAGCACTGTAAATCTGCACCCAGAATAATCTCTCTATATCTTGCAGGCTGACGCAGAGGAGGCCAGTCTTCCTCTGCAACCCCAGAAGCCAATCTGCTTTTAACTCCTGGCTTATCCTTTTGGTTCCTTGTTCCACTTGGACTTTCATTATGCAAATCACCCTACTGCACCATAGGGCAGAGGTGTAAATATCCTCTGCCTGGCAGGCTTCTCTGAAGATCAAGAGAATCTATTGCAGGTTATCCTAGCATGAAAAATGCCCCCCTCAGAAGAGACAGGGCTCAGCCTGTACCATATCCAGGTGAGAAATTAGAAGCGCTCTCTCATCAAAGGAGAACTCGGAAGGAAGATTAATGGTGGAGACGCACTCTACAGGAAGGAGAAACATTAAGAACTTCTCTCAAACACACTCCCCACTAGGGTGCCACCACACAGATTGATTTGCAGAAGAAAATGCAACTGGGTAGGGTGAGTGCAGAGCCTAAGCATCACAGCCACTAAGGTTTTACTGGGTTTTTAGTTGCTCTTTCCTCTTCAGATCTTTGTTTCCCCTCAGCCCGAACCTGCAATTCAAAAGGAAATCTGCTAGGGCTAAACCTGCCTTAAATGAATCCTTGGCATAAATAATCTTAATCATTCTTATCCTCCTGAATTATCTCCGAGATCCACGTGAGCAATTCCTGGTTCACTGCAGCTGGACACTCTGCTGCATTTCAGGCAGACAGTAGCCTCACACAACAAAAACCTCAAAAAAAACAGATTTCAATGAGAAAGCTACTGAACAACAGCTAAGAGAGAAAACTAGTTGCTAATGCCTTGCTCTTCAGATTAAATTCTTGTGTTTTCAGGATCTTCACCACAATATAAGACTCCAAAATATACTACAGCTTCACCTATATTGTAACTAACACCGAGATGAATTGAATATTGCGGTTCTCCCTTCACAGGCTTTACTGAATATTGCTTTTCTGCTTTTATTGAACTCAATTTTGCGTATTAGTTTAAAATAAAATCAATATGCTGTTCCCAGAATCTAGAAGATTCAGGTTTTTAAACATCAGATCTCTGTAAGACCTCTGCCCATTATTATTTTCAGCAAACACAGAATAATTCCAGTAGAAACGTGACTTTCACTTTTTTAAACTACACAAATCTGTTGCACCTCCCTTCCTTAGTTAACAAATACCACACTGCATAGCTAAGACTGAACACAAGTTCTGGAAAGAAGAGAAGTTTTGAATGAGAAGAACAAGATGGGGAGTGTGAGGCTATGGGTAACAGAGCCCTTAGTGTGGAAGCACCCCCAGGGAAGCACTCCTTCCAAACCTCCATTTATGCACAAGTTAGTCGTATGTTCAGACCCAAGCTCTGGTCTGAATACACTCAATTCTCTGCTACATAAATTGCTCCTCACTCAATGCTTCCCTCAGAAATTCTTTGAGGGCAGGAAACAAACCTGTGCAGGAGAAGACGTTCCCAGAATAAAGCTGCATATTTCTGCTTCCTTGTTTGACAATACCATGTCTGCAGGACCAGCCTCTTCTTCTCCTGGCAGCTGTGCTGAGCCCATCGCTGCTGCTGCTCTCTCAAAGCACGCTTCCCTGAGAGAACACAAGAGCTTGCTGAGTTGAGCCTAACAATTTTTTTTCCAGAGTCCAGACAAGAGCAAATAACACATCTGCTGCAAATACCAAATGGGACCAGGCTTCTAAGATTTCCTGTTTAGCAGCTGAAGAGACTTTTCAACTCACCTTGTAGTTTTTTGTCTACAAGGCACTCAAACCTTCTTTTTTTTTTTTCCCCTGCCCTTCCCCGAGCAAGGGATCACAGATCACTTCCACTCTCATCTGCAAGGTGGTTTTCCATCCAAAATTGGGAGTTTCTTCCCTGGCAGTGTTAGCACTTAAAGCACATGGAATCCCCTGAGTGATTGTTAAGCAACCACAAAAGATACACCCTGCTCCCCGCAAAGCCCGACTGTTGGGTCTGCTCAAGCTTGGAATGTTGCATCTGAACTCCATTTAACTCCCCAGCTGCTAAAACACACTACTTGAGCACTCCTTTGGTAGTGAAGGTAAAGCAAGATCCACCCCTTTTCCAATCAGCTGCCAAAGGAGCATCTCCTTAGCATAACGCACTACAAAACAGCAGGGCATGTGTCCTGCTTGTAATCACAAGAAGGCAGCGACACAAGGACTTACTAAACCCTGGACTAGTATGTGCCATTCTAGAGAAGCAGTGGACAAACAGGAGTAGGACTTTCTCCATCCCAACCATTCCCACAGCATCCCTCTCTTACAGACACAAGTGCTGCAGTAGGACGGGGTAACTCACTTTGCCAGCAGGAATGCCAACGCCACAGAGCATCAGCAGTCATCTGGCGAACGTGACACCTGAATCTCCGGTCAGCTTCCACTTTCTGGGCCAGCCTCTTCTTCCACAGGCTGAAAGCCATCTGGCAGCAACGAACTCGATGTTTTAGGGCTGCTGCTGCTTTTTGGCTCTTATTTTCCATGACCCAATGGTGCCAGCTGAGAAAGGCTCTGAGAAAGACAAAGGTTGTTGCACCAACTCTAGGAACAACTCGCACAGACTCACACCCTTGTAACTGAAACTTTAACAATAAACATACACATGAGGGAGTTTAGGAAATACACCTGATCTGTTAACATCCTTTCCCCATTAAGTGTCAGGGAAAATGATAGACAAGGCAAAGTTGTTGGGAGTAAGGTGTTCTGTCCTGGCTGTGCCAAGCCTGTTGTGTCCTTCAACTTTCAAATGAGTAGACAGCAAGGCCAGTTCAATGGAGAGGAGGTTAGCAGGGGGCTTGTTATCAGCGGTGCTAGGCTTGCTCAAATTTGTGAGGCATCCCATCAAACCAGAAATTATTGTGTTCAGATATAATAATTTTGAAAGAGGAAAGACAACCCCAAAATAATGGCCTGCAAAACTTCCACTGAAGACAGAAAAAGATATCTAAAAGAATATTTTTTTTAAAAAAAACCAAATATACAGCTCTCAACAACAGCTTTAGGTAACTTCTGGAAAGCACAATACCTACCGAGACAGCTGAACAAGCCTGCAGTACTGCTGGGCCTTTACAAGTTGCCGAGTTCGAGCTGACCAGACAATGAAGTGCCTCTGCAGGCAGCATCTCTCTGCTTGGTGCCAGCAACTCTTCACCTCCTTGTCAGAACTGCAGTCCTGTAATCCAGAAAAGCAAAAAATGGCCTTGAACTGCTCCTGTAACACAGTCACTCCATGCAGCTCAGCCCTTTCTCCTTGCCGCTGTGACTTCTACGGTTGCCTAACTCCCTGCTGCTAACCCCTACACACCGCATGAACACCCAGACATGATGGTCTAACATATCCCTTTTAAATCCTTGACACATGGCCAATTTCCAACTCAGCTGGTAAATGGTAGGCAAGAGTTACCCTGAGAAATGCCTTAATCTCCTAAACCTTGGGAGATTAGAGAGACAAGAGATAATAACAAAGAAAGAATAGCAGTGAGACCTTCCACACACTGATACTGAAACCCAAAAGCTCTTCGCTAAATCATGTGTTGCAGAAAACATTTGTACATTTACATGCATCCTACCACTTTCCAGCCTTACCTCGTCCCATGTAGAGTAACCTGTGAGAGGCTGGACGTTGTTGTCTGGACTCTGAAGTGCCAGTGACTGGAACTGACCTCCCACAAACCAATTTCTTCTGCAAGACAAAAGTGCCAGAGGAAAAGGGAAAGAAAGAAGAGGATAAAGCATCCGGAAGGATGCTGTGAGATGACATCAGGGACTAGCTGAAAGGAAGGAATTCAGACAGACCAAACAAGGGGCAACTGCTACCAGCATCCGAAGGAACCAGTCTCCAACTTACCCATACCCAATACTCCGTGGAGGAAAGGATGCCTGCAAGTACAGGTCCCCTCCCAGCTCAGCCGGCAGCTCTGCGCACTGGTGTAGTTGCAGGAAAGAACTGTAATACGGCATGTGCGTGACATCCTCAGCAGTCAGAAAAGAGGAGAAGCTCTGCTGGCTGCTGTCACTAAAACTGTATTCCTGCAGGTATGGAGGGAAAAACATGCTGTAAGGTAAGTGTCCTCACAATGAAATCACTTAGTTAAGTTACAATCTTGCCATTTACTCCTCTTTTTGCCAAGGATTCAGGAAAATCTAGTGTGCATCCAAAGGAACTGCAGGCTAGCAAGTACAGCTCTGGACTGCAAACATGTAAGTCATAGGAAAGTTATTTCTACACTAGTTATTATTTCAATACTGAGAAAAGGGGAAACAGACGTGCACTTTCTCAGCGATGAGGCTCTTTGTACCTCATCCCTTCCACCTTGCAGCCACAAACACGAGCAAGTGCACAAGAGAACCTCACTGAGAACTCACTCAGCACCTTCCTGTATCACTAAACGATGAACCAGGAAGGGCACAGAGAAGTGACTTTACAATTTCTGATTACATTTGAACAACAAGACTCTACGCGCTCAGTGCTCTTCAGGCCTAAATACTAAGCACGACACACCCTGAAACAGAAATTCCGCCCCCCAAAATCCCAGCAATTTAATACCTCAGAGCAGTCTGGATGTATCAAGACCTCCTCACCTTTTCCAATGAGCTTTGAGAGGCCTGAGTAGCTGGAGCACTGCTGTCAAAGCCAGAAGATGTTGAGAGGTCCTCAGAAAACAGCATGGCAAGAGGCTCTTCACAAACAGTCCTGTGCAAGTGCTTAGGACTTTGTTCAATTGTCTTCAGCATGAGACACTTTTGGTGCCACAATTTCAGAGCTTTTCTGAGTCTACACTGCTCCAAATTCTGAGAGAAAGAACTGAGACAGAAGATATTGAGACAAAGTGATTGAAAAGGGATAGCAGAGGGGGATACTAGTACAGACATGATGGATGACAGAAATAAAAGGGGTTCTTCCAGAAAGATCAGAAAGTCAAGTGGACACTACTAATGAGGGCAGGGCTCCAGGAACTGGCTCTTCTTCACTCACTCAGCTCTGTGATGCTCGCACAGCCTTGCTTTCCACAGCAGATATACTCTCTGGAGCTTCACCTTTTGGCAGACGTCATCAAGAGAGTAGCCCATTTTCTCTGGAAACCGTCTCTCTACAGTCCACAATGGCTGATCTTCATGCCTTTGTGTCGTAGATTTGTCAGCTACTGAGCTTATAACTGGACCTTAACCAGTTACAGAGAGTGACAAGAGATAAAGTTTGTCAGAAAGCATCCCTTACAAACTCAGCCCAGCGCTCAAAATGCTTCTTTTCAGCAAGGTTTAAGACTTTCTGCTAGGTTTATGAAGCAGAGCAACAAATCTTTGTGTCAGCTTCACTGACATGTACAGAACAACTAGTCCTCTGCCCACTCTAGTTCGTTAATATCACATATCATCTGAGCCTCTCTGTTACGGGGTTGTTTTCAGCCAGTTTTCACCAAAACGAGGAAGAAGCCTAAGCACCTCCAAATCTTAGAACCTGCACAGACCCCAAGCTGCTTACCATAATGCTGCCTCCATTGTAGGAGGAAGTAGTTCACCATTGCCTGCTTATCGTCTTCTCTGACCTGCAACATCTGAAGCCACCACTGGAAGTATTTCCTCAGTGATATTGCTCTGAGATGGGCCAGGCTGCATCTGTAAAGTGCCTTCTGCTCAACAGTCTCCTTCCATGCACTGAAGCACCTGAAAATACCAAGGGAAAATAAAACCACATGGAAAACCATGTAAAGAGTGTACAAGTCTCCTCCTGAGACTGGGTTTAGTTCAGTAAAGACAGGCAGAAGTTGTCACCTTCTGAGCTTCCATTTGTTTATTTCACTAAAAAGCCACCATCATGCTTAGAGCACTGCAGCACTACGGGTGCTCTCAGGTTTGGTATTTCAGGACATCGAAGGTAAGGACCAAAAATCTTTAGCAGTGCACAGGAGGCAAGTCATAACATCTCTGGCCACAGTAGTTAATTTTCATGTTTCTACCCCTACTTTCATCTTTATTAACTCCTAAAACAAAATAATAGACGGCTTTAAGATGGAACAACACACCACTGTCTGGATTGGCTCTATCATTTCTTGGATTTTCACAGTGAACTTTTCATGTGAAAAATAGACCTCATCAACTTACCGGGAGACCAAGTTTCTTTGGATCTGAGTTCTCAGTCCTAAAATCTGTTCCATTTCCAAGCATCGGGAACGCCACAAACAGAAAGTGTTTTGTAGCTTCTTCTTTTCCAGCAGAGCCCGAGCTTCCAAAAGCCTGGCTTCCTCTTTGCTCAGTAGCTCCTTCTGCAGGCGCCACAGTCTGAAAGCTGCTGTGTTGCAGGGCAGGAAGAGATTGATGGGAAGAACAAGAACTTAGAAGAACTTTGAACTTAAGTGTCACACAGCAAACATCCCCTGGCTGGACTCTAGCTGCCTGAGAAAGGGCACCTAAGGGAGACAGCTCACATTGCTGGAGCAACAGCATCTGCTGCAGCCAAATTAATATGAGGAAAAAGGCAAAAGGGGTATGACACTGTGAGTGGGCCACCCCCCACCATCACAGATACTGGCCCAGCTATTTGCAGGATCAGGTTCTGAAAGATTCAGGTCAAAGCAACAACTAGACACAAAACAAGAAACATGGTGAAATGGCAATTACCTCCAAGCTGTTCCAAAGCTATGGAACATGTGCTTACCTGCTAGCCGTCTCATATCTCTGATTGCTTGAGCTCTCAAGCAGAACTCATCTCCTCTCTGCTTACGATGAAGCTGTGTCCACAGACCTCCCTCCACCCTGAAAGAGTGACAAGCATGCTTTTACATCCTTCCGTCCAAAGAGGCACTCATAGAACAGAATCCAGAGCCTGCCTTTTCCCTAAGTAGCTCTCTCTTTTGTCTGGACTTGTTCTTCTGTCTTCAGAATCAGAAGGCACGACAAAAAGGTATTTCTTTTGACACCTCTTCTGTCCTGCTAGAGGCCGTAGCATTGCCTCGCTCCAATCTCATTCACGCCTGTATCACATAGGCCGGTGATAGCTGAACTCAGGAAATAGTACAAGAGTATTTCTGTCAGACACCCAAATCGGACTGAAAACACTAGTGCACAGAAGCTCTGAAATAGGATTGTTCCGTTCTTAAAACTAAGTTATTAATTCTTACAGTGCTTATCTGCAGCAATATATCCAAGGACCCGGAAACAAGTTTCCCACCATTTGAGAAAAAGTTCTCCTTGTGTTTCTAAACCTCCACTGGTCCAAGATAGCAGGAAGAGAATGCTCTCAGCTTACCTACAAGCCTGCTCAGCTTCCTTTGAGTATCCTACTGTAAGCTGCTGCTGAGCTGAGGTTGTCATAGTTGCTAATCTTCCTACGCCAAAAAATCCCACCGATGAACTTTGGGTACAAGAATATGGCTCAGGCAGTAGAGCTTGATTCTTGCTCAGTTTTACCACAGCTTCCTTCCACTGAAGGAGAAACCACAGCATTAGAACAAAATGCAGGCACAGTACCAGTATCAGGGTCCACATTGCT
Source organism: Xenus cinereus (assembly GCA_025774025.1). Classification (NCBI taxonomy): domain Eukaryota; kingdom Metazoa; phylum Chordata; class Aves; order Charadriiformes; family Scolopacidae; genus Xenus; species Xenus cinereus. Next base: position 55,729,159 of record JAOXJK010000001.1, on the reverse strand, counting down.
GAATTTCACACAGGGCACCCCTTCCTCCTCCCTGTCCAAATAGGATTTCTGCCTTTTCTGACTGCAAAACAGAAAACTCATGGCACCACTTCTACTGTCCCTTGCCCATCCTCACCCTGTGAAAGCTGACAGCTAGCAGAGCCCAGGCGTGTCTCTGCTGGGCTACCTCCAGCTGCATCCTCCTCTGGTGCACAGCCCACTTCAAAGCACCAAGGCCCTTCCGAAGCAGTTGCTGTCTGTAAAGCTGCCTGGCTGCAGCTCTTTTCCAGAGGATGTGTCCCCTCCATGCTTGGAAACATCTAGTTAGCATGTCTCTGTCACACGAGTGCTGGAAACTTAAAGAGAAAAAAACAAAAGTGAGCTCCAGTTAACAGAAAGGAAAGTTAAACACAGCCAGGAGGTGGCAATCGGAATTCAGTTGTCAAGCTGAAAAAAGGTATTTCAAATCATTTTAAAGGGTGAAAAACCTGCAGTCTTACACCACTTTAAGGTATCACTGTTACTAAATGGGTAGCAGTCACACATATCTTATCCACAGATCAAAAATTTGAATCCCATCTGATGGATAAGCCCGATTCTTGATCTTTGCTAACTATGCAGTGAGCATGCTGGAATTTGCTGCACTGAAAAGTAGCATATGTGGTAGCAATGCTTTTTCACTGCTAGCAACAACCAAGGTTGAATTTAGAAGCTGAAATTTAAAGGATACAGAAATTATTTTTTAGACCATGTTCCATTCTAGATGGCAACTCTTTGAAAAGAAATGGATATAGCCCCTGAGCCAACCATGGCAGAATAATGTAGGTTAAGTCTTTACCTTACTTACCTAAGGTAAGTTTTCCTCCCCTGTTAACTACCAGCACACTGACACATAAACACAGAGTCTTTTTACCTTTGCTCATTCACCTTCAATGACCAGAAGCTGTTCTCTGAGACCTGTAAGCAGACAAAAGACTGTAACTCACATGATTATTCACACTACTCTGTTGAAGGATTTGTTTGTACCCAGCATGGTAATTCATTTTGGATAGAGACCAGAGCAATGCTGCCTCAGGACAGTGTATTACATCAGATGCCTTTGACACTGCCCCCACCACTGCTTTGGTGAATACTCTTACATACTTCAGACACAGAAAAGCACAACAAAACTGAAACCTCAGGGCCCTGCAAATATGCAGAGTAAAAACCAGTTTAATGCTTTCCCTCTGCAAGTAGATACAGAGAATATAAATAGGTGTTTACATTCCCAAGAACAACCAAGTTAACGAGCTGTTCTTTAGGAAGAAGCCTGCAGACAGAAAGATGCACATGTTGGGATGGAGCAGGGCCATAAGAGAGGAGAATCTGGCCATTCAGTGCCAGAAAAAACTATAGGACAAGCATGCCCATCACCGTCGTACCTCAACTCTGCACCTCTAGCAAGAAGTGGAAAGAAGCACAAGTAATATCTGTGAACAGGGATGCTATGCAGTGAGTACACCCTTACCTGTCTGGACACAGTGTCCTGTGTCTGGTTTCCTTCTTCACAGCACCGTGGTTCTTTGGCACTCCTCTCCACAGAAGGTTCTTCAGACTGGTTGAGATTGGCGTCAGCTTCCCAATTCTTCCAGCTGCTTTGGGGGGAGTGTTTGTTTCTCCTTACTTCTCTGTTCACATTCATACAATCCACGTCAGAATGTTCACCATAGCTTTCTTCAACCTGAATACCGAAAGGGCTGGACTGGCTGCTGCCCACCAGAGCCACTCTTCTGGCTGCTCGTGATCTAGAGTCACATACCTCTCCCGACTCTTTGCTGGACTTAACATGAGGTTCAGATTTGTTGACTTCTACAGATTTAATACTAAGCTGCTGGACTGGTCTGAACTCTTTCTCTCCAGGAGGAGAAGTGACTCTCAGGCACACTTCCCTTGGGGTCCCATACATGGCTACACCAACATTCATTTGAGCACCCCCCAAATCTGTCTCTAGTGATACCTGCAAACCCTCTGGATACAAACTGGATGGAAGGTCTTTCTTCTGAGATACAGCACATGGGGGTGCCCCATCAGATGTCTCTTTGCCTTTAAGAACCTTTCCAGGGGATTGACTTTTTGTGGGAACATAAAGACTACCAGTTTCCAGAGTTGTCTTTGCCTGGGGCTGGCATCTGAAATAAGGGGAGCAACTGTAGAGGGAATCTGCTTCTGTATCCGCTAGCCTGCCAGAGCCCACCCCAGAAGAGTGGGTTTTTGGCTGGATGTCACCTGAAATTTTGGTTCTCCATGTATTTGAGTCAACGTACCCATATCTGTGAGAAACAGAGAGAGGTTCTGCACAACTGAAGTCCCTTGTCACTGCACCAAGGCTCCAGTCTTTAGCAAACGGGACACCCCATTTCAATCTTGCCTGAGCAGCACTGGTCTTCACTCCAGCTAGCTGTTCTCCTGTGCTCAGGATACTAGGAGATGAATCATCAGGAGCAAAGCAGAAACTGCCACTGACCGAAGAAGACCTGGGTTCCAGAGGGAGGGAGCCCCTTATCCCCATCAAAGCAGCTTCTTGCTTAAGCCTCTGGATGGAACAGTACAAGCCAGCAGAAATCTGTGAGGACTGCAAAATAGACTGTAGGGACTCCAAACTAGATGGATCGAGATCCCCCAAGGTCAGGGCTGAACTACAACAAGCATTCACACTTTCACTTGAGCTCCTTGAAGAAGGACACACTATTGATTCGTCCCTGAGAGGGGAATCTACAGTACGAGATAACAAACGTGCATTGACCAGTGAAGGGCTCACAGGATCCATACAAGAAGCAGCAGGAGGCTGATGCTGTTGTTTTTCAACAGGATAATCACTATTCTTGTCCCTATTTTCTAAACAGCGATGACGAGCACTGTGTATGGAGCAGCTACCAGCTGCCTTTGCTTTCTTATGGTGCTGTTGAGGAAAGTCAATACTCCCACCCCTTCTCCCTCCTAAACTATAAGTCTCAAGGTGTGAGTGTTTCTGAGGGAGATTCACAGCAGGGAGTGCTGACAAAGCAAGATGGGGAATCCTGTGAGCCACACACTTTGAGCTGTGCTGCTGCAGCCTAGGGCACAGATTATTCTGCTGCAAGGAGCAGGAACTGGAGAACTGACTGGCAGTGTCCTGGAACAGCTGAGAAGGGCAGGAGAGATTAGTCTTTCTCAGAGTGGGATCTCTCTTCCCAGCTGGCAGAGGTGTTGTACGCAGCCGGGCTTGTTCTGCTGTCTGGCTGGGAGTTACACTGAATGCCGCAGCCTCAAGCCAGCGATGAGAAATGTCTACTGGACTTCTAGTGCCCAAATACAGATCAACATTCACGTTCTTCTGAATGTTTCTTTGCTCTGAAGAAAAATAAGAAGAAATATAAACAAAGAGGCATGCGTATTTCTCATCACATCTTGCCTAGTTTGCCAAAGGCTTTCGGTACTTTCCTTATGAATTTCTTGTCTCCAGTCCACCAGCCTCAGTCCCGAAAGTACTATGGACACTACTGTCTTCCTGCTTCTCAGCAGACAATCATGTCTGGCAGAGCAGGAATGACTGAAGGGGACAGACTCAGTTCTCAACAGAAAACCTGGAAAACAAAGACTTCCAGCATTATGCATGCACACACCTGCAGCCTCAAAAAGAACTTGCTGCTAGCAAGGCCAAACTGTCCTGCTGCCAAGGCAAGGTGGTCTGTAGCCACTTTTCTGGAATGCTTTATATCTAACCAGATCTGCGTGGCACCAAACAATAACAGGTCTAAAGAAAATGTTTTTACAGACATCAGAGCAACATGGTTCCAGCAAGAGTACAATGCTTACCCCACTTCACTGATTGGAAATCCAGCTCAGATCTCCTCCACGTTTGCACTTTCTTCAGGGCTGATAGGAAAGGTAGTGCCTCAACCTAAGGTATTGTTTCACTGCTTAACAAGTGAAAATTTGCTCATGTATTACACTACAGCCCTGTAAAGGTTCAAGGCTATGCAGGCAAAATTCTTCTTGTCCACCCTCAAGGATGAAACCATGTTTACACATCCAGAGAATCTGTATCGTCCTCTAACCTGGAAGAGTTATAGGACAGATGGGAGACCTACTTTGCAGTCTAACCGCTATATCAGATGGTTATACATTTAACACCGGTGCTGAGCACTGATTTGTAAGTTGCTGCTAACAGGTAAGTGCAATTTGAGGGCACTGTGCTTTCATTCCCTCAAGTCTTAAAAGCAAGATGTCAATCACACTGTCATTCTAACCACTGTTCTTTTCCACCTCCCTTTTAAAAAATGAAAATGGCATTGTGAAGAGACACACACACCTATATCAGCATAAAAAACCCTAGTCAATCTGAAAAGAAAGAAATAGCACAGCCTGTGAAATCAATGCCCATTGCCTTTTTCAAACATACTCGAATACCAGAAAGCCTCTTGTCAAATTGCACTCTATTTCCAGACTATGTTTATCTCTTCTAAGTTGCTTTTCTAAGAAAGCATGTGACCTTCAGTCATCCCTGTTTGCAAACAGCCCGCTTGTCCTCACATGCAGACTCTTGCAATAATCAGCACAAACTGGGGAGTAAACTCAATTACTAAAGCAACAGGAGATAGTCATGGAGTGTTGTAATTATCCTTGGGAACTGCCATTAATGCTTCTCATACATCACCAAGTGTACCATGAACAGAAAGATCTCATTATTTTTTCCAGACAAGTAGAAGTTGGCAATTACAGAGTGAACGGACAAAGCATGGCTGCCTTCTTTAGGGTGCCTATCACTGCATGAAGTACAACCACAAAATGCAGCGGATTGGTGTTCCGTAGAAGCACTCCTTGCATGCCAGGAATATCCAGCCAACTAATAATGCATCACAAAAGGGTGTTATAAAGGATTTGAATTATGAAAGAACATAAAACCATCATGTTTATCAGTGCTGTTTTGCTCCATGAACACCTGGAACCCAGCACTGGACTACTACTACGCTCAAGAACCTAGACGTACCTACTTCCTTTATAACTCATTTGATCTTTTTGGTTCTCCATTTCAGTTCTTTCTGCCAGGTGCCAAGTTGTCAACACATTGCTGTATTATTTTAGGCGCTGCTCTTCACCTCACTCGTGTCTAATTTCAGTCTCACTGAGATTAGGAAGACATAGCATCCTTTAAAAATCACATTTGTCTTCCCAAATTTGCCATTCATGACTTGAACATAACCACTTTTAAGCAGCAGTTAATCTTACTCAAAAGGCAACAAGATTTTATGAAGTGCTTTTTAAAAACTTCTGCTAAGACCAAAAGAGATACTCGAGGCAAGCCAGAGATTTTTGTGAACTGCAAAATCCATGACCAATGGATTTCATATTAGCTTTGATGTTTCCAACCAAAACATTTAACGCATGCTTACTATGTACACTTTGCAGCAACACACTAATGCATTAAAATCTGAAAGAAATACAATTAAGCCAACAAAAATTAAGCTGATCAACATACTTCTGCTGTTTTAAGCAAAAGGAAATAGCACAGTTCACAAAAGTAAATCAAGCTCTTTCAAGTGAATGCCGTTTTAGCATTACAATGACAATGAGAGACCCATAATAAACACATGGGCACCCTACAGACAATGCTTATTTTCCCACCCCTGCAGACCAAGGCTGATCCATTTCAAGTTGCAAGTTGGGACGAGGGATTTGTCCAAGATCACAATTCACGTGCCTCAGAAACAAGGGTTTTCCCCCACTGCTCAGTCATCACTGCCATCACATGAGCCTCTGGTTGCCACTTTGACATCAACAGGCACACACAAGCGCTCTTCTCTTAACCAGTTACTGCTCCAGTAGCTGAGGAACAGCCACCCAGCAGCTCCCTTCGCATCCTTCCGTCCATCCAAGAACCAACCGGTGTCCCAGGACACGGTGGTGGGAGCAGCAGGGCCATCACCCACAGCCCCAGCCCAGGGGAGCCATTTCAGGCCCATTCTCAGCTGCCATGACCGGGGCACACGCCCCAGACCCCGCTCAGCATCCCCAATGGCTCCCAGCGCTCTCCATGGGTGCAGACACACCTCTCCTCATTGGCACTTACTCACTCTGATAGCCGCCACTGCTGGACATGCCGCTGGGCCTCACCAAAACCTCAGAGACAGGACACTCGCCTCTTTGTGCCTGCACCTCCTTTGCAGGGACAGACCCGCAGCTTTGTCCCCCCTTAATGCCCCAAACCCTGCGCGTTCCAGCTGGGTCACTGTAAGCAGCTTATCCCCCAGCGATTAGCAACGCCGCCTGCCACCGGGGCTGCAGATGGCCACTGGAAAGCTGCTCTCACCCCCAGCTAATTAAAGCAGTGGCCTGAGGGCGGCCCTGACAAGGCGGAGCCCAGCAGGCCAGGGCAGCTCACCCAAGGGAGGTGAGGGGATACCTGCGAGAGGCACCGCTCGCCTCAGGAGAGGGGGAACGTCCTCCTCCTTGCCCACAAGGAGCTCCAAACCTGCCATGTCCCGGCTCCTGTCAGCAGCGCTGGGCCCTGTGGCCATCTCCAAGAGAGCATGGGAGAGCCCAGAATGGCCTGGTGACGAGGTGTGAGGCTGGAAGGGCAGAGCCCCATCCATTGAGGCCAGCTGGCCTGAGGGACACTGCCGCTGAGGGAGGCACCTGAACCCAATCAGGCTGTGGCTAATCAGCTCATCACCAAAAAAAAAAAAAAAAACCCCAACAAACCAACCCCTGCCACATCAGCACCTGAGGATTTCAAAAAAAACAAAGCAAAAAAATCCACCAGAGTATTGCTTTTCAGTGGCGCCCAGTGACAGGACAAGGGGCAACAGGCACAAACTGGAAGATGGGAATTTCCATCTGAACATGAGGGAAAACTTCTTTGCTTTGAAGGCGACAGAGCACTGGAACAGGCTGCCTGGAAAGCCTGGGGAGTCTCCTTCTCTGGAGATACTAAAAACCCGCATGGATGTGTTCCTGGGCAACCTGCTCTGGGTGACCCTGCTTTGGGTCACCCCCATGGATGAGATGATGTCTGAAGGTCCCTTCCAACCCCCACCATTCTGTGATCGCGCTGCTCCACGTCTGGCTGAGGAGATCCCGCTGACAAGCCCGGAGGAGCCCCGCAGTGAAGCCAGGCTGCCCGGATCAGCAAGGCTCTGCTCCAGCACAACAGGCCCCACGAATCCCCTCAGGCCCTGCTAAACCAGGTATGGATCCAAGAGCGCCACGGTACTTAATGTAAGCAGTGCTGAAACAAACACCCTCCTCCTCGGAAAGCCAGGAGAAGGGCCTCAGTTTTATCCTCACCTCTCTGATTTACTGCCCAAAATACGTATTCTTGAGGCACAGTAAGCCTGGCTTAACTCCTGCCTTGCTCTGCTCCCCTGAGCTCCCAGATTCTCCACAGAAAAACTCCCCACAGAAAGCACAAAATAGGCCAGCTAGAAGGGTATCAATAGATTTTGTGGCGTTTTTCGCAATGGAGATTGGCTGAGAAGGCCACACTAGCTGTAGATCTTTGTTTATGCAAATACCCAAAAAGCATTGCATTTAAAACAGTTGCTTTCCGTCTGTGCTTCACAGGTCTAGAGAATAAAAAAACCTGAGTGTTTAAATGTGTTATTCAGGGATCCATGCTGTCACCACACAGTTCTGAAGAGCTGAAAAGAACATTAACTGAATATAAAGGCCTGCTCTGCAACTCCACAAGCCCCAGAAATTTCTCCCTACCTATTCTTCTTTCTTCCCCATCTGATCACAAAAGTAGACCGATTCCTATTCATACGCCCTATTGCATGGCAGCCTGCAAAATGAATGCACAACACTCATCTCTGAGAGTAAACTAGACTATTGCACTTTTATGGCATCTACCATGTGCTCGGTCCACGCATAAATGATGATGGTCCAGGTACAGCAGCTGGTGACTGTAGCGCTCGTGCAGCATAGTGATGGAAGCATCTGCTTATGTTTAAAGCAATCAAACTTGGGAGAAAAATTGCTGGGTTTTAAAAATACAAATGGCACGGTTCTAGAGGTCAGAGCAAAGTTAACAGGTTTCTTGGTCACTGAAGAGTCAAGGCAGCAACAGTTCTTGACAAGAAAAAATTCCACTATAGAGTAATAGATGTATACTTTAAAAATGAACCTGCTTTAGAAAAACACAGGTCTTCCTAGCACTAGTATTTTCATTCTGCCAAAGCTGACATACTCTTTTTCTTCTGAAAAAGAATCCTGTTGAACAGCTCTTTTTTAGGATTTTACCCTGAAAGCTACAGCAGGGCAGATTAGTGTGTGTAATATTAGAGTTTATAGTTTGTCACACCCCACAGAGCTCACCACTGCACTGTAAATAAACCCATCTTTTCCTTTCCCCAATCCTCCTTTTACCAACCCACCTTCACCACCCACACATCTACAAGCAATATGCTCTACTCGTCTGAGTAAAGCTTACACTAAGAGCCATCGAAGCCCTGTAGATCTTCCCCCATAACGACACTCCCAGACTGCCTGGCTACCCTCCCAAACCCCCAAAAACACATTTTCAAGTGAGACATAGGTGACCAGCATAACTTTTTCTAACACAGAAAAACTGTGTTCATTTTATAGTTTTCTTAGAAAAATGTAACATTTCAAGTTCTGTTAAGATAGGCAGCTGAAGGAAAAAGGACATTTCAAGGCACAGAGTATAACCTACATTCAACAGCCATTTTAAGTATCCTGAAGGACATTCAACTTGCATAAAAGCATCAGTGAATAAAACCCAAAACTAGATACTGGGAGCACAAGCAGCTCCCTGGCCCAGTAAGAGCATTTTATGCCAACTCCAGCTTTGTGCAAACCACCACAGCTAGCAGAGGGAGTTATGGTCATAAATCTTAAGTAACACCATCAGAAACAGCCATCAGGAACTCCCAGATGTTTCCTGAAAATGTATCTGCATAAAAGTAGGGTAAACTGTATTGTTTAAGGGCAGTCCATAACCGTTTTAAAGGAAGCTTGTCCAGGAATAATTTGAGTGGTTCCCTTACAATAGAGAAGATGCACAAGACAAGATTTTGAAGACCACAGAAGGTCTTCAACTCACATCCACTCACACAGAGGGGGAGGGAGGAGAGGAGAGTACTGGGATTACAAAGAGTCACAGTGCTTAACATGACATCTCAGAGATCTTCTGGGCTTACTGCAGGAACCCATCTCCCTAACCTTCAGGGAGGCAAAGAAATGTAAAATCGTATCATCTCCTGTTTGCTCAGTAGCAGGTCTTGCTCCATCGGAATGGACATGGGAAGAGTGGAAGGTTAGACTGGGAGACTGGGCGAGGGAAGCGTCTGTTCTGGTGCAGAGGGCATCAGTACGGCTGCTGGGCTGTCTTGCTTGAGTCAGGCCACTGTGGAGGAGCATCCTGCTGATCAATTGGCTCATAGGTGCTGCGATCCCGGCCTGCACGGGCGACACCTGAGTAGAGAGGGAAGAGAACAAGCTTGGGAAAAAAAACCAAAAGCGCAAGAACCAAATCCCCTAGAAGAAACCAACAGCTCAGGAGCACACCACATTAGCTGCTCTATCAGCTCCTGTGTTCTGTGATCCTCGCAAGAGGTAAGAAAACTCATCCTTCCATCAAAGGCAAAATAACTGAGATGCATTTTAACATGCCTCTTCATTCCCTGAGAACTGCTCTCTTAGTAGCCACATGGCTGTGTGGAAAGCAAGACCTGCAATACTACACAGGAGCATAACAGGCTCCTATAATAGCATATTGCAGCAAGATCAACTTTATGAAATCTAGTGGAAAAATGAACAGACAAAACCAGAAGCAGCAGGAACCTTGGCTAGCCTGCGGCACAGATTTAAGAGCATGATTCATCCATGAACCACTCTTCCCAACAATGCAACTATGCCTCAAGTGTGCCACACCACGGCACTAAATTTGAATCAGCAGGGCTCCCAATTACACGATGAACAATTTGCCTGTGCCACAAGAATGGTGCAAAAATCATGTTACTGTCCAGGGCATGAGCGGGGAAAAAAAAGAGAGACAGTCAGAAAATGTGCATGGACAGCTCTTTACCTATAGGGCGGGCATCTGCCATGGCTAGAAAGCAATCTGAATCAAAGGTGGGTACCAAACCACATCAGAGGCTTGTTCTAAGCAGCAAGGATGCTGTCAAGCAACAAATAAGGATTTTGTGTGGAAAAAAAATGAGACAGAGAAGACCAGGAAAAATGAAACACTGTCAGGTTCAAAAGGAAAATGCCACATAGCAAGAAAATGGGAGAGGGAATCTGTCAACCACGTTCTACAAAACAACAGCATACAGTTTGTACTGAAAATCTTGTGAAAAAGACAGCAGAAGATTTGAAACTACAAAGTGTCTGAATTCCAACCTGTGCCTAAGAGAAGACTCTCAGACAGTGTCACACCTGTGTTGGGATAGTGTGGTTGAAAAGGAGTGCTCCCAAATTCCAAGCAAAGGGATGAACTCCTAAATGAACTTTTACACTTCCCATGGGATCCAAATGTCAAATCGCAGTTACAAGCACAGTTAGCAGCTTGTAAAAATTGGCACAAACACGGCCCACAGCAAGGCACTGCAGTTGACTCACAGGCCTTCTGACCCAGTTAAGATAGATCTGTCTGGCATTTGCACAAGGAGCTGATGCAGAAGACATCCACCTTCCACTAGCAGAGAGATGCAAACAGCACATATCGCCCCAAGCCATGGTTTCCCTCCATGGCCTCTCCTCTGCAGGTATCCACCTCCTTTCACAGGAAGCGTTATCCTCTTTGCTAGCACCAAAGCAGCACAAGGGACAGTTTTCAAAGACTGTCATGCAGTTATACCACCCTTTGTCCTGCACAGCTTTTTTGGGATGGCAAGAAGATAACTGTGCCAGGCTGCTGGTTTTGCCAGGATGAACTTCCACACAGCGAACGATCCCTGGAAACTGCCATGGGTGAACTAGCACTAGGCATGCTTGGCAAAGAAGTTGAGACCCAGACCATGCAGCCACAGCCCCTCCTCTCTGGCAAGGCTGTCACATTATCATTAGCATGTACAACCAGGAGAAAAACGAGTGACTCCAGGCAAAGTCCCACAAGGTAAATATCAGACCCATTTTCCAGGTGAGGAAATGGAGGTCCAAAGCAATCAAGGTAGCTAGGACATGCAAGGCCCGGAGAAAGCATGGAGTTAGAAATACAGCTTCCTTCCCTCTCATGCATAATCCAGCTAGAAGGGATGCTGCCTCTACTTTCCCCCAGAAGGAAAGGAAGGGGTTGGCAAAGAGGCAAGGACACCCAAAGACTTCCAACAAGCACCCACAAATGCAGGAGGAGGAAGAGAGGGAAAGCCTCTCAGTTACATTGAGTAAGAGAGACAACAGTCGTCTCAGTACCATTGTGGGCAAAATGGCTGTCAGATGAGGACTCCAGGTCTGCAAGGGAAGAGAGGAAGAATGTAAATTTAAGGCCTAAGTCACACCAGAACCACAAAATGGGAGAACAGACATGGGCGAGAGAGCGAGCACAACCCCCCTCCCTGGAAAGGGAGGCAGAATCCAGCTGCATGGAGCTCAGGCTGAAGGGTCCAATGCACTAGGCAGTGTCCCTAACACCAGATGAGGCAGAGGAACCATCCTACCTATGTTAAAGGTGTACTCTCCTCCACGCTCCCGATACATTCGATACACCAAATAGCAGGACACAGGTTTGAGGAGGAGGCTGAAGATGGCCATGCCTATACTGAAACGCTTCACGTCAGTGAGATAGTTGTTTGGAGGGTAGAAGACAGAGATGTGAATGATGTCTGTGAGGACTGTGAGCAGCAGGCCAGTCAGGAACTGGAAACAAAGAGAGAATGGGACAGGAACTGAATAGGGGATTAACAACTAGAAGCAACAGTCAGTTACAGCTTCTATTTCCTGTGAGAGATGTGTGTTCACTCAATCATGCCTTCACCCCAGTATCACACATTGATAACCCTTGACACTGCCCCAGGTAGACAGAGATTCCTAAAGGAATGATTTTGTTCTTCATGCATTTTGTTCACAGCTGTCAGACACCTTCTCATGATATGCTCCAGGATTGTTTATTTTTGCTTGTCAATCTCTTTAATGTTCAGAGAAGGTGAAATAGCCCCTCCAACTCAAGCATATTAAACACTTTGAGTCCTCCTCTGGCATTACAAGTCACAACATCAGGTAAAAAAAAAGTAAGAATCAAGTATACCTCACCTCTGAGAAGCAAAATAAGTGACACTGAATGCTTTTCACCATGGTTTACAGTGCTTATAGATTTATACACTCTCTTAAAAAAAAGAACAAACAAAACAACCCAAATAGGAAATTTGACTTGTTCACTGCTGTATTGGGACCAGCTGAAAATCATCACTGACTCAAATAAGCTGTCTCTGCCCTCCACCCTCTCCCCGAGCAGCCTGGTGGAGGCAAATGCCCTCACACTCACCATCACGATGGCATCCAGGGAATCTCGCTGCACAATGGCCCAGATCCCCACTGCAAGGACACTGAAATTTCCCCAGGCATAGGAGCCTGGAAACATGTAATTCATGCATCCCCTGTCAAATAAGACAAAAAAAAAACCCAGCCCACACTCACAATAAGCCTTCAACAGTTTGTTTGCATTCATCCCTGTTCCCACACAAACACCTCACTTAGATTTAGGATCTTCTTGCACACAGGCACAAACAAGGAGTGCTGATTCCCCAAGAATGTCCCATCCCTAGTTTGAAGGAATACCCTCTTCTCACCCAGGCCAGGCCAGTAACCAATCACTCACCACACTGTGAGCAGCCAGTGTACCAGAATGATGGCCTGTGGAAAAAAAAACAGAGAGGAAGACACGTCAGCAAGTTGGGAAAACTGGGGAGGATCGATATGAAATGACACCATCTTATTTTCAAGGGATGGGTGGAAGAGTGCCCTGAACCCAGGAACCAGTGCAGAAAGCTGGCATGGCAACTGGTAGAGTGAAGACGCAACTGGTAGAGTGAAGACACAAACCCATTTTTCTCTGCTTCTCTTGCTGAGTATTTCCTGTGGTGCTACACTGTAGTCATTCATTATTGTTGTCATCTCTGTCGACAGTTGATTCAGGGCCCACTTAGTCTTTTCTAAATGGATTATTGATTTTGGAACTCCAGAAGAGTTTGTACAGAAAGCCAGACAATCCGATTCACGCTACGCTAGCACAGTTTATACATGACCAATCTGGTGCCCCATCACCAAGAAGCCCATTGATAGCCATGCCAGCAGCGCCCAGCAATTTCACTCCACTCCACAGTAAATCCTTCTTTTACCTCCTTCCAGTCTGTTCAGAGCAGTGGTTCAACCTCACTGCAATCTTAACAGACCTGAAAGCATCTTCTAGGAACCTGAGAACCCGATATTGCCATAGTACACAGCTCTTTGCTCTGCTGGCAATGCCCTAAGTAGCAATAAGATAACGCTGTCACAGATTCCATACTTTGCAAGTGTCCTTAATGATCCTGATCCTTGTGCTCAAGGGGACAAATCGAAGAAGAAAGCATCTTACTGTAACAAGTGAGACAAGGATTCTGTTCACCAGCATTTGACATTTCTGTAACCAAGGAGACATACTCTACACGTTTATTAAGATAGCAAATGGGAACAAGAATATACCTCTTCAGTCTTTTTCTATCCCTATATCCATGCACTCACTTGCCTTGCTCACTGGCCTGCTTGCCAACCTCAGCATAGGGAGATGGCTCATTTTCACTCATTTGACATTTGTGAAAACAAGAATATGGAAGACAGGCTCTATTAGCAGCGTCATAAAAGGAAGGCTGAAGCCTGGACATATCGGAGGATCCATGGGAAACAGTTATAGCTGTGAGAAAGGCTCCAACTAGCATTTATACTGACCTCGATATAAAAAACAAAACAAAACCAAACAACCCACCACCAAAAGCCCTCTGAAGCACACTCCCCCTACATACTCACACTGAAACAACAAAAACAAAAAAAAAAAGGAAAAAGGGAAATGAGTAAGTAGCAAAATGCAAAATTACTCAGGTGACACAGGAAAGCTGTATGCAGACAGGAACATTAAGACACTAAAAAAAAAAATACTAAGATTTACTGACATCCTGCTACGTTCACTGACTTAAGACATCTACCCATGCTCTAACTCAATACAAAACTAGTTACTCGAGAAGAGAGTTAATAACCAATGAAGCTGTGACATGAGTGAAGAGCAGCCCAGAAACCAACAGGAGCGAGGCGTCTGCTGCGGGTCCCACTGCTCTGCCCAGGTACCACACTGGAGATGTCTTAGGGTAAGGCAGAGCTCTTGCTTCACTGCAGTACCCTAACACATCTGCGGAGCAGTCACCCTGAGTAGCCTAGACTTTGTTGTAACTTCAAACACTGTTTAAACAGATTTTTATTAATGACTTTTTTTTTTTAATTGTTCATGAAAGCCTACAAAATGCCTCCTCGCTACCCCCCAATTTCTCTTCTCCCAAATTGCACCATGGAGACCAGGCAAAAACTGCTAATCGGTAAAATACAAGATGTTCTCGGATAAGAATGGAGACATGCAAATAGCATTTACTCAAGAGACTATCACAACATCAGGGAAATTCTTAATTAGGTAGTATTTAATTGCACATTACATACCTGCAAGACCCCTCAAGGCTCACCAGTTAACATAATTAGGCAGGGTGGCTTTTTTTTAAAAAAGCTGTCTAGATCAATATTGCAGTTACTAAATTATGAAGCAAGCTTAGTCGTCAGGTAAAGTAGGGCTGATAGTACGAGGGGCTGCTGAAATAGAAACAAGGCATTCCCTTCCTGGTTATTAGTCTAATTTACCCAACAGTTCTTCAGGGCACTGTGGAATAAACTCGTGGGTTTGGTAGGTTTTAACATAGAAAATGTAGTGTTAATGAAGAACATTTTTTAAAGCTACAGTCACTATGTGAGATTAGATAATTTGCAGACTGTCTCCTGATGAGACAACAGAAGAATTTAAATTTTTTCCATCTGTTCAAGGAATTGAGTCTGTACCTCAGAAAGGCATACATTTCTTCATTTAAGAAAGTAACTCCTAAGACTGGAACTCGTGCTGAGAACAGAAAATAAGAAAGGTGGGACCTTTGTCCCCATCCCTTCTGGGCAGAAGGATGACCGTGTATGAAAAGCATCCCATTGGAAACTGGGAAGAGCTAAGGGGGATTCCTGGCTCTTCTACAAATCCCAGCATGTGATGGAACCAGTTGTCAAGTATAAAAAGACTCTGGGTCTGCCTGCGCCCTATTACATGGGAAACTCTTTGGAACAAGAAGTCACTCCTTTAAACATGTTTCAGCACAAAGCCTAGCATAAAGTTGAATTTTTGAGTAAGTTAAAAATTACATAGTTCCAAATTACAATGATTTTCTTGTATTTAACTCTTTGTATTTTACTTTTTTTTTGAGAGTGAGCTCATCTACTCTGTGAATGACATATTCACCTGAGTATATACTAACCAAAATAGAGATCTCAGTGGCCACCTGTGAGTAAACCACCTGTGAGGATGTTCCTCATTATTGTAACAGAGTGATACTAATGAGAGTGGTTATGCAGTGGAACAGGCTATCCAATGGGGTTGGCGTGGTTCTATCCTTAATTTTTAAAAGTCAGCTGAATTTTGAGTTGAGCTATTTGATCTAACTTTGAAGTTAGCTTTACTTTGAAGTTAGCTTTGCTTTGAGCAGCAAGTTGGACTAGAGGACACACAGAGGCTCCTTTTAGTCTAAATTATTCTATGATTCTGTGACCTAGCATTTAAAAATGCCCAAGAACAAAATGCATGTGTCCAGGCACATAGATTGTAGGGCATTTCCCAGGCCTGATCAAACTCAAACTTTGTATTTCAAGGTTCTCCATAGTTAGTGCAATAATCCTAGGTGTCAAGCATTCGCTGCAGAACTATGGCTATGCTGCTTCCCACATTATTATTCCCACATATTAGAGCAATAGATGCCGTTTCACGAGCAGGTTCCTCATCCACTGTAGGGCAAAGCCTGCTACATTAATTTTATAGCTCTGCAAGTAGCTTAAAGAGAAACCTCAAGGCTAAGACATTGCTGTGTTCTGGCACAAACGCAACTCAGTCACGCAGTTTTCTTGGAGCCGCTTCTATCATGAAGCTCATCTTTTTTTAATCTCACAGAAAATGTAAGCAGATCATGCCAATGAATAGCTGCAGTGTGTGTTGATTCCAGTCCCTTTCTGAATAAGAATCTTTCCCACCTTTAAGAAATGTTTTCGGGAAGCAGGCCCTAAGTTGGGAACAAAATACAAAGATGCAGGTACAATTATTAACTCCCTATTCCCCAGCTCTTCCCCAGAGCAGTACCGGCAGGCTTGACAAGGAACTTCTTAATGCTGAAAACAGTTTGGCCAGGACAAACTCATTCTTATCTAGGAAGAGATTTGGGAATGGTTGTCTGAAAGCAGAAAGAGGCAACATTTCAGTTGTGTTGTCATGGTGACTCATTCATTCAAGAAGTCTGTGTTTTTCAGTTCCCCTATCTCCAACTCCCATGGTGGAGCATGTATTTCATGTTGGCAAACTTGTTAATTAAACGTCCTTATTTTTTACTGTTGTTTTAGCATGGAGGAAAAAAAAAAAAATCAAACCACGTTAAAAAACAAAGCAGAAGACAAGATCTTTTAATCTTCCTAGTGCCCTGGGAATCACACAATAGTCCAAACTTGTCAGAGCAAAGTATCAGCTTCCAGAATGTAATATAACCCACATGGCAGGCCCTGAAAAATCCATTTGCTTACTTGCCTCTAACAAGGGAAGTTGCTTTTCTTGGTGAACTAGTAAGAGGAGGAAACATGGTTATATGAATGCCAAGCTTTTATTTAGTGCAGCCACGTAAAAAAACCTTCCTGTACAAAGCTGAATCTTTAACGATAGCTGAGATAATATTATCCTCCCACCCAACCCAAAGGCAGCCTGCTCTGGGGCCGCTGCTCACAGCTTTATGAATCTATAGCAGAAAAAGACTGATGTGATCAGTGCTTTCATTCTCTGGGCAAAGTTTTTACCAAAGAAAGCAGCTGAAACTTCCCATGCAAGATACAAAAGTAGTGAAGCGGAGCAAAAGGCACACACAACTAGAAATCTCAAGGCTCTGAAAATACAAGACAAAAAAAAAAAAAGGAGGAAAAATTAATCTGTCTGGTATCAGGGAAGGCTGCAATATCAAACAGCAACATCAAAATCAAAAAAGTAATTTTAGCATCCTCCAGTTTCTCCCCAAGGATGTGCTTCTTCCAAAGTGAAAAGATAGCATAACTTCAATAAGTCCCTTATTTCCCATTTCTCTGGTTACCAGATATTCACTGAAATTTTCAAATTGTCCCCAACTGAAGCCCCCCCCCAACAGAGAAACAATTTCAGTTATCTGCTAGATGATAAGCCCAAAGCAAGCAGGATCATCTTCCTAAACTATTTTGCCTGACAAGCTCAGGCAAAACTTTGCCTCCTCAGGATCTTGTGCAGTGTTTATCCGGGATTAGCTCAGGTCAGCTGAGCTGGAAAACCCATGGACACAAGTTAATAACCAGCTGATGGCCCAGCCCAACCCTTGGCCACTTTAGCAACTGCCCTGAAGAGAGAACCGCGGACTCATTCCCTGCCCGTCTTAATGACCAAGACCTTTTGCAACGTTTGCCCATGAAAAAGGTTTAGAAACACCAGTCTCTCCTCTTGGGAGACCTCCGCATCTCCTGACCAGGCCCTCGGCCAGGTCCTGGACCAGGGGCGAAGCCGCCGGCCGTGCGAGGGGAGCGGGCGGGCACCGACCCGCCGCCCTGTGACCGCCGGGGCGGGCAGGGGGCTCCGCCGGACACGGGGGCACGCCAGGCCCCGCCCCCAGATAAGCTCCGCCCATGTTGAGACCACGCCCACTTTTATGCCCCGCCCCCTCCCGAGGCCCCCGCCCCGCCCCTGGGCTGGCGGCGGCGGCGGCAGTCGGAGCGGCGGCCGCCCCCATGTCGGGCCCGCGGGGCGCCCTGCAAGCCTGGTGCCGGCGGCAGTGCGAGGGGTACCCCGGCGTGGAGATCCGCGACCTCAGCGCCTCCTTCCGCGACGGCCTGGCCTTCTGCGCTATCCTCCACCGGCACCGGCCCGACCTCCTGTGAGTCTGGCGGCGGTGGGGGTTGCAGGCCGCGCCGGCACCGGCCTCGCCCTCCCCTCGCCCGGCGGGGCCCGGCTCTCACCCGCGGTCGCTGGGGGGAGGAGGAAGAGGTGAAGGAGGGAGGGTAGGCCCAGAGGTTTGGGGTGCGGGGGGCACCGGGCGCCCCGTTTCTGGAGGGGCTGAGCCGTCCGTGCCCCTTTGCCGCTCTCCCGGGTGGCTCGCAGGGATGCGGGGGGGGCTGGAGGCGCCGTAGGGAACGGCTCCGGGCTGGCTGGCAGGGAGGGAGAGGGTCTCCCTGTGCATGGACGTTGGGGGGGTTTCAGGGGCAGAGAGCACGGCAGCGGCTCCATCACTTTCTTGAAATAATTGGGTACCGGAATGAAGGATGCCGTGATTCTGGAGCGGGTCCAGAGAAGGGCAATGAAGCTGGTGAGGGGTCAGGAGAACAAGACTTTCGAGGAGCGGCTGAGGGAGCTGGGATTGTTTAACCTGGAGAGAAAGAGGCTGAGGGGAGACCTTACCACTCTCTACAACTACCTGAAAGGAGGTTGTAGCCAGGTAGGGGGGGGTCAATCTGTTCTGCCAAGTAACAAGCAATAAGACAAGAGGAAATGGCCTCAAGTTGTTCCAGGGGAGGTTTAGACTGGGTACTAGGAAAAATTTCTACACCAAAAGGGTTATCAGGCATTGGAACAGGCTGCCCAGGGAAGTGCTGGAGTCGTCATCCCTGGAGGTAATTAAAAGATGGGTAGACGTGGTGCTGAGGGACGCAGTTTAGCGATGGTTTCTGTTGGTGTTAGGTTGATGGTTGGACTTGATGATCTGAAAGGTCCTTTCCAACCTAGACAATTCAACAATTCTATGATTCTATGTTAAAGTGAGCAACCTTCTGACCCGGGCTTGCAGACCCATCAAGGTCAGAGTTAGCAGGAGTCACGTGGTTTAAGGCCGAGGACAGCATGGAGGTGGACTAGGTCCAGCCTGGAGCTAACGTGCTGCTGTACACCCCACGGGAGTGGTACAGGACAGGGAGGAGGCACGGTGCTGGCAGCTGGGCATTGGGGATGTTTCGCCTTTGCGAGAGGTGGTCATTCCCACTTCCCCAGAACCAGAGTCCTGCCTGGCACAGGGACATTCCCAGCTGCCAGAGGCAGACACTCCGAAACATGCAGCGCCCTGGACCAGGGCGCTTCTTGCATTTGCTTCCAGCTAGTTTGCTGTGGATGCCGCAGTGAAAGCAGGAGGTATCAAGCCTTGCTAGCCTCCCCCGGCAAATGGCTTGGAGTTGAGGTTCTTCTGTCCACCTCCCTTTCGCAGGGTGGCTCTGAGGGGGAATGTATGAGTATCAAGAGGCAGACGGTGAGTTTGGGATTGCTTGGGGGCACGGTGTCAGGCTGGAGAAACTGGCTGAGCAGCTGGAAGGAATCCGCCCCGACCTGCTGCCATAACCCTGCCTGCCCCAGCGCTGCTGGGAACTCACATCCCGCCTGCTCTAATCTTTGGTAGCCCTTGCAGTGCAGGTAGGCATTGCCTCACCTTGCCGTGCCTCCGGCGGGCACGCGCTCCTCGCCTGGCAGCAAAGCCCAGTGGTTGGGTCCCATGTCACATTCGGTTCCGGGGCTGGTGGATTTTCCTCTGAAGTTGCCTGAATTGACCAAATCCTCTTTTATGAGCTGGCCCTGGGATGGCCTTTTGTCACGACAGTAACAAAAAAGGCTATCTCTAGCAGGTAGAAGGTTGACAGCGACACTGCTGTGGAGCTGTGGCGCCCGTGAGAGGGCAAAACAGCCCCATGTTCTTAGAAGCAGAAGCTGAACAGGTAGGCTAGAAACCGAACTATTGCCTGATGTGTTTCAGGTGTCTGCCACAAAACCCTCAGCGTGGCTTTTGGAGACACCGAGACGTACGGTGGCTTTGCATCGCCCTGGGTCTTGAGGGAGCCAAGTGGTCTTGTATCCTGGCAGCTCCTGTGTGGTGTAGCTCGCTCTGACCATCTAGGACAGAGCCTCTGAAAACTCTCCTGGTCGCAAGGCGGCTGGAGTGGGAAGAGGTGTTTAAGGACAGGAACACCAGCAACTCCCATGTTTCTGAATTTTTTTAATTTCTTTTTGGTCAGTGGCACAGCAACTGGGAACTGCAAAGCAGAAGTTCAGCAAAAGCTTACAATCAACACCACTAAAACCACCTGATGCTTTCTCATTAACCATATTTACCATCCCATTAAGCAGCAGACACTGCTCTTGTCAGTGGGTTTAAATCTCCTCCTGGCAGATGTCCTAATGAAATGCTTCACAGGTCCTCTGCACGAGCTGCGTTGTAGAGGCAAAGCCCAGGGCCTTACAAGGACATGGCATGTTGTAGACGGATTTTCAGAGGCTGGTCAGAAGAGTAGCATCATTTCATCTGCTTCCAGCTTCTTCAGCCTGTCCCGATTTGGAAGTGGGAAGATCGGATCAGAGGCAGTAAATCTCCTGACAGCAGAGGGGAAAAAGTGGTTGCCCTTCTTTTCTTCTAAAGTGCTTTCAGTCAACCCGGTAATGGGACTTGGCAGGGATCTGCCGAGTACGTTTCTGACCTTACGTGGTCCTTCCTTTGTGTGGGGCTCTCCTGGCCCCGGGTGAGATGGCTGCACTGCTCCCTCAAGGCTGAAGTTCCTCTGTACTCGGCTGATTCCCCGCTTCCTGATGGCTTCCCCCTGCGTCGCAGAGGGGAGGAACGAGCACATCCATGCAGGAGCTGAGCTGGAGCCCCCTTCCTCTACCTGTGTGGCACCGCTCTTCTGGCACCCTGATCCTCCGAGCTTTCTTTTGCTGCTGTGGTGGCTGTGGGTCTGTCCCCCTTGCCTGACCCTAGCTGGACGCCCCCCTGTTATGCTGCTGTACTGGTAGGTGACATGCTGTCGTGAAAGGACATACGGGTAAGTGAGGCTGAGGAGAGTTTTCTGTGTGACCCTTGATTTGAACACAATTGCCTTGGGATAAGGTGGCATCAGAGGGATGCTCCCCTGTCAAGTTCCGCACCAGGTCCTGCAGAGCTCTTGGAAAAACTAGGGTTGTTTTTTTTTCTGAAAAAAGTAGACTGGAAGTGCTCAGTGTCTACTGAATCCAGCTAAGGGTGTCTTGAACTGACCACCAAGGATGAGGTGCAGATCTACAGGACCTGTGTGTTGAACCATGAAGCTGAAAGTCCCTGACTCTGGCTCCGCTACTGTATGCACCTAGTTTGGTTTCACTGCTTTTATCTCCCGATCAGGGAAATGGCAAACCTGGATTTAGCCTTTGACTATACTCCTGGCTGTGTGATCTCGAGGCGAGACATTTAATCTCTTCTTTTCCCTTGTCAGTTGAGCTGGAAGCAGCCAGGCCAACTTGACAGTGGACCGTGGGGATTAATGAGTTTGTTTGCTCAGTGCTCTAGAAATCTAAAGCACGAAATTAGTGTTTAACAAGGCATTTGCCGCAGCTTAGCGAAGTAAAAAGCGTCTTTCAGCATCCCAAGCTCTGCAGCCTCCCAGGAGCTCAGGGGAGGCTCTTGGCATCCAGGGGCGAGAAGAATAAGAGAGCGTGGCACATGCCTTTCGAGTGCGGAGAGAGATGGAGGCTTGAGGAAAACAGGAGATGAGAGCCGTGTTTTGTGTCCCTAGAGCCGTGGCTTCGGTTACAAGCAGGCTCACAAATCTTATTTGTTCCTTCCCATGCACAGTCTGCATTTCCCTGGCAAGATCTGGAAAGCTGAAGGGCTTATTATGCGGCACTGCCGTTAAAGTGCTCATGATTTATATATTGAGGAATCCAGGAATTTGCTCTGGTTTTAGCTGTACGGCGTACCCTTCCCCCCTCCCTGGGTCTGCCGCACTCCCTGGCAGCTGCCCTAAACCCCGGAGTGCTTAGTGGCTCTGTATGTATCTAATTAGGTGAGCGCTTGGGATGTTATTTGCATGGAAATATTACTCCAGGATATGCTACGACGCTGGGGTTTGCTGAGTCAAGACAGTTGTTCAACTGGGATGGCCAGAGTCTCGCCTGTTCTTACATCCGATCCCTTGGAGTGGTATGAGGAGCCTGAGCAGGGCTGGATGAAAGGCTGCTGAGATCAGGGCAAGGAAATAACGCGACATGTAGCCACACGTCACAGGGCTGCGAGATGGCGCGTTCTGGTCTTTCTGCAGAGGAGGCAGTTTATAGTAGAGGAAAGGGGTATGTCTGGGGTGACTTTCCCCCATGCCTGAGGGGCCTTGCTCCTTGCACGTTGGTGTAGAGAATGCGGCTGGAGCCGTGGGGATGCTGCACAGCAGAGTGGC
Organism: Xenus cinereus; assembly: GCA_025774025.1. Taxonomy (NCBI): domain Eukaryota; kingdom Metazoa; phylum Chordata; class Aves; order Charadriiformes; family Scolopacidae; genus Xenus; species Xenus cinereus. Next base: position 55,706,704 of record JAOXJK010000001.1, on the reverse strand, counting down.
ATGTGGAATGGTGGAGACCATCAAGGTCCTGCTTGGCTTGTTCGGAGAGGGAGCTGGAAAATCCTGTGGAGAGGAACCGGATAAACTGTGATCCCCGGGGTATCGTACTGATGGACTTCAATACCTCAGGAAAAGCTGAGAGTCTGCAATTCTGCATTAGGAAAAAATTCTCCTTGTATTCCCTTGCTCCTTGGTAGTTCCCCTGTTATCCCTTGAGCTTCACGTCCTCTCTGCTGACATCTGCTTTCCCAGGCAGATTTGCCTTGGTTTACTAAAAAGGCTTTGGTTTGCTGGGGCAGAGTGGAATGAACATGATGTTTTGTCTGTCAAAAAATACTATCCCAGGCCACCAAGGAGTCTTCGAGCTTCCAGCTGCACCCCTCCCATATCCTGAAAGTGAGGGCATTCAAAATTAAGGTCATGAATGTTCAGAGGGCAGTTGATATATAACTTTGCTGTCATCGCTCCTCCTGTGTTCCCAAGCTGGTATTTTCTTTAAAAGGAAAAAAACAAAAGGCAAGGTTAAAGGAGTTCTCTAGGAAAAAAAAAAAAAAAAAAAAGACTTGGGGAAAAAGCATCTCCCAGTGGAAACTAGTCATAAATACAAAAAAGGAAAAAAGGGACTAGTTTTCACATCAAAGCAAAGGCTGAAGCTGATGCCTTTTCTCACCAGCGTGTAGAAAGGGAAAAGCTGCCGTGTTTTGAACAGGCTGAGTTCTGTGCCTGTGTCTGCTTGAGCTTTCAGAAAGGTGCTTAACACGGAGCTGAACGTCCAGCCCATCTTCTCAGTGCCTGCCGCCTTTGCTCTCGCGGCAGCGAGCGGCTGCGGTTCCGTTCGTCTGGGGGGAAACGGCACCAGCAGCCTCTCGCTTTTGAACGGAGGAAGTGTGATTTTTATGGTGTCACAGGCGGCTGGGAAAATCGTCCTGACCTCATGGCTGACTTCCTCTGCAGCATCAGAAAAGGCGCGCGAGGGGCTTGGAGAAGGGGCCAGCTGGGCTGCGGTGCGGCGCCGGGGCGAGTTGGCTCGCTGTTACAGGAAAAGGCAATAAAATCCAAAGTGGGATGGAGGAAGAGGGATAGAGGAAGGGAGGTTCCCACAGCCCCTCTCCATGGGCACACAGCTGAGGATTCACTGTCTGGCCTGATTCCTGCACACCCCCTTTGGGGTGAGGGGGACACTCTCCCCTCGCCCCTAATCTGAATTGTCTTTCTGGGTCAGTCTCCCAAGCCTTGGCACCTCTCTCCAGGCCATTGGGGTGGCTTCACCTGACCCTAAACCTCTTCGGGCTGTATCTTCCTCTGTGAATCCAGCTCACAGGCATCCCAAGCTGCTGCATGAGGGTTTTTTTTTGGTAACACAGCTGAGATCCTTGGCAAGAAGGAGCTGTAACCAGTTTAGCATGATGCTGTTTTCACACATTATACCCACGCACGCATACAAGAGGCATAACCAAATCCTTCCTGTATCTCTCCCCCTCTGTTGAAAACCTGAGGGCCGCTTTAACCCTCTACCCTTTGCTCCTCTGATGAAGGCAGCTCGTCATCCCTGTGGCCAGGCTGATTCGATCCCCCAGAGGGATCCAGGGGAACAAGTGAAATGCCACAGCGTGCCCGGATCGGGAATTGCTGGTGTTCCTCCCTCTCTGTGCCCTGAGAGCCTTGCATTCGGCAACCTGCCTCGCTGCAAGGGCTGAGACTGAGGACAGTTTGCAGTGTGCTGCAAGTGTTGGGCTGCAAGCGAGGACAGAGGTGCAGTTTAAGACCTGTGTCACCCCAAATCCTGGCTTGACCTCAAATCCCTTGAGGTGGTGCAGGGGGGTTTGTCCAAGGACCCTCATGAGAGGGAGAGATCTAGCTCAGGCAGCTCTTTCTATTGAGGTGGGGGATCTGCTTCCCCGTCCTCCTCCTGCTGTTGTGCTGGTGGCCTTGGAGGGGCAAGTTTGGGGTGATGTACACCCTTTTGTGCAGCGGTGTTGGTGCTAATTGGAACATGGCCCTGGTATTTCAGCAGCCTTTAACTGTGAGGACAGAACAAGCAGGTAACCAGAGATGAGAATAACATTTTCATTTCCTGGCCACCACCCATTTGGGACTTGCTTTCTTCTTTTGATTACAATTTCCCTTTAGGTTCTATGTCCCTTTTCAACCTGAAATCCGGTTTTCCAAGGTTTTGTTTATCTAGGGTGTTATATGTTGATTTGTAATGCCCCAGGAAAGCTGGCTGTCCTAAGAACCTGCATGTGGTGGCATTGGGGCACTCTTCCTCTGCATCTCATGTGGCTTTTTTTGTGCTTTCTCATTTCAGAGACTTTGATTCCCTCTCCAAGGATGACGTCTATGAGAATAACCGTTTGGTAAGTCCCCATTATGCTGTACACAAAAGGAAGAAGGGACATTAGAATGACTTGATGGAGGTTATATATTGTGGGAGGACTTTGTGATGCTGGTGAGGGGGTGAGAAAAATCTGTGTTTGTAAGTTACAAGCAGAAGCTTCTCTGGAAACAAAGGAATCTGAAACATCAGCTTCCAGCCTGGACTGAAGAGAAAATAGAATGGTTGTCCTGGTAGTTGCCAAGACAACATCTCAGGTGAAGATTAAAATGATGCAATATCTTCTTGACCTCAGCTGTTCTAGACTTGCAGGCAATGGAAGCAGGAAGGTAATTTTACTCCAGGCATAAGTGGAGAGGAAGGTTGTGCTGGACCTTGGCTGGTCTGCAACATTCCCCTCTTGCTTGTGACAGCTGGAGCCAACAGCAGAAGTAGACAGTGGAAACAGGAAGATGGCCAGCACCAGGGGGCTAGGGGTAGGACAGAGCAGCAATACCCTTGCTATTTTGCTGAGAGAAAGACCTAATTGCCACAGGTTCCATCTGAGAGTCCGTGGAGAGACGTAGGCCATGACTTTCCCAAGATGAGTTGAGCTAAGTCATTTGGGTTTTTGGGATTAGGGCTCTCCAGTTGGGTCCTGGCCATGCCCTTACCTAGATCAACTGGCCCCTTTCAGCCATTAGCAGCTATCTTTTCCCATTCGAGAGCCATGCAACAGGTTTCTTGCCTAAGCTGAGGTCTGTCATTGCTGCTTGCAGTCTTATGACCAGCAAGGCTTAGTCTGGAGAACAAGCTTAAAGCTGGGCTGAGCAGACCTGGGTGCCCACAGTGGGCATTTTACACCCCCGCTTACTGCAAATAGACATTTTCATTTATTTCTCCATTCCTTTTCTTTAGATCCCCACACCCTGCACAGCATCTTGTGCCCCAGAGACCAGGCACCCTCAGTCTTTACCCACACCCTGTACCTGGTACCTCACCATTCAGTGCCCCCATCACTCCCATCCCCTCCTGACTCGCTTTCTCTTCAATCCCTGCCATAGTCTTTCATCTCCTTTCCCTCGGAGATCGCTGTGGTTACGCTGCCCTCGGCACAACAGCGGCATGGCTGGTGGATAACCAGTAATCCACATACACCACTAAGTGGGAAGCTCTCAAACAGTTATTTTCTTCCTTCGTGACTTCCTTCCAAGTAGTCATGTATGCAGTTGTAGGAGCTGTGTGCTTCTTATCACAATGTCTTTGTCATTTCTGCTCCCTGAGACACAGATGAACACTGAAGTGGCCTGTGCATGGCAGGCTGCTGGCTGTTGAACAGAGAAGGCTATGTTAATGGTGGGAGAGGACGATGTGGCACCTCAGAGCATGAAAGGATGGGCAGAGTCAGTGTTTCTGTGGGGTGAGCATTTGGGGCGGCCACAGCCACTGCTCAATAAAGCTGGTGTTCGGCTGCATCGCTGGAATTACCCGCCAGCCTTCGGGCCTTCATGGTGCCAGCTCTGTGCTGGGCTCTTGCGTGAAGCAGTGGTGGTGTGCTTGTTTCACGGGTTGAAGAAACACTGGGTATTTTTCCAGTGAAAACAGGCCTCCTGAGAGTTAACCGCACTGTCCCAGTGCAGCAGCTGAATGCCAAGACCCCTCAGGTGGGAGTTGTAGGGTCACAGGCGGCTGAAATGACTTCGAGGAAAGGGCAGCTGCAGCAACTTGTTCCCTTGCTTTTGATTGCCACCTTTCCAGTCAAGCAGCATGTCTGGGAGCCTCTGTCTGTCAGAGATGTCATAGGCTTACTACTTAACGTTTCCCAGGGTCTTTCCAGTGTTACTTCTCTGTTATTTGTCAGAGAGCATCAGTTTTCTCTCCTTACCATCTCTCTCTGCTGTTCCTGCAGGCCTTTGAATTGGCAGAGCGGGAGCTGGGCATCCCAGCCCTGTTAGATCCCAATGACATGGTCTCCATGAAAGTCCCTGACTGCCTCAGCATCATGACTTACGTGTCTCAGTATTACAACCATTTCAACAACCCCAGCCAAGGTGAGTGTCCTCCCACCCCTCTGGCTTCCAGTTTGGCCCCATTTGATTACAGGAAAACCAGCATTACCTTGTCCTTCCTCCTTCCTATGGCAAATGGGAGACGTGTGTGTTTGTGGGAAAAAGGGGGAGGAGTGGGTAGTACCTGCCTCTCCTGGTTTGTGCTGGTGAGAAGGGCCTGGAACATTCAGTTAGAGTAGGATGAGGTTTCACAAGAGGTGGGGAGTGATTTAACAGCTCAGGCTGTGGAAAGAGAAACGCCTTGTTTCTCCTCCCTCCGCGCTGCATTCCTGCTGCTTGGGTTGGGCCACCACCCCTGGTGCTCATCAGACCCCTTTGTCATCTGCTTTAACCCACTAACATGGGAGAAAGCTAGATAGGCAGCCTGCCTACCGCAGCTAATTTTTATCACATTGGCGAGTGTAAAGCGACTGGAGGACAGGGAGGGGGGCCGGGGTGGAGTGTCTCACATCAGCTCCTCTGTCCTGGCAACTTCTACCTGAGCTGAGTGCTGCTCTGAGACAGCTCTTCCAGGACATCCCTCCTGGGTGGAGACGAGGACTCCAGGTCTCCTCTGCCCGGCCTAGGACTCCCACTGGGGACTGGTGTGTGACCGCCAGCCCTGACGGGCAAAAGGGATGCTTTGCAGACCTGCTGACAGCCCGGAAGCCCCGGGGCCCAGTGGGTCACAATAATGCATCGGCAGCTACCCTGGGTGCTCTGGGCTTTAAGCGTTGCTTAGGGAGTCGGTTACAAGGAAGCCAAGCAGCATTTGTTGAGTAAATCAAATCACAGTGAGAGCCTGGTGTCCCTGGGCCACAGAAGGGGATCCACAGCAGGGCCAGGCTCTCTGGCAGCCTCACAGACAACCCATTATTAGATTGTGTTTGTCTCTTCTACCTAAAATAGGCGCTGAAGTGTCGGGAGCAGCAATTCCTGTCCTATGTCACAAGGATAGATGATTTTTTTTTTTTTTTTTCCCCTCCCCTTCCTTGACATGGGTGGTGTGAGTCACCGCTCCTCTCGGTGCCTGATCCTCCCTGCCTTCTGCTTCCAGCCAGAGTCCCTCCGCCTATGAAGCGCTCAGCTGCTGCCTCCTCACCTCCTCTGCTGTCCCACAAGAAGCCTGTGGCTGCGGTCGAGAGTCCCCCGGCACCACAGGTACCTCCTTTCTCGATTCAAAGCCGGCCTGAGGCAGTGAGTGCTTCCTGCACCGCGCGTGAGGAGATGGGAGAGAGTCCATCACAGCGGGCTGAATCTTTGCAGGGGGCTACCTATGTATTTCGGGGTGGGAGGGTTGCTTGGGATTTTGGTGCCTTGCGGGTCCCAGCTGAGAGAGTGATTTCTCTCTAGGAGTCCATGGACTGAAATTTGTCCATAGCCGGCAAGAGGTTGGGCAGATTGGGTGCCAGATGGTTCCTTGAGCCACCCAGGGCACAAGCACCCTCCTTCCTGTGAGAGGATAACCCTGTAGATGAGGAAAGAGCAGGAATTTGGGATTAGAAAAGAAAAAAAGGTGCCTTTTTCTTTCTTGGCCCTTTGTTTCAGGTTTTAGCAGTTGTCTGGGATGGCATATTTTCCATAGATTGGGGGTTCCTCTTGCAGGTCCCTGCTGCGTGGGGTTTAGATTAGTCCCTTCCAGAGCCCTTCAGCCCTAGACAGGGGCAAGGCACCTTTGGGAGTGGCCCTTTCTAATTTGAGAAGAGACAGCCTGCCTGTCACTGAACTCAGGGGCAGCTGTTCTGTGCCTTGTCAGCCCCTGAGCTGTGCCACAAGCCCTCAGTGACAGGCCTCGCACAGGGAGCAGCTGCTCTGGAGGAGCCATGAGCTGGGGAGCAGCTCGTGGCCCCCATCCTGAGCTCCCCACATGTTGTGTCTCAGGACGATGCTCCTTCGGACCCGTCGGAGCAGTCCCAGCGCACCACGCTCAGCAGTACCTGCGCAGCCTGCCAGCAGCACGTCCATCTGGTCCAGCGCTACCTGGCCGAGGGCAAGCTCTACCACCGCCAGTGCTTTAGGTAGGTCCTGGACAGGCCTGGTGGGGTGGCTATAGTACTTGGTAAACTGGAGGTGTGTGACCAGCTGCACCCAGTCTTTGTGTGTCCGTGTCCTTGGGCAACAAGGAGCATCTATGATAGTGTCTGAAATGACACTGGAGAGGATCTGTTTTCCTGCCAGTCAGTCCGAGAGGTCCAGCTAGCCCCTTGTGTGCCGCCCTGTGCTGCTTGACTCCCCTACTCCCTGCCTCCCCTGCTCTCTTGCATTTTCCCACTTCACTGACTTAGGATCCCAGCCCCTTGTGCTTCTCCCACCTCCATAAACCAGGATGCTCTACCTCTTTTACCACCTGCCTACCCAGAACCCCCCCCTCCACCTTCCAAGGAGGTCCAAGCCAGGACATCATCCTGCAGACCTCCTTCCACCTACAGTCCACATCCTCAACTGGATATACAGGCTCCCACGCTGCCTGGGGTGGTGCTGAGCTCTTGGGGGAGCGTGTGGAGAGCTGCAGGCTGTTACCAAACTGAGGAATGAGGGATTAGACGTCAGCAGCTCTGTGGTTACTCCCTAGGTGCAGGTCCTTACCTGCAGCACCTATGAAGTCATTTCACTTTGCTTTCCCTGCTCTGATGATGAAAGGATGAGAGCTCTCCTGTGGGTCACAGGCCAAGAGCTGGCAAGTGGGCAGCTGGCACCTGAGGACAGAAATATTGAGCCACTGGGAAGATACGCGAGGTCTCATTCACCTGTATGAACAGTTCCTGCCTAAGCCACCTGGAGATGTGTCACAGAAACAGTGTCGCAGGAGGGGAGCTGAGCTGGGGCCCATCAAGCTTCCCAGCTGCGGCTGTGGCAAAAGCAGGAGCTTTGGGGTGCAGGTGCAGCATTGCTCGTGGACCAGGAATAGGAGAGGTGCCGTGTCTGCCTTGGCACAGATCATGGCCCTTCAGACTGAGCAGTGGCATCCCTGTAATTTTATCCTGAGTGTTTTGCCTCCTTATGCTTTCCTTGTCTTTTTTTTTTCTTCTTTTTTTTTCCCCTGCTGATTCATGGGCGCTGTTTGGTCGGGAATGTCCTGTGGCAGCATTTTCTGTGGATTGACGGAGATAAAACCAAAACAAACGTCTTTCTTCCCTTGCCTGAACTTGCCACCTCTTCATTTCATCATACCCCTTCTCTCCAGAGCCCCTGCGTCCTCACGCTTCTGCTCTACATTTCAAAGGAAACCCCAGTCAACTGGACACCCAGGGCAGAATTCCTCACCAAAACTATCTGCTTGCAGCGCAGGGCAGCCAGCTGCTGCGAGCACCAGGTATTCAGACAAGAAGGAACAAGCTTAGTTTTGATGGGAGTGCTTGATCAGCCCCTTGCCCTTGGCTCCCTTTCATGTATGCCATCTGCCTCCCTTCCCAGGTGGAAAAGGGCTGACTTGGTTGCCAGCGCTGCGCATTACGTTTGTGCCTGGAGGGCTTCGTTAGGGAGGATTCAAAGGCTCAGTGGGGAAAGAGGGGATGATCCAAGGAGATGTGGCAGACAGTGAAGGATGGGGAAGCTTTTAGCCCAGTTTCAGCAGACAAGGCAGAGTGTAAGAATGGCCTTACTGTGTCATTCCCTTGTCCTTCCAGCCAGATGCCATGACCCTGGTGGGGGCTGTGGTCAGCACCAGCGAAGATGGGTGCAAGACCAGGCTAGGTTTGTACGCTGCTTCTCCTGACTGCTCGTCAAGGCTCTAGTGTAGGGACTTCCTGAGTTGGAAGTGGCATAATTTTATTTAACACTCACAGTTTGGGGGAGACATAGCTCAGAATTGTTTTATTTTTTTCCCCCACAAATGTGTCTTACGGTTCTTTAACCTGCCCTGGAGCCTTGCCCCCCCCAAGGCAGCCCTTGTGCTGTTTCTGAAGCAAGCTGTTCCCCAATGCCAGATGATATTCCTGTTTCATGCCTTGTGAATGGTTGATCCCTCGCCCTCTGTGATCTTGTAGCTCTCTCTCCTGTCCCCCACCAGCTTCATCTTTTCCAGGAAAACTGTGGGTTTCTACTTTTCTAGGTCTGGGAACCATGCCATATCCCAATACCAACTGTTGCCCTTCCACATTTATTAAATCCTTTCCAAGCTGAAGGAACAACCCAAATGCACGCAGTATGTGAGTTGTGAACTCCCCACGGGTTCATACAGTGGCATGGTGACGCTTCTCTGTTCCTCTCCTTTCCTGAGTGACTTCCCCATGACCGCACTAGGATTTAGTAGCAGGGGTGGGAACTAACTCCACAGCCCTGCAAGGATCTCCCAGGTGCATCGCTTTCCCTGAGGGGAAGGATGGTGTCCCTCATCTCACAGGGCTCTCTCTTCTTGTTGGCAGGTGTAAGGAGTGCTCCAGCACGCTGCTCCCGGGGTCATACAAGCCTGGGTCAGAGGCAGGGACTTTTGTCTGCACGCAACATCGTGGTAAATTGACCATGAGTGGAAAGATGGAGAGGAGGCCCAGCCCAGACCAACGGTTGCCGGAGCTAAGAACTGAAACTGGGGCGGGCAGCGTAGTCGAGGACGCCGTCCCTGCAGGAGCGGAGGTGGGGAAGGACGATGGTGACTCCCAGGAGAGCATTGCAGAGACCCGTGAGCCTGTGGAAGGGCTTGCCAGCCCAGTGGAGAAGGACAGCGTGCCCAGCAAAGCAGAGACAGCGGTGCCCCTTGCCCCCGCAGGCAGTGGGGCACCCATCTCCCAAACTCCCCCCAGACCTCCCCTTCCGAGCAAGCCCACGGTGCTCCCCCAGGACAAAGTGATCTCACTGGACGGACGGCTCAGAGACACACGGCCCACCCCTGCCCCAAGAAGGGCCACCGATGCGTCAGCCCTCTCCCCTCCAACCTCTCACCCTGTCCCCAGGCCCAGGTCCACTCTCCAGGGTGAGGGCAGCGAATGTGGGCCTGGCATGGTGAACGGTAAGAGAGCACAGTGGTGGCAGGAGTTACCCCCCACTTCTGCAGTAGCTGAGGTGGTTGGCTGCAGGTCAGGTTAGTTTTGCTCCTTCTCTGCAGCCTGACACCCTTCTGCCTTCTAATAAATCTTAGTTTTGAATGCCAAGCCTTCAATTGCCAGCCATCCCCATAGCGCAGCACTAAGTTTCACGCCTGCCTGCTCCCTTGAAATTCTCTGGAGCTCTCATGGGGGTGCTGCCAGCGTGGAGGGAAGGTGGCAGTGCTAGAGCAGTTCTCAGGTGTGGGGACAGAGAGAGCAGGTCAGTTGTCCAGGTGCAGCTCCAGAGGTGGGGTAGGGAGAAAAAGGCAAGGGGGATGTTTGGGGCTGACGGACTGCACCGACTGTGGGAGGAACGCCATGAGGTCTTCAGAGAGTGGGAATAGCCAGCCTTCTGCAGGTAGATGCATAATAAGTGTCTCGTGTTGATTTAACTTCTTTCTTCATGTCCTTTTGGTGTTGTGACAGTCTGACCCTGTGTCTTTCTAGGTAGGGTACCTGAACCCAGCCCCCCTGTCCCAAAACCCCGAGGGAGACCCTGCTCCTCCGATCGGTAGGTCCTTCTGTTCACAGGTCACCTGCAAACCCCATAGCGAGGTGGGGCTGTGGGGGCGGCTCAGCTGTGGTTTCCTCTCCCACCTCCATCAGCCTCTGTTCTTTGGAGGATGTAGTCTATGATGCAGGTCCCTTCCTTTACCTAAGAGGTGCCCAATATAGTTGGGCTGACAGCGTTTGCCTGTACCTCCCGGGGTCTTTGTCTCTTAGGGTTTGTGAAGAGTTTGGGGGCTTCAGAAAGGCATTTCTGTGGCATGTGCAGACTGACAAGTGCCTTCTGAAATGGCCCTGCTTGTGGGTGCTGAGAAGGGGACACTTGTCTGCCTCATGGAGGGTTTGTTCCAGGAGAGGTCCAGTGCAGGGACGTTGTGAGTGCCCAGCTGCAACCTTTACATGTCCTGGGCTCTTACCCAGACCACTGACTTTGGTTCATTCCTGCCTGCTGTTGGGACAGAGGTTGCACAAGCACCCCAGGTTCGGAATGGCGAAGGCACAGGTGCGTGCAGCAAGTGAAAGCCACTTTCCCGATGAACAGGGATTCACTGAGCCATGGTGCGGGCCTGGAGAGGTGGTAATATTCAGGAACCAAAACGCTGGGCCTGGTGGGCGAGTTGGGCAGGCTGTGCTTCCCTCAGGCCTGTAGGTTTGCCCACAGAGAACGAGACACCTTGTGTCTGGGGAAGACTAGAGCTACCTTTGGCTGAGAAAACTGCTTCTGCGTGGGAGACATCCTGCTCCGTCCATCCTTTCCCCTGAGGGTGAAGTCCCTCTGCTGTGCCTCACCCTCCCAGCTTGTCTGTGGTCCCTACCACATCTGTCTCTCTTCTCCCAGTGCTGGAGCTGCTGCGAGAGCCAAGGACCCACCATGGATGGCCTTAGTGCAAGCAGAGCCCAAGAAGAAGCCAGCTCCCCCTCCTCCCCCGGGCAGCAGCCATGAGACTCCAAGCAGGGCTTCAGAGGAGGAGGATGGGGAAGGGGTGGGGAAAGCCAGGAGTGAGGAGAACAGGCCTGATGTCACAGAGCCCAAACCATACAACCCCTTTGAGGAGGAGGACGAGGAGGAAGAGGAGAGTGCTGCTGCCCAAAAGAGCACACCTGAGCAGGAGCAGAGCGAGACTGCTGCCAAGCCTCTCCACCCCTGGTACGGCATCACTCCCAACAGCAGCCCAAAGGCGAAGAAGCGGCCAGCTCCACGAGCCCCCAATGCTTCCCCACTAGGTAAGCTTCCCCCCAACCCCTTATGCCTCCTCCACAAGCTTCCCAGGGCACCTCTGCATCACCCTGGGAGGCCAGGCCTTTGGGAGGGGATGGTTGTGCTGGGACTTCTGTCCTCTCTACCCACTGGAGCACAGCGTTTGCAGGCAAGACCTTTTCTCTGCAGGGTCCCGTCTGTCCTCTCTGAAGAGAGACAGACACTGGTTCCCTTTTCATTCACGACTGCCTCCAGTATATACCACTCTCCCCTTCTCTCCTGGCTGGCCCCTCCTTCCTCCCTGACCTCTCCCTTTGCTTTGCAGCCCACCACCCTATCTCCAGGCTGTCGCACTCTGAGCCATCATCCTCCACCCCGTCTCCAGCCCTCAGCCTCGAGAGCATCAACTCTGAGAGTTCAGCCAAGGTGCTGGGTGAAGCTGATGAGGCCTCGGTTCCCAAAAGCTCTTCCGAGCCCACCGTCCACACGCCGACAGCCACCAAGACCTCTAGCACTGACACGCCACTGGCCAGCGTCTGCTCCGTTGAAAGTCCTGCTGCCCCAGCTAGCCTCTCCACCAACTCCTCCTTCTCCTCCTCCAGCGAGCTGGCCAGCTTCAGTGGGGAGGCACAGCCCAGCACCCCACACGCCAGCAGGAGTATCTCTACTGGCAGCTTAAAGACCAGCCCCAGCCGGCTGCCTCCCAAGCCTCCTGCCAGGGCTAGCCCTACACCCATCCTCTTGGCTTCAGATGGAGGTGCTGGGAGCCCTAAGATCCCCTCCTCACCCAAACCACAGCTGAAGGTGAGATGGTGACCTGCGTCCCATCCAGATCAGGGCGCTTTTCTTTCCTGTCCATCACTCGGTCACAGTGGGGATCATGAATCTAGGCTTGTCCTTTAGTTAGGTTTGGTGTGTGACCACCTGAAGCAAGCCTCAGGCGTGTGCTCGTTAAATGGTGGCTCTGCTCATACTCTGCCTGCCCCGCGTGCTAGAGAAGAGGCAGGTTGTTTTGTGGTCAGAGGAAATGGGAAGGGAAGCGTGAAGGAAAGTATTTCAGCATGGTTGTTAGAGAGAAGCTGGGGAACTGATGCCAAACAGGAGCACATCTGTTTTTCGCCCATGGCTAGGCTGGTGGTGGAGATCAGTGCTGCGTTCCCCCTCTAGGAGGGTGTGGGGCAGGACAAACCCTAGGGCTGCCCTGTCTGCTCAGTCCCAGCTGTTGGGATGCTGTATCCCTCCCCTTTCCAGGACCCTCATGCATCTCCTTTTGTCCCCCAACTCCAGTCTTCCTGCAAAGAGAACCCCTTCAACCGGAAGCCATCGCCTGCCGCCTCTCCCTCTGCAAAGAAGCCTCCCAAGGGCTCCAAGCCAGTGCGTCCTCCTGCACCGGGTCATGGCTTCCCCCTGATCAAACGCAAGGTAAAAGGGCTCTTGGGAGCAGGGGGGCAAAAGCCAGCTCTGTACTACCCCCAGGGCCATAGCTGTGTACATGCACCCTGCTGATGCAGGTGTGGGTGGGGAGAAGGATGGTGTCTAAGCTAGACCCTGTGGATCGCACCCTTTGTTCTGGAGTGGGGTGGAGATATGGGATCCACACTTAAGTAGAGTGTTCTTTTGTCCCCCCTCATCCCCATTAGTGTCGACCAGCCTTAGGGTTACCCCTGGGAACTGGAGGTTGATGGTAATGGAAGTCTCTGCCTTGTGGTTTGGCAGGTGCAGACAGATCAGTACATTCCTGAGGAAGACATCTATGGGGAGATGGATGCCATTGAGCACCAGCTGGACCAGCTGGAGCACCGTGGGGTGGCCTTGGAGGAAAAACTTCGCAGCGCTGAGAATGGTATGTAGGGTGGGCTTTCTGTGGATGTGGGGCAAGACAGAACTCTAGGGCTGCCCTGTATCCAGCCAAGGAGTTAGCAGTGGTGACTTCCTCCCTGCTGATCCTGGGGTTGGAAGATCCAGGGGCTGTGCTGGGCTCCAAGAATGGTCACAGCCATATCCTGGACATGGAGAAGTCCCTAGAGTGCAAACGGGTGGGAGAAGAGAAAAGGTCTCTCTGGGGCTCAGGAACAGGCTGAGGTCAGGTTTTCTCTAGCTTGGTGCCCCTCTCCTGGCTTAGCAGAGCCCATTCTGCTGCAGGGTGGTGGGATCTTGCAGGGCTGGGGATGGCTCTGAATTGTTCCTTTGCTTGGCAGACAGCCCTGAGGACAGCCTGCTGGTGGACTGGTTCAAGCTCATCCATGAGAAGCACATGCTCGTGCGCCACGAATCGGAGCTCATCTACATGTAAGTGTGTGCAAGCGTGTGGGGAGACACGGATGCCCTTGCAGGGAGCCCTGTCTCAGCCCTCCTCAAATTGTGCTTCCAGGGGAGAGCCTCCCACGGCCTCCTTCCCTGGAGAAGGGAAGGAAAGAGGGCGAGTAGACAAATGTATCCAAACACACTCAGAACTGATTCACTGCAAGTGCCCAGCATCTCCTCCAGGAAGGCCTTGAACAGCCAGGGCTGGTCCCCTGCTGATGCTTGCCTCCCTGACCCTTTGGCTCTATGGGATAAGGCTTGGTTCTTTCCAAGCTCACCCCATACCTCGGGATGATGTTCTGCCTCTCTGGAGCCTTGCAGTGGTTCCTGGCAGTGCCCCTTTCCCTTGCAGCTTCAAGCAGCAGAACCTGGAGCAGCGGCAGTCGGACGTGGAGTATGAGCTGCGTTGCCTCCTCAACAAGCCGGGTAAATCACCACTCTGGGTGCAGTTACCTCCAGTTTTCCCCTGGGTGTCACCTTGTGGATCTCGGGTGAAGAGATACAGATCTTTAGGGATGCCAGCACAATCGGTGGGCTTTAGAGCTGCTGCCCCACCTCATTGCATGCCCCAGCCTTGTGCAGGGATGGGCTTCTTTGGTCCCCATGGGATGCCACCTACAGGGCTCTCCCTCCACAGCACCACTAGCCCAACTGGCCCTGCAGCACGCCAGGTTAGCAGGGTATCCTGCTAGAGGATCTCTGCCCCACAGCTTTGGATTTCAGAGTTCCTTCAGTCATTTAATTGTCTGTCTTTCCTTGGCGTTTGGCTGGGTAGAGAAGGACTGGACGGATGAGGACCGAGGAAGAGAGAAGGTGCTGATGCAGGAGCTGGTGACCATCATCGAGCAGAGGAACGCCATTGTGAACTGCCTGGATGAGGACCGGCAGAGGTGAGTGAGGAGTGGGGTGGGCTGGAGGAGAGAAGTGTAGCCCGTCTGACTCAACGCCACACGAGTGTCTTGTGGGGGTGTCCCAAGATGTCACAGTTGCTGACGTCTCTCCCAGGCTTCCCGATTCTTGTCTATTTGAATCTCTTGTGTGGGAAAAACTGGGCAGGACATGCAGCACGTGGGATTTATCCTGCTGATAGCAAATGCTCACAAGACAGTGATGGATCTGCCTCTCCATGGCTTATAAGTAGGAGGTTCTCCAGCCTTAAACAATACAACAGCTGTTTTCAGGGCTGAATTGCTGACCTATTTCCCATTCTTTCTTTCAGAGAAGAGGAGGAGGATAAAATGTTGGAAGCCATGATTAAAAGGAAAGGTAAGCAACAATCGGGAAGTTTTTTGGAGTGCTGTTTTCACTGCTGACCCCAGTGAAGGGCAGCATAAGCCAGTCATGAAATTGTGTACAGGAGGAGAGACTGTGTTTTTTATAGACTCTGGAGCCTTTCCTCTAGGGCCGTTAAAATTTGGGGCACAGTTGTGCTGCACACCCCTGTGATCACAGAAAGAAGTGTGCATACAGTGCAGGGCTTTGATTCGTGGCTCTCACCCTGTTGCCGTGTGTGTGTGTGTGTGTGTGTACAACCATCAGCATCCCGCAGTAACAACCTCCCTTTGCAACCCCAGAATTTCACAAGGAGACGGAGACAGAGAGCAAGAAGAAAGGCAAATTCAAGCCCATGAAGGTGCTTAAGCTGCTGGGCAACAAGCATGACTCCAAGAACAAGTCGCCCAAGGAGAAAAGCTAGAGCGGGGGAACACCAGCAGCGGGGGGATGTGCTGCCCAACTGCCCTGGCCTCTCGGCAGCTCGCTGGGATGCTGCCAGGAAGGAGGGGGGCTTGTCTCCCTCCGCTCCCCTTGCCTCTCCCCCGGCTCCCTCCCCAGGCACCGGAGCTGCCGCCCCAGGGAGACGCCCGCCCTCTGCCCGGAGCGGGGGTCCGACCAAAGCGCTCCCCTTCCCGAGGCTGGGGAGGAGCCTGACTGTCCCCTCCGTGAAGCCTTGCTAACGAAGCGGGGAGAAGATGGATTCGCTTCGCGGATACGTCGCCCCATTGCGTGTTCTTGTTATTAACTGAGAAGCAAGCCAAGGAGTTTGGTGTTTGTGGGAAAACTTGCACTAACTGCCCCCCGTCCCTTCTCCCGCTCTAACTGTGACAGTTCCACGTGCCTCCCACCTCTGCCAGGAGGGGACTGGGCCTGCCTGTCCCTCCCTGCCCGCTCTTGTCCCTTTCCTGTCCCATTTTTAACTTCAGGAGAAAACTCTGGCATTAGAATCAGGATTCTTTAGGTTTTACTGGCCTAAAACTAAAATGTTAAGAAAACACTCTCACATCACAAGGCTCTAGAGCCGTGGCCAAAAAAATAACTGGTGCCCTGTTTATTTTGAGCTGTCCCCTCCCTCAAGCGCCAGGGCTGGGTGGGCTCCGTTACAGGGCTGAGAGGACCCAAGGGGAGGGGTGTACAGCTGCCGGGACGCAGCTCACTCTCCCTACTCAGGACATCTTACCCCCCCACTGCTGCTAAACACCGCTGACTCTGCTGCTTCTGGGGGGAGGGAGGAACATTCCTTTTTCCAGGCAAGGGCAGAAAAGCTCAAGACTGACTCAGTGCCGGCAAGGGACACTAAGCTGGTGCCCCTGCTTACCAGTGCCACCCTTGAGCGGCTGGGGAGAGAGGCACGGTCACAACTGACCTTTACTCAGCTTCATCTGCTTATACTTTAAAAGTGTGCAGGGGTTGGCTGGTTATTTTTTACACCTTTCCTTTATTAGAGGAATTCAAACCCACCCTAAAACTTTTTAAACCCCTTATTTTATTTGTCATGTGTGCGTGCGTGTGTGTACAATGGAGGAGGGAATGGGGGGGTGGTGTTCTTCCAACCATCCCTTCTTCCTTCCATTTTTGTTTCCTGCCTTCTCCTCCAAGGCGAGGAGCTATTTATTGAATTATTGGATCAGTCTGAATTAGTGTTTCATGGGTGTCTGGTTGGTCATCTGTTCATCATGCCTTCTCATTAGCAAATTAGACATAACCAGCCCCCAGCAAACTGCTGCAGTCCCTTCTAAAAACCCAACAGGCTTTAGCCAAAAGGCTTTCAGAGCCGTGCCTTGCAAGGGGGCTGGCGTAGCATTCTGGAAAGGGATCCTCATTTCCCAAAAACCTAAGGGACCCGAGCCCCTCCTCAATCCCAGCGTGGTCCCTGTGGCTGGGAGGTGACAAGCTCAGCCCGACGCTGGTGACACCATCTCGCTCTTGCCATGCCCCAGGCAGGCTGTAGAGGAGCAGTGGTAGGAGAGGTGGAGATCGCAAAGCACAACTTTTCTCCAAGGAGAAACAAATCTGCTTTAGAGCCTGCTGTCGCCTCACTGTTGCCAAAGGCCACCGGGATCGCTGCAGCCTGACACCCCTTGGCCCCGCACCCGGTCAGAAAATTCTGATTTGTAAATTACACTGTACTAACTCCATGCCTTCCATTCACCTGAACAGAAATAAAAGAAACCATGGATTTGAAAACTGATTGCGGCTTAGGTTTCTGCTTCCTTTGTGCCCTCTTGCTGTACCAGGGATAGGGCACGCTGCCTGGCTTTGGGGAGTGGCTGACAAGAGTACTGCTAAGAAGCAGATGATGGCATCTGAAGGAAACTGGGAGATGGACTTTATGCTGCGATTTACGCAGGAATAGCAGTGCATCGTGCTCCAGCCTGCTGGAGGACAGAGGTGGGGGTTATTCACGAGGTGAGCAAAGAGCCACTTCCAGGCTATGCGGGAAGCCGATGGCTATTCTGCATACCATGCTTTCAGGAACCAAAAACCACATGCAAGCTCGCAGCAAAGAGCAGCAGGCGCTGGGCTGAAATCCCCTCTCCCTGCTTGGCGCAGCTGTGTTCCCGAGTGCCTGCCCAGCTCAGCTGCTGCCGAGAAGTTTGCTGATGCAGAGAGTCACGCTGACCTGCAGCAACGCCGGAGGCTCAGGCTTGCGCAAGGGCCTCCTTCCTCCCAGCCAGCACAGCCGTTCCCAGACATTCCCATGGGGACAGGAGCGGGTCATAGATGTGGCTCACAACACGCGTGTTATCATCAAAATGCCCTGAGAAACCTCCACCTCTGGGTGGATGGAAAGGGGTGGCATTTTTACCAGTGGATTGCTGTACTCTGAGGAACTGAAAGGGCAAAAGGAGGCTCCGCTTTGTCACGTTTTGGTAGCCGCTGCTGTGTGTTTTCATCTATTTAATATTGAGCAAGAAGGGATCCAGCGCGTGGGTAGAATTTTACAACAGCTTGCTTCTCCTGGTTATGTACAAATTGCTCCTGCCTGCTGGCTTTAGGCAATAGGGGGTGCTGCCCCCTCTTCAGGCACAGGCACAGAGCAGCCCTCCAGAGTCTGATGCCAAGAGGCTGGGAAGAAGAGGTGGGAACAAATTGCACTTGTGTTTTTCCCTTGGCCTAGTCCGGGGGATCAGATTTCCTACCAGGGAAAAAAGACTTCCCACCAGGGAAGTCTTTTGTCATGATCTCTCTCATTTCCTCACTTCTCTTCTTGTCAATGAGCTCCATCTCACGCATTTTCTGCAAAGTACAGAGGGGAAGGGTTGAGCGGGGAAAATGCTGGCAGCTTTTTTTCTTCTTTTGCCAACTCCAAGAACAAAGGGTCTATTTCCCTGATTAACTTACATGCACAAACAGAAAAAAGGCCTGAAAACCTCTATCCCCCGTTCCCCAAATTCACTCCTGTCCTATGTCATGAAGGGACACACTCAGTTCTCTGCTTCCTTCCCTGCTCAGGTATCAGAGGAGACTCTGCTTTAGGGTCTCTGATACTAGGGATTCCCTCCACAAACTTTATGGCCAATGCGGCCAGGACCCTCACATACCTGTGAGATTTCAGTGAGGACAATGCTTTGATACTTCTTGCTCTGTCCTAGAGCTTCCATCTCTGCCAGGAACTCCTTCCTCTCATGAACTTCATTCACCACTGATGGATAAGAGAAAACACTGTGGAAACAGAATTCAGCCGAAAGGCAAGAAAATATATTTCTGTCTAAATCTGAACCCACAATTTTCTAGCTCTGCTTCAACAGTGGTCCCACCAAAGAAGGCTGATGTCTGCTGTAACACTCATCTTGCATATGTCATCAAAATACCTCAGCAGTCCCTTACGCAATAGGAAGTGCCCCCCCCTCCCCCCACCCATCTTCTTACCATTCCCTATCTTGCAGGAGTGGCAACTTTCTCATTTTCTTTGTACAGACAATTGCTGTTGACAATTGGTTGTAGGCAATTTAACCGGTTTCTGGATGGAGACAGAGCCTGCTTGAAGCCGTTGAGGTTCATTAGTTTAAGTGCAGCACTCAGTGACCACAATCATCTCTGCTCCCAGGACCAGCACAGTCACAGAACACTAGCTGCCGCTTTGCAGCACAGACCTGCAGCCAGCTGGTCCCCAAATATCGCCACAGTACAAAGTACATACGTATTTCAGCTGTGTCAAGGACAACACTCGGTTTGTGACAAGTTTTAGAGGATACAAAGCATGTGTGAAGCCAGTCGTACTGGCTTCCCTGCAGCAGGGACCGAAGCACCCCTTCTGTACACCTTATTCTAGCATTGTGCATCTTTGTGCTGCCCTGAATAGCGAAGGCCTGGCTGGGGTGTACACACACACATTGAAGATTCAAGCACAGAGAGGTATTAGGCAGGGTTTGGCCATCCCAGAATACTCTACAGGCCAAAGTCCTGCTTAAAGTTCTGCTCGACATTTAAGCTTTGCTAGTGTAAGTGCTCTGATCTTGGAGTGAAAGAAAACAGCCCAAGCCATGGTCAGGCTGGCAAGCGTCCTAGTCTATGTTGAGTTATGCTGGCTGGAAAAAGGACCCGCAGTACCTGGGCTTCCTGCCCAGGTCACCCTGCACATCCCTAGGGTATTCCCCTGCCAGCAGAGTTCCTTTTGTGCGGGCAGCCCAGGGAGCTTGGCTCTGCCAAGCAAACCTCTGCGAGGACGGCTGGATCACAGCGTCACAGCAGCAAGTCCTTTCTCTTGGAAACTGGGCTTTGTGCCTCGTCCGCAGAGGGCTTCAGGTTACCAGCAGCACAGCCTGCCACCCCAGCCTGGCTTCCCAGGCTTCCCGCCTGGCTTCCTCCAGGGCACCTAAAGACGTACATTCTTCAAACCGGTCAGGCTCAGGTATCTCCTCTTTCTTTGTCTGAACCAGCTTCTGCTTCACGTTGCACTCCACCACATCCTTCCCTGTTGCTAAGATGTTTTGGAGCCTTTGCTTCTCCTTTTCCAAATCTCCTGTGAATGCCAAAGGGAAAACAAATTACTATCAGCTTGTCACCTCAGGGAGGAGCCTGGCCACATCACTTCCCTGCTAATGATGACAGAGGAAGTGTTACGTTAATGACAGCCCATCCCCAGACTGAACTGTGCAAGCACCTCACAGGCACACAGAGCCAATCAAACTGACGTCAGAGGTTTGATTCACATTTATAAGCTAGAAAATTCTGTAGCGCTCCCTTCTTATGCAAGGACTGTGCGAGTCCCTACCATCTATCACCCCCCCTAGCCAGCGAGCAGAAGTCAGTGAGCACTTACAGCAGATGTTCCCTCAGAGATCCGTTTTTAAAGCATCTTTGAAAACAGAAAGCGTGAGGACAAAGAGCAATTAAGATACCCCCTGGAGCTGCTGAGATTGCAGGCAGGGGATGGACAGAAGGGGAAGAGAGGGAGCAGCCAGCATCATTTATTCATTAGCGGTGTTTGCCGACTTACGTCTTGCCTGTGGCCTGAATTTCTCTCGCGTGTAGGCATCTCCTGCCTGGCAGACCTTGGCAGGTCGGAGATGTGGTTTAGCTGAAAGCCTGATCGGCTGACAAACTGCTGTGGAGAAAGCAGGCGCTGCAGGCACTGGCTCTTTGCTGGTTGTGGGGTGGCACTGGAGCGGCAGGGTATCTCCTCCTGGAGAACAATCCAAACATAACGATAAGTCAGACAGAGAGAAGCCTAGAGGGATGACCTCGGGCTACTGCCAGCAGAAGATCTACCCATTGATCTGCTGTAGCACCATGAGCAAAGACCGTGGGTGCCACAGATGTCTCACCCTGGGTGTTTGTACATGCTGACATGAGGCAGACTGTGGTTCAAGTCACGCCATTGTGTCTTGTTGCCTGTATGACCCTTGGGCACACCTTGCCCTATACGTCCCCGCGTGTCAGCAGCAGCCATGCTGCTGTTTCAAAGCACTTGCCCATCCAAGCAAGCTGTGGGCAATTGCCTCCATCTCATGCTGAGCAGCAAAAGCTCTTCACCACAGAACAGCAGCTGGCAGGAGAGCAAGAGGGCCATCACCCATCACTCACGTTTCACGCAGTCCATCAGGTACCGCCTCTGGAAATGCGTCAGCTTTGACTCCTCCATCATCGCTGAAAAACAGAATCATAGAATAGTTTGGGCTGGAAGAGACCTTTAAAGGTCATCTAGTCTAACCTTCCCTTCAACGAGCAGGAACACCTTCAAATAGATCAGGTTGCTCAGAGTCCCATCCAACCTGACCTAGAATGGACAGGGCACCTATCACCTCTCTGGGCAACTTGGGCCAGTGTTTCATCACCCTCATTGTAAAAAATGTCTTCCTTATATCTAGTCTAAATCTTCTGCCTTTTAGTTTAAAGCCATTACCCCTTGTCCTACCTCAATAGGTGCTGGTAAAAAGTTTGTCCCCTGTAGGTCACCTTTAAGGACTGAAAAGATGAAATAAGGTCTGATGGAGCCTTCTCTTCTCCAGACTGAACAACCCCAACTCTCTCAGCCTGTCCTCATAAGAGAGGTGCTCCAGCCCTTTGATCATCTTTGTGGCCCTCTGGAACTGCTCCAACAGGTACAGGTTTTTCCTGCGCTGAGGGCTCCAGAGCTGGATGCAGTACCAGTCTCACCAGAGCAGAGTACAGGGGCAGAATTACCTCCCTCAACCTGCTGGCCACACTTCTTTTGATGCAGCCCAGGACATGGTTGGCTTTCTGGGCTGCAAGCACACGTTGCCAGCTCATGTCCAGCTTTTCATCCACCAGTAGCCTCAAGTCCTTCTCAGCAGGGCTGCTCTCAATCCTTGCATGCCCCAGCCTGTATTGATACCAGCGGTTGCCCGACCCAGGTGCAGGAATCTCATGAGCTTCACATTGAAGCCCTCCCCGGGCCTATCCTCCCTCACCACCCAAAGGGGAAGACACAGCTTCAGAAGACTCAAGCCGGGGCGTCACCAGCGGCGCCGGGCCCGCCCGGTTCCCCTACTCCCATCCGCGGGGTACGGGGAGGTCGAGCAGCCGGGCCGGGCCAGGCCCCCGCCCCGCTCCTCGTTACCTCTCAGCAACTCCCGGGTCGCCGGGCTGTACCGGGCTCCCCCCGCCGCCGCCGAGCTCCCGCCGCGGCCCGGTGTCCCGCGGAGCTCCGACGCCTCCATAGCGACCAGCGGCGCACCGGGAGGACACGGGGGAGCCGGGGAGGAGAAGGCCGGGGGGGGCGGGAGGAGGGGGGCAACGCGGCGTCGCGTCGCCACGGCAACGGCGCCGCCAGGGCACTTCCGGCGGCGTCACGGCAGGCAGCCGGAAGTGGTTCTTACTTCCGCCGGGCAGGGAGGACGGCGGGGAGGCAACATGTCTGACAACGAGGACAAGTGAGAGCGGGGTCGGCTGGGGATGGGAAGGGAGGGCGAAGCGAGGCGGTGTATCGCGCCCCGGGGCGTCGGGTCGGGGAGAGCCCGTGGCGGGGGCGGCTCGGCCCGACCCGATGTGCGACGTGTGTATCCCTCCCGCAGCTTTGACGGGGACGACTTCGACGATGTGGAGGAGGATGAAGGGCTGGAGGACCTGGAGAACGCGGAGGAGGTGGGTGCCCCGCGGGCCACCGGGCCGGCCGGCTCGGGCGGGCTCTGCCGGTACCGCAGGCCCGCGTTGCGGCCCGGCTAGGAGGTGGCTGGGGCTGGGGAGGCCTCAGGGGCTCTCCCGGCAGCACGAAGCCTTGGAAGTGGGCACGCACAGCAGAGCTGCAGCGCTGGTCTTTTTTCCCCAGGAGGGACAGGAGAACGTGGAAATCCTCCCCTCGGGAGAGCGGCAGCAGGCGAACCAGAAGCGGATCACTACCCCCTACATGACCAAATACGAGCGAGCCAGAGTCCTGGGCACTCGCGCCCTCCAGATAGCGTGAGTATTGCACTCCACATCTTGAGCGTTGCCACAGCTTCTCCTCCCTTCCTGGTGAAAGCTGGGTTCCTCCTTCCTTAAAAACCCCTGGATCTCATGTGATTCCTTACGTGACTGCTGAGCTTGCAGCTGGCCGTCTTGGTCAGCACAGGACTATGGAGCTCTTAGTTGGGTGTGAAGTCTCTGTCTTTCCTCGTCTGAGACTGTGATACTTGTGTCTAGAGAGAGGGGCATTCAGCAGCTGCAATGAAATTCCATAGCTCACAAGCAAAATAAGTAGGGAATATGACAAGATCCAAGTTTCCATCTTCCATAAGTGTGGGCTGGAAAGCTCAGAACTGGTTTGCAAAAGCCAATGTTGGAGGGAGAGATGCTTCAGAACATCTTCACTTGATACCACAGGGCTGTAGGAATTGGGAATGGAGTAAACAGCACAAAATCATTTCTAAGTGCAGTTGCTTTGTGGCAAGCTGTAAGTTTTTTAAAGTATTTGGAATGGTGGGGCCTCATTTATAATAGGTAACACCATTTAAATCCTATTTTAAGTGCTGTTAAGGCTGCCTGCGCTCAACTTGATCCATTTGTCTGTCTAGACTTGTTTTAATAATACATATCAAGAAGTTTTGTGCTTTTTGAAAAACTGCCTTATGAGCAAGATCATTAGAGTGTGGCAAGGTTTGTCTGAAAGCACATCTGAGTTTCATCTTGGTTATATCCACCCTTAAAATGATGTCTCTCTTCTACACTGTTTAGAAGCTCATAGGTGCTGATCAGATCTTGCTTTAATCATCACTTTGTCGAGCTATCCTTTGCACAGTATTCACTCTGTGAAGCTATTTTGTGCACATTCCTTCAACTGTTGGAAGGCCAGAAGAGCGGGGGAAGGCAAGATGAGCCCGTGCCAGGCCTTTAATCGAAAACCCTGTGGCGCCTGGTTCTGTTTCACCTACATCTGCCTTCGGTGCTGAACCTAGGCCAGCAGCAGCCCCCAGTGGCCTTATCCACACATAACGTGAACTTTCGTTGCTGCTGTTGTCTAACGGGCGGATATCATCACCCATGTTTGCTCTGCTGTCGCAACCCTCTGCAAAGCGCTTAATTTTTATTTCGTAGAGTGCGTCGTAAACCCAGCCCCTTGCTTCCCCCCAAACAAAGCCTGGAAGGTGTGAGCAAATCGGAATGTAAGAGATGTCCTGGAGTTGTAGGAGGCATGCTCATTTTAGTGTTTCCGCCTTCTTCATTGGATTAATTTTAGAACCACTCTTTTTCTCGTGTTTAAGTACAGCAGAGGGTGACTGGAAGGGTGTGGATCTGACGAGCCTTTGAGCGCCAGCTGGTCAGCAGAGGCTGAGGGATGGGGCAAGAAGAACATTCAAGTAAAAGCTCAGTTCATAACCACTTAAAGGAATTTTCTTCCCAAAGTGCATAAGAGAGCAAGTCAGATTTCCCCAGGTGGGGTCCCACCCTCCTACTTTACTGACCCTTGTCCAGGTGACATAGGTACACACGTGCTTACCTGTCCCTCTTCTCTCTCAGTGCATTTGCTCAAATGATTGTTGATGTTCTGTCCCAGGATGTGTGCCCCAGTGATGGTGGAATTGGAAGGAGAGACAGACCCCTTGCTGATTGCCATGAAGGAACTCAAGTAAGTCCTAGTTTTGATTTCCATAAAGCCAGCAGTGCTCTCCTGGTCCCAGCACTTAGCGGCTTATTACAAGACAACCTTGTCTTCCCTTGATAACAGTGAGCCCTACAGTTGCTTTCCCCTTTTTCACCTTGGGACTTCTCCCCAGCTGCTCTCTCCCATCCTTGCTGCTTGTGCAAAGTAGGGATGATGAGGAGTGCTCTGACCTTTTTCACCTCAGAGTCTGAGTGTTCTATATTTCTACTATGAGAACCCAAGGTCCTCATCTTTCCGGAATCAGTTAAATTCCCTGAATTGAACTGATTTGAAGCAGATGTCTGAACAGACCTGTGTTCAAATGAAGTGCTGGGAAAAAATGAAATAAGGGTCAGGCTGGTGGTGTGGAGACCCTGTTAAGAATGTTCTTTTCCCAGACCCTTGCACACTTGGCTTACTGTGCTTGCGGGGAGGCACATCCCCTGCTTACAGAAAGATAAATAAATCCCTCCTGACTGTAGCAGAGGCAGGTTTTGGATGACCACTGACAGGTCTACCTTTCCACAGCAGAGTTCCCTGCTGGCCCACAGTGTCTACATGGTCAGTCCAGAGCAACTGGACTCTGTTACTGTTTTAAGTCCCTGTTCTTGAACTGAATTGTCCCTTTGCTACCTCAGTTTCTCAGTGCATTACAGTTGCTCTTGCAGATTTTTGTATCTATTACAGCTCCCTTTATCATTGCCAAAAGCTCCTTAGGTTATGTTCCTGTCAGATCTCCAAGCTCAGCCTGAGTTGCTTCTGGTCACTGTCTGAGCATAAGCTTTAGAAAGTAAGTCAGGGTGTGACAAAGCATAGTGGCATCCTGTTCTCTGCCAAAATTCAGTTGTAATTCTTGGCGTGAGGGAGCTGCTTTGCTGCTGGAAAAACAATGGCCCTGAATGTGATCATTAAAGAAGTTGTATTACTTTTCAAGTCTGATATGGTTGAAACCTGATGCCCTGGTTAGATTCCAGACTGTCTGATTACATTCTGCTGACTTAAATCGACTTCCATTAAGTTAAATTGTGTTCTGCGCTTCCTTACTTTCTAATTGGAAGCACTGTAAGCAGATGCTGTGCTCCACCCTGGCTGTACCAGGTTTTGGTGCCTGAATAGGCCCTATTTCATGTGTCCTTCTTATAATGGTGCTCTCAGGGTGCAAAATACTGTGTAAATACCAGTTTGCCACGAAAGTTCTTGGAATTCTGCCACCTTTTGTAGTGTCTTGTGGGGAAAAATCTTCCATCAAACAAAAAGTGGATTTGTTCTTCAAGTCCCTTGAATATTTTTTTTTCCCCCTATATCTGTTAGATGCTTGGTGTTGTCTTGTAGTGGGGTCAGATCACGGGGCTCACTTCCTGCAGTAGCAACAGAAGGCTAACCTTCTGTGGTTGTTTGGTTGATTCGAGTCTCAGTGCTTTGCACCTACAAAAGAGAGAAGGTTGTTGGAACTCCCCCCTACTGTATAATACCAAATCACTGGTGCCACACAGGTGTCGCAGTTAAACCTGATGAACTTACTGAAGCCACTAAACATCTCAGTTCCCATTGCATGCTGAAATGGTATATAGTGAAGGCTCCAGCTTTTCTGTTCACCTCTCTGTCCTCCCTTCAGAGCACGCAAGATTCCCATAATCATCCGTCGTTACCTGCCAGATGGGAGCTATGAAGACTGGGGTGTGGATGAGTTAATTATCACAGACTGATCAGCCTCCAGCCATTGTTTTGGTTCTTTCCTTCTCCAGAGATGTTTCTATTTTTGTTTATATTTGTGTAAATAAATTATAAACCTCCCCATTTTAAGTTTAATGTGGTTTTTTGTTTGTTTTTTTTTTTAATCCCACCTTTTCTTTTATCTCAGTCCTGTGGACCCAAGAGAAGACTTTCTTACTTCTTTCTACCAGCTTGGTCATTTTTCTTTCTTTCTGTGTCATGGGCTATATTAGTAAGATTAGGGAGCCAAGTGCCATGTTTTTCTTGCAGCTTTTTTTCACCTGCGAAGGCCCTACCTTTTAGTTAGGCTAAAGACTACAATAGCTGCTTCTTCCTCCAGCACTGCTTCTCCCTGGTTATAGGACCAATAGCCAATTAAGCTCCTGCTGTACAAAAATGCTTTTACAGGTACTTTGGCTTCAGAAAGACTCCAGCTCTCCACCCCTGTCCCTTCTTAAAACGGGAGCGCTCAGACACCTCCATTGCTTCCCCCCAGACAGTTGGGCCTTTGTGCCCTGAGCAGGTTGCTGTGGAAACCCCCAATTTCCTCTCTGGCCGGGGCTGGCTGTGGGGCTTCTCAGGAGTATCGTAGAGCAGCCCTCATCAAATCGCCTATTGTTTCCCTGCTCCTGCTGCTTATCAGAAGTGGGGATCCCCTTTCAGTGGCACTGCCCCAGCCGGAAGCACAGTCGCCATTCGCTGTCCCACCAGCTCGGTAGCTGTAGGTTCTCTCCACTCCTGCTCCTCGCATAACCATTCTCTGACACATGGTGGAACTGATGGTCCTGTGTGTGTGGGTGCTCTCAGGCCATCTCAGTTGTATGTACTCTGGTGGTTCTTATGGTGGCACAACAATATTTAAATCCTAGAGTTCCTTTAATCTGTAGTGTGATGAAAGATCAGTCATTTGTCCCCTAAACTCTCGCTTCTGATATGCAGGGAGGTAAAAATGCTCAAGTCAAGAGTTGGGTGGATGCATTACAATCTGCACAGGCTTCCAGCCAGCCACTACCTAGTTTTCATTTCTTCACCTGTGTGCTCCAATGTTGTTGCTCTGCATGAGGAAGATTTGAGCTCTTGGATAGAACACACCAAGTCTTTCTCAATTATCTTACTAAAAAGTGCTCTCAGAATTTTTGTTTTGTTTTGTTTTTTAAAGAGAAGGGGGAAGGTGCACCTCACCTATGGTTTCTGATTTACATTAATTTTTCTCTTTATGCTGGTCTAAGAAGAGTATTTCCAATGATTTTGTGTTAAAGCTTGAGCGTTCTCCACGCTGTATGTGTGGTCGGTGCCTGCACATGAGCATCTATGTCCCAGAGGGAGTTTATATCCACCTGCCTGGGAACTCGGCTCATATAACCAGCCACGAATGTCATTCTCTTACTGCTCCCTGTAAAAGCACCAGTCCATCCTTCCTCTGTTGGTGTGCACAGGAGGGGCTGGTTTTGGAAGTCATAATGCAAGACCTGAATGGGTCCCCGAGCAAAGTGACAGGTCAAAGGGAATGTGGAAGTGCTTGCAGGTGTGGGAAGGGGATCGACTGTGAGAAACACAAGTGCTTCCTGGTCCGGGCTATCCTTACCAAGAAAAGGTTAATTTGCAGCACTGTGGCCTTCAGCCTTCTCCCCCCACCCTCCATGGAATCCTTTAATCACGTTGGTGCGGTGAAATTTCAGTCCTGAAATGGTGCCTTTGTGCAATCGTTTTGGCGTCCGCCATGGAGCGCGGGGGTCGTTTTCTTGTCCTTTTTTTTTTTTTTTTTAAATGGATTCTTTGTTCCCTGCCAGCCTCCCCTCCCCAGCCTTGCATCTGTATCAGATACGATTAAAGGGATAGGGAAGGATGCCGGGGCCAGCCACTGCTAGGCTACAGGAGGAGTGGTTAACCCCTCTGTTACCAGCAGCATTCTCAGTCCTGTCTTAGTTGTGAGGACCCTCCCAGATGAGAGGAGGCATCCCCTTCCACTAGAGAATGATTGAGGCAGAGCCCACTCGCTTTCTTAGTTTGCTTTTTGAAGAGCTAGAAAAGGGTACTTGTGTGTGGTTAAGAACTTTCTTTTCCTGCTCTTCTGTTTGTCTACAGCATGTACCTCCTCTCTCCCACCCCTGTGATGAGCTCTCCTACCTCAAACTCCGCCATGGCTTCCCTTCTTCCCTAGATATGCTCCTGACCTGTTCAGCTGTGCAGTAGTTCCCTTCTGCACTCTTCCCACAGCCTGTAATTTGGGGTGGAGATTTCTCCTCCTCTCCAGTGTATGGCCACAGTCCTGTTTTGCATGGAACAATTTAGCTGGCATCACCATTGTTAGATCCATTAAGCCATTCTGCTGCTGCTGCTCTTGGTCCTATACAAGACTTCATCCAAATAGTGCTGTGAGTTTTAAAAAGCTTTGAACATGTTCCATGTTTCCTAGATGTCCTGCTTCCTCTACTCACCCATAAAATGTTTAGTGGACACAAACTTACTGGATCGGTCAAATGTGTCAGCATTGAAACCCTTTGAAATAAATTTGTAGTTTTTGTGGAGTCTCTGTGTTAATTTGGATCCTACCGTGCTACCGTTGGCCTTGAGAGGTGTTCTTAAGCGGACTGACATCTGCTGCATATTTTCTTTCCAAACATCTTCAGGTAGACTCCCGGGACCTGACTACAGCCAGGATGCCTTCTTCAACGAGTTAGAAGATGGATACATCTATTCTTGAATATAGTCTCTGTGTGTGAGTGCTTGTATTTAGGTTCTTGCTTGTGGAAAGCAAGAGGCTGGGAGCAAAACTAATGGTTCTACATTTTACAGCAAAACTATTGGTTGCTTCCAAAATACACAAGTTTGTGTATGTGGGAAATTTTTTTTTGAAGGAACATCATCTGCCACCCGGTGATAAGCTACCAAGATGAGAAACCCCACACTCCTATTCTGGAGAGCATTAACAATCACACTTAAGAAATTCTTGGGTGAAACATATGCAAAACTGCTGTTTTTAATTGATTTATGCTGGAAATTAGCTGAAGAACAGAAATCACTGTTACTACGTTTGTCATTGAAGAAATAATGAGCTAGAGGCGTGAACAAAAGATGAGTTTCATCTCCGTGAAGGTATCTGGTAAGCTGGAGTTCTGCCTGTGTCCTCTTCATGACAAGCAGAGGAAGGCTGCGCATAAGATCTGTGTGGTGGTGGTGGGACCCATCACAGACTTACTAAGGGGAAAAAAACAGAGACTTGCAGGAAAGAGGTCAAAAAAACCCAGACAACGTGAAAATGAAACTTTTAAGTTTATTATTCCATATGTTTAATGCAAAGTTAATGGTGCTAGGACAGCATAGAGACTGGGGAAAGGGAGGTGGGGGAGGAAGGTGCTACTTGCATAAATAAGGGGACAGGGCTGGAAGAGAGGTTACATGCGTACAAGGAGCAAACATTCTACATGATCTTTTCAGACACCACAAGGATAAGTCATCCATAGCTAAGGGAGGCAGGAAGGGCATCTGACAGTCATATCAGCAGAGGCATACAGTGGCATCCATTACAGTCCATGTTTGGTCAAAATATTTCCTCTTTCTATACTGGAATATCCATTGGAAGGTCCCACAATGTCTCTGCGATCAATTGCCAAGGAGTCATCTTTTCCTGCAGTAACTTTTGTGCCAGTTCACTCCCTGTCATGACAAACCACCCCAGTCATGGAGGTGACAAAGGAGAAGTAAGCAGACTGTCCTCAGGTGTTGGGCTGAAAAAAGGAGGTTGATCTGACTGTGAGAGCTGGTCGCTTCCAGTTTGAAACTCAAAGGGGAAAATAGATTCCTTTGCACCCAAATAGGCTTCTTTTCTTTAGACTCATCCAAGATTGGGTGCGTATCTCCCTTGCTTGAAGCTGCAGGAGTACCTTTCCATCCTCAGTGTAGGTAGGAGGGAGGTGTTGACTGGCTGGAAGACATGATGAAGAAACGAGCAGGGATGCATACCCCATCAGCCTGAGTTTGGAGTGGGGGTTCAAAGAGAGTATTGGAATCAACGTGGGGTGTTGGCAAGTGCATAGTGGCTTCTGTGGTGCCTCTTCATTTCAGGCAGGCACAGTCAGACATGGAAGCAAGGACCAAGTTTGCTCGGAGGTTGTTTGGGATACTGAAGAGATTAGAAAAGACTGAGATGCCAGAAATGCCAGACATAAATGAAGGATACAGAATAATTGTAAGAAAGGAGGATTCACCCACAGCACCTTGATGATTCACTGGTCCTTCCCCACCTCCCCTGCACCTCCATACATGAACACGCATGCACACACAGGCTGTGACATGAATAACACTAAGGCCAACAATGCAGTTCCTGAGACCTGCACATTGTTCCGAGAAGCCTTAAAATCTCCGTGCAGGAAAGAGTGTGGGATTAAACAGAGACAGGGTGGAGAGAAGAGGGGGGGAGAAAAGCTAGGATGCAACTGTGGAAATCAGCAGGGAAGCAAGCGTGGGCTGGTCTTCCAACGGGGTTCAAGATTCATGCATGTGTGAAACGTAGGCAGGACTGCTGCACGACACTGATCGCAAGGAACCTGGCCGTGCCGTCCTCCCTACTACTCCTCCCATAACGTGTCCACCAAGGCTGAGCAACCACCCTTCACCCGCAGCAGGTGACAAAGTGTTGGCCATTGTGGCCTGTTGGAAACACTTGCTAACTCCCTGGAGCAGTTTGGGGAGGGGAAGGAAAGGACAGTCTCTCTCATCGTCCAGTCCAGGGTGCGCACAACGAAACCCACCACAGACCAGTCACTCCATGTCTAGAATCCTCCTCATCTAGAAGGCCAATAAGGTGTCACAAGCCAAGTCCCATGGCCTGCGTGAAATTGGTAAAGGGCGAAAGGACGAAAAACCTTCCTCTAGGCGGGTGAGCCAGCGATAGCCGGGGTCAAGAAAGGCACTTCTGTATACTCAGTGGGTTCTGGTGGCTGCATGGCACTGAGTGACCTCGGAGTTCGGAGGCTCTTCTGCCTGTGCTGATTCTTCGGAGCCTTTCCGTCGCTGCTTCGGTCACCGTTCCCCATTCCCTACGGTCTGGAGAGAGTCGTATACACGGGCTGTTCCCAATGTGTGGGGCTATGGGACTGTGGCACGGAGGGTGCAGGGTCAGAGATGGCAGTGTAAAGGGGACGTTGGGAAGGTCCCATATAGGAGAAGGCAGAGTAGAGGCCAGAGGCTTGGGTGGAATGGCTGTAGTAGGGTCCCGAGGGCTGGTGGTCCGGGTAGTCAAACTGTGGCCTGGAGATGGAGGGGAAGGCCGAACCGTAGTGGGGCAGACTCAGGGACGTGTAAGCTATCTGAGAGGTGGAGGGCTGGTCGGTGTAGTGACCTCCAGGGGTGGACCCCTCTGTTTTCACCTGGGCCTTGGAGTCCACCACAGATGAGGTGGCAGTGGACAAGGAGACTCCATGCTGCTTGGAGATCCAGGCAGAGTGTCCACTGGCTGCAGCCAGGGCGCTCCCCAGGCCGTAGCCAGCAGCCGCCGCAGCCGCGTAGCCCCCAACATGGCCTGGGTGGCCAGCGTGTCCGTTGGGCGGCAGGTATTGGTCAAATTCATTGACATCGAAGGTCTCCATGTTGGACATCACTTCGTGGCTGATCTCCCCGATGTCCACATTGCCAAAGTCGATGTGTGGCTTTCCCCCTTCCCCCAGGGAACGCCCTTCTCTTTTGGAGTCGGCTTTGCCTGCCTGCAGCTCGGTCTTAGGGGTGGTAGGAGGTGTGGGGGGCCCATGGCTCTGACCTGCAACGTGAAAAACATTTTGAGGAGGAAAGAGAGAGAAGAAATGAGTTACTGTTCTATGCCTGGACTTTATACACACGCCAGCTCCGCTCATCCCAACATGCCAGCAACTGGAGACTTCAGTGGAGGGAGAGAGAAATAGCTAGCCAAAACCAAACCTTTTTATATCATGTGGAAAAAGAGGGAAGGTGCAACGATACCTTGCCCGACCAGAGGAATGCAAATGCCCATGAAACTCGGGCACATCCCTGTACTGCTGACTCCAGCAGAGTTTGTTGGGTCATGAGCAAGGTGTGAGCCACATCGCTAAGGCTTTCACTGTGGTGACTTGTCTTTTTTGAGCCTCTGAGTTGGCTGTAACCTGTCAGTAGGTTTACAGGGACCTGGGACTCACCTGAGGAGTGTTCTGGATGGCCATCGGACATGGGCGACCCTTCGCCGGGATGCCTGTGGTCCAGGTGGGCGTTCTTGTAGTGGGCCTGGATGGCAGCAGCCCCACCAGCCTCCCCCTCTACCTGGCCTTCGCCCTCGCCCTGCGTGGCCTTGCCATTTTTCCGCCGGCGGGGCTGGTACTTGTAATCGGGATGGTCCTTCTTGTGCTGCATCCTCAGCCTCTCTGCTTCTTCGATAAAGGGCCGCTTGTCACTTTCATTCAACAGCCTGCAGAGGCCACGGTGGTAAAGAAGAGAAGAGGGGAAGGAGAGGGGCAGGTATGTCAGAAAAATAAAACACCCATACACAGCATTGTGTGACACATCGTATAAATCCAGATGTCACGGTGTTGCCCCATTGACGGTATTTCCCAGAACAACAGGGAGAGCTTGGAAGTGTTTCAGTGGAGACAGCAATGTTTTCTTCCTCCTCGTTAATTATTAAGCCCTGATACTGGTTTCCTGCCAGCGCTGGGTCCCCCTTCCCCAGCTGCCTGATGCTTCTCACCTCAGTAAGTTCAACACCCTCTCTTGCCTTGCCCAAAGGCAAAGCCCAGCCTTTCATAGCCTTGTAAAATAAGGCTGGACAAGCTGCTCTCAAAGACTTTTGGGAAAATTAAGGGTAGTTGGGATCATCCTTTAGACTAAGGCAGTGTGGCACACCCTTGCTACCTCTAGTGCCACCTTCCATATGTCTTTTGCTCTTCCCCAGACTGTATTTATTCCTGTTTAACCTTCCACCCTTTCATAGGCTCTGCTCCAAGATTGAGGCTCTACTGAGCACAAATGGCTCCACAGTACTCATGTTGCTGCGTGGAGCTTGCTGGGCCTTTAAGCGTCTTGAAGGATCCTAGAAGGGAATTAAAGAAAATGTTGAAAGCGGGGAAACAGTGTATTTTGCTATTCCTGGAATTCCTGCTCACCTTAGACATGGATAATGCAAAAGGCTGAAGAACAAAGGACCAGCCCTTCTTGAACTCTGCTGAGCAGCTGTAAAAAAATTAGCTACTAGGTTGCTAGCCTTGTAGAAATAGATGAGCTATGGTCTGGGGATGAAAAGCACTGCAGAAATGTAAGCTCCTTCTCTGTCTTCCTGCCAGATCATGCGCTGCTCTGGTTAAGATAGGCTCTCTGAAGAGAGAATGGTGAAATGTGCGGGCAGGATGGCTCAGAGCACTTGAAGGTGAGATCATTCTCATTGCTCAAGCCTTTAGCAGTGTCTTGGTTGGAAGCACTGCATTTTCATTTTATGATTTTTCCCCTCAAATATTCTTGTGACTCAAAGTCATCCTGCTTCTAATCAGAGACCAGTGCTCTCAGGAGGGACCAGTCTTCCCATGACTTGCAACTCCAGCAGCCGTTAGACATGGCAGGGCTCACAAACAGCAAAAAATATTCCATTTATGAGATGTGCACACCTTTTTCTCCTCAACAAAAGAACTACTTGGGGATGGGGCTGTGCCACCACCTTGGTACCCTTGAGGCCCTTAACACTAAAATATGACCAATTCTGTTAAGCTTTAGGCACTGAGGAAGATACAGAAGTCTGAACTGGCCTGAAAAACTGAAGACAAAGAGGAGGCACAGCTCAAGGAACAAACAGATAGATCTGGCGGGGGATCAAAGAGGTCACCAGCAAGTAATGGATTGGTTCCTAAGCACCCCCTTTCCCTTGCTCCTTGTGCATCCCCTCAGCCAGAAGGTGTGTGGCACGGGCTGGAGCCTGTTATGGTGCTGACCTGGGTTCACTCCTGGCAGCCTGAGCAGGTCGCGGCCGCACACCACATTCCTCCACTGCCTTAATCCTAGAGATTAAGGCAATTGAGCCTCCGTGAATCCAACACCAGCTTTCCTGTCTCCCTCCCGCCACCATACACCATGCTCACACGTCCCAGAGAGCTCTAATCCCTCAGCCTGCACTGCTCCAGACAGCCCTCCAAGGGGTCCAAAGGGACATCATGGCCAACTCTTGTAGGCATCGTGGACTGGAAGGCGACCTTGCCTTGGCAAAACCTTCATCCTTGCAGAACGCCCCCTTTCCACAGGAGATGGAGGATAGAGGTAAAACCTGCAGCCTTCCAACCCGGGACACTTCACTACAAGGCAACCAGGCTCCAGTGTCCCTGCATTGCCAGCCCAGATGGTGCTAAAGCTAATGAGAGTCTGTGGGTGGGAACGAAAGGTCTCTTTCTGTGTGGGTACCTCTCGGAGTGAGAGGGCTGTAGTCTGCACAGCCAGCTTTGATCTGCAGGGCGTACTGCACGGTGAGCTCAGAGCAGAGCTTCCCATGGAGACCAAAGCTCAGCCTCCCAGATCCGTCTTGTGGATGGCATGAACCATGGGCTATGCAGGAGCCATACCCGAGGGCCTCACCTCCTCTCCCCTTGACAGCAGCCAATGGGCAGTGCCACCAGCAGGACAGCAGCAAGTCCTCTCCCCGTGTCTTTGCCTTCTCCTTTCCAAGTCTGCCTGCTCCCTCCTCCCTCCCGCTGGGATCAGAGCTCAAATCGGCTTTAGCAAAGTGAAACTGGTGCGAGCAGGCAAAGGCCAGGAGATTTGGGGGGATTTGGATTTCACTTGCTTCCTGCCCTCCCCCTTCTGCCCCCCACGCTCCCCAGGCCATAATGCAAAGGAATCTCGCACGGGCAGAGAAGTTATGGAGCGTGGAGCAAAGCCCTTCATGGGGCTTAACTGAGCCCTTGCCACCCTCCCCAGCACCCCTGAGCTGAGGGGAGAGGGGCAAGCACCCAACGTCCCGCTCCGGGAGGAGAAAGGAGGGCTCGAATCTTTCTGCCCGCCTCTCGCAGCCTCCCCTTCTGCCACCCGCCATTGCACGGTGCTGCGTGCCAGGCGACAGGCTCGGTGGCCAGAGGCCTGACCCTGTGCCGGGGCTCAGCTGCCGATGAGTCAGTGCGGTGACAGCGTTGGGCATCGGGGGCTGATGCAAGGCAAGGGCTGGCTGGGAGCAGAACGCAGCCGGGTGGGCTCTCCTGCACGTCCACAGCCCCAGATTTTGTAGGCATGACCCTATTCCATGCAGAGATCCCTCCATCAGGTCCCCTCGCTCCTCCCTACCAAGCCTTCCTCCCCTTCCTCCCATGCCTTCCTTGTTTTTGGCCCTGGAGGTGGTGCTGGCTAGCATTTTGGCTGAGAGTCATGCCGACATTTTCAGCAGCCGGCCTCCATTTGAGAGCTGCTCCCTGCCCCAGCCTGGGGAAGGAACGCAGCCAAGGCGAGAATTCATGACCGTCGAGTATGGAAACCCTCCCTTCTTCTTTTTTAGTACATTTGGTTCGTTGACTGCACCCCTCACACACCCTAAGTAGGTCATAAGCCCCCTGGCACTACACTTGCAGCCATCGGGGCATGTCCTGCAAGCCCTCCCAACAAGGGCTGGAGCCCGTGGAGGACACGGCGGTGGCACAGAGCCGGAATAAATGCCAGGCTTAATAAAAAAGCCCAGGCCATTGCAGCCCGTTTTGCAGAGGAGCATGAGGGACGGCACTGGGGTTATGTCTCAATCTGCTAGCTGCCTTTCAAGGAGATTTCCAAGGAGATTTCCCAGCCTCTGCCGTCCTCACCCAGTGCCGATCACCGGGGACATGCTTGGTTCACTGGTGGCCTGCAGGCAGTCTCTGTGCTCACCAGCGCTCATCTCTCTGCCTGACGTGCCCTTTACTTCTATAAGCTCAGAGCAGCCCACGTGGAAGTATGTCGCCCACATTGTCCAAAGTGACTAGCAAGCAATTTAAGGCTCCTTAAAAAGATGGGGATGTGCGAGCAGCCAGGACCCTTTTCAGGGACCCTCATCAAATGTTTGAGATTAAGCCGCCCAGAGCTCAACCTGGCTGCTCGCAGTTGTACCGACGCATAGGAGCTATACCTTAAGGACAGCATAGATGAGGGCAGTGGGAACCTCAAAGGTGGAAGACCCAACTGTACTGTGGCTGGAAGGCAAGGCTCGGGGCTACTATCCCGATAACCTTTGGGCCACCTACCCTGGAGTTTTGTGGGCTGATATTTCCCCCCAGCCTCACAGAAAGACTCAAGCACGTGATCCTATTCAGGCTGAACACTGCATCCATAACCCAGCTTACTCTGCTGTAGGGTCCCCAATGCGACTGACACAACCTGGAGAGCTACAGCCTGCACTAAGGACACTCAGAGAGGAGATACGTTGAAGCAAAGCAGCTGGGTGGTAAGCCCAGCAGCACACAACTCCAGACCTGATCCCACAAACTTCTCCTCCTGACCAACGCTCCCTGGCTGCACGGTGCCCTAAAAAACACCTGGGGACCTTGACCTTCAACTGGCAGCAGCATCCCCCTGCTCCCAGTCCCGTGCGGCCAACGGCAGGAGCCGTGCCCTGGGAGCAGGGAGGCAGTCAGGTGCAGGAATATGGCCACGGGCTGTGTCTCCCTGTGCTCTGAATGCAGTATCTATGGAGGGTTTCACTGCTCTGCTATATATTTTCAAGGGAAACGCAGTGTCCGGAGGGAGGCCATTGCTCTAAAATCTGGCCATATTTTGCAATAAAGGAACAATACCTTTGAAATAACACTTTGGGAACAAAAGAAGTGGGTTCCCGCCCCCACATACCCCACTTCCAGCACAGCTTCACAGTCCAGAGGCTGGCAGCAGAGCCTCAGATGGGAGCAAGCGCCATGGTGAAGGGAAGGGAAGGCAGGGGGGAACAAAGTGGGAAGGAGCACCAGATGAGACATTCGCAATCACACCCTCCCTTCGACTTTGCAAAGAAATCCCTTTGCTGGGCTTACACTAGACACTGATGGGCCAAGGTAAATGGGCTGATGTAGCAGAGGGAGAAGCTAATGCCCAAGGACTCAGTTCCTTGCAAGCAAGGAGGTTCAAAGCCACAAGGAGAACTCAGCATCAGCTGCTAGACGGGGTGTGTTTTGCTTCTTCTTGGAAAAATATCTCTTGGCCCACCTTAGGTTGAGGGCTTTCTCCATGAAATGCCATCGGGGCAGGAGAGAGAACGAGAGGACCCATTTGCATGAGCCTTGGTTTGCGTTGGTAGGTGCAAGGCAATGGGGGGGGATGGGACGATGCTGGGGGCTTGTGGCAGAAAGTGTTTGTAACAGATTGATGGCGTTATCGGCAGAGACCATCAGATAGGAAAGAAGTGGCACAGTCAGCCTGACACGCTTGGCTTGGGCACGACAGCTCTCTGCACGTCCACAGGCTGGCTGCGATCAACTAGAGCAGCCTGTCGGTCTGCTGGAGGAAGGAGGAGTGGATTGGGGAGGGCACATAAGGGACCCGGGGGTCTGCACGAAGCTAAAATGAAAATGGACGCAACAAACTGGTGGGGCCAGAGGGACGAGTGTGTGGATGCCGGTGAGAAGGGAGGGTGTCTCTGGGTGCAAAGAAAATGGGGATGGTTTGAGCCAGCCTGTTGCAAGAAAACCTGTTAAGGCTGTGACTGTTGCAGGTCCCTTCCTTTTTGCTAAGCCTCAGCCCCCCTTTCTAGCAGGGTCTGTCCTTGTCCACCTGGCGGCACCTGCATGGCCTGCCAAAACTGGGGCTGTCCTGGGAAGGATGGGTGTGGGGCTCCAGCCACCTGATTCTCTTCCGCTGACCTTCTTCCTTGGCCAAAACTTTGTTTCCCACTTGCTCTGCAGCACTGCATGGAAAATAACCCCTGTTGGCACCGGGACCTGAGTTCAAACAGGCTTGAGGCAGCCACCAGTGAGTTAAGTTGGATGGGGCTCAGCCCAGTTCCTGCTAGTGCACAACTTGGCCCAACAGAGAGGGGGAGCCAAGAAAACAAGATCTGCCCTCGGCCCCAGGACGAGAGTGTCCTGGTCAGGAATCACAGGGGAAGTTAGTGGGAAACATGTGGAAAGGGCTGTCACGCAGGATGGAGGTGAGCTCTGCTGAGGAAGCCTTCACTACATCCAACCATCACTCTTGCCCCAATCACCGACTGTGCCTCCTGCGAGGGGGGTCCCCACAGGGAAAGAGGTCCCCCTCAAGGGACACCCCTTCCATCCCGCTAAGTCTCCATCCTTTTGCGTGACCACACAGTCCTCTCCAGGACACCTCCGGACCTCAGCCCTCATGCTCCCCCTCTGCCCGCCCGTTCTTACCTCCAGAGCTTCCCCAAGGTTTTACTGAGCTCGGCGTTGTGGAGGTGCGGGTACTGGTCAGCCAGTTTCCTCCGGGCAGCCTGTGCCCAGACCATGAAGGCATTCATGGGCCGCTTGACGTGGGGTTTGCTCTTGTTACTTCCATTGACCCGGACAGGCATGGGTACCAGGGTCCAGTCATAGCCGCTCAGCACCTGGCTGACCGCCTCGCGGATGCACACCGGGAACTTGTCGTCGTCTGCCTCCGAGTCTTGCTGTTCCTTCTTGACCTTCCCCATCTCCCCGTTCCCAGAGCCGGTGAGGTGCGAGGAGTTGTCCGACACCATGGAGGGTCCTGGCGAGAGGCAGTGGTGATCTTCAGAGCCCACCGGGCTCATCTCCACCTCCGAAAGGTCTTGGTCGTCAGCCATTGTCGTTCTAAAGCCCTGTCTCTCTTCCTTCTTGGTGTCCTTCTTCTCACTGGGGAAGGGAGGGAGGAAGACAAAAACAAAGGAAGAAAGAAAAGAGAGGGGAAAAAAGAGAGAAAAGGAGAAGAAACCACCAAATCTGAAAGGGACTCCAAGCTCTCCAAAGAGCTGACCACGAGACAGGGGCCGCTCGATAAAAGCGCAAGCAAAGCAATTGCTGTGCACACTGCAAAACCCGTGATCGATGGGGGTGGGGATGGGTCAGGGCCCCTCATTAATTGGGATATCGCTCCCTATCTCTGCAATCATCTGGAGCTGACGTGCGGAGGGGCCTGGGGCAAGAGGAATAAGGGGAGTTGGGGACATGAAAGGAGAGAGATATGGACTGTTGTGCCCGGGTGCAGCTCCCCATGGGGAGTGGGATGGGGGGACAGCCACAAAACTTGTGTGGGAAAGTGCCCCTTTCTTTCGAAGATGTGCGATGAAATGCCAGCGCAGAGCCCGGGGGGAGGCATGGGAGGGGGAGCGCCGGCACCATATCGATAATCCAGAAGGGACCTATATCCCAGCTACCAGGGAAGCTGAGCAGGCAGCACCACCGAGAAGGAAAGCAGCCCGGGCCCCAGATCCACACCTGGAGACCCCGATGGGAAAGTGCCTCTGTGGGGACACCCCATCCCTCACCCTCCTCTGCAGCTCATAAACCAAAGACTTAAAATACATCTACATCGCATCCCCGACACGCGCCTGTCTGTGTGTATATATGCATTTTCACGTTCATATTCACATTCACATATATATATTTATATATATATATATATATACAGGTACAAACACAAACCAAGTTTAACTTTGAGACAAGCCAAGGCTTTGGGTTGCCTGCCCCACACACTCCTCCTCTCTCCTTTCAGCGGTCCTCTAAAAGTCCCTGCCACTGTGCAGCAGTTCCCCGCCTTGGAGAAGGAAACACTCTAAAAATAAAGGCCTCTCTATTTCCCCCATCCAGAAATTAAAAAAAAAAAAAAAAGAAAGAAATTAAAAAAAAAAAAAGAAAAAAAAAGTTATAGAAAAGCATGCCTCTGGCTTAGCTGAAAAAGAGCCAATGCAGAGCAAGGGCTGCTCTCCCTCCAGTTTCAGAGGGTGACACGGACCCTCACTGGGGAAATCGAAAAAATAAGAAAAAGTAAGGGGGGAAAAAAGTGCAAGCAAACGTGTGCGCGCGTGAGAGGGAGCTCAGGTAGGAAAACTTACGTGGCTGGCCGGTGTGCCGGGCAGATCCTGCGAGGGCTGTGATTTGTATCCCAATAGCCCCCCTGTTCTCCCTCCCAGCCCCGGCGGCGTCGGGGCGCGCGATGCGGGGAGGCTCTCAGGCGAGTGCCATTCCTGGAGGGAGGCTTGGTTTTTACTAATACCCCGGCTGGATGTCTCTAGCTGGCTTTGCTGCTTAGCACCGGGGGAGGGAAGGGCGGAAGGTGGAGCCAAGCACTCCTCAGAGCCAGAATATGGTCGGTCGGGGACGGCGGGGAGGGGACGCGGGCAGCCCCCCACCCCACCTCGGCCGCTGGCACGTTCCCCGCTTTCCCCCAGTGCTGGCTTCTTCATGAGAGCCGCTGATGTTGGGCTGCTCTCGGCGATTGTGGTTGCCCCAGAGATGGTGTTGGAAGGTTCAACCCCAGGGAGTCTGGGGTGGCTGGGTGCTGGAAGGGGTCTGAGGTGTTTTGGGGAGATGGGTGTGCACCCCAGGACTGGGCTCTCTCTCCTTCCACTGCTAGCATGGTTGCTCGTGCAGGGTCTGTTGCCCTCCATGTGCCAAATGAGTCCCTGGTCTCTGTCACAGAGTCTCACAGGAACCCCGGTGTGCTGCAACAAGCTGGCCTGGGACCCCAGGGTCAAGATGCTGCCAAAAGAGTACCCTCATTCAGACCTGAGTCTGTGGGGTGGGGCAGGGTTTGCAGGAGCTCAGGGGTGACCCGAGGATGGAGGACATCAGGTCCAGGGAAAATAGTGTGCTGCTGGACAGCGGATGCCAGTTTGAACCTTCTTAGGACTTTTGCACCCTAGGGATGGGCTTGTCACAACATGTTCATCTCTGTGGGCTCTTGCCAAGACAAGCAGGCTCTGCTTCCTCTGACATGCTGAGTTGCTCCTGAAGTCAAATGTGGGGTCTCTCATGAAGAAAGAGAGGTGTCCTGATGGGAAGGACTCTCTGACACTCACTCACCCTCATTCTTGCTGGTCTTGCACTGGGACATGTAGAGGATCTCAGAACTCAATTGGTTGGGATGTTTTCCATCCTAATTTCCATTTTCTACCTTGTTTTCCTTCCCAGATGCCTTTGGTAGTTGACTTCTTCAGTTTCCTTTATCACCAGGGCTGGTATAGACCAACACCAAACCTGTAGCCATGAGAAAATCTGATGATCTTCCCAGATACTCTGCAGTTAGCAATGAGATAAACCTAGCTCCTGCCCCAGCTCCTCGCTTGGAGAGCCAACCTGCAGGCACTTCAGTGCTAAGTCAGAAAATATGGAGAGATGAATAGATAAGACCCAGGGAACCAGCTTCAAGGGATTTCAAGAACATTTTCAGCTCTTGTAGCAGATATTTGGTCTTCAGAATCTTTGTGTTAGAAAGATCCAGCAAAACCACCGGCTGGCATCACATGAAGCATAAAGGAACCAGTCCAAGCATGGCGCTGAGCTTCTGAGCTAAAACCCTCAGAGCAAACCTGTCAGCCTGGCCACTTGCAGACCTGTCTGACAGCATGGGGCCATTTCCCTGCACATCTGCCATTGCCTGGAGTAGGTAAAGCTCTGAAACCATAGAGTGGCTGCAGGGAAAACCTCACTAGAGACAAGTGAGCCGTCTTTACTGAACAGAGTTTTGAGGGGGGAAGGCTGCATGCCATTGGCATCAAGCAGGCAGAGGTGCTTAAAGGTGCCCCTTGCATCCCTCAAAAAACGTCTCAAGGGATCGTTTCCTGCCTTTCTTCTCTTCAGCATTACCTACTCCAGAAAAAAGATGGGCTCAGATGCTCTTCTTCACATGATGCCTTTTTCCCTTTGGAAGAGAGGAATGTGGCTACCTTTCTCTTGCACGCCAAGAAAACCCAATGGAGAGCCCAGCAAAACAAGATCGAGGCTCCGCTTCCTCAGCCAAAGCAGCAGCTGGTGAACCTCAAGTCTTGCAGTATGGGATAAGTTCTCTCCCCAAGAGACACCCGGGTTGTAGTTGTCACAAGAAGGGGTGTTGCAGCACAGATGGGGAGGTTTGACAGCTCACTCTCTACCTGGCAGACAGACAACCAGCAAAAATGAAGGGGGCAAGGTCGCTTCATACAAAATTGACCATGGCCCCCTGGATGCAGAGTCAACAATGCTGCAGAGCTCATGGTATCTTGCCCCAGCCAGCAAGGGTCATCCTCAAGCTGCAGGGACCCTGCATATGAGGTGTGGGAGAACTGGAGAGGGGAGGGTTGGTCTCCTGTCCCACAGAGAGACACCCACTGCTGAGAAACACTGCCCTGCTTGTTCTGCTGGTTGCAGTCAACCTCCAACCCAGGGCAGGGAGGAAGAATGCTGCAGAAAATGGCCAGAAAAGGGTATTTATTTGTCCTCCCTTCAGGTGTCTGTTTCCTGTGGACCCCATGGAAAAGAGGCAATGTGGCAGTGATTTCTTGTTTCCCTCCGGAGTGGGGATACCGCTGGGTACCAAGTGGTAGAGAGCAAGAGCCTGGGGGCATTTACTTTGATGGAGGAGATCCCAAATCAGGAGACAAAGGAGCCCCACAGGGGTCTGAGAGGAGCTTCACAGCTCACTCAGCTCATACCTCAAATGCAGCATTCTCTTGGCAGACTCTGTGGGGAGAGTGAGACAGTGCTTGATCCCAGCAAGAGTGAATGGTGGGGCCTCACATCTTCCTGCATGACCACAGGATCTGGGGGGGCAGAAGAATGTCTGACCCACCAACTGGGGCAAGAAAGGGATGCCAGTAACACACGGGGGTCTAGAACGGTGTTTGTCCCACTGCTCGCCATCCCCATCAGGGGCTGCTGTCACCTGCCAGACAGGAGCCGGGTCCCATTCATGCCTTGTTGGAAGAAGTGTTGGTGTCTCAGCTGCAGACAGGGACATCACCAAAGGTGCATGTACCAGCCACATAGTCTCTGCAACCTGCAGTCTCAGTGTCTCCTCACATTTAAATGACAGGGAAGGGTTTTTTTCCCTTCTGACTTTCTGCCTTTCCTTTCTGCCTTTCTCCAGTTCTTGCTTTTTGTCTCATTTGGTCCTGCCTGTTCCTTCTGAACTATCTTTCCATGTAGTGCCTTTTCCCCTGGTTCCAGCCCCATCTCACAGCACTGACTGCTCATATATCTTTTTTCCAAGTCTTTTCTGTCCATGTGTCATCTCTTCTCTTCTACTACAAAGAGGTAGATGCAGGAGAGCGAGTTGTGGAAAATATACTTCTACTGCAGCAGGAAGAGGTGTGACACTTTCTCTTCAGTTGAGGTGAGAAGACAGGCAGAGGGGAAGGAGAAGAGACCATCCCTGTATCAGGAATAACCGGGGTGGCATGTCT
This sequence comes from Xenus cinereus, assembly GCA_025774025.1. NCBI lineage: Eukaryota > Metazoa > Chordata > Aves > Charadriiformes > Scolopacidae > Xenus > Xenus cinereus. The sequence goes on along the minus strand of JAOXJK010000001.1, from coordinate 55,663,514 downwards.
CTTCCTCCACTGGGAGCCCTTTTAAGAGACAAGGACCCTCCAAGAGCCATTGCTGGTCACAGCAGCTAACATTGCAGAAGTGGTCTTTCTAAAGGCAAGTCTGCCTAATGACTGCTTTCTGAGGAAATGCTTGAATAGCAGGTTCATCACCCCTTCTTTAGAGCATGCATTTGTATGGATGAGGTGCTCCAGGTCCATAAAAAGGGAGAGTCCTTTGCAGATGAAGGAACTACTAGTGGAGGAGGTTCATGAACCGGAGACATGACACATCAGTGAAATGTTTTCTTTGGGCCCCAGTCCCCAGTATGCAAAGGTAGAAGGATGCCGCTTGTCCACCATAAAGGCGTGTGAGGAAGGCAATGGGTAAAACTGGGTGGGAAGTAGAGATGCCCCACCATGCTAGGTGGCCCTGCATCTTCACCGCTCCCAGGGATGATGGGAAAGATGTCCTGCTCTGGTCTGGGTGCTTGTCAAGCAAGGTGCATTATCTCAGGGGCAGGCAGGGGCACCTGCTCAATAGGGTTTCAACAAAGGGACCATGTTGGTGGGACACCTCCACCACCAAGATGGGACCACTGAGGTTGCTGGGGAGGAATTTTGCTAGATGACACCTATCCCCTGCACCTGTGGCAAGGGAGAAGCAAGAGGGGAGAGCTCCGCGGCAGAGAAGCAGTAGGATCCCCAGCAGGAGAGCCAGGGCCAGCTTTTGTCCCCTGCCCAGCTCGGGGGCACAGCACTGGTATTGTCCCAGGACTGCCTGGGAAAATGGGAGGGGTTCCCTGTGAAATCTTTCCATACAGTAAAACAGCGTCAGAGCCGGGGAGCGAGGGGGGGACGACACAGACATTCAAAAAAATACACACACACCCCCCAGCCAAACAATACCCGCAGTGTGCTGAGGAAAAGGGAGACCCATGAATTGGGAGTTTGATAAGGATTTTCTCCCGCGCGCGCCCGCTCTCTCAACGGCCCCTTCAGTTTTCCCAACACCCCCCCCCCCTTCCCTTGCCGGCTTTCTTGTTTGGGCCTTAAACAGTGCGCCGTCTTTGTTCGGGATACAGGTGAACGACAATCATGTGATTAACACACACTCACACACACACACGCGCAAGCACATAAAAAGCTTTTTAAAGAGCGTCCAGCTTGCTCCAGACCCGAAGACGGGAGAGGAGACCCAGGCTAGGAGGAGCTGAGGCGGCAGCGGTGGCTGGGATGGGAACGGCCACCAGGATGGACAAGCAGGCACCACCGCCTCTCTGCAAAATTCCCTTCCCATGGAGATGGGCACGTGAGAAAATGAGGGGCAGGAGGGGTGGCAAGGGGCAAGGTTTGGGATTTGGGGGTGGAAGAGGGTCTTGCCCCTGCTGTCTTCTTCACTTGCACGGGGCAGGCTGGCGTGGTTTTGCACTGGCTGCATCCCCCCAAGACGCTGTGGGAAGGACAGGGGGTGAATATCCCAACATCGTGTCGGGGAGGGGCATGCAGAAGTCTCCCCTTCTCTCCCTCAAAGGAGGTGAGCTGGGTTTCCCATGCCAGAGCCAAGTCCTCAATTGTTCCTGGCTCCCACATGGTATTTGCCTCTTTGTCAGCATGAGGCTTGCTGGTCCCACCATGGCTGGAGGGGAGGGCTTGCGGAGAAGGAAGAAGGGGGAAGTACTAAGCTGTGATGCAGGGAGATCTGAATGGATTTCCTCAGTCCCATGGTGGCCCAGCAGGGAGAAAGAGAAAGGGAGAGGACTAGGCAACCAAGGCAGTTGTAGGAAGGCTGTGGATGGCAGGGACAGTTGACCCATGCTGGAAGTCCCACTGCCCTGGCCAGAAATAGTACATCCAACTTCCTCACTGAGGACTGCATGTCCCCTTTGGTGTGGAAATGCCATGGGACCCCATCACACTCCATGAGCATGACAATAAAATACCTGGTAAGCTGGTTGCTTAGTCCTGGAGGAAAGTGGATGCTAGTGAGGGGATGGCCAGGTGACTATCGGAATCATCTACAGAGAAAGTCAGGAAGGAACTGGAAAAAATAGCAAGGTTTCAAATGGTTACTGGTTTTATTTGAAGATTGTCTGAGTATGATGCTCCAAGGAAAAGCGGGGAGGAGCAAAGGGAAAGGCCACCATAACGCTTGGAAAATCTATGGGTCTGCAGCTGGTCTCACTCGTGAGACATCATGGGACATGATTGATGGCAGTCTGCGAGAGATCAGGACCAGGCCGTACCCTTTGCCAGAGCACCCAAGCCCAGCCCTGTCTCCACCACTTCCTCATGCCTTTCTCTCCAAATTCCTCCTCGATCCAATGTCACGACCGCCCTCTCAGGCTCCCAGAGCGCAGGTCATTTTCAAGGCCTTTCCATGAACAGAAAAACAGAGGATCCCCAAAGTGTATGTTTGTGTCACCCTCTCCGATTCTGTGGTAGCCACGATCTGCAAAGAGCCCTTCAATTTGCCTTGTGCCATAGGTGTCCTCCCAACAGGGAGCTGGGCACAGGAACCATTGCTGGGCTCTGGTCTTCATCATCCCTTGCCATTTTTGGCTGAAGCTCCCCATATTGATCCGAGACCTCCCCAGATGCCTCTTTGCTACCAACCATCAGGAGTCTTGGTGAACCGTCTGCCTGTGAGGCAGCCTGAGGAGGAAGAAAGTGGTGTGGGTCCCTCATGAAAAGCAAAGAGCTGCCTGCAGCCCTACCTGGGTTTTGGCAGCGTGACACCATGTGCGTGTGGCTACAGGACAGTTGGCTGCAGGGGGTGTGCAGTAATTCTTGTCATGGGGTATCAGGGGAAACAAAAGGCATGCAATGCCTGGAGTTGTTTACTCTGTGACCGGGCTGCTTGTCTATCTCTGTCAGACACAGTGTCTTGCAAAAGAAATATCATGGTGGTTGCTCTCCTCCTGGGTTATCATTCCCCACCAGATTGGCTGGGTGATGCCAATCGGCACGTGGCCCTGCACTCCCATCACCCTGGGATGGGAGACCTCAAGAAGCTCTTTGGGGACTGGGGCTGGGACGTGGTCGCAGAGTGCCACCCAAATCCAGAGCAGGAGAAGCCCAGTTCCCTCTCCAAGGCTTGGTGAGGGCTGCCGCAGGTGCAGGAAACCGCGCCGCTGCTGTCTCTGGTGTGCTGCCTTGATGTGGCTGAGCAGCAGACTTTGCTCAGCAGCATTTTTTGCTCTAAAGCAGTGGATTACGGTGCCAGCTGCTCCAGAGAGGAGATGTAGGGAAAATCTCATGGAAAGGAGAAGGGAAAATTGCCTCTGAGAGCATCACAAAGACCCTGCGCATCTCCTGGCCAGGTCATCTTGGCCAGCTCAATGTTTCCTGGGCATGGGGAGGACTTGCAATGGCTACACGGGACAATTTTTCCTGCATTACTTGAGTCTGAGAAGATCAAAGAGGAATGGGGCAGGCAGGTCTGTCTGCTACCTGCTTTGATGGGTGGCACAGAGTCCCCCTGGCTGTTAACCCCCTCGTCTCCTGCTGGAGAGGCCAGGTGCACTTCTGAAACACAAACCCCAAAAAGCACTGAAGGGATGGGGAGCTGGGGGGGGGGAAGAGTACTGGTTTTGTTTTTTCTCGGATGGAGTCTGACATATTCAGTGCGATGTAATGAGGGCAGCTGAGTGCTCCCGCTCTGCACAACGGAGGAGAGATACCCAAAGAGGAGGGGAAGGGAATTGTACAAGATTGGGCAGAACAACCAGAAAAGGGGACCTTCCAAAGAGCACCTGTGGTTATAGCAGTGCTGGGTGACCCCGGTGGGCTCATTCAGTGGTGGCCGAGGTGGCTCCGGGGTGGCCTTCACCTCTGCCAGTCGTGTGGCTGCAGGGAGGCTGCTGGGGAGCCGGGGGAAGGGTTAAGTCAGGAAGGCTTCAGCCTGCTGCCTTGGCCCCTGTAATTCCTCCAGAGAGTAGGACTGGGAGAACAAGGAGCCCTTTCTGTTCGCAGGAATTAATAGCAAAGAGTCATCTGGGGTGTCATTCAAGCCCTGATCAGCTCCCGGAGGAATGCGAGGGAGAGCGAGTGAGGGAGCACGGCCCGAGGCCGAGGCACCAAAGCCAGGGCAAGAGCAGTTCGGCTGGTAACCAGCGTTACCGGCTGGCATTCGGGCGGCGGGACCGTCTTCCCCTTCACCCCATCCTCCACGTCCCCTCTGCCCTGTGCAAGGGCTCACCCTGACACCCATAATCAAAGGGCTCCCACCAGCTCCAAAACTTGTCCCTTTGTTATCCATCGCTTTGTCCCAGGGAAGGAAGATGTCCCAACCTGTCAACACCGCAGCCTCCCTCCACTCAGCTGGGAGGGACAGGCCAGGCAACCAGGCACCAGCGCAACCCTGGTGCCCTCACAGTGGATGTGAGCTCCAGCAGACACCCCCTCTCTAAGGCTCAGCCATCACCCTGTCTGTGATGGCCACGGGATTTGTCCACCCAAGCAAGCTTGCTCATGGGGAGGGTCTCCAGGGAGCTCTCAAGCACAGCCAGGGACACGGGGTGGTAGCTCAGAGAACCACAGTTCAGTGCTGAAGCCTTTGCCACTGCATCGTTTTGCCCAGAATGACCTTGGTCACTGCAATTTCAGGCGAAAAAGATGAGGCCAGCGAGTTATCACGCTAGCGTTTCACAGCATTGCTTCACAGCCGCACAGGGAGGCTTGAAAGCTACACCATGCACCATGGTGGCACCACAGCCTTGCCTGTAATGGCAACCAGCTCTAGTGAAACAAGAACAGATTTTGGCCACATCTCAACTAGCCTGAGAAGGGGACCTTGGAGTGGCCTGTCCTGCTCTGTGACTAATCCAACTCTTTTCTGCCTGGCTGCATTGCTGGTGGCCCACGTGAGCGTGTCAGGTGGCAAAAGGTAACCCAAGGCTACAGTGATGCACCGTGGTCAACCCTACCACATGGACTATGGAGTCTTCAGGGCAAACTTTCAGGTCAGCCCAAGGTGCATGCACTGACCATGAGCTGAGCTCGCCAGCCTGGCAGTGAGTGGAGGCTGAGGAGGTGGTCACCTGCATGAAATGTGAACGAAGCCATGCTGCAGCACACAAGTTGCTTTTGGTGGCCAAAATGCATTTCACCAAAGCTTCCCCTCCTCCCCACGCACACCAGGTTGGCGCAAAACCAGGCTTAAGCACTAGCCCCGCATCTCAGCATCCTCCGAGAGACACGCAGTGCCGCTGGGATGGACTCCTCCGCCCCCTCCCCGCTCCCTGTACCACCGCCACCACCACCACCACAATGAGCACCCCTTGTCGTAGAGGGGTTAATAAATGATGCAAGAAAGGAGCTCTTTAATGCAGGGTGACCTTTGGCCTTTCATAAATCACAGTGTTGGGCTGCGAGTGCGCGGGGGGCGCGAGGCGGTGGGGGGAGAGGATGGGAGGGGGTCCATGCAGCTGCGCCACGGAGTTGACATTGTTCCCACCATCACTAAAGTGCAACAAATCCCTCTATTGTGTTCCTGGTTTATCTGGTTCCTCTTGTTTATTAGCAGAGGTTGTTTGGCGCTGGCTCCAGCCCTGGGCGGGTGGAAAGAGTGTTGGCACGCACCAGAGGAGGGGAGGGAGGGAGTGGGGGGAACCGGGATGGGAGGACGAGAGCAGTTCATCAATGGCTGTATTGTCCCATCTTTTTTGTTGCTCCTGTAATGATATGTTCGAAAAAAGGGGATTAAATAAAAAAATAAAAAAAAAAAAAGAGGCGGGGGGAGACGAGAGAGGGAGAGAAAGACAAACGGCACAGAAGGACTTGGTAAGAATGGCCGGTCTGGGCCCGCAACGGATGCTGTCGCAGCTGGGGAGGATGGGTCGGGACGGAGCTGCGACGGGGCTGCTCTGTGCCTTTATACTGCTTATTCAGGTCGGGAGCCGTGAGCCCCAGTGGCTCAGGCTGGGCCCACCCGTGCCAACTCTATTCATGGCCAGCGGGGACCACGTGCACATGGCGGAGAGGATGGGGCGGCAGGAGCAAGGGGCTGGGGCCGTCGGGGAAGGGGGAGGAAGGCTATTCTTCACATCTCTCAAGTCTGAACCCGCCTTTGTACAGAAGAAACAGTTGAGGGGCACAGCATCTTCTCAAAGCACCGGCAGTGCCCTTCATGCCACTTGGTCATCATCCCCCAACCTACCCACCTATTATGAGAAGTACCAGGCCCTCTTCCCAAATTAGCAGGGATCTTCTTGCTCTCAGAATTTGCTTATGCTTTTATTTTTTCCCCTGGAGCTGCCTACGGACTCACGCCTATGGAGAACTCCACTGGTTTTCATTGGGATCAGTGGGACAGTGCTGGAAGATGATGGCACTTCGGTCACAACTTTGCCTAAAGCTAGATGACAGCACGGGTAGAACTGCCACAGCCACAGGGGCTTTGCTGGTCATTGCTCTGCTGGTTGCTACCCATGAAGCTGACCATCCCTAAGAGGTGCACATCCCACCCTAAACAGCCTTATTGAGAGCAGAGTGAAGGTTATTGAGATAAGAGTGGAATTCTATCTGGGGTACTCAAGGGCATTTTCTAGCTCATCTCATTCCACTACCTGGCTGGTTTTATCCCAACCACACCAGCCGTTTCTGCTCCAGTGTCTCCATCATCTCAGAGATGTCACGCAGGGGTAGATTGATCTGGACACGCAAAGGAGCTCTGCTGTGATTTTTATTTTTTTTTTTTCCAAATGGCAAAATTCCGACGTTGAAACATTCTGCTGAACTTGAAATAGCAAGTTTTATTTTGTGGTTATTAGTCTCTTGTTTCTGACCTCTCATCTTTCAACCTGGGTCAAGTTTTAAATGCAAAATGCTGGTTTGAGATTAAATGTCAGAAATTCCCTTTGAAAATGTCCATTCACAACATTTTGGCATTTAGAAAACAGAATAATTCAGGAAGATTTTCTTGAAATGAAATGTTTTGATATTTTAAAAATCCCCCTCCCACACTCGCTTTCCAGCCAAAATTGCTTGTTGAATTTGGTCTGGATCTGCAACTGAGTTCATTCCCGAGAAGTCTCATTTCTTTGCAAATTATTTACTGATAAATGTGTTCTTGGTATCAGTCAATCCCACCTTCAGATGATGCCACATTCTTGCCATCCCTGGGAGGTCTCAGGGTCTCCACAAAGTGCTGGATTCTTGATTTCCCCGAGTCCCACCTTGCCACAAATGATCTCAGGACTCATGGCAGGCTTGCCATTAATCTGTGCCACCCACTCCCTGAAGGTCAGGCGTGAAGCCTGGCGCTGGCACAGCTGTAGCTTTGTGGCCTTAAGAAGTAGAGGCTTAAACTCATGTAACACGGTCGCACATATTTGTGAGGCTGCAGCTCAGGGTGTTTCTAAAGGGACATATGAGGAGCTGGGTGGCAGGGCTGTGAAGGTCTGAAGATGTAGGAGAAATGGAGAGGAAGAGACAAGGGGACAGGATGGACTCTCCCTTATCACAGGTATGCGTGGCAATGCACGCAGAGGGACTCTTTTTCACCTGAGTGGAAAATGAAGTGCATCAAAGGCAAGAAAAAATGCTGACTTGATTAAAGCTAACACTTTTTGTACCTTCTTCTCCCATGTAAAGATAAAATGAGAGAGTGAACCATCCTGGTAGCCACATAGATATGAGCCAGGTAGTGACGACAGGATTATACAGTTGTCAACAGCTTCCCATTTCAAGGGTGGTTCAGCTCCCCACCTCCTCCTCTCCTTCTCCAACACAAGTTTGATCTGCTTCTTCACTATAGGAAATTCTCAAACCTAATGCTGGCTTCCCCCAGTCAGATACTGCTCCATATCCACCAGGTACCTCCCTACTCAGTGTCATCCACAGTATCTTCATCTAACCTCTGACAAGAAAGAATGAATAATTCCCACCAGCAGTCAGTATCACTACTTGTTCAGATAAAATATCCAGGTCCATCTGTACTTCCACTCCTCCAGTACAGGGAGAGGGACTTCATAGGACTTCTGGATCACAAACCCGAAGAGTTATAGGGTTTTGCTTGGAAAAATCTGGTCACACAAGGAGTTTAGCAGCAACCTGGAAACAGAATACAGTTTGCCTGTGCCAACTTGAACCAGGTGGCAACACCAACCCTACACCTGAGCTGGACAGTCACAGGAATGTATCAACGTCAAATCCCCTTCTGAGACTGTCGTGTCTCTCTTTTTCTCATGGGCAGTCTAAGCTTTGCCTAATCTAAGGCTACCTACCAATCTCATCAGCCCTCACAGCAGGTGGCACTGGTAGCTTTGAAGGAGACGGTCTTGCCTGCCCAGAGTAAGTCAAGTCACATCACAGAAAGGACAGAGCACTGGAATCTGGATTTATAGCAGACAAGTGCACCCTTGAGTGTCCTCAAAGGCAAAGTCTAGGCTGATCTGCATCCCCTGAAAGCAGCATCTGGATCACACCACAGATGTCCTCAAGAGCATTCAGTGGGTAGTAATGACGACCAGTCAGGTTGCCTCAAGGCTGTGCCTGCAAAGCACTGTAGCAGATAATGGAGGAGAAAAATCCTCATCATGCACATGAAGAGGACACCTCATCCCAGACAGTGTGGGAAACACTCCTTGGACACTGAGGTCTTTGCTGTGCTCATGGTGGGCCTGACTCTGCTTTCAGAGGCATCCTTTGGGGCAGGCACAGGACTGTGGCACTTGCCACGAACTTCACAGTCTGAGCAGTTGTTGAGAATCTTACCATTAGATTTCTGAATCCCAGGGAAAGTCAAGGAATCACTTGTCTGCCAGTGGCTGTCTGTGAGTTTTTTAATGGGTATCAGCCCTAGGCTGGAAACTCCTAACAAGCCCAGATCAAGTTCCTAATCAAGAGGTACATTTGGGATGTTTTAAACCCAAGTGCCACCTCTTGGGAACAGCACAGTCCCTGTACCTCTGCAGAGAGTCTCACTCTGCATGTTTTTCTCTGAAGTGGGAGAGGAGGCACAGCCCATGGCCCCCGGGACGTGCGGCACGGTGACTAGAGGAGCATGGCACTGCTTGCCGAGCATCCCAGCCCAGATGGCACAGCTGAACCTGCCGGGTGGCAGGACTCCCCGGCACCGCCGGCTGCACCAGTGCCTGCTCCAGAGCTGCCCAGGGCACAGCTGTGTCCCCTCTTCTCCCTACCCCCCAGGAGACTGCACGGCATCTGTGGTCCCCTGGCCACCAACGTGGCCCCTCTCTCAGGGGTCCCCGGTCTCACTGGTCAGCTCTGTTTGAATCGAGGCATGAGAATTTCTCCCTCAGTCGCACAATCATCTTGCCTTCCCCCCCCCCACCCCAGCCATCAAAATCCTCCTTCCCTGCCTCCCTCCTTCTCCTTCCCGCCGCCTCCCCCTTCTCTCCCTGGAACTTCCCTGCAGCTGCAGAGCTGGCCAGACAATCGGGTGTTTTAGAGAAATACATTTTTGGGCTAATTTGCCATGCATAAGTGTTTCTCTTACCCTTTAAAGGCAGGGAACAAAGAGCACATTCTCCGGGAGCTCTGCCCTGTTGTGAGCAGCCCTGCAGCTGTACAGCGCTGTGCTACCCTCCGCTCTCCTGCTCCACTCTCTGCAGGCTTTGTAAGGAGATGGGGCTCTGCTTCTCCCCGGGACGACACCATCTCCCACCCGTCACTACACTTTTCTTCCTGGCTTTTAAAAGAGCAGAACCAGAAGAAGTGGGGAGGGAAGGGATTTGACAGCTCTGTCACCTAGACTGACTTGCCAGGTCATCCAGGTACAGTCTTTTATGTTGAGACGATGTTTATTTGGAAACAATCTGAATTTTCCTTTATTTGGGGCTTAATCCTGTGTCCAAGTTAAGTGTTTATGTCATCCCCTCAGTAAGTATCACTGTGGCAATGCATTACACACACCCATATTTGAGTGCATGAAATTTTGCACCATCAAGAAACCCTAGTCATTAATAAGGTCATGCGCGGGGTTTTCAGGTCCTGTTTCCTCATTTCAAGCACTGGTAGCCATCCCTGGTTGGGGAATTTCCCAAACTGGAGGATCTTCCTTTTTAATGCTAGGATGTTGAGTGGTGAACAGATTCGACCTGGTGGACCAGATCAGGAAGGAGATGCAGATGTTCTGTCATGAACCACTCCCGAACGTGCAAGGTTGTGGGAGAAGATGGCCTGGAGTAGCTGGACCCTGAGGAACTAAAGATTTTTGTCAGCTTTTAGGGGATCACATTTCAGGACTTGCTGAATAATCTTTTTCCTATCCATGGAAACTTGGTCCGGCAAACGGCTTCCCAGATGGGGTGACACGTTCTGGTATAAGTGAAATGAGGCTTTTAAATCAGCCACAGTGAAGTCACCCACCCCATTTCAGCAGCACTGTATCCAGGCAAACTCTTCCCATCAGCCCACTCACATGCACCGTAAATATTAACTCAGGCCAAACCATTTTCAGCTCCAAATTCAGCGCAGTCTGAAGCAGGTAACCCAGTCAAGCCTAGCCTACCCAGAACATGCCCATCACAAGCTGCCCCTTCAAACCTCCATTAGGATTGCACTCAGTCCATGTTCAGTATAGCTCAGTCGGATTGAAGCCAGCGTAACTGAGGCCAAGCCATTCATACTCAGGCCATTCTGACCAAATTCAAGCCACACTCCATTCAGGGACTAGTATAGCCTAACCTGTCCAGCAGCACTCAAGGTCTAACCCCGTAAGGGGGAGTGAACCAGGATGGGCCAACTGCAAGGAAAGAGAAGCTTGGCTCTGATACACTTGAAATATGTCTTCAAGTAAAAATGTCTGGATCTTACAGAGGTCACCATGGCTTTAAGAGCTTGTGGTACTGTGTCTCAAACAAGTTAACAGCGTTGTCCCCCCTGAAATGCCCTGCATACTATAACGATACAGACACGCTCATTCTTCAGTTCTCTCCCACACCTTGAGCCCTATCGTTTTGCCTCCAGCAGATCCTCTTGACTCAAATCCAGATGGATCTCTTGCAAAAAAAAAAAAAATTAAAAAAAAAGACAGGGACTTTGCTTTAAAATTCTTCCATCTGTTTTAAGAACAGATGGAAAAAGAGTGGAGACAGGAGAGGAGAGGAGAGGAGAGGAGAGGAGAGGAGAGGAGAGGAGAGGAGAGGAGAGGAGAGGAGAGGAGAGGAGA
>JAOXJK010000001.1:55642149-55652301 GCA_025774025.1 Xenus cinereus | reverse complement strand
GAGAGGAGAGGAGAGGAGAGGAGAGGAGAGGAGAGGAGAGGAGAGGAGAGGAGAGGAGAGGAGAGGAGAGGAGAGAGACTACAGTCAGCAGAAATGCATTTGGAGGAACATGTAATGCAGGAAAAGGCGAAGGTCTTATGAACTGGAGACTAAGATCCTGAGCTTCTAAGCTAGGAAAAGTCAGCTTGGAAGAAATGATAGCTGGAGGAACGTAGAGCAGAAGAAGGTGTAATTGGCAACACCACCCAAGTGCTAGGACATTGAGACAGGTTGAGCCTCACCTGGCACAGCCCACTAAATCCCTCAGTTGCTTCCTGACTCTTTGAGCTCTTTGCACTCAGCAAGGTCAGTAGCCATAGGCATGTAAGAACTTAGTTACAATAGGAGGCCTTTCGTGAAGCCAAGGCTCAAAGACATGCATTGGTTGATAGTGTAGTGGCACTTGTTCTACTCAGAACACCACCTGCTCTTAGCTTGGCTGAGATCCTGCCTTGCTGTGCTACTGTGAATGAGTTGTATGAGGGAGAAGTGGAGAACTTTGAGTTTCTTAGTTTCCAAACTGCATTTCAAATTCCAGAACTCGCTCTTCTGACCTTGCAAGTGACTCCAGTAAGTGCCTGTCAGGTAATAAAACCATAGCGCCAAGAAAAAGTCAATTTCTGCCAGACTCAGAGCCGCAATAGTGAAAATCCCATTGAGCAATGGGCTTAATCATATTTAGCATCCCCTCTGGGTAAATGTCCTTCAATCCCTCTAGCAGGCTGAACTTGAAAATGTCCCTGGCAGGGCTGCAAGGGACATCACACAGCACAGGTGGTCTGAGTGGCACAGGTAGGTTGGACAGCAAGACTAAGTGCCAAGACAAACACCCCATAGCCCAGGATGAGGTTAGCAGGAGCAAAACTCAGCTCCAGCCTTTGTGGTTACCATCTCAGTAAGACAGAAAAGAGAGGAAAGGGAGGGAGAAGGTTAGGGAGTGAAGGAGGGAGAAGGTTAGGGAGTGGGGGAGGGCCGGCAGCCTCCAGACTTCTGTTGCCACATGATTTTCCTGGTTGTTTTCAAAGCGCTGCTCCAACACACGCGCACGAGTCCCATGTGATGGCTTACTTACGAAAGCACAGTCGTAATGTTGTGTGCATCTCACATCCGCTCGGCGGCCCACCTGACTGCGGGCTCCGTGGGCACCCACTGCATCCTCCCCATCTGTGCCAACGAGCCAAGGGGGATGGGTGACCCATGATGGGTGGACACTGCTCCTGTCCTGGCGAGGCTGGGAAGCGGAGAGGAGGATCGTCTTTCCATTTCCAAACTGCTCTTTGCTTCCCTTTGCTTGGCACTATCTGAGGAGGCTCCAGAGGCAGGGTGCTGTCCCCGCTGTCCTGTCATGGGGAGGAAAAGCTTTTATTTCAGATCTGGCTGTCTCACTTCTTTTAATTTGCAGAGCACCCAGAAGCAAGCTTGGATATAAACTGACCAGGCACATGCCAATATCCCATATTTGATCTTCTAATAGGTGCAGATTCTCTTTCCTTGGGTGGAACTTTTTCTCCCTTTCACCCAAAGATCTACTCAATAAAAGAGGAAGCCTCCTTAGAAAGGGCAGGGAGGAGGCTAAGGGAGAGATTTTACAGTGAAATATAGCTGGTTGTCTCTTCAGGGATGGAGGATTTGATCTACCTTGAATTCATTTGCACAGACAACCCCTAACTCCAATAAAATTGTTCTTCTCAGCCAAAAGGAGGTCTAAGACATGAGCAAGGGAGATGCAATGTGTTGAAACGGAGTTTTTGAAGGCCAACAAGAGGAACTGAATTCACAGAGGCTGTGACGGGACAAGATTATGCTGCAGTAAAACATGTATTTTGGGGGTTGTGTTTTCCTTTCTCCCTCCACAGCCCTAGGTGCCAGTGTCCCTAGAAAAAATGTCAATGGAAAAGATTCATCACCTCATATGCTGCAAAAAACCCTCCAGTGATCTTTCCCTAAACCGAAGCTCCTATGAAGAAAGGACATCTGACATTTTAAAACGTTGGTATGGTCAAACCACCCAACGTCATCCCTACCTCCGCCTCGTCCCAAACAACCAATCCTTGCTTTTAATTGCCCAAGAGCCAACACCGCAACCTCACCACAGAGACTACGCCTCCCATGGCCATGCATCTTTCCTGCATGCTCAGTAAATTGCCTCCATGAAGGGTTAATTCAACCAGGGCCTTTTACTCCAAGTTGTTTTCCAAGTAGCTGAGAGAATAGGTCTCTTGTTACAAACATGGCTTCTGGGCATTTGGTGATGCTTTCCCTTTTCTCTCTCTCTGTACCACAAAAGAATCTTTTGTTCTTGTCCCTCTGTCTCATTTACTCTCCCCCACCCTGCTCTCGCCTCTTCCCTCCATTGGCTGCCAAGTGACTAAGGAATGGCAAAAAATGACCATAGCGCAGTCATGGCAAATATTTCTTCAGCTATTATCTGATAGAGACCTTGAGCATCTATGTGAAGGGCCCTCTGCCTCCCCTCGGGCTTCTCCTAGAGATGGGGAAAATTGAGTCAGACACAACAGGGCAGGATATAAGTTGAATCAGCCCAACATGCTAATGGAAATGTCTTGAGAATGGAGTCATGGTGCCTGTTTCAGGAAAATCAAATGATAGGGACCCAGAACTGGCAGGAGTCCGGTGGCGGCTTCAATGGGTCTAGATTTTTATAGGAACTCTGCATTTATTAAAAAACACATTGGAGGCATAAAGAAGTCACTTTCTTGCCTCCACATTTACTGATTCAGCTGTTTGTAAGCCGGAGCCGACACTCTTTGTTGGATGGGTTGTAATGTCATATAGCTTCTCCACACCATTGCTGTAAATCTTCTTGTGCATGGTCTCTTACCACAGAAAAGCTGTGGCAAATCCTCATGGACATCATGTTTTCCCACACCCCATTGAAATTATAGCTCAGGCATTCCCACAGACATCCTTCTAGCTATAGTCTCCTTGCAATGAGGCTTCACTGAGTCATTTTACACGTACATACATAGATACGTAAAAGCTCACATGACGCTAAAGTCACTGTAACTTCCAGAATGACCTTTCTGCAACAGAAACAATTCCCCAGCCAAGTTCCTAGCTCCCTGCCTTTTAGAGCATTTGGGTATATCTTTCACTGCCTTCTGCAAGGAAATGAAATTCTTCAGTCTCACCCCAGGCAAGTCCTGCTGTTTCTACCTTTCTGCTCATCGTCTTCTCTACTGAACCTCTTCACACCTCTGACTACCCTTTGTCCCGAGCCCATCTCAGTCTGTACAGTGCTATGGGTGAACATGGCATACGCTGCCTGGCTCCATCTGCCAAGCTTTCTGCACTCTTGTCCCATTCAGTGCCTTAACTATTTTGGAAAGCCCTTGAAACAATCATTAAATTTCAGCCTCAGTGACTTCCCGCACACAGACATACAAAGCTGTGGATGTGAGGCATTATCTGGAGAATTTTTATTCCTGTAGAGAAGTGGAATGGACTATACAGATAAAAGGGACATTATATTCCCACATTAGAAGGACTTCTTGTCTGGTGGATTTTAACCAAGCTGGTTAAAACACCATCAAAACGATGCACTGACCAACTTCTTACATTCGTATGACTATCCCCACAATAAAGATTTGTGCTAAGTCAACCATATCTGTTTTGAAACTGCGTGCAGAGCAGCTTTCATTGTAAAGCACCAAACCCATCTAATACGTAATAATTAACGAATATATAATAATCCTCTTCCTGCTGCCTGGCTTGGTAACATCTAAATGAATCCCAATGCAGACAGAGAGATCCCTTACTGCAATCTCAGCTGTGTCCCACTGCTCCTACAATAGCTCTGTCGTACAGGGTGCTCACTGGGAGTGTGCAGTCAACCTTAGTAGATAAACACTGATCATCTCCACCACAAAGGACAACTGAAGCACGTTGAGATGAAGAATTTTACCCTGGTCAAAAAAGCAAGTCTCTGGCAGATCCAGAAACTCATTAATTCAAATATCGTGTGTCTAATGCTATAAACATAAACCTCCCCACCAAGCACTGCCCCTGATGAACTAATGCATTGCTGGATCCTCTTGGAAAGCCCCGTTTAGCAATGCTGAAATGAAGAAGAGGGTTTTCTTCTCCCTGGTTCCAATTCCCCTTCACAGGGTGGGATCCCACAGTCCTGCAGTGGAGACAACTGTAGTCAAAGGCATTACACTGCCTAGAGAGCCCCATCAGGGTCATCTTTGCACCCTGCAGAGACCAAGAGGTCAGCTGTTGAAGTCTCTTTGGAAAAAAGACTCTACCACCATCTCTTTCACAGATGAGAAGCCCATGGACGGATTATGGATTCTTACTTAGATAATTTTGGATGAATCAAGAAAAAAGAGGAGGGATAGCTGGATGGCTAAATAAAGCCAATGAGATCACATGTTCCGCCTTTTTATCTGCTTTTCTCTTTCTGCTTTTGGACAACAAAGCTTCCTTTGATACAGAAGAAGAGGGGGGTAAGGAGGCTGGGGAGGGGGGGTGCCAGAGTCACCCCAATGGCCCCCGGTCACTTATCCACGCTCCTTAATGTGATGTTCCCACTGACAGAGACAGAAAAAAACAGTGATCTCATGATTCCAGAGACGATTCATGCAAACAACCCTGGGAGATGAGGGGTGAAGGGGACAGGAAAGAGGGGTAAAGGATGAGTGAGGAAATGCGAGAAAGGGACTGGAAAGGGTAGGAATGGTAGGGAGAAGGGACATGGGAGTAGAACCTTGAAGGACAACTATGAATACAGTTAGAAACTGAAGGTCAGAATCCAAAAGAGGATGTGTAGAGGGATTGCAGGGAAAAGGAGAAGAAAGAGAAGTCTTGAGACCAAGGGTAACAGGAGTGGTAGAAGGTTAGGTGTGACATTGTATGGCAGGACTGAGGGCAGGGTCAAAGTTGAGTAAGCTGGCGAGTATGTAGGAAAGGGAGGCTGGGCTCAGAGACAGTGTGGTGGGATGAGGAATAAGGTCTCGATATGAGTGTGAGAAGGAAAGGAGGGGGAAGTACCTATGGGGCTGGGAGCAGAAGGGTTAAGACTTACTGAAACTTGTTACTTCTCCATTCTGCTTACACAAAACCAGATCACCAAATTTGCCAAGAGAACAATCCTACTCTCTCGCAGCCCCAGAGCCAAGAGATACCAGGAACGCGATGGGGAGAGAGATTTATCACCGGAGGCATTCAGCCACGTCCAAGGGAGGCAGTGGTGAGGCAGTGGGGCTGGAAACAGGCAGCCTGGTTTCCACTTCAGTTGGGTTGATATCTCTGCAGGGGACCTTCACACCTGCATGGAGAAGCACTATGTGTGTATTACACCTCAGCCACCCACAGCCACTTCACTTCCTTCAGCCTTCTTCCTTTCCTTCCCTCCTGCCCTTTCATTCCTCCTTCCCTTCTTCCCTCCCTCCCTCTTTCCTTACCACCTTCCCACAGGGAGACTCAGTGCAGTTGGCAGGAGATGTCCCACCTTCTTCTCCATCCCCCAGGGGACCTGCCACCTCAGCAGCCCTTGTCCCTAACCATTGCAGCAGCCAGATCCCAGCAGGAGGCTTTTGAGCCCACAGGGATGGAGCTGGGACGAAGAGGGGGATGAAGGACTGGGGAAAGAAGTAAAAGAAAAAGTGTCTCCCATTAGGAGCTGCCATCTCCATGTCTCATG
Organism: Xenus cinereus; assembly: GCA_025774025.1. Taxonomy (NCBI): domain Eukaryota; kingdom Metazoa; phylum Chordata; class Aves; order Charadriiformes; family Scolopacidae; genus Xenus; species Xenus cinereus. The sequence continues at coordinate 55,646,594 of JAOXJK010000001.1, read as the reverse complement.
GCTCTCCCCGACATCGGTCTGTCCCGGGGGCTCATCACATTTCCCCCCTCCTCTGTCTGCTCCATGGCAGCTAATCGGTGACCCACTGACAGTCTCTGTCCATCACTCGTCTCTGCACACAATGGGGTAATTAAACCCTGACCCTCCACTCCTTTTATCCATTTCCTCTGCGCAGTCACTCCCCGAAACGGCAGAGGGGAGGGCCCGCTTTGGAGGCTCCTGCCCCAGCCTTCAGCTGTAATGAAGATGAAAAGCACAGGAAGGATTTGCTGTGAAAAGAAAGATGCTGAGAAGGCAGCCAAAGAGGTATTGAGTGGTACAAGGCTTCCCACACACTTATGCTGAGCTCTGCTGACCTACCTCTGTCACGGATGTTTGTAAACCTTCTACTCTTTACCAGCACGCCCACAGGTTGTCCAGCATCATCCCCTGCCCACGCATACCTATGGCAAACCCACTGCTCCTCTGCGTGTCCTCAGGGCAGTAGCAGGTGTGGGTGCCCAGCTCAGGTCTAGCAAAGCTCTCCAGGAGCTTCAATACCTCCAGCCCTGGGCTTGCTCCCCCACAATACCACCCAGCTTTGTTAATGTGCTGCAACCCAAAGCTTCTGTGCTCCCTGGTGCGAACCCACCAACTCCACTCAGGCTCAGGCCACTGCCTCAGGCCTGACCCATCAGGCTTCTCTCATTAAACGCCTGAAGAAGGGCAGAAGAAGTTCTTGGTGGCAGGGTACATCCCACGGAGCACAGCGGATGGACCCAGAAGCTGGCCAGAGAAAGGTGATGTTGCTCTTGCCTGCACGGTAGGACAATGGAGGATGCACCCAGTGACAGAGACAGGAGAAACTAAATGCCAGGAAATAATTTTTTTTCTTCCTTTCTTTCTTTTTTTTCTGGCTTTCTGGCACTCCACAAAATTTATTACACGGATTGATAAACAGCCAGAAATGATGCCGAGCAACTCAGACTCTGCTTCCTCCTCCCTACCCCGAGTGGGGAAGCTGCCTCCCTCCCACGCATGAGCAAGAAGGGCTGGGGCCACCCGGGGAAGGGCATGACGGGTAAAGCAGTGCCCCCGAACAATTAAGCACTGTCCCAGGCACTGCACACCCCTGTCCTGGGAACAAAAGAGTCACACACAAGAGACCTGACTGTGAAGCCTCCATCCGCTTTCATCACTGACCCCCGGGGCAGCCAGGGCACAAGGTCAACCCACTTAAACTCCAAACTCGGACAGAAATAGAGCTGGGAAGTGGGCAAGGGTGGCCAAGTGCAGGGGTCCCCAACCATTTGAGGGGTTCTTTGACTGAACCATTTCATTTCATCAAAGACACGTTTTTTTTTCTGGAAGGAAAATGGAGAGCAGCGGGTGTGAAGGGAGTAAGGGGGAGGCGGGGTGTTCACCGTGAATTATGACCACTCTCAACAAGAGTCTTTTACATAGTGGAGGTGAGGAAAGGATGGGGTAATTGGACATGTTAGACCCATGCATAATGAGGGCAAGTCTCTGCCTGTTTCCCACCCTCCACTCTGCCGCCACCCATAAGATGTGCTCCCCCTTATGCCCTGTCACTATTCCATTGTGGGGCTCCACACCCCAAGGGCTCAACTCAAGGACCATAAGCTTTGAGAGCACCTCACCAGACTGGCAGTTCTCCTGGGCCGTGCAATAGCATGCCGTCATGCCCCTGGTGTAGAAAGGCTGAAAGTTCACTTACCAACTAAAAATGATCAGGCAAGTCCAGGTCCATGCTTTTCACCTGCAGGGTCTCAGAAAACCATCACCGTTTTTTCAGGTCGTTAATACTGCCTTTGCATGTGATGCTTTCATATAGGTAACAGCTGGACCTTCGGGGGGTCAGTACTGATCAGTATATTAGTGGTAGGTAAGAACAGATGCTCCTGAGACCTATCTAGGTCTCCTAGGAGGAGAAATCTGTGGGCACAAAATCAAGGGGGAATGAAATGTGTTTAGTGCATGTGGAACTACACTGAATCTACCATGGAGCACTGTCCATTTCATCAGGCTTCTTCCCTCTGGATAAGCTTCTGAGAAACAAAAATTCAGGAAATCTCAGAGAAAGGACAATTAAAACACCCAGAAAGATAGATAGATAGACAGACAGACAGACAATTTAATCAATGCACAAACCCACTGCTTTTCATCCCCCAAATGTGAAATTTCACCACCCAGATTAAGTCAGCCAGAACTCTGAAGGATGACAATCCTTCAGTATTCTGCTGAAACTCTAAGGGGTAAGCACTCAGAGCTTGCTGCCCCACTGGGGCGAGGTATCTCCAGCTTGTCAGTGGGATGAACTGAAGGCACATCTCATTCTGGGAGGAGTTTGAATACAGCAACAATAAAATTTACAGGTTGGGAAATAAGCAGTTGGGTCATTTGCAGCCACATCTCAATGCTTCTCACCCCTTCCTCTCTGAATTGGTAGCCCCAGGATGCAAGCGCTAACAGCAAACACCCACCTCGGTGTGTGATAAACCACTCCTGAGCGGTTTATCTCCACACTTACCAACTGAAAGTTCCCCCAAAAAACTAGACAACGTGGCTCAAGGGACAGCAATTGGGGAGGATGTTAGCTCAGCGTTAATTGTGTTGACGCTGACAATAGTAGCGGAAAAGCAGCCAGAAAGAGGAGATTCAGCACAGACCCAGTACAGAGGAACGCATCTGAGTGCCAAGAGGCCAACTAGTCGTGCAACGTGTGATCTCCTTGCAGACTCCTTATTACTCACGATGAAAGACAAGCAGGAGGGAGTTTCACCCTCAGAGCCTGGGCTGACTTTTCATAGGTTTTCTAATTAAGGGCGGAAAAATGTCTGCACTTGCAAGCTGAGCCCTCTTGATCCAAGCCACAATGGAAGGCCATAAGCAGTGAGCCCACTTCTCAGGGTAAAGCGGCATTTCAAATTTTTGATACAACAATTAATCAGACCCATTCTTAAAAATGAACAGCTTCCTGGGATTTTTTTACAAGTTGGCTAGCCTTATTTTTTTGGATTTTAGACAACCATTTTCATCAGTAATTCATTACTTTTTCCCTTGGGAGGAGGGGATGGGCTGGATTTCTAATATTGAGACAGATATGGCTTTAGGGCACACGCAGATTCAGTCTCCATCTCACACAGAGAGAATCCCATCGATCTTGGGCACGTTGGAGCGACCGTACACAAAAGGCAGGGTCAGTCAGCACACGCGTTACAAAGGGACACACTGAAGGACGTGCTCAATGCGCACACGTCAGTGGAGCGGCACAAAAGCAAGACACATCAGACCTACAGGTTTTGGCCTTGTCAGTGTCAGCAGGTCTGGTTTTTCACCCCAGTTCTGTCTCTTGTCTTTCTTTCTAATGGTAGGAGCTGCCATAAAAAGAGAAATTCACCACCTGTTGTTTTTTCCCCTTGCAGCCGCAGCAGCAGAAGTGGACCCACGAGAAATGGGGTCCCGGGACTTCTTTTAACCAGTTTGTTGCCCAGCGATGCACAAGGCTCTGAGCAATCTTCTTGGGCACAACCAAATGATTTACGTAGTGCAGGTGTTCTCCTAGGTGTGCAGGAAACCTTCCCCCCCACCACCGCTTGCAGCAAAGGAGAAGAAATATCCCACCGTTGCAAACCCAGTATGTCTGAATCCAGGCCCCCCTTCCTGCAGCAGAAATTCTCAGCAGCTCCCACACGGTGGAGCTCCCCCATTACAAATGAAGCCCAGCTGTCTGGCGTGGTGGCCACCTCCTCCAGGGTGACCCTGCAAAGCCCACTGCAATGTAACTGTATCGCAAATACATTAACCCCCAGCTGTCAATAGCAAAGTTATAGGCACAAATACAGGTTGGGTGGAGAATGGCTGGAGAGCAGCCCTGAGGAGAAGGACTTGGGAGTGCTTGTGGATGAGAAGCTTGACACGAGCCAGCAGTGCACGCTGGCAGCCCAGAAAGCCAACTGCATCCTGGGCTGCATCAAAAGAAGCACAGCCAGCAGGTCAAGGGAGGTGATTCTGGCCCTCTACTTTGCTCTGGTGAGACCCACCTGGAGTACCGCCTCCAGCTCTGGAGCCCCCAGGAAGGACGTGGACCTGCTGGAACGGGTCCAATGGAGGGCCACGAAGATGATTGAGAGGGCTGGAGCACCTCTCCTATGAAGGCAGGGTGAGAGAGCTGGGGTTGTTCAGCCTGGAGAAGAGAACGCTCCACCTTATAGCAGCCTTCCAATATCTGAAGGGGGACTACAGGAGAGATGGGGAGGGACTCTTTGTCAGGGAGTACAGTGGTAGGATGAGGGGTAATGGTTTTAAATTGAAAGAGGGGAGATTTAGATTAGATATTAGGAAGAAATTCTTTAGTGTGAAGGTGGTGAGGCACTGGAACAGGTTGCCCAGAGAAGCTGTGAATGCCCCATCCCTGGAAGTGTTCAAGGCCAGGCTGGATGGGG
>JAOXJK010000001.1:55601553-55639089 GCA_025774025.1 Xenus cinereus | reverse complement strand
CCCAAACGGCCGGGCCGGTGCCCGGTGACCCCGTCCCCCGGGTCCGCGGGCCTCGGGCCACCGGGAGACCCCTCCCTCAGGGCCCAGCGCCGAGCCCCCAATGCCGGGCCCTCGCCCCGCGGCCCAGCCCCGGTGAGAGAGCGGGGGGATGGCGGGCAGCTCGCAGCGGCAAAGGGCCGGGCCCGACGTGCGAGGCCGCTGCCAGGAGGGGAGGCGGCGTGGCCAGCTGCCGGAGAAGCCCTGGCCCCTGGGCGGCCGGTGGGGTTCGATGTGGCAGTGACCGCTTCGGGGCAGCGTCACCAGGCCTTTGGTGCTGCCCAAGCAGGAGGGAAACCAACCTGAGCCTGCTAATTGCTGTCCCAAATGAAACAGAAAATTAAACAGGAGGGTTTGCGCATGGGGAAATAATGAGGCTTTTTAAGTGAAAATTGGTTGCAAAAAGCTTTGTGTAGCCTTTAGATGAGAGATAAACGTCAAAAAGTGGAATAAATTGCTGTGAAGTCAAGAACAAAATGGAGATGTTTACCAGACATAGGCGTTAAAACTAAATATCTGTAGCAGCCGTGGTGCTGGGCAGGGGGAGCGTGTAAAGAAGCAGCTTCCAACACATTTTGTTCTGTGCTTGGAAAAAGCTGTGGTTTTTGAAACATGCAGCATTCAAACTCGACAACTTTCTCCTGTCTCCTTCAGAGCAGAGAATCGGAGACACTTGACGTCTTTTTCATCTTTGATATAGGAACAGAGACTACAATGTGACTTTCAAAAAAACAAGGAAGAGAGGGGGGATTGACAAGGGTGATGGGTTGATTCTATGCAGCTTTCTATCAAGATAGCTGGTTGATTGGGTTTTATTCTTTCTTCACAGGGAGTTAGGAATAAGCAGTTTCTGGTGAACAGGCTCCGCTTAACTAAAACAATGTTTGCAGATTTGGACTATGATATCGAGGAAGATAAGCTGTGAGTATTTTGCTTGTCTTTTCTGTTTTTTCACCAACAATAGAAATAGTCTTTGCAGCCAAGACCTAATGGGAGTGGATAAATTTACCTCCTCCTGACGCTGGGTGCTGAAGAGTCAGACTTGCTGTTCAGTCCTGATTTCTTGCTCCCTCTGGGGACTGGGAATGAGGCATTGCTGTGCTGGTGAGCAAAGGAGAACACCTTCTGTTTACTCTGCAATGACTACCCTGCGTTTCTGAGTGCAAAGCAGCGCTGACAAATCTTTTGTAAATTAGTGGCCTTAGCTAGAGAAAAAAATATTTACAATGGAGGAAAGATAATAAGAGGCAGGAAGAAGTGGAGACAAATTCTGGACTCCTGAAAGGAGGAGAACACTTGCATTTCCTGAACAAGTAAAAGGTTAGATGAGATTAGCAATGAATTTGACATGGAGCACTTGTATTGCATTTAATTTACGCTGTGTAAGTTTTCCTCTCGGTCCAGCACTAAGAGCAGATGAAACACTCTCTAAAGTATGATAGTGTTTCCTCAGTGCCTAGTGATGGATGAGGGTGTCTCTCCCCCCTCTAATCCTTGCATGCAGTCCAAAAAAAATAGCCCAGAAGGTCTTTCTGCTGGCCCATGCTGATAGACTCTATGGCAGAGATAATGTGATGAATTCAAGGGACTGGAGCATCTATCTTTTGAGGAAAGGCTAAGAGACTTGTGTCTGTTTATCCCAGAGAAGACTGAGAGGGGATCTTATCAGTGCTTGTAAATATCTAAAGGGTGGGTGTCAAGAGCATGGGGACAGACTCTTTTCAGTGGAGCCCAGCAGCAGGACAAGGGCCAACAGGCACAAACGGGAACACATGAAATTCTGTCTGAACATTAGGAAAAAACTTACTTTGAGAGTGACAGAGCACTGGAACAGGCTGCCCAGAAAGGCTGTGGAGTCTCCTCCTCTGGAGATATTCAAAACCCACCTGGATGTGTTCCTGTCAAACCTGCTCAGGGTGACCTTGCTTTGGCAGAGGGTTTGGACTAGATGATCTCCAAACGTCCCTTCCAACCCCTGCCATTCTGTGATTCTGTAATTCAAATGTGCAGTGTCCATTATGTTTCCAGTTTCCATCGACTCAGGTACCAGAGCTGTTTCATACACGCAGCTTTGCCTACCATGTTCAGTTATTCGTCCACCCTTTCTCATTTAGGGGGATCCCCACTGTACCTGGGACAGTGACCCTGAAGAAGGACTCTCAGAACCTGATCGGGATCAGCATTGGGGGAGGAGCACAGTACTGCCCCTGTCTCTACATTGTCCAGGTGGGCACTCGGGGAGGAAGAATCAACCACCTTTGTATAACAGTGTTGGCCTGAGAGATGGAAAGCATGGAGAGTCCTATGCTGTTTGTTTTTCTCAAAGTGGGAGATACCGTCTCACTTTCCAGTGAATAAGATTTCCTTACCCTAGTACCTAATAGGTGTGGAAGAATTAAATTAAGACTTCTGAAATTATCCTTCTCCTTGGAGAGCATGTTAGAATTCACAGGGGAGCGGTGTGACATTCTCAACATTAAGAAATCCTAAGCTTGAGGAGGTACGTCCTGGAGGCAGGAACTTCCTGAGAGAACAAGATGATCAGCCTACTTCTTAGTTAGGAAAGGAGAAAAACCATGAACAAAATACAACTCAGTTAAACAGGAGGAATGTAATTGTCCCTTTTTTGTTCTTCAGCTTTGCATTCACCTTCCTCTTCCTCTTAATTCCAGAATATCTGTGCTCTTTCTCCTCTCCACTAGGTATTTGATAACACTCCAGCAGCCTTAGACGGCACTGTAGCGGCTGGTGATGAAATCACAGGCGTGAATGGGAAGTCTGTCAAAGGGAAGACGAAGGTGGAGGTGGCCAAGATGATACAGATGGTAAAGGTGAGAGGTAGGAGGGGGCCACTGAAGCTTCTGGGTCATAGTGCACAGTTTTACTGTCCATTGGTAAAGGAAGCCACTGCTACTTGCTTCCAGCACAGCAGTTTTGGATTTGCTCTTTCTACAGGGAGAAGTAACAATTCACTACAACAAGCTTCAGGCCGACCCAAAGCAGGGCAAGTCTTTGGATATTGGTAAGACTGGTTTCTTTCTCCCTAGAATGTTAAAGTGACACACAGAGATGAAAGATTGGTCCCAGCTAAAACCGAAGTAAAATTCTGATACGGTTCTTCATCTTAACTCAGTCATTTTCAGATGGATACTGTCAAAGAGAATTCCAGGTTTAAAAAAACCCTTCCCTGACTTCTTGAAATAGTCTTGGAAGTTAAATTGAGGCTTGACTGTGGGAGGCTTGTTTTTCTGTGCTGTGTTTAGCATGGATGATGAAATCCAACTAGATAATAATTTAATATATTTATTCTGAATACATGTAAATTGTGCTGACTTGTTGAGAGTTTCAGCTATACACAGAAATGTATCTATTGTAAAACACTGGTTGCAGTTTCTCAGCTTGTAGAACAGTGATGAAATCCTATCTACGCTCAGTTTTGTACAACCATAAATTTTATAGGAGAGAGGGGAGGCTTTATTTCTAAAACAAAGTGTGTGCTTTGAATTAAGCCTACGCAGCTGTCTCCATTATATGGTCTAACTATCTCACTTTCCTAAAAAAAATTCTATCTGTTCTTTTTGCTTTCATTGTTTTTCATGGTGATTAAGGTGCTAATGAATTGACAGAGGTTCAGGAAAATGATGAGGACTGAGGTGGATTTCTGGGGAAACAGAAGTGTGGTGAGAATATGATGTTTTCCAGAAATGCTAAACACTGTGGCTCCAGCTGAGTTCTTGGGAGCTGCAGGCACTTGGAACCCCTGCAAGTTTGCCTCTAAAGAAATGTAGCTGATTCATCTGATTCCAAAAAGGGCATAATTGTCTCTAGTAATTTGCAGGGTATGACCACCAAAGACAGAAATTAATTTCATCAAGGAGTGACAAAAGGATTTAACTGAGATCCAAAAGAAAAAAGTAAGAGGAGGGATAACTTTGAGTGTTAAATCCTATTCGTCTTGCTATTAGCTTCGTCTCCTGACTTCATTGTAAGTAATACAGCAAGTAGCGTAACCAAAATTTAGTTCCAAATATCATGATCGGTAGCTTATAGCAAAGTGTTTTATTGGAATAGTCTTCCAAAAGAAGTGCTGGAGCTCTGCTGATTCAAGTATACAGCATGTGAAAGCAGAACAGGCAGATGATAAAAGATGTGTTATGCACATCTGGGTGGAACATCTAGTTTCTGTGCTATTTTTCTGCTCACTACCTCAGTAGTGAGTTAAGTTCAGACTGGCCAGTTTATTTAATGCCTGAGAAAATGGTGAAGTGTGCCGGTGTGCCTTTCATGCCCATAGAAATGACTCTGATCCTGGTTTGCAATTCTCTTTTGGCCTTTAGTATTGAAGAAGGTAAAGCATCGACTGGTAGAGAACATGAGCTCAGGCACAGCGGATGCCCTGGGGTTAAGCCGAGCCATACTTTGCAATGGTAAGTGTTGTCCAGGAGGACATTTTCTTAAGGGAACTCTTACCCTCTTATTCTTACCAGCGTTTTATAGTCACCTGCATGTTCCACATTATTCGTTCATAATTCTTTCCTAATGGTGTACCTCACTGTTGTGATTGTGTCTGCCCTTCCTGAGTGATATTTCCTGTTATTGGGGCCGTTAAATATTAGCTAAGGTCAATTTAATTTAAACTGGAGACTCAGTGAATGCTGGTAGGTGATGGCGCCACACTGTAAAACTAGTTGGCAGTTATTTTAAAAACTTCCCATGTTGGACCAGGGGACAGGCTTTAGAGGTGAGAGAAATTTGAACCAAACATATGAAACTGGTGCTCTTCCAATTGACAAAGTTTTAACTATGTCCTGAATTTGACTGTTGTAGTTCTGTATTCTTATTCTTTTTTTTTTTTCCATTTAGATGGACTAGTGAAGAGATTAGAGGAGCTGGAGAGGACTGCAGAGTTATACAAAGGTAAACCGTCTTCCATCAGACACCAGATGGGAGAGAAGGATGCTTCCATTATGTTTTGGTGAAATTACTTAAACATTTCTTCTGTCTTCCACCACAGGCTTGACAGAGCACACCAAGAGTCTTCTCAGGGCTTTCTTTGAGCTATCCCAGACACACAGAGGTAAAGAACCTTGGGTGAAGGGAGCAGAAATCTTTGACCTCCAGTTACAGGAGTTTTAGTCAGTACTTAGGTGCGCGATTCCCTCTCTCAAAGGAAACTAAGTTTCCAGAAATAAGTTGGGATCGGCTGCTCTCCTGCCATTAGTGGTCATGGTGCTAACATGGGCCTTGTCTTCCGCATGGGACATTGAAGAAATGTCTCCGTGCCAACTTCTGCCCTTTAGGGAATATGTGGCATCATTCCCCAGCTAATTGCAAGGTTATGGGAAGGAGTTGTAACATTGGAGGCAAGATTCTTCTCCAGGGTCAACCTCTTCTTTCATCTGTCTGTATTTATTACCTTCATCCAGCATTTGGAGATGTTTTCTCTGTCATTGGTGTACGGGAGCCTCAGCCAGCTGCCAGTGAAGCCTTCGTGAAATTTGCTGATGCCCATCGCAACATTGAGAAGTTTGGGATTCACCTTCTGAAAACAATTAAGCCGGTAAAGAATTTAACAGTAGGAATAAGGGGTCTGGAGAAAAGGGGAATCTAGAAAGACAGAAGTTTGAAAGTGTGGTCTTATAAATCATTCATTCTGGGAAGAACCGTCGTTGTCTGCTTTCCTTGGGGGAACTCCCTTCAGAAGGAATCTAAGAGGTAACATAAGAAATATATCAAGCTTTGACTTTTGCACATGAGTGTATTACTGTCCTTTTCCTTTGGGGATGATGAGGTAGTTTGATCAGTGTAGTCCCTAGAGCCTTTTTCCTGATATTAGTACTCATAATTAAAAGATATCACTAAATTTAAAAGAGTTTAGGTAAGCAATCCAGGAACACTTTAAGGATTCAATCATTATATTTGAGCGAGAGTCTCCGGGGAATCTGTCCATGTAGTTTAGCAAAGAGTATTAAGTGTTGATTTGGGCACCACTTTATGTGTGATGTTGGATTGACAATGTTGGATAGTGGGCCTCTGAATCAGGGAGAGCAGTTTCCAGGACTAGCTGAGAAGGAAACAAGATTCTTTGAAAGACCACAAATTCAGACCAGAAGTGAGGCACACATTTCTAACGCTGGAACCACTTGCCAGGGACAGTATTGGATGCTTGCTCTGCGGCAATTCTGAGTCAAGATCAATTATTTTCTTTCAGATACACTCTAGTTGAAAAGAATTAACTCAAGGCAGTCTCATGACCTGTGCTGGTTAGAAGGTTGCACTTGGTGAATTGTAGTCATGTTTTTTGGTCTTATATTCAGCAACAGGATGTTTCCCTTGCAGATGCTTACTGACTTGAATACGTATCTGAATAAAGCTATTCCTGACACAAGGCTGACTATCAAAAAATACCTGGATGTCAAGTTTGAATATTTGGTGAGCTGCTTTTTTTTGTTTGTTTTTTTAGTGCTGGTTGAAATTAAGTTTCTGAGAATCATATCCTGAGGGTCACATACAGCCTCTACTGTCACATGTCCATCCTTCCACAATCCATGCAAGAATGCATTATTTTTTCCAATTCTTTGTCTATTGCCAGATTACTCAGATTCAGACACCTGCTTTTGACCCAATAATTCTCACTGGTATGAGAGATCTCCCAGAACCAAGATGACTTATCTTCTACATGACCAAATTAATTTATTTATTTGTAAAGAGTTCCTATGCAACTTATGCTCTTGAACTTCCCTAAATAGCTCACCAGCCTCAGAGTCCATATTTTTCAGGTAGTTTTGGATAGTCTTTCCTTAGCCATATTAAATCACTGTCAAATCATGTTTGTTTTCATTTAGACCATGCTTCTTTTTCCCCCCTTCTCCATTCTACTCACCCCTTGTTTTCTACACCCTAAAAACCAGGGTAGGGCTGTCAAGTGCATCTGTTCTGTAACTATAGGAATCTATTTCCTCTTACCAGTTTAGAGAAGTATTTAGAGCTGCAGCCCTGAGGCAAGCATCTCTTCCCACATCAGTCCTTCCCACAATTCATCTTGTTTTTCCCTCTCTTTAATTAGTCCCTCCTCATACTTCTCTGGTGCTGTGTCTTCCCAAACAGTAGATGAATGCAGGTTTTTTCTCTTAGATTATATTTATCTAAAGTGTTTGCTCCTGTAATATAAATATTAAGTGCCTTGTCTCTCCCCCACTGTTTTCTCTTCCCATCTTTCTCTAAATAGATTTTCTTTCCACCTGGGATGTTTAATATACTCTGATCCCACTGTGCTTTCCCCAGTGTCCCTAGCTGCAGCATCCATGGAAGGCTTGAAATGGTACAACCCTATGGCTATGAGTGATAATGAAATTGCTTCTAATTCTTAATATTTTCTTATTCTTTTGCTTTTTGCCTTTTTTCTTTTCATAATCCTACGAAGTCTTACTGCCTGAAAGTCAAAGAGATGGATGATGAAGAGTACAGCTGCATTGTGAGTACCAGCCCTGTGGCAATGACAATTGCATGCTCTGCTTCTGCAGCTCCCCTGCGCACACTGCCTTCTAATTGCAAAACTGCTCCTGTGCCTGTCTGCATCCAAACTAGTGAATACATCCTACAAACTACACACGTTTGTCCTTAATATGTTAGAAATTGGAGATCCTTCAATGCTACTTAGGAAACGGTGCCGATAACTGTCATGAATCGCTGGTGCTGTGGAACAGTAGAGGGACCAGACATCTCCCCTGCAGCTTGTTTGCTCGGTGGTTGCCTGTCTCAGTGTTTAAGTCATATTAGCTTGTGTAAGGAGGATTAAGGTGTTATCTTCACAGATGCCATTTGTGTGTAGTGTACAGCTTATCAGTAATTCTGGACTTGTTTCTGAGAAATGGAGGTTTAGCTTCTCCAGCAGAACGCATGTGAAAGCTGCATTTGTAGTTGAGGAAAATTGGTTAAAGGATCTCTAAAGGATCTCTCTTAACAGTAGGGTTTTTCCCAAAAATAGGTAATTTAAAATCAAAAGACTTAAAAAAAACCAACCACCTGGCAATGTTCTCCAGTAACAATTTGCTGTCTGGTTTAGAGTTTTATGACTAATGCTTAACAGCGCTGTTTAAGATAGCTAAAGGTGTTCCCTATGTGCCCAGTTTCCCTGCATAAAAGTAAGGTTTTGTTTTATCCTAGGTATCAATCTCAGAGCAGGGATTTGGATTTTTGGAAGGAATAAGACTTTCCTAACACAACATTAAATTATATCTTTCCTGCTAAATGTTAAGGAAAGTATCCCAGTCTTGCCCGACAGAGTTGGATTTTGGCACATACTGCCAAAAGTGCTGTGCTTTGGCACAGTCTGCCAAGCCATAGTAACGCGGGATTTTTAGATATGCTACATTTACAGGTGCAAGAGGAGAATGCTGTTTTGCTGACAGACCTAACCCCTTTCTCTCAAAAATCTTTTGTGGGACAATATACAGGTCCATCCCTACTGGTTTCCAGTGTTAGGTCTGGATGGTTGTAGATATCACAGGGTTCCGTGTGTAGATGTATAATGTGTCAGGCAATCATTATAGGGTAAAGCTTGCAGAGGAGGGCAGAATTTTTTGTGCAATTGATATAAATTAATATATTCTTCACACCCTAGACTTGTTTGTTCATAGTGCCTGCCTGGATAGTTCAGATAAGAAGCCTTCTCCACACTAGGTTGAAGGGTGTCTGTCCTTCTGTCTTTGCTTAGTAGTGCTGCTTTTCTTTACCACAGTTGGCATGTATTTGGCCTTCAAAATGGCCCCGTTGACTGACAGTTTGTTGCTGTGGCTCAGCGTTCCTAATGTTTTGTACTTTCTGACCACAGTTCCAGTGAGCTTGAGGGGGCTGCAATAACCCAAGGTCATTGTGAGTCCGCACTGTTGTGGGAGTCTAAAATGGCCCCGTGTTTTTGGCAGGCACTGGGCGAACCCCTCTACCGGGTCAGCACCGGGAACTATGAATACCGCCTTATCCTACGTTGCCGGCAGGAGGCTCGCACACGCTTTGCCAAGATGAGGAAGGATGTGCTAGAGAAAATAGAGCTCCTGGACCAGAAACACGGTGAGTACCACTGCTGCATCCAGCACCTGAAGGGCTCAGGCAGACACGGCTATGGCCTTTGTGCTCCTCCTTCATCTCAGCTCTTCAGAGTCTTTGCTGAAGAATCCTTCTGTGGCTGTGCCCAAGAAATCTGCCCTCAGGGGCCAAAAGGGATTAATGTGTAGGAGACTGTAATTAATATTGGTGAGGGAGGCTTGGTCACAGCCTTTATGCTCTGCTTTTGAAGGATTTTTTTTGCCTGATTTGTTCCCAACTTGTCTCCGCTACAGTGCAAGACATCGTGTTCCAGCTCCAGCGCTTTGTCTCCACGATGTCCAAGTACTACGACGACTGCTATGCTGTGCTCCGAGATGCGGATGTCTTTCCCATTGAGGTGGACCTTGCCCGCACGACTCTCAACTATGGGCAGAAGGACACGTACACGGACGGGGCGGAAGAAGAAGAAGAAGAAGAAGGAGGAAGTGAGAGAGAGGGTAGCGGGAAGGAAGAGGCAAATGGTGAAAAGCTCATTGATGATGCCTGAGTGTGCCAGCTTGGCCAGAGGAAGGACTTTGCAGACTGTTATAAAAACATGTATTTCACATGGCAATTCATCCTCTGTGATTTCTGTGTATGTCCAGCCTGGGATTCCTCCTCTGCTTTGGGTGGGGGTAGCTGGTTGGATTGGGACCAACCTCTGCTTTCCTCTCCCTTCCCTTGCTTGTTTCCCTGGATATTCCTTTTTCCTCCAGAGACTTCTGCTGCCCAGCTCGGGTACTGAGGTGTGGGGAGGAAAAATCTCCCGCCGCACCGCCACGTGACGCTGTGTGCAAACAGGACACTGCTGAGCCTGTGGGATGCACCACTCCCCTCTGGCACATGGAAGCCAGTTAAACATCTGGAGATGATTGCAAATGGTGAGAACAGCTCCCTTCAGTCCTCCCCTTGTGCTATGGGAAAGTGTTAGCACCAGCGTTGTTTTCTTCACCCCACTGCTCACTGTCTTCACTCTTCCCGTTCTCGGGCCTGTTTTAAGTTTCCTCTGTCCTTTCCACCTGTCCCCGTGGGCTGCAGGACAGATTTTTGCAGGATGATCACTGCCACCGCTCCCAGCTCTCTGTGCCACTGTCCTTAAGGAATGGGAGCGAGTCCGTGGTGTTGTCCCAAACTGGTGGTGGTGCATGTGATCTGATCATCGCCTCCCGTCCAAGGGGCCAGGGGGAGCTCTCAAAGCAGGGGCTGGTGCAAGTAGCTGCCTGCCATGCTGAGCTGCCGCAGCCCTGCTGCAAAGATTTGGAAGTCTCTTCACCTGGCTACCAGTCCCTGAGCTGGAGTCCTCTTCATGGTCCCTGAGCTCCTACGCAGCTGGCCCTGCTTGCACACTCCATAGCCACATCCCAGGGCTAGTATCCTGCAGGGTGTGGCTCTGCCCTTCCCTGTGGGAAGGAGGGACCTGACTTGGGAAGGAGGGACCTGGCTTAGGAAGGAGCCCCGGAATTCAGCAGAGATGCTGGGTTGAGTGTGCTTGTCTGAGGCTGGCAGATTCCTGGGAATAGGTTCCTGGGAATAACAGCAAAGCTGCATGTGTTTCCTTTCCATTGTTCTCCTCTTCCACGGCACCTCGTGACGGACAGTGACCAAACGTGCTTCTAGAGGGTGTGCAGCCAGTCCTGCACATTCTGTACCTGCACAGGCACCAGGAGGAGCCACCTTAGAACCCCAAAGGAGATATCCCATCCTTAAACTAGAGAGGAGAGACAGGAAGCCTTGCAGAGAGGAAGATGTGGCCTGTAGGCAGAGGCTTTGAGATCTTTAGTGCCAAGTGTGACTAGCGTGCCACCCCCTGCTCTCCTCTCTGCACAGCCGTTTTGCGCTGCCCCTGGGCCAGCCAGAAGCAGTAGCTCGTGTCCCGCTCCCCAGCATGAGGGAAGGGGGGGAAAAGGAAAACTTGAGGCTGCTTCTTTCCACCTTCCTTTTATCTTCTGCCTCCATCCTTGCGGGCTGATCCCAGATGCAGATGGCACTTTCTCTTTTAGCGGGCAGCACAACTGCCAGGCGTGGTGTGCTTCCCAGAGGCAAGGGTTTGGACTTCTCTGTCATTACGTTCTAGTGGTAAGGAAATAAGTTATTTAAGGGCATTAATTTATGATTGAGATGTTTGTTTTGTTTTTTCTCTTTGATTTTTTTTTTTTTTTTGAGCTCCGTCATCTCTGTGGGTGCCTGGAAGAAAGCCATCCATGGTCAAGCTGCTCTGGAAGATTTAAACGGACTCTGATGTACTGACTGTTGTCTCTAATAAAGGAAAGTATGACATTTCATTTCCTGTCCTTCATGGGTTTTCTTCAGTGATGCTTTTTTTTTTTTTTTGCTCATCCTCCTTTGGTTTTAATTTTAAATTATGATGGGAAGAAGGAGTGTCATGTGCTGCCCATTATTTTCTTGCTCACACTGATGGGTGTTGTCTCCGCCAAGAGGCAGTGGTCGCTGCAGTGCAGGTTTCCAGAGGAGGAGGCTTATAAATTCTGTAGCAAGGCCAGTCCTCCCAGTAGTACCAGCATCTTGGCTTCCAGGGGGAACAGCAGCCTTGTAAAGCCACGAGTCCAACCTGGTGGCATCCTTGGGCTCCCCTCCAGGGCCAGCTTCTCCACACAGCTCAGCTGTTGCATCACAAGCCTGAGCTGATGCCTAAGTCCCTGATCCTCTTTCAGAGCTCTCTGTTGTGCCAAGATACGGAGCGGTTAAGAGGAACAGAAGAAAAGGCTTCAGCAGAGCCCACCTGAAAGCCAACAAGGCCAAGGTTTTTTTTGCAACCTGAGGGGTGGAGGGGAAGGAAGAGGGCTGGGTATCTCAGCACCATCTTGGGCGAGATCTGGTGCCCCAAGGGCCTTTTTTTGTGCTTTTGTGAAAAGGTTTAAGAGCGAGAGGCTTAGTGGGAAATGGCTGGTGACAAGGAAACAGAGGGGACCTTGTTCTTGTGACCTGCTGGGCGCTGATGAGGGCAGTTGCTTTCACGCTGTGGACCTTGGATCTCTGGGGAGTCGTGGGCTGCTTCTCGGGGGGGGGTATTGGGTGAATAAGGGAAACTCAGCCCAGGGGAGGGGGTTTGGGGCTGCTGGGGAAAGAGCTGCAAGGACAACTTGGTCCAGCAGGGCAGAAAGAGTGAGCTTTCCTTGCGGGGAGGGGAGAACAAGTTTGGGGAGCAGTGAATGGATGCCTACGGGGCTCCACCACCCTGGCTGCTGCTGCTCGTTCTCCCAGACTTTTGCATCTATCTGGGGTTTGTCGTGGTGCTTAGTCTGATTTGGGATCTTTCTAAGTGGGTTTGAACAGGAATAAAGCCCAAAGTCACCACTGTGACTGGCTAACAACCAGAGCTAATAAGGGTGGTGGTAGCCAAGGTGGGACAGGCTTTACCTTCTCCCTTCCAATTTCCAGTTCTCATGTCTCTTCTTAAACTGTCTTTCTCCACCAGCTTTATTTTGCTCATCATTTACTGCTCTTTGTTTGGGAGCATCTGGAATGAAACCCTTTCCTCCGTGTCCCCACTCCCTCTCTGGGTCCAGACGGCTTTCCGGGTCCTGCAGGCTTTCACCCGTTACCCCTTAATTTGTGCTCAGTCTGGTCTGGACCAAAACCCCCGTTTTGGTGGTCCCACGAGCTGCCTTCCCTGTAGCCCTCTGCTTAGTTTTTGATCCCTCGCTGTAGTCACAGGTTCCCCCAGGGCCCCTGAGGTGAAGCAGTTCAGGAAACCGGAAGAAAGGGCTTTGGCCAGGGGTGTTTATGAAAGATCCAGTCCTAAAGCAGATTAGGGGTGGTTTAAGCATGCCAGGGAAGGTTGTCCTCTCTGAATCTAGAAATCCACCGCTGCCGCGGGGGTGAGGGGGGTCATGCCTGCCTTACCACGTGCTCCAACACCCTCGTCAGTGGCACCCACAGGGGCTGCGGCTTGTCCTTCTCCCTCACCTTTGATTCCTTTACGTAAGGGGGTTTTCTCTATTTAAAAAGGAAAACACACAGGCGTCTGGTGCCGGTCCTGCTGAGTGGATAATCGCTGGGGACACGGTTATTTACCTGCCCTGAAACCCCCACCCCCGTAGGGGCCAAGTTGTTTCCTTCACACGTCAACAGGACTCACTTCAGCCCGGATAAAGCCGGCTATTCCTGTCGGCGAGGCTCCCACCCGTGGCTGCTCACCTAATGGCATTAGCCTTTCTTAGATGGCTTCTTCTGGCCCTTCAGCAGCAGCCTCTAACCCAGCGCTTCCCTACTGGGAAAAGCAGCACCATGCGTGCCACCCGCAAAAGATGCTCCAGGTGCTTGGAGCTGGTGTCCCACCAGTTTGGTGAGCACCCCAGGGAGGTATTGCAGGGAAAGCAGCCTCTTACCCCTCCATGCTGGCTGCAGCTGGAGGTGGCCCAGGTGACGGCTATGAACTACACCACCTCCTGAGCCTACTGCCAGCTTGCCTGGCCCTATCCCAACCGGAGTGGGGAAGTGGGGAGGAGGAAACACTGACACCAGACCAAAGCGTACCAGATCTGATTACAAAGAGTCTCTAATTGTTTGTGTTCTGTACGGTGACAATGCAGAAGGAAAAGGAGAGTCCTTGGCAGCCTCTTCAGAAGACTTTTTCCAGGGCTGGTTTGGAAGCGAGGAAAGAAGATTATGATTTTTTTTTTTTTTCTTTTTTGGTGTTTGGGCTGCTCTGAGCCTGCGTTGTACCAGCATGGCTGCAGGATGCAAGCAGACGTATCACCGGGTAGGTACGTGGACGTATGTACATAAGGACCAGCTATTCTTATACCTCTCTCTCTTACGTCTTATATCTGCTTTCGTCTCACCTTTCTCCACCCCCATATCCCACCTACCCTCCCACACTGAGGTGCACGCAAACATGGCCAGTTTTATACATCCCCCTTCCTCTGCCCTGGCTAAAAACTGTCCCTCTCCACCGTCTGGTCAGCATTGCAGCCGTCTCGTGCCAAGACCTCCCCGTCCCCCTCGGGACACCCGCCTCCCTCCCCACTCTGCTCCTCCGCCACGTGGTTGGCCTCCTCGCTGGCCGCCACCATGGCATTGTCGGTGTTGTGGGTTGGCTGGTGGTTGTCGCTGCTGTGCTCCTCAGCTTCCTGCACGTCAGACTCTGCTTCCTCAGTGTCGCTCCCGCCACCTGGGGGGTTCTTCTCTGGGGG
Source organism: Xenus cinereus (assembly GCA_025774025.1). Lineage (NCBI taxonomy): Eukaryota > Metazoa > Chordata > Aves > Charadriiformes > Scolopacidae > Xenus > Xenus cinereus. The sequence continues at coordinate 55,624,813 of JAOXJK010000001.1, read as the reverse complement.
AGGCTCCTTCTTCTTCCCTCGGTTCAGGCAACAGTAGGTAGCCATGGCCAGGAAGACAGCAGAGAGCACCACTTCTGAGCCCGCCAGGTAGAAGATCACCTCGTAGTTCTTGAGAGCATCGACCAAGCGGCCTGATGGTTGGAGAAGAAATGAGGCAGTTAGCTTCAGGCTATGGACTCCTGCACGGACAGCCCAGCATAAGTGGGCAGCACCTGCATTTGGCTGAGGACCCATTTCTCAGGGGAAGAGCCAGGCTCCCAAATATCTAAAAATCACTCTGGGCAAGAGTCACACTGTACCACCAGAGAAAGTACTGCAAGAGTGTGGGTTTGGTGTTTTCCCTTCTTTGGACAAGGAAAAATAATTGTGACACACTGATGTTATTGTATCGTGTCGTGGTGGGACATTTACTTCTTGCCAAGGTGAGATGAGCCTCTGAGGACCTGGCTTGTCCGGTCTCAGAAAAGAAACAAAATTTGAGAAGGCATTGCTATTTCTTAAGCTATCACGTCAGGAAGACATTCAGAGGAGGGAAAAAACAACTCTTTGGCAGAGAAATCCCTTTGGCTGGCCTACACCTGATGATCTCTCTGCCAAAGAGACGTTCTCAGTGCACTTTCTGAATGCATCGGAGCTGGCAATGGAGGGAAGGTTCCTAGTCCTCAGTGCTGGGGAGCCTGAGCAGCCACCCCATTAGGGTCAGGATGGCACCCACTGATGATAGGATGGGGTTTTGGTGACCGGAGGCTTCATCCCAGTCCTGCGTGCTCCTGACAGCACATGTGACCCACCAGTCCCTGCTGCCCTACAGTGCGTGGCCTGAAACCAGCCCCAGGGCACACTGAGGTGCCTCCTGGAGCAGTCATGGGAGGCACGTGGCGAATTCCTCCCCAGCTGAATGTGCCACTGTTCACCCAAGCTGGGCGGCGCGCGGGGAGCCTGCGTGCATGCACGCGCGCGCGTGTGCATGTGTGTGTGTGCAGCTTATCCTGTGCCAAACCCCCTCAGCCCCACGGAGCGGGAAGCAGCTCAGGAGGATTACACCAAACAAAGCCACTTTGTTCAAACCCTCCCCCTTCTTCCAGCCAAGTGCTGCTCCACCGACTCCGAGCTGTGGGCTTTGCCAGCACACTCAAGCTTCCCATACCAGGGGGGTCCTTGCAGCAGCGAGTCCCCCCCGGGGAGAAGGTGGGAACCACAACTTGGTTCCAACACCATTCTTCAGTGTCCCTGCACCATCTGTGTCCCATTGTGCATCTGCACGGAACCGAGGCAGGAGGGGTAAAGGGTGTCCCCCATCACCGTCCTTGGAGCAAGGTGCCATTAAATCCCCTTCTCCTCTCATGATCTCTCTGCAGCTGCCTCCCAGACATATTTCTTGACTCTCCCTGGCCTGGGACCACCAACTGCCCCAACAGGTTTTAAGATGCAACATGAATTATTGTTAGCATCAAGAGAGTCTTTTCTTTTCTTGACCACCAATTTTCACCTGAGAGCTGGGTAGAGTTGCTGAGAGTGGGTTTCACTCAGAGCTGGGGGAACATGTTGGGAAAAGGCTCATTCACACAGGGGTCTTCACTGATGGGCTTTAGCCCATATGTTGCAGCCGAAGAAAGGGAGTGAAGGAAGCAACGGAGTGGTTCCTGCCTGGGGATTTGCCCATGGTCAGTCCCTGACTCTTCCTCACAAATCACACGTGCAGGAAACTGCACTTCATTTGGAAATGATCCTTTGGCATGACTTAGCTTTCTCAGACCTGATCAGGCACTTCACAGAAACACACACCAACCTCTTGGGTGAAGGATCTCTCCCCATTCAACAGCCTATTTATGGGCTGTTTGCGGGGCATGGACCTTACTATGGACTGCGTCCTAGACCAGATTATTTGAGAAGCTGTGAGTGGCTTCATCCTCTTTAAAAAAAGTTACAGCAAATGCCTCAGGTGGCTCCACATACTGCTTTGAATTGACTGACACCAAAATGCCTGTGCCCTGGGGTTAGGATCAACGCAAACTGAGATTCTTATTCACAGCAGCAATCAAAAGGCTGTGGACTCCAAGGAGAACTTGAAAGATCCTTCTCTTTTCCTACTGAAGACTCTCAAGAGCTCTGCCTGCAGCACATCCCTGACCCTACCCATAACACAATTTTATGCAGCATATGCAGTGAAGGCAGAGACCTGGATCCCAGCATGAAAGAGAGAGAAGTGCCCCTGATCAGGTTTGAGAGACAGTGGAACTCATGCCACTGAGTAGCTCTGTACACCTGCCATTGCTCAGGTCTCTGAGCAAAGCAGAGAGAGAAGCATCACTTGCCATTTTCTGCCCCTGCTCAGATTTAGCGTTGTGGTGCCCGGAATGAGACTGGGAGCTCTCACTTCAGATCTCAGCTTCCAGGGGAAATTTGAAGTTGAGAAATAGGGTCTTTCTTATAGTACCATGCCCATGCCCAACACCTGCAATACCAGTGGAATGGCAGCCAAACAAATCACCTGTGTTTTGGAGCAAGAGAACCTACCTGCAGAGGGTGGACCTATGAGCACAGCGAAAGCCTCGATAAGTAGGACCAGTCCAATGGCGCTGGAGAACTTCTGGGAGCCAACGATGGCCATCAACACCTCGAACTGCAGTGCCCCCACCATGCCGTAAGAGATGCCAAAAAAGACGCAGAAGATGACGAGCCCCGTATAATTGCTAGCCCTGGCGCTGCAGATGTCTGTCAAGCCGTTGAAAAGCATAGCGAAGCTGAAGAGGTATGACACGTGAGGGCGGACCCACTTCAACCCTGCCACCATGCCACAGGCCGGGCGGGCAAAGATGTCTATGAAACCAATGATGGAGAGCAGGAAAGCAGCCTCTGTGTCTGGTACACCTGTGTCCTTGGCGTAATTGACCAGCAATATGGGGGGCACAAAGAGACCCAAGACCAGGATGAACTTTGAAATAGTGTAAATGATAAACCCTCGGTTGGAAAAGATACTAAAATCCAAAAGCTTCTTTCCTTTCCTGGGCTTCTTCTTGGCTTTCTTGGCTTTCTTGGTTCCATCAGTGGTGCTGATTCCCTCCTCTGATTTCCCTCCTATGGGCAGCATCTCCTTGGCTTCATATTTGTCCTGAGCCTTCTCCATCTTCCGCTTCATGCCCATATCCAGGGGTCTCATGACTGCCCCACAAGTGCAGCAGTTAAGCAGAAGGCCCCCCATGATAAGGAACCCTCCTCGCCAACCAAACTTCTCCAGCAGCACTTGCCCCAGTGGAGAGAGGGAGGAAAGGAAGACAGGGCTCCCAGCAGCAGCCAGTCCATTGGCAAGAGGCCGACGCTTGTCAAAGTAGGTGCCCAGCATGATCAGTGAGGGCTGGAAGTTCAACGCCATACCCAGACCTACATAAGGGTGAGAGCCAGGAGGGAGACAGGGAATGCAAGAACATGAGATGCGTTTTGCAACAAGCTGAAGACGCCCCTCAGACTGTGCTAGTCCTGAAGTCCCATGATGGGATTCATGTGTTCATCACAAGTGTCTGCTCCTTCACATTAGTGGGTTACCCCCGGAGAAGATGGGCTAAACCAGCCTGTTTACCTGAGCTGTATTTGAATTTGGTAGCTGTGGCCACATTTAGACAGGACCTGTAGCTTAAACAGGAAATTTGCCTCCCTCCCCCACCCCAATATATGGATGCCATCCCAGTTGCCATGATCATTGAGCATCACTTCCCTTTCTTCTCTCTCTCTCCCCTCAACCACAGACCCTGTCTGTTTAGATGCAGCAGATGCATCTCCCACCAGTGCAACGTTCAGGACTAGATGCCTCCTGTGAGCAGGTGCAAATAGGTGAGGGGAGACCTGATGTGAGCCATGGCAATGCTAAGGAGAGATACAACATGGTCTTGGCTCTTCCCCAGATGAGTATCCCTCCCAACTCCTGGGGCTCTTACCCGTCAGCACGCCAGCTGTCAGATAAAGCTCAATGATATTGGTGGTAAAAGATGCCAGGATCATTCCAGAGGAAGCTAGCAGCCCGCCGATGAGCATCACGGGCCGGCAGCCAAACTGGTTCACCATGATGCTGCATACTGGTCCTGGGAGGAAGCAGAGGAGACACAGTAGGAAACTAGAAGGAGATAGGACAAACTGGGAAGGAGCAGCCTGCACAAGCAGGGCACCTGGGGAAGATGAAACACTAATGACAGAGATGACTGGTTGGCTGCTCAGATACACAGCCCTTGGGCCTGGCCAAGGAAGAGAAGCTACAGTGTGGAGACATCTTTTTTCCCCTGCCTTCAGCCCCTTGTTACCTGGGAACAAGAAGGGGCTTGGTGTGATAGGGGAAGCACTTCAGCAGTGGGAGCAAACCCCATGTTAACTGCGAGCCAGGTGGGGTGATCCCCAAGGTCTGCTGGGGCAGAGGAAACAGGGACATAAAATGCAGCACGCTTCTAAAAGAGAAGTGTTGGGACAATTGTATTCTGCATGATGGTTCATGACCAGGCCAGTGAGTGTGAGGAGAGCCCATGGGGACAAGGTCTGGGCCCGTAGCAGGGCAGGGAAGGCACAAGTTAGGGAGGGGGAAGTGTATCCAAGCATCACCTGTCCCATAGAGCATGGCCAGCATGATGGAGGAGATCCAGGCTGTGTCACTGTAGCCCACGTGGAAATCTTTCATGAGCTCCTTGAAGTAGACACTGACGGCTTTCGGGAAGGCATAGGAGAAGCCGGTGATCACAAAGCAGCCAAAGAGCACGATCCAGCCCCAGCCACCATCTGGGGGCTTAACAGGAGCTGGGAGATGCCCTTCCTCTGGGTCAGCTCTCCCCATTGTCTAGCCTGGGAAGGGAAAGGCAAACCAGGAGAAGGTAGAGCAACAGAGAAAAAGAGAGAGAAAAATCTCTAGGCTCTGCAAGAAGAGAAAAGCACAGCAGGCAAAAGTTAACTACAAGGTTTCTCTCCATGCCCGCTATATACAAGCCCCAAGAGCCTCACTGAGAGACCACATCATCTCTCAGCACCATCATCCTGCCAGGCAAGGCAGAATTGCTTCAGGGTGTGAGGTCAAGTGAGAGCTGGGCAGAGGTGGGAAGGTCCCCCCGAGCTCAGGGCAGCGCACAGCTCCATAAACCCTGGTCAGACACAGTCAAGCAGGGTCACAGCTCCCAGCTGAGACTGAAGAGCTGCATCTGATGTTGGGGGGTGTCAGGATTTGTAGCACACCACTTGCTCCATAACGAGCCTTGCCTGCAGGCAGCTGAGAGGTGAGAGCCAGCAATGTGAACCCCGCTTGATTCCCAAGATCTTCCTCTGAGTCTCTCCCCTCCCCGTTTGCTCCAGCTGGGAGCCTTCCAGGGCCTGCCTTGCCACAGATGCCTCCAGCAGTGAGGCACAGGAGGTCCATTAACCCTGCTGTGCTTTCCCCTGGGAGGCCTCTGTGCACAGCCTTCTCCATCACCCTCCCTTCCCCGCCGCGAGCGGCCAGATTTGGGAAATGGGTGAAGGGGGAGAGCATGGGCAAACTGGTGGCAGTGGTTATTTGCATGCCAGAGAGATTAGGGCTCTGTACCTACACGGAGGGGCCGAAACAAAGCCTAAGGGGGGAGAAGGAGGGAATTAGAGAGGATGTCTTGTGAGTTGCTCTTGGGGCTCTTAAGCTGCCCAGGAATTTTGCTCCAGTTGGCTGCTGTGGATATGTTTTTCTTATTTCTTCTGCAGGCATCAGATCTCTGCTATGCCCCTTGCAGCCCCATTGGCCTCAGTTTCTTGGTCAGCCAGGCTTATTTTCACACCTGTATGCAAAAACATCATTGGCCTTTGACTATAGGTGCTCCTAAGTAGCATCAGACAGGTGTTAGAAAGCAGGTGGACTTTCTCCATGCCTGAGATGGGCTTTGCCAGGTTCAATCTGCCATATCACCATCCTGCTGGCAGTACACCCCCAGTGTGGGTCCTCTCTCCTCCCAGCTCCCTTGATTGAAGGACTACAAGATGGCAGCAATGTCCCCCATCACTTGGCACTAGCAGTTGTGGGAAATACCAGCAGTCACGTGCTGACTGGAGGCTGCCAAGGGGACAAGAACACACCTATGGACAGTACACACAGGGCTGGTACCTGGGGGTTTTGGTTCTGGATGCATTTCTTAAGGCAGTCCCTTTTCTTCATGTCCTCCAAGCAATGGAGATGACTCACCCCAATTCCCATAGCACTGCTGTTGCTCTGCAGGTTAAACAAGTGCAAATCCTACAGGCAAAAGCATGGATGTCACAGGCTGGGGCAGAGTCTAGGTAAAGAGCCCTTATTTGGCAAGCGGTGGTCCTACAGCCCTGAATCTTGCAGAAAAGGATTGACTGGTCTTTCTCAAGCTGCAGAGCCAAGGCTGGAAACAGGGCTGGGAAGCAGTCTGAGAGGGGTCTGAAACCATAGTTTAGGGGATGCTGGGTGAGGGACTTGCAAGTCCCTCAAGTTACTTGCCGTAACTGGCAACTAGGCCAGTTACGGACCCCTCCACAAGGCACCTGCACCCCCAGTGTGTCAATGTGAGGAAGCACAAAACAGTCTCGGCTGGTTGGTTTTAGTCAGGTGCCCAAGCCAAGGTTTACCTGTAGAGGGAAGGGTGGAATCGGAGTCACCAGCCACCCACAGTGGTCTCCCTCCTTCTCCTCCCCAGGGGACCGTTGCTCCTGAAAAGACTTAAGGGTTTGTTCATGACAGTACCCGGCCATCTGCCACCATGACAGGTCCCTGCTGCAGAAAGCCCCAAACTTTCAGGACCCCGTCAGCCATGAAAAAAGGCAGCAAGATCTGGGTCTGGGTGTAGATGGAGGCAGCTCTTCTTCTGGATGGCCATATCCTAACAACTCTAGGACTGAACTACAGGGGATGGCGCAGGCTACTCCCATCTCTCCCCTTCAGGGATTGTGCCAAGGGGCAGCGGCATTAATTGAGAACAGGGTGCTATAAAGACATTTTCAAGGCAAAGAATCATTGTAAGGAAGAAAAGATTAATTATAAACTCTCCAGACACTCACATCTTCCCCCTCGCATCCTTTCTGGCACTATCTGGATCACTAGCACCAGGACAGCCAGACTGAACAGTCTGGCTCCGTTTCTGCCATTACCCGCCTGCTGCTCATCTCCCAGCTCCACCCGACCGACGAGCTAGGTACAAGCTGGACAAAAGGTGACCTGCTGCAAAAGCACCATGATTTCTCAATCTGTGCTGGTGCTCCACCACTGCATCATCTGCTGCACGTAGCTACCCCAAATAAGAGCGACTGACACTAAACACAACCTAAGGTTTTTTTATCCAAGCCTGTCTCCCAGCCTCGCCCTTCTTGATCTGGTCCTGCACCACAAATCAAATTAATCAATCAAATCCTTGCAATTCATTTTTTCCCCCAGCTTCCAAGTAAGAAAATATTTGTCCCTCTGTGGCATGCCCTTCAGAGATTTCTCTAGCACCTCCTGTCAATGATGAGTCAAAAGCATCTGATTTTGAAGAGAATGTTAGACAAATATCCTGCTTGAGTTTGGAGCTGGATGGGTACCTCTGCAGGAGCCACTTGCTCAGTGAGTAAGGCATGAAGGGGCTTTTACCTGCCCGCAGCTGGATGTTGGCTGAAAAAGGTGAGGTACACCAAAGGAGCTCACCTGCAGAGATGCCTCCAAAGCCCATATGCTATAGAGCATAGCTTTGCTGGAGATTCATCCCAGCTCTGAGCCAGGCAGTTCAGAGCTGCCCTGTTCCTAACACCACAGTGCATACGCTGGCTCTTCTGCTCATGGCTGTACATGGTGGTCACACTGGGTACGCTGCACCTGCCTTTGCACACTCTACAGCTTGCTATTATTTTATCCTCAGTTAAGGAGCTTTATTCTCAGGTAAAAATACCATAGGTAAGTTTACATGTGCCTAAAAGCTCATCAGCATGGGCACATGCCCTTCCCCGTGCATCACATCCAGGTGGGCCAGAGCAGGCACTGCCACAGAGTTAGCTGCAGGCGGGTGCCAGGAGAAGACTTGTGCCAACACCAGAAGTCACAAGCCCTGGCTGGACAGGAGAAGGACACAACAGGTCAAGAGGTTCAGCCGTGGCTGCCAGTGGATGCACACAGAGCAGTCGGTGCTGGAGAATGCCTGGCAAAGCTCTGTTGTGCCAGGCAAGCTGTGTCCAAGGAAGGTTAACACAAATGCTAGGATGGCTCCTCATGCCTTCACACAGTATGGGGTGGGAGGTCTGGTTATTAAATGCAAGGGCCACAGTTCATGCCACCAGCCTCCCCAACTCACAGACAACACCATGGGAAAACATTTGATAGAGAATTAAATGAGTGCAGGTCTGGGACGAGCTATCCCATCGGCATCCAGTGTCAGGACACAAGCATCCCTCCATGCCACTGACCTGCGCAACGAAGCGACGACCTCCCAAGCACGGGCTGAGCCTCTGACGGCCGAGCAGACCTGTCCGCAGTGCTCCTCACTCCCTCTGGCTAGTGCTTCCTGGCTCCGGTCGAGGGCGCCCAGTTAGATGGTCCCACCGGCTCTTTGCTCCATGGTGGGCACGCCGTCAGCCAGCCAACGGGGAGATGCCTGCAGGAATCCAGCGCCCGTCCAGCAAGTCTCTCGTGCCCTGCTCCTTCCTTCAAGGCAACTATGTCCTCTCTAGAGAGCTAATCCCTCTCTCAGCTTGCTTTCCTTCAGCTCCAACGCTGCCCAGCAAAGCTGCCCGTGGCCGACCCGGGGGGATGCCCCGCGTGGGGGACCCCCTTACCTCCTGCGGGTGCAGGCAGTGTCCCACGGCGCTGCCAGCGTGGATGTGGGTCAGCAGCCGCTTATGGTTTCAGGTCGGTGGAGACCGGCGGGTGCTGAGCGGGCAGAAAGCACTTCTCCACTTTTAAGAGGCTTTTCCAGCCAATGGGGAGGAGGTGGCTGCCTGCCGCGGCCCGAATCCCCTGGTAATCCCGCTGCCATGGGGCTCCTTGCCTTTCCCCCAGCAGAGAGGGGCAGGGGCAGATTGGGAGGGGGTGAGGCAGGGGTGAGGGTGAGGGGTGCTGGTGATGGAGGGGGGGTGCCGGTGATGGAGGGGGGTGTGTGCAAGGGAAGGGGGGTCAGTGGAGGATGAGGGCACCGTCCCATGCTTCAGTAAGGGGTAAAATGGGGGAAGAGGGGCTGCTTTCAAAGCCCCCACCCCACTTCCTCAGTCGCCAGGCAGAAGGATGAAGAAGCCCCGGCGTGGTCCTGCAGGGAATTTGCCCAGCAGGCAGCAAAGACAAGGCAGATCTTCCAAGGAACCGCTGCTGTCTGTGGCTCAAAGGGCAAGATCCAGCCCACCCCCAGCAGCTCACTAACCCCTAATCCCCCTCAGGAGCTGCCACCCAGGAGGGTGAATGGTGGGCACCAGGGACCAGCCAGTCTATGGCCACACGTAGAGAAACCCGTTTTATTATCAGGTCACCCCAGGTGGGATTTTGGGAAGGAAAGGCCCAGGCTCCAAACACCCAAAGCCCCTCAGGCCCCACTGCTGTGCCTTCCATGGCAGCAGGGCACGGGGGCCGGGGGGGCCTGCGGGGGCTTTGCAGCACTTGCAGCCGGGGTTTAATTTCTATTAATAAGGCTAATCGTCTAAAGCCCTGGCCGTTGCTCACACTCCCTCCCTCGCCACCTCTCCCTCTGGCCCCCAGCGGTGGGGCCAGGCTGGTGGGGCACCCACAGGCACCTCCCTTGGGGGAGCGTTTGCCCCCCACACCAAGCAGCTCCGGGGCTCACACCCCGGGGCAAGGAGAAGATGGACACCAGGTCTTGTCCTCCAGGGCCAGGCCTGCCCACGCATGGTGGCCACGAAGTGTGGGCTTGCTGCCCTCCAGTGGCAGGACAGCTGGGGGGAGCCAGGGGTGGGTGGCGATGGGTTGTGCAGCTCTCCCGGTGCCCTCCATGTCTGCCCTGGCCCCCTGGGTTGGAGATTGCCCGAGACGGAGCCACGGCACTGCGGGGTTCAACACAGGCAGCCATCCATCATGGCCCCAGTGCCACATCTCCATGTCCTCTGACTGAGATGATGTCCTGGACGCTGGGACAGCTATGGAAGCGACATTCTCCATTTTATTTTAAAAAAAGCCAACAAATCTTTTCCACGGGACAATAGGTTAAGGAGTAGGGCAGTGGCCCTGGGCATTGTCACCTGCCCCAGGGCTGCCAAAGAAGGGAAGGAGCCACGGTGGGGGCGAGAAGGGGCAGATGCGGCTACAAACAGACACAGCTGCCAAAGGGGCCAAGGGCTGCCACGCTGCAGACCCAGGCAGCTGGACCACGTCACTGGAAGACCTTCTTGTGACCTTCTCCCTTTGGGGTTCAATTTTCAGTACTGAAGGGACTGTTCGGCGAGTGTCGTTCTCCGGCCACAGCAGAGCTAGCAAAGCTTGGCCTTCCTCGTCCTGCTAGCGCTGCCCTATGCCACAGATGATCTTACCCATCCTCTGCACCTCCCAGACCCACAGCATCCCCTCTCCCAGGCCACCATCACCAATGGACTTCTCCCGCAAGTACCTGAGCAGACTTCTCCCGCTCAGGTACAGAAACATCACACGGGGTGAGGGGAACAGGGCGATATCCAAAAAAGAGCATCAGGGGTCTTTGCCGCTGGCTAAAGCACGCCAGACAGCCAGGCGAGATGGGTCCCCGCGTCCCGGAGGGAAAAGAGGGGAAGAGAGAGATCACTCCGTGAGTGGTAGCACAAGGTCCCTGCCCAGCTGGGGGGTCGCAGCCCGTCGCTTGTATGCCTCCCCCTTCCCTGCTGAAATTCTCTGTCATCTACAGCCCCGCTTCATCGGATGATGGGTGCCGAGCGGTCGTTAGTGACGGTAGGACGCAGCTTGACTGTGGCAAAGGGGTTGGTACCTCTGGAAGGGGAAAGGAAACAGGCAACCATCAGGAGATCTGCAAAGACCATGCAGGTGTCCCGCTGACCGAGCAAAGGCTAGTTAGTCCTGCCGACAGCCACCGCCATGCCAAGGAGGAGAGCATGGTAAAGCCAGCTGTTGAGTATGTTTTCTCCCTCCTTAACACAGTCTGCTGCAGGTTGCCATGTGGTTCCCCCCTTGGGCTCTCCCCAGGGCTTCGCACCCTCCCTCTTCCATAGGATGAAGAAGAGTCACAAGCATAATGGTGTCCTTTGTAGTAGCACTCTACACTTGTGCCCCCTGACCCTCCAAGCAAGGAGTCAGGGAGCAGGAGGAGGCCACAGCACCATGCCAGAAACATGGCCCAGCTGCATGGGGAAGAAAAGCAGGGATTTATGGCAAGTTTCATCTCCACAGACCTGACTCATCAAAGCTAAAAGCCACATCCTTTACACCTCAGCGCTTTCCAGGCAGGCAGAGCTGCATAAATCATGTAGCTCCACACTCAGGCTGCAAGCTGCTATTGTGGCTCTCCCAAGATGGATTAGAAGGAGCATGCAGGTCTGGCCATCTGCTCAGGGTGCTCAGGCCCTACCTTATATTACCAGAGGTAGGAGAGAGCCTTCCCAGTCACCCAGCATGGCCCACTTCTGTGACCCCACCTCCTGTCCTGGAAGGTGGGTTGTGCATTGATTTCCTCCAGAGACTTCCCTGTTCCTCCCACATTTGATAATCCAAAAGATTAGATAATAATAATATTGTAACAATGCCACCCTCCCCCCGATTATTCCAAGCCTCACTCACCGTGGGAAGAGTTCAGGAGGCTGATCAAATACTCCTGATTTCTGCAGTGAAAATAAAGGCAGCAGTGAGTGATCTGGGGTGGGGAATGGTGAGACAAAAGTGGGGCAGGAAACACCACACACACAGAGGAAGGAAGATTTCACAAAACACTTAAGTGAGTTAGGAGCCCACGTCCTATTAATGAGGCTCCAACTCCTTATTCATTCAAAGTTTGCATAATCCCACAGATTCGCCACTCCAGGTAACACTTTGATTCCTGTGGTGGCGGTTGTCCCTACACCACAGGTTGCCTGTTCCCCTGGGACACCTCCCTTTGTCTTGAGGAAGAAAGGAGAGGCCTCAGATCCCCAAAGTGTCACGCGTGAAGAGCACAGCAAACAGTGACAGTCTGAGCTACATATCACCCTACCAGCACAGCCAGAGATGCCCCCCTCACGTTGCCCACACATCCCGGCAAAGAGTTTGTCATCAGTGACCTCACATGCTTCCTGCATCCATGGGGAACTCAAGAGCTGTATCTACCTACCTTACACCACATACTGCTTAAAAGTGGACAAGCCTGATGGAAAGAGATGGACCTAGGCCCCGTCACCCTTATTCTTGGCCAGTAAATAGCGAAGGATCAGTGACAACTGGCCTGCTAAAGTATGACAGTTTCTGTAGCTGGTGGCAGACAAGAAAGCCACATGTGGCTATCTGTGTTCCAGTTAGGAAGTCAAACAGACACCATTTGCTCCTGGCTCAACTAAAGGATATCTTGGGCAGAAATTTAGAGCAAGGCTGAGTCATTCCAAACTTCTAATGAGGCTCAGTCGCTCTGCCATGGTACTCCAAATGCTCCACACACTTATTGCTCAATCCCAGGTCTATCCCTACACCCTAGCCCTGGGACTGGATGGAAAACAGTGACCCAGAGGGGGGAATAGGCTGCAGAGCCTGTTCCCTTCTGTATTGTGCAGCCTGAGGCTTCCTGAAACCACAGAGCTGGACATGAAGAGAAAAAAAAAAAGAGTAATTAAATGGGCATTTTTCAGTCCTTTGAGCCATCCAGTTGCATGCAGCCTCACACTGCCCTGGAACCAGTGACCAGAGATGAGGTTTTCCAGGCTCCTGTGAGACTGAGCAAGTAACACCCCAAGGGCAGCACCATTTTCCCCCCTCCTAAGTCCTCACCTTCAACTGTCCTTAGCTTTAGTTTTGTCCTCACTAGTCAATTCTCCACAGCTGGATGCAGTGACAAGTGGAGGGTTTCTTTCTCAGTACACCATCCATAAGCCATGGGTGGGGACACAATTTGTTGTAAGGCTTTCCAAAATGGTTGTGCCCTCAGCCTTTGCCCCTAGCTTTTCCCCTACCTCAGCTGTGACTTCAACCCTACCCTTGCTTGAATTTAGAAGAGGAGCCCTATAAAACTCCTCTCTATTCTCTGAAGGGAGAAGGATGGCATCTCTGTTAGCTGGTCACCCACTCCCAGCCCAGCCTGATCACTCCATGGTCCTACTATTAGCAGAAAGAGGTGCTGCCCTTGAGCCACCAGAAATCAGGCTGGGAGGTCATGGAGAAAAGAACTGAACTGAAGGGTCCCTGGTGAGCAAAAAGAGAGAGAAATGACAAGGGCAGCGGCAGAAAAGCAGTCCCTCGAGGGAGGAAAGCCAGGGACTGTGGATCTGCACACACAAGGCTGACTGGCAGGGGTCACCAGGACATGGTGGCATGGGAACAGACTGGGTGAGTGCTAACAAGACCCCTTAGGCCAGGAAAGGAGGAGGTCACACACCAACATCTGGAGGCTGTTTTTCTTTCTCAGCAGGCCAATGCAGAAAAGGTGTGCCTTGGAGGATGAAAGTCAGACGTAACCCACTCCATGCACAGACATACTCCTCCTGCACTCACCTTGGAGCCAGAACTGACTGAGGTGGCCACCCCACTCTGGTGACTGCTGGTACCCATTGAGAGGGGAGGTGGGCTCGGCACACTGGGCTGGGCGGCGGCAGCAGGCCAGTAATTGCTAGAGGAAGGAGCGCTGGGACGGTCCAGGATGTCATCCATACTGTGACTGCTTCGCAGCGGGAAGGACCTGAGCAAGAGGAGAAGACAGTGGGGTGAGAGTCAAAGAGCAAAGAACAGGGGGCAGCACAGGTGCTATCCACAATGTGTATGGAGGCATGTATCCACAACACGTCTCCGGAGAAAATGCACATGGCTTGGACTGGCCCTTTGTCACAAAGTGCCTTTGAGAAGATATTGCACGTGTTAGGGGAGCCATCTAGGGTAAGCCTGAGAGATCTCAGGGCATGGCGAGGCTCTCAGCAGACATTCCAGCACAGGAGCACTGCAGCTTTCCATGGGGCATAACCCAAACAGGCACCCCACTGGTGTTAGTGACCTGCAAGGAGCCACTCCACTTGATGCCCGGCCTCTCCTGTTACCTGGTGACTGGCTCTTCCATCTCCCTTGCATCCTCCAGAGGCTTGACATAAGCTTCGGGGAACCAGCCACATCTAGGGCACAGAAGCAGAGATGAATGAGCTCCAGGCAACCACGGTTTGTGTCTCTTCAGATCCAGCTGCCCAGCACTCCCATCCCACACACCAACCAAGCTGCCGCTGCCGCCTCGTGCGACAGGGTTTCTGTACGTCTTTCACCCCCAGGTGGGGCACGGGCTTATTGCGAGGCAGTCCTTGAGCTCGGGGCTGGACTCCTTTATCTCAGAGCCCGTGCAAAACCCCTGCTCCCGGGAGTAACGCTTGTGCAATCCAGGAAGAGACGCCCTGACTGAGCCTGATGGCCAAGGCCGGCACACGAGGAAGCTGTGGAAATCCCTTTTTCCTCGGGGCGGAGCAGCTCCACCCCAGAAATCCCCCCAGAAGAAAGGGACTGCTCTTGCTCATCCGGCACCTGAGTGTGTGAGCCTCCCTGCAGCGCAGGGTGCGGGGATGCCGTGTTTGCTTTCCAAATAGGTGTTGGCCAGCAGCGCCGCGGACAGTAATTCAGTAAGCGCTGGGTGCAGCAGTTTCCATGCCCTGTCTGTGCCGGAGGGTGCGGCGGCAGTTGCGGCGTGAGCTGAGAAATGCCAGACCTCTCAGGTAACTCCAGCAGTTCACGGCCCTGAGCTGGGTCCCATGACAGGAGTCACTCAGTCGTGCAAAGCTGGGAGAGGGTTCACTGCATCCCTGGCTCTTCCACCCAAAGCCCCCGGAGCCTCCTCAGGCAGCTCATCCACGCTCACCCTGCCCCACCTCATCTCCTCAGCTTGGAGAGGCCCCACGCTAGGCACAGCCCATGACACGGCGATGTCCCCCCGAGACGGTGGGTGAGACAAAGTTGCCCTGACCACACCACAAGAGGGGATCGAGGAGATAGTTTCAGGCTTTAAGCCTCCCAGCTCCAGACCCGAACGAGCCTGCCCCCAGGCCAATTTACAGCACCGATGTCACGTACGTGGATGAGCCCTCCAGCTTGCCATACAGCCAGCCGTTCTGCGCGTCCGGCATCAGCACCGTGATGACATCCCCGGGGTCAAACCGCAGCAGGGTCCGGTTGCTGCCCGTCGCATGGGCCACTATAGCCTGCACTCTCGCCGTGCCGCTCCTCCTCCTGCCTTCGCTGCTGCTGCTGCTGGCCTCGCCGAAGGAACCCGAACGGGAGATACGGCCGGTGGGGAGCAAACCTGCAGGAAGGCATCAGAGGGGTCTGGCTGGATCCAGCATCCTCCTGCAAGACCTACGCTGCCTCGAAAGGACTGGTGCTTCCCCAGTCAAGTAACTATCCTAGAGGAGTAGATGGCCTTTCTCTGCAGGCAGAGAGCAGGGCACGGCATAACATTCATCTTGCAGGAGAAAATCAACTCAAGCTGAAACCACTTGCTTTGCACTATGTCCTCTTTGGCTAGATGTAGCCACGGGGCATAGGCACTGCCCACTAAATGCCTGGCTGATGTCCCCTTTCCCAACCGTGCTAGAGCAACTGAATCATAGAATGGTTTAGGTTGGGAAGGACCTTAAAGATCATATTGTTCCAACCCCATTGCCATGGGCAGGGACACCACCCACTAGATCAGGTTGCTCAAATTTGAAGTTGCTCAAATTCAAAAATTTGGGTCGTTTTCCTCTCTCCCTGCCCCCCTTCTTTTAACAGCTTATTAAAAAAGCTTTTTTAAAAGCTTTTTTTTAAGCTGAAATTTTTCAGGAAGGAAAAACAGGTGAAGCATGAGGTAACTGGCTGGGTTCTGTAGGGCAGGGTAATATTTAATTTGGTAGAGCAAGGGAAAGTGCATTACCAAAATGGGAATTCCAGTAAGAACCGGCCCTTATGGTTCAAGGAGCCTTTCAAAATTGCACACCTGTGGGTTCCCCTTCTCACACAGCCAGCCAGGAAACCTGGCATTGTCCAGGATGAACCCTGCTCGGAAGGTTGAGCTCACCCTCTGCTAAATTCAGCCTTGCCCTCCCCAGCTCCCACATGCATTGTCCTCTTATCGTGCACAGGGATGTGGCTGAGGACCGGTGGTCTGATAGAGCTGTGGTCCATTCCCAAACCCAACTCTGTTCCCAGAGAGGCCCAACCACTGTGTCTCTCCCCAGTGTTTCTCCTGGACATGGATCATACTGGCTGATGGTGTCCTCTGCAGCGGCCTCCTGGGGGACTCCGGTTGAGGAGACAGTCTCATTTCTGGAGGCTCCAGAGAGAAGACACTGGATCTACTCCCAGTCATGGAAGAACCAAGGGGTCTTTGGGCCTGTTGGAAAGAGAGGAGGGTAAGTCCACATGTGGGAGATGCTCTGAGAGATACCCAGTCCCTCTCAGAAAGCCAGACCCAGCACATTCCTCCATTGCAACCCACATACACACTTCCCTTCATCGTGGCCAGGAAAGGACACGGCAAATACCATGGTTGGCAAAGGACTGCAGCTTGAAAGGGGCAGCTGCAGCCTCACCACCACTAAGGCAGAGGCTGTCCATGGGCTCCTCACCATCTCGAGGTGGGTGGGGGTGAGCCGGCCCGACAGATACCCCTGGCTGTGGGAGGCCACGAGAAGACCCTGTGGGTGGCTGTTTGAGGGGTTGCGGCTGGCCTCCAGCTGCTCCTTCCACTGTGGCACCTTGGTCTGGATCATGCCCCGGGCCTGGAGAGAGAGGGACGAAGAAGGGGTGACAGACAGGGCAGAACAACGACAGAGGGAGCCAAGTGCTGCCACAGGCATTAGGTTAGAGACCAGGTCCTCCCACAATTATGTGTGTGGGAATGGCTAAACAGAGCCCCACAGGAGTGAATTTCTAGGATGGCACCCTCCAGCAGATACCCCATGGTCCCAATGACCCTGCCTTAAAACACCTACATCACCCTTCCCTCTCCCATCGGCCACACACCCGGCTAACACCCTGTCAGCACCATCATCACCCCCGACCATGCTCTCCCAGCCTAGTACAGTCAGCATGGACCCCACAGCAAGAAAGGAAATAAGAGTTTTCTGCGCAGTCAACGGACAGATGCTGCCTTCACCCAAGAAGAAGCTCAGCCCTGGCTCCCTCCTGCCTGGATGCCCCCTGCTCCAAGCCATGCTGCCGGCTCCCCCAGCTCTGCTCCCTGGCACGCCAGGGCCATACCCTGCTGTAAAACTGGAGCAGAGTGTTGTAGAGCATCTGGTGCTTTTCAGCCAGGAAGCGGTAGCGGCGTTTCTCCTCCAGCTCAGCCTCCCTCTGGCTCTCAGAGACAAACGCCTGCATCTCCGAGCGCAGTCGCATCACATTCTCCTGGGCCACAGGGAAAAGAGGGAGGAAAGGGATCAGCGTAAATCCATCAGAGTGTGCCCCCACACATGGCAAGGGAAGGGTTGAAACAGGTTGTCATATCTGCCAGCTTCCCAGTCTACTCGCACTGGGGCAGCACAGAGGAGCTGGAGCAGAGTGCCAGGGATTAAGTCCTTGCACGCTGAGGCTTGCTAAATGAGGAAAGGGCTTGGCAGGAGCGAGTACCACAGGTCAGTAGCACCCTGTAGAGAAGGAGTTTCCTTCTTTCCAGATAAGCCTGCTGCCTTTTGGACATCAAGGTCAACTCCTTGGCTTTTAAAGAAGGACAAGGTTGCTCAGAAACCAGCCCTGGCTCCAGAGAAATAATTCGGTTCTTTTTCCAGCTCCCCTTCCTGCAGTCACTGCTCACCTTCATCTCCCGGACATTTTTATCACGGGCCCTCTCCATTCTCCACAGGTCTGCCATGCACTTATCCAGGTTGGTAGCTCTGCGCTGGTACTCCAGCTCATACTGCTTCTGGCTTTCCTGCCAGGAACAAACCAGGCTGGGTGAGGAACCGGAGACCCAGCCACACTGTGATGCAGCAGGAGTCTTGCTCTGGTGGGTGGTTGAGCATCTGAGTCTCTCTGAAATCAGACTTTACCTGGACCTCTTATAAAAAGTCTGTCTTTACCTTTCTCTTCATTTTGAAGGGTCCCAGAGGGCTAATGAGCCTCGGGATCTCAGGAGCAAGAACTGGTGCCCAGCTCCCCCTGCACTGGCAGCAAGCTCCCAGGGCCTCTGTCTCCCTCCATGACACTACCCACCAGCATGGCCAGCTGGACAACAATGGCACAGGACCCACACCTATTCAGAGGCTGTGGTTAGGGAAAGCTGGGAACTCTGCCTTTGGGATGCCAAGTCTCAGCCCTGTTGAAGCATTTGACAAGTCCCATTGCACAAAAGAGAACAGTTGCCTGCTCTCTTTAGCCCTCCACCATCAGCCAAAATAGGGGGGGGTTGGTCCATGACAGAAGAAGAAGATAATACCCCCCTAGCTCCTGCTGAGGAAAGCCAAGGAAATACCTCAAGTGCTCAAGCAAAAGCTTGGGTGGGAAGGAGGGGGAAACAGGAGGGCTGAGGAGGATAAGGAAGTTCATCACTCACACTAATGAATTGCACGTCCATTTTGGTGTTCTTCTCCATGTGCTGCAGCAGGTCCCCATGGAAGGTCTGAGCCTGGAAGAGGCAAAGGAGCCATCACCCTCAGCCATTCACCATATGGAGAGAAGGGGCAGCTCACAAAACCCACAGAGCTAGTGACTCCTTTGCCATCTGGACCCCATACAGAAGCCAGAAATGGGCACATGAGGACTACCATGGAGCAGCCCTGCAGCCTGGAGGTGGGCACTCAGCACCCACCCGACCATTAACCTCTGAGCTTCGGCACAGCCACAAACAGCAGTATCCAGAAGGGTTAGCATCCCCTCCACTCCTGTCCCACCACTGCCACCCAGGGAAAGAGAGGACAGCCTCGCCACATCTTCAGAGCCAGTCATTGCACAGTCTACTGCACACGTGCCACCACCCTTGCAGAGGGGTGGTGACAGTCCACCAACTGCTCCGAACATTGAACAATAGCCAGGCTCTGGGCATGCCAGATCTGTCACACGCCTCGGCCACACGCAGCAGGGACAGCAGGGGGGCAGGGACCTGCCAGGGGGCACGTCAGAGGGTGGGAGATGGGGCAAATTGGGCAAAGTGCCAGCATGCTGTGGTTAAGGAAGTCCCATTTTCCCTGACCTGCACCAGGCCCCCGGGAAGACCACTCACCACGACTTCCAGATCAGAGCTCAGGACTCTCTGTGTGTTGGACATCTGCATCAGAATTTCACCTTCAGGGAAAGAGACAAGAGAGGGTAGAAAAATCCCGTGGCCATTTCCTTGTGCCCCCAAGGAGGCACGCGACTCAGCCTGATGATATATGGGTGTGAAAGTCCACCAGATATCACACCGCAATGCTCTCTGCACCCTGAGAGAGGCTGGTAGCCTTGCTCCCCTGGGCTCAGCTCCACCATCACTCCCCAGGTGCTGCCAACACGGGATTTCTCCAGCCCATGAATCTGCAGGACCAGCACTTTGCTACAGCCCCAGGTGCCGGCAGGCAGCTTTGTCCCTGCCATGGGCTCTGGGTGGTGGGTTTCTGTTCTGCCGCAGCCCCTGCAAGCCCCATTTCCACTCCTAATGTCACCCCAGCTACAGTGCACGGTGCTGGCTGTCCTACAGGAAAGCAGCTACAGCACCCGCTGCCAACACTCAGCAGGGTCCCGCTTCACCGGTGTTGGTAGTATGAAACCATGAAGGGAAGAGACTGATGACAGGGAGCAGAAGAGTGAGCTGGGCAGTGCAGGCGATGGTAGGACTCTGCAGAAGGGACACGTCTGCTGGAAGTTTTTTACATTGATCTCAGAGAGATGCAGGGGAGAGGGCTGGGGCCTTGGGGAATATTCAAGGATGCACAATAAATTTGACTCTTACTGCCTGGAGAGGGCCTGGTGCTGTAAGACATCATTTAAAGGAGCTGTTTCCTTCCCCCAGTGCCTGGAAAGGGACTAGCTAAGGGGGAAGGCCAAAAAAAATGTAGCTGTGGCTCATCAGAGGATGGAGGATGGTGAGTGGGAGAGCCTTACCCAGCATGCGGGAGGTGGAGCTCTGCAGCGCTTGCTCCGCAATCTTCTCGATTGCCTTAAAATACACTTCAGCCGCTTTGGACAATGCTGTGAGGAGAGAAGAGGGGAGGGGAGGTAAGGACCTGGCCTGCCTTCCCACCATCACCAGCCCCAGAAAGCAGCAGACAGGACAGCCACCCCCTGCTACCCCACCTATAGGAAAGGGCACCCTCTTTCTCCTCATCTGTGCCAAATAACAGCAGTGGGTCCTGGAGCAGGACAAGAGTGCCAAAAAGCAGCTCAGGATATGTTAGAGGAAGGGACCAGCAGCCTTGTCCTGGGTGAGAGCACAGCGGATACCCGGGACAGATACAGCAGCACAGTCTGGAGCCCGTGCCATGTGGAACCCCACTCACCATGAAAGGCACGCAGGTAGTTGTTTCCCAGGTACACCAGGTTCTC
Source organism: Xenus cinereus (assembly GCA_025774025.1). Lineage (NCBI taxonomy): Eukaryota > Metazoa > Chordata > Aves > Charadriiformes > Scolopacidae > Xenus > Xenus cinereus. The sequence goes on along the minus strand of JAOXJK010000001.1, from coordinate 55,604,265 downwards.
CAGCGCGGGGTTGAACTGCTCCAGGATACTCTGTGGCCAGGGCAGAAGCAGGTTAACACCAGTCTTCCCCATGCCCCAGAGACCTCAGCAGGTCGATGCCTTCCTGCTGCGGTTTGGCTGGGTTCAGCAAGGACCCAGAGAGCTCCGCCAGCCACGACGCCGTGCACAAAGCCAGCTCCCTCCATCGGAGGTAACTGCAGCCTTCAGCTGCCCTGAGTCCTCTCCAGCCAGCCTGGGAGAGGAGCAATGCCAGAGGGCAAGGTAGCTCCCTGGAGAGCCAAGCAGCCGCCTGAAGATGGCTGTCTCCCGAGGCCCCACACCCACTGCAAACAGGGGAGTAACTTCAAGGGCATCTGAGCAGCCTTTTCCCCTCATCCCAGAGCCTGTTGGGGTGAGGGCCACCGCTTATTATCCAGGCATGAACGTGACTTTTTCCTGGCCGGGCTGTGGTGCGCTGCCAGCCTCGGCAGCTTAGAGAAGGGATGGACTGCTTCAGACCAGCCTCCCCGCTCTTACCTGCTGTAGGTATCAAAGGTGTTTATTGCCTACAGCAGAGCAGACCAGAGGGCAGAAGGCAGCAATTCCCCCTTCTCCCAGCCCTCACCACCCTGGTGCAGCACCAATGTGCGTAGGGAAGCGTTCGTGAGATCAGACTGCGCTTTCCAGCAAAGGGGAAAACAGCTGACTGAGCTCCAGCTTCCTACCAGCAACGAAGGCTTGTCAGCCTTCATAAACATGCTTCGTCCAAACCATCCTGGTCGCCCAGCTCCTTCCCAGATCTACCTTAAGACCCGCACCACCCTGCCCTCCTGCCAGCCATCTGCTCTCAAACACCACCCAGGTCCTACAGGAGCTGCTGCAGTTCAGCCCGGGGAGGGATCCAGCCCTCGGCTGTCCACCCTTCAAGGGAGCCTTTGGCAGAAAACAGCTCTTCTCCTCCCACCCACACATCCCCCACAAGCAGACAGAAGCAGCCTCTGGTGTCAGCACTCACCTTATAGATGGAGATGGTGGATCTGTAGGACAGGTCCATCTCCAGAGCTTTTCCCTTCTTCCACGGAGAAGCAAGCAGCAAAGGGGAGCACAAGTTGCTATATGCGGTGGCCTGGAGGACCCGGCTTCTGCAGAGCTGGCTGGATGGAAAGAGCCCGTCGCTGGCAAGGTTGGACAGCAGGAAGACACAGACGTGGTACAAAGGGAACGGAGCACCGCTGGAGTTTAATAATTCACCAGCCAAGAGGCTGGAACTTGATCTCTGGAAGTAACCGGACTCTGGGAAGAGAGGAATCCTGCGACAGCCAGCAAGGGCATGTGACCGCCTCCTTGAATTATTGATTGCCAGCTCGGTACCCAGCTCCCCCTGCCCTGACACCTGCGGAGCCAGCCACCTGCCAGAGCGACCGCCTTATGGCTCGCTGCCTCCGTCACGGCCACCGCTCCGAGGTGGCTCGCTCAGCCTCGCAGCGCTGGCAGAGCATCTTCAGGTCTCTCGCACGCAGACACCGCGAGTCGGGACATCCCTATCAGCTTGTGATCACAGGCAGCAAATAACTGGGGCGGGGGGGGAAAGCGAACGTAAGGAAAGCTCAAAACGGGTTTCACCCCTTCCCTGCCCGCTATTCCCCCACCGCAGGCCTCAGCCCTCCGGCTCTTAGCCACCCTCCCACTCCTGGTCTCACTTTGACTCCCTAACAGCAGGCACGGGCTTGTGCCCGAACCCTCCTGCTCTCCCGGCCTGCGGGCAGGGAGCCCGAGCACAGCATCGCTCTGGGAAGTCCCTGCGGAAGGTGCAGGCTTAGAGAGAGAAGGGGAGAATGCAACCCACCCTGGGGCAAAAAGCAGAAGGGAGTTCATCTTCTCTCCATCCTGAGACATGGGGGGGGGGGATGATTTTCCACAGGAAGGTAAGCCCCTCCGTTATGTAGGAAAAAGAAAACCTTTACTCCACATTAAAAGCCCCTTAATTCCACAATCTCATTTGTGAAAGTGAAGATCAGAAGGCAGATAATCAGTTTTTAGCCCTATTCATGACTCAGCACCCGCACTCCTGCTCCCAGGGCTGGCTGCAGGCACAGGCCATTCACCTCTTCAGCCCATACAAAGGGTATAATCCTGTGTCTCAAGGAGCCCTATTCCTGATTTTCTACCTGCAAGAAATTCAGAGGCTACGAGCTCAGAACCCTTCTGGGACTTTGCAGGATGGAGACAGAGACAAGACAACCGTGGACTACATGACAGTGGAACCAAAGCCAATCCCCTCTTTATTTCAGGTCATGTTAGTCTTGCATAGAAATGCTGTTCACAACAGCAGTCCATCCAGTCAAAAGCAAACGATTAAGAATTCAGTTTTCCAGGTTATTCCTAAAAAACCCCTCCAAATAGATACATAAATTATTTATAAATATGCAAAATTTACTGCAGAAACATTGAGTGCAGCGTTCACAATGGACTTTCCAGAGGTAAAAAGGTAAATTCAAATTGTCACAGGGTCAGCTTCTTTGGTGGGAACTGATTTCAGAGCATTTCAATTCCGCATTAAGAATAAAGAGAAACAATATCTCTATCAAGCCAAGGCTTGGCAGGTCCCTCATCTTGAGCTTGCTGCGCATAAAGACAGGCTTTCACATCTCAGCCCTTGAGCAAAAAGCAGCACAGCAAGTCAGGAGGCACAAAACAAGTCTCGGGGGGTGGGGTGGGGGGGGGTTTGCTCCC
>JAOXJK010000001.1:55585585-55595643 GCA_025774025.1 Xenus cinereus | reverse complement strand
GCAACCTGCTCTAGGTGGACCTGCTTTGGCAGGGGGGTTGGACTAGATGATCTCCAGAGGTCCCTTCCAACCCCATGCGATTCTGTGGCCTGGCCAGATATACCTCATCAGAGCTTGTCCAACACCATTTGCTCATTTAGCCATCTCCAACCTCTACAGCAGAGAGACATTCACAAGCCAAAAACGCACCCAAGTCCCTTACAATGCAGTAGTTTATACTTTGTCATAATTAAAAAGCAGACACCCCCAAGATCCTGCTAGCAGCGCTTCAGTGCCAACTGCTCCACACAAGGTGAGGTGTAGGCACTGCCAAGGCAGTGCACAGCCTGGAAAAGGAGGTGGATGAGCGTCAGGGCAGCGTGTGGAGATGGAGATACCATAAAGCCAAAACAGCATTTCGTGCCCAGCCGCAGAAGGGAAGGACAGAGCAGGGGTTTCACCTGCTGAGCTTGGGCTCCACTGCAGCTCCAAGGCTGCAGGCAGGAGCAGGTACAAGGTTCTGGAAAAACTGCAAGGTCAATGGACGATAAATAATGTCAGCTCTGAGGATGCCACACACACAGGTGTGGGTGGGGAGAATTCACACACATGGCTTTCACCTTCAAGTTGCACAGGAGCCCAGACAGAAGCTGGTACTCACTTACCTTCTTCTACCATCACTGGGTGAGTCCACAACATCTGGTGCCTTCAAAAACTGTCCAAGCGTTGTGGAAACATACAGAAGGTCCTTGTACCCTAGAGGGCCAGGAACATGCAAAAGGAGAAAAAAATTAGAGACCACTTTGCTACTTGAACCCTCTGATACGTGCCTCAGAGATACTAGTCAACCAAATTATACTTAATCAATTACAAAACCTTCAATTATTCTTCCTGCTTTCTCTCTGTCCCCAGAAAACTTGGTCAAGGTACCCAAACCTCCCACCTCTGCCGTAAAGCTTTTCCACCATAATCACACAAAGAACATCCAACTCCCTTCCCATTGGAATAAAGCTCCCTGCAGGAGACACAAGCCATCTTACCCATAGCCACCAGGTACCCCCCCCCCAGATTAAACTCCACACCAAAGAGGAGAAACCCCCTCCTTTAGAGCAGGCAGCTGGAGATGCACTGGCAAAGGTGAAGGATTTATAGAAGCAGATGATGAGCACAGTAGGCGAGAGAGAAGGCAGGGCCTAGCAGCGTGCCCACTACGCAGTTTACCGCAAGCCATAAGATAAAACCTAAATCTACTCCTGCAAGGTAACCTAGGCAGGAGAGCCGTGGGGACAGGGTGGCTTGTCGTTACCACTCAGCTGATGTACACCCAGGCCACCCTGCGTGTGGGGCACCAATCCAGCCTAGATGAGAAGCCAGCCTGTGAAACCAAAAGAAGAACAGGGAGGAAGAGAAGTTAAATACTCCTGTTAGTGCCCCGGCGCCAGAAGGTGGCTGTGGATAACAAGGAACAAGGTGAGGAGTTTCTTCAAAGGCCAGAGTCCAGGACGAAAAAGGGACTTCCTTGCTCTGTCACTGCAGCAGAACTGAAACCTGGGGAGTCACCTTCACAAGGCCATAGTGAGATGAAAGTCCTGGTGTCACCAGCCAGTGGCATTTGTGGTGACACAGGCACACTCCAGGGCATGAGAGGGTGTTGTCCTCTGGTCTCCCCACAAGAGGGCCTTTGCAAAGGAAACTACCAACTTGAGAGGGAAAGTGGACCCCAAGTGGCTGTTACCTGCCTGAATACCCCTCATGAGGGTCAAAGCCTTCCTCCAAGCCAACTCACCCACTGCCCACTCCATAACCCCTCATGCTGCCTCTGCCCAAGCTCCAGAGCTCCCTGGAGGAGGAAAGCCAAAAACCTAGTACAGATCCACAGGGTTATTCACACAGACTGCACAGTACAGAGTACAAGCTACGACAAAATGATATACACCAAGTTTGGCTCATCCTGTGTATAACATAAACCTTGTGACCAAAGTCACTTATCCTTGGGCTTCATCCCTTCCCTCTCCCAGCTGCTGGCCTCCAGGACCTGAAGAAGTGACACTTCATATTTCCTTGTGACCAGCATGACACTGGGAGGTCCTCAAGGCGGACCAGCAAGCATCTCCCCTTCTGTACATGACCCAGTGGGTAAAGTACATGCAGGCAACTAAGTCCCACACCTCTTCCAGAGGGATGAGGGAATCCCTTTCCTTTTTAACAGAACTGCATTGCGTCAGGTCTATAAAGCAGAAGTTTATGGTGCAAGAGTCTAGAGTACACACACAGGAGAAACAGAGAAAAGTGACAAGATCCTGCAACAGCTGAACAAGGACAGAGTCACCAGAAACAGAGAGACAGGAGACTGTCCCCAGAGCATGGCCCATCTGAAGAAGAGGTCCGAGACAGCAAGAAGGGAGGAGAGCAATGGAGGGCCAGGGAAGGCTTTACCTAAGCTGTCGAAGCTGCTCCGCGAGGAAGGTGGGCCTTCCAGGAATAAGGCAGCAGATGGTGCCAGGCTTGGGGATTCAGGGTTGGGTGGGTGGCAGCGTTCGGTCCCTACAGTTTGCAGCAGGTCTAAGAGCACTTTCCGGTTCACACCTTAGGTGACGAAGGGGGAGTCACAGATCAGAAAGAGAATCAGTGCACGCACACGCTGGGGGGGGCGCTCTGCTAAATCCACAGCAGCCTCAACCCTCGTGCAACCTTTGGGATGACCTGGGGATGGGGAAAGCATGTCTTGGGTATCTCTCCCCTAAGACCAAGCAGCAGGACTTGTGCACGGCAGGGGTTCCCAGTGCTGTGCAGTTTCAAGGGTGTGTGCCACATGCTTCTTGCCACTGAAGACCTGGCCCGTGTCTGCTTACGCCTGGGCGATTCAGCAGCACTGCATCATCCTGCTGTGAGCCTGCAGTGCCCGCCACTGTGGCCTGAAAGAGGGGGAGTGCGTGCCAGCTTTTCCTCTTGCATCTCTGTCTCATAGAAGAGAAATTTGTCAAGGGCTATTAATACAAAGCCTACACCACTAGCTCAGGAAGCGCCTACCCTGTGAGCAACTAGAAGCTGGGAAAGCATGCTGGAGAAGCATCACCCATGCTTGGCATGTTTTCACCAAGACACTGTTTTGGCCACCAAGGGGAGACAGGATGCTGGGTTCACACTGCAAGGCTGCTGACATGCTCCCTCACCTTTGCTGCTCCTGGCTGCCAACAGCCCCGGTGTCTCCCCGAAATCGTTGGGGATCTCAACATCTCCTCCAAACACGACGATCGCTTTGATCATATCCAGGTGGTCATGCTAGGGGGACAAGAGAAAGCTCAAAGAGCTATGCTCCCCTTGGCTAGAGCATCTCTCATTCCCTCCCTCCTCCTTTCATTAGCCAAAGCACCCACAAGGGATCCCCCCATGAAAGACTACAGCTAGAATTTCAATAGAGTCTGTCCCTGCCTCAACTCTTCAAGAAAAAAATATCTCTCTCCTTTCCAGCAGCTTCTGGGAAGGTGCAGAAATCTCACCTTCATGGCCAGGTGCAGCGGTGTGTTGCCATCCTGACCCCTGGCATTGGTGTGGGCCCCGTGTGTCAGCAGGACCATGGCGCAGTCAAAGCGTCCCCTCTTCACAGCAATGTGCAGAGCCATGTCAGCCGTCCGGCTGGTCACATTCACCTCGGAGCCGTACTCGAGCAGCAGCCGCGTCATCTGCGCCCAAGCGTGCATGTGCCAGGTCAAGAAGAGAGAAAACGATCATGAGGACAACTGCCTGGGTGCTCAAACAATCCAGGTCTCATGGCAAGCAAAGCAGGGGAGGAGGAGGGAGCCTTAGCCTGGTTACAGCTGGCTGGCAGATGCCAGATGCATCGTTCCAAGCACTGGTGATGGGGTTTCTCTTGTTTTACCACAGAACTAGCTGGTGGTTTCACATTCTGGCTAGAGCTTCTGGATGTTTTGGGACTCATATGCCAGTGTAGCAACTGGCTCAGAGCAACAGAGAAAAAACAATTCCTACTCAGGCCAGAATCCTTGCAGAGTGGAGGGAAAGTTTGCTTTTTTATATTCTTCTCTTCATAAGCCAAGCAGATTTATGTCTGCTCCGAAACTCCATAGGACATTTTTGAGAGGGATGCAATACTGCAGGAGGGAAATCAGTCCTGCCATAGGAATGTCCTCTGCTTGCAACAGGCACCATTTGGGTGCTTCAGCACGGCATATCACACCACTGATCTGCCCATCTCTGGCAGAAACTGGACCATAACCTACATGCCACCACCCTGTGCCTAAATCACGCTCTCCCTGCAGTCTTCAAGGCATCGACCTACTTGCCTCCATGAAACTGCCAGTAATGAGAGGAGAGCTTCCCCCAGGGGTAGCAGTGACACTGCTGCAATTCCCCCAACAAAAAGTGAAAAGGGACAAGCTGGCCATTTCACAGCCAAGCATGACATACTAGGGATGAGCCCATCAGTTTGTTTCACTGCAAGGCTCCACTGCTCCATCCCCCTTGTCAAACAGCACTGCTCAGCACAGGACAAATGGAATCAAACCCCGGGCTGCTGGTTGGGCTCTGACACTCCCAGGGCTCTGCGCAAGCGCTCAGGAAAGAGAGAGGTCGGCAGCAGGAGGAATTAACCAGGTGGTGGGTGGCAGCACAGACCCTCGCCACGGATTGGCTCCGTTTACCTCTGCCTTCTTCGCCCAATGCAGCGGAATAGCTTCATAGCGCGGGTCCTTGGAGCGAACCTGGCTGGCATCCACCTCGAGGATGGCCTGGGCACACCTGGCAAAGACAAGGAGATGAAGGGATGGGTGGCTGCCGTCTCGACTCACACCTCCACTCAGGTCAGTATCTGCCTTCCCACCCAGAGCCTTTTGGGAAACCCTTCAGCAGCAGCAGGCTCTCTCTGCAACACCTGCAAGTTCCTCAGCTGCAGTTTTGTTTTGCTCTTTTGAGAAAGGAAGGGCGCAGCAGGAAACACACAAGCAGCACAGCGTTCGGAGGAAGCAGGAGAATTCCTTCCCAATTCCAAGTTGTGGAGCAACATCTGGGTGCTTCTCCAATACAGGAATATGGCATTTCTGAGGGACCCGAGGGGAAATTCTTCTCTTCTCCCTCTCTCTTCATGGAAATGTGGGAATAAAACTGAAATACTTGCTTAAATTAAGAATCTGTATACTTCCCTATAAGTGAAAAATCACACCTATTGTAACTAGACTAGCACCTTGTGCCTAGAAAGCGTGGGTAGGTAGACTATACAAGTAAGTATACGCTTTCCGCTCTGAAACACCACCAAATAAACGATGTACAAGAGATCAAGCCCCACTACAAACTAAGGGACCGGAGTACACTTTTGGCTTGTGAATGCGTCTCTAATGTTGGAAAGCACTTTTCAAGATGCTGCAGCAGCTGGTGTTGACTTGAGAGCCCTATTTGTAGAGCTCCGACACTCTATGAAAATTAACTATTCCAAAGCACATACAAAGAGAATCAAGTTTCTCCAGGGAAAACAAAACAGGGAGTAAACATCGTGCCTCTTTCGATTCAGTTCCAGAGAGTGTTATTAAGAGTCAAGAGTACCTTTGGCCCACAGGAATAACTAGGCTTTGAAATGAAAGCTTACTAGGATCAGAGCACTCAAAGACAGAGGTATAGCAATTAGCAATACTATTTAAGCATCAGTAAATCATCTTCTCACAGCTCATTCTGAGAAAAGCCATTTCACCAACACTTTTAAAAAAATAAAAATATCTGTGTCTTTCTCCTGATGTCTGATACTAAATAATATATAAATTCAGGGAAAAACATTTTTTTTATATTTTTTTCTGAAAGTATTTCTTTCTTTTCCACACCAGCACTTCTCTGTTCTTTTACTGTCTCGGTGATGCAGCAGAGGACAGCACAGGACATCTTCCTACTGAGCACTGCCCTGAAAGGGGTTCGATCTTGGACAACCCTGACCAAGCAGACAGGTTCCCCAGACTGGAAGAAGAGCCCTGTTCTGGCAGCCCAAGCAGTTCCTTACCCCTTTTGAGAGAACTTCAGTGCTGTGTGGATGGGGTAGCCCAGTGTCCCCCTGACGCTGCAGCTGGCATGGCTTTTCAGCAGAGACCGGACCATGTCCTCTTTGCCCAGCTGGCAAGCGAGATGCAGAGCAGTCATCCCTTCATGGCTCAGGTGGTTCAAGCCAGTAGTTGGGGTTTTGCCCAGGAGCTGGAAAGAGGAGACAATAGATAAATACATACAGAGGGACATGGAAGAGTGCTGACTGCCTCTCTGAGCTCTGAGGACAGACTCTGGAGCACTGGGCTCCTCACAACGCTGTACTCTCCACCCCTGCTTCCAACACAGGAGCTATGGAAGCACTCCTTGTTTTCTCTCCCCTTCTTCTCTCTCTGTGCCCGTGTGCCTCTGAGACATTCCTCAGCCAAAAAGGGCTTGCACAACCTTGAACAACACAGCCCAGCAGACTCTCACCGTCAGCTGCAGAAGAGTAACACTCCATGAGCAAAGCTCAGCCCAACCAAATGAGTGCAACAGCTGAAACCAGTAGTTTCCCTCTCCTGCTATGGCCCCACCAGTTACCACACTCAGTCAGCAGGCAGGGGCTCAACCTTCCCTGCAACACCCGCCACTGCTTTTGGATACAAACAGGATTATCTTTAAAATACACGTGGGGATACGTTTGAAGGAATTGTCCTATTCTCCCTGTAAACTTGACATCTGTTACCAGCTGACTGATTTGTTACACAAAAATATCCCACTGCCGTACTGGGGAAACCCTGCAAGCCCGGCTGCGCACAAGAGAAGTGGGAATTCAGAGCTGCTTTTCTCTGGTTTAGCGAGGAGCCAAGAGAGAAAAGAAACAAACAGGAGACAGATCAGACTGGGAAGTATTTCTGTAACTACAAGCCAAGTTGTCGCCATCAGGAAAATCTTTTTAATACAAAGATCTGAACTACCCTGCTCTACAGCATGGCAAGCCTGGATCGTCATCCCTCCCCCATCACTCCTTAGGAAACCCCCAGACAGTCTGGCAGGAAGAGAGAGAGCTGTCACAACAGGTATTGGGCAAATGTGGTGGGTGCTGCAGTAGGGGAGAGCCGGTCTCCCACTCACCCTGGGTGCTAGGGAGCTGACAGATCTGAGGAACCAATGTGGAAGGTCACCCACGCCCTCACGAACCCTGTCACTCTGCCCAGTTACTCTCAGCAATCAAGAACACCTTTGGCTTCAGACTGTCTCTGTCTGCCTCGAGGCTCTGATCGCCGTTCCCCGTGCAAGGCTGCTCAGTTCAAACAGGTTCCGTAGGCTCAGGAGAGACCACGGTGGCTCCAAAACATCCTTCGGTAGCTCCAAAACATCCTTCGGTCTGTGGGCAGCGCACACTCTGCCACAAGAGCCTAAACACACACTCCCCCATGGGAGCACTCTGCCCAGAACCAAACACCCTGCTAAAAGGAGACGGAGAAGAAACAGCCAAGGGCCTGGGGAAAGGTAGGATACAAATAGCAACAAAGGAGACTTTCTGAGGAAACTTGCTCAATATCCTTGTTCCACTGCAGGGCAGAATCTGGAGCCTGCTTGTGAGAAACAGCACCAATAAAGGGGGAAGAAAGAGGCTGAAATCAGCCTGAAGCAGCAGAGGGAACTGACTTTCTCTCCCCTGTCTCCATCTATTTTCCTGTCTCCCTCCTCACAGCATAGAGACAACTCACTCTAGTCCCACTTCCTGCCAGCTTTGAAATCGCTCCCACCTCGATGATCTGGGGGCTGTTCCCTCGCACGGCATAATGGAAAACGGTCTCCCCGTTCCTGTCGGTGATGTCCACCCGCGCGTGGCACTCCAGCAGCTCCAGCAGGCACTCCATGTCTCCCTTGCGGCACGCCAGGTGCAGCGGGGTGCAGCCATCCTCGCTGTCCGTGCTGTTCACGCAGCTGCAAAAGAGGAGTCAACGTGAGGCCAAGGAAGGGCTGCCAAGACGAGGATGTGCAGCTGCCCTGGGAGATGATATGAAGGTACCTTCCGTGTCTGTGACAGGCCCAGCAGGGGCAAACCACAAGGTTCATGAAAGCTCAGCCTCTTGCCAGGGAAGAAGCATAGGGAAGGGCCACCAGGGACCCTGCCATGGATCCTCTCCCTGACACGCTGCTCCTTCCTCTGCCCCCCACCATGGGAGCAGCTCCCCTCTGCCCAAAGGCAGGCAGGAGGAAGGTTACAGACAGCAACCTGGTAGAGGTGCTGCCTTTAGTCCCCCAGTTCCCTAATTCTTCACTAGTCTTCCCTATCCTCAATGAACTTCCCCATGGAAAGAGCTTGTGGCCAAAAACCATTTCCAGACAGTCCTAATGTACCTCCTCTCATGGTTTACAAAGTCAGCCACAATGCCCTCCAGAAAGCAGCTCCACAAGGGTTGTAAGAGTCTAATTAGTGCCTCTAGCAACAGCTCAATCCTTTAGCTCAAATGCCAGAGCTCTGCACTTCAACATTCACAGCAGCAGCTCAAAAGCTTACACTAAGCAACCACCGGACCCCCTTTCCTACCACATCTGTCATTCAGGCAAGACACACCAAGGCCAGCACTTTTAAAATCAATCTCTGCAGTAACCACAGGTGTCAAGCTCCCCCAGGCAGCAGCCCACGTTGCTTTGGTACATCAAGCCAGGATACCCAAACCTGGCTTAGGCTGTCCTCCCAAGCTCATCCCCAGCAGCAGGCCCACTGGAGGGGTGCCCCTTGCCTCTGAATGCGGTTGTGCCGGAAGCTCTCACGACGCCCAAACTCCACCGCAACGTGTGCCGAGGACCAGCTGGGGTGGTTGCGGAAGCAGTCACTGAGCTGCTGGAGATCCTCCAGCGACAAGGGCTGGCACGAGCTCTCGTAGAAAGGGCGCAGCTGCCCAGCATATTGCTCAAAAAGCAAGAGGGCGTCCGCTTCGTTGTCGAGTTGGAAAAGCCTGGAGGAAAGGCAAACGCAGTGTTGGTGCCACTCAAAGAAACACCCTCCATCCCACCTATCTGAGATAAGCATTCTTCTCCAAACATTCATGCTGAGGACTTTCCTATTCCTCCTTGTCTTGGTGTCATACTTATTGCAAGGAAAAAAAGGAGCCTACTTCATTAGCTGAGAGCATCTCCTTTTCCTGAGGAACATTACCTTTTGGGCTGAAGCCTCCTGTGCTCCAGATGCTACAGCAGCAATAGGTACGAGTGGAAGTGCACATATTACGACCCAAGTACCTATTTCATAGTTGCTTGTATTCAGGGGGTTTGGACCCTGTCCTGCCCTGCTCTCGCAAGCTGTTTTGATGCCAACTCCTCCACCAGCACACGCAGGGGCCTCCCACTCCTCCTGAGCCCTCTCCCTGATCAAACACATCACCCCGCGCCCGCAGCCAGGGAGCGCGCAGTCCTGAGATGGGAGGTTTCAGGCCTTTCATTTCATGCTTCAGTTTCGATTGCTAAAGGTCTGTCACTTACCGGAAAGCGACCTGCGGGCTCTGGGGATTCACCAGCAGGCAATCCCAGGAGCGAGCGAGGCTGTTCTTATACAGGGCCACCCTGCCCTCCTTCCTCAGGCAGGTGTGAGCCGCGTACTCGGCAGCCGACACCTCCTTCACCCGGTACGGGTTCGTGAATATCTGGGTGACGGTGTTGATGGTGTTCACCAGCCGGCCCAAGAACTGCATCTTTCTGGAGCCTCCGGCGGCTTCTCCCCCGCCGCCTGAGGGAAACTCGGTGACCGGACCGGCCCCTGCCCTCCCCTGAACCCAGCAACCGGGGAAAGGAGAACCGAGAGCCGCCGGGGGGTGACGCACGGCCCAGGGGGAAAGCCCAGCCCCGGCACTGACACCTGTGGTTTGCTTTCCTGGCGCCTCCGGGGGAGAGCCCCCGCTTCTCCTCAGCGCCTCAAGCCCACCGCCCTCCCGCAGGCCTCACCCCGCCGCCTCGGCGGGAAACCTCCCACCTCCACCGCCTGCCCGCGCTGGGAGGAGCCGCCGGGGGAGGCGGAGCGGGACCCGGGGCTGGGGGCGGACCCACGGTGCGGCAAGGCCGGGCCCGGCGCCTGGGGTGCGGCGGCGGCCGCGGAGCACGACGGGACC
>JAOXJK010000001.1:55567019-55585361 GCA_025774025.1 Xenus cinereus | reverse complement strand
CACCCCATACCTCTGGGGCTGAGAGGGGGAGTTCCCCTTCCTCGGATGGTGTGTGCGTCACCCCGAAATTTGCGGGGAAAAATAGCAGTTTGGAGCGTGGCTACATTCACGCCCCGACAGCGGGCGAGGCGGAGGTGTCCCCCGGTGAGCTTTAAGGTCGGCGGCCGCTTTAAGGGCGGGGCCCGCCCCTCGCGGCGGCGACGACGACGACGGGGGAGGGGGCGGTGCGAGGGTGACGTCAGCGCATGACTGTGTTTTTATGAATGAAAAGAATCCGCGGGTGAGTAATCGCGGGGAGCGGGGCTGGAAGCGCCGCCGCCCGACGGCCCGACCCGGCAGCGGCCCCGCGGGGACCAGCGCAGCCGCCCGGTGAGTGCCGGCCGGGGCGGGGGGGACGCGACGGGAGACGCCGCTGGGGCGGCCGGGAGAGCGGGGGGCGGCGGCGGGGTCCGGCACCGGCTGGAGGCCGCTTTGCAGCTGCCGGGACCGGGATCGGGCTGGGGGACGGGGTGGGGGGATAAGTCCCCGGTGGGAGCCGTTCCGCGCTTCCCTCCCGAGCCTGGGACGCGGCCCGGAGGGAACCGCCGCCGCCGCTCCCCCGGCTTGGGCTCCCCGGCCCGGATTGCATCAGCTTCCAGCCGCCCCGGCTCCACCTTCCCCGCCGCCCCCTTCCAGCCCCTCGCCTCCCCGCCGGGCGCTCCCGGCCCCGCTCCTCCGGGGGATCCGCTGATGGGGAGGGAGGGGGGCTCCCCGAGGCGGGGGGAGGCGGCTCCGGGGCTCCCGGACTCCGAACGCCGGGACCGGCCACCGGCGAGGGGACGGGCGCCGCTCGGGTGACTTTTCCCCCCCTGGGCTGCTGAATCACCGGCGGGGCGGGGGCTGGGGGGGAGAGGCCACTTCTCGCCCGCTTCACGCCGCGTTGCCGCCGCCCCGACCCTTCACCCCCGGAGCCTGGCGCCGGGAGCCGCCGTGCCCTCGCCCGCCGGGCAGGGGGACGGTGGGGTGGCACCTCCGCGCCGGTCCCCGCCGGGTGGTTTCGCCCCGTGGGGTGGCGGCTGCTGCTGCTTTTTACTTTCTTTTCAGCCTCGGGCGGATCTCGCCCGCGTTTCCTCCCCAGGGGGAAGCCTGGGCCGCCCGGCAGCCAGGCTGGGGCGTCTGGGGTCCCCTGGGGTCCCCTGGGCACAGAGCAGCATCCCGACCGCCTCGGGGCGGGATGAAGGGAGGGATGGGAGGTCCAGCCTTCCTCCCTTCTTCTTCTTCTTTGCAGTCATTATTACTGTTATTATTATTACTACTGCTACTACGTAATTTTTAAAGGAGTAGGAATGAGTCATAGGGGCCGGTGGGGGAGACGTGGGCACCGGGCAGGGAGCCAGCGGGACCGGAGCCCTCTGTGCTGAGGCGAGGTGCGCGGGCAGGCAGTAACGAGCTTTTCTCCTGGCTGCTCGGCAGGGCCAGTGTGAAGCAAGGATGGCTGCGGACCCGCTCTCCAGCAAGGCCCTGAAGGTGAGCACCAAGTCGGGGGGAACACAGCGGGGGCAGAGGTCTGGTTCTGGGGGGGTCTCGGGTGACCGCCCCTCTCTCCGGCAGGTGAAGCGGGAGCTGGGGGAGAACACGCCGCTGCTGTCAGACGAGGAGCTGATGGGGCTGTCGGTGCGGGAGCTCAATCACCACCTGCGGGGCCTCTCCAAGGAGGAGGTGGCGAGGCTGAAGCAGCGCCGGCGGACGCTGAAGAACCGAGGCTACGCCGCCAGCTGCCGGGTGAAGCGCGTCTGCCAGAAGGAAGAGCTGCAGAAGCAGAAGATGGAGCTGGAGTGGGAGGTGGACAAGCTGGCCCGGGAGAACGCTGCCATGCGCTTGGAGCTTGACACCCTCCGTGGCAAGTATGAGGCCCTGCAGGGCTTCGCCCGCACCGTAGCCACCCACGGGACCCCCGCCAAGGTGGCCACCGCCAGCGTCATCACCATCGTCAAGTCTGGTGCCAACCAGGCTGCCTATTCCTAGTGTTGGCCTCCGTCCCCCGGCTGGGCACAGCCCCCTGGGGCGCCTTCCCCCACAAATCCCCTCCTGTACCCTCCCTGACCTCCTTCCCACCGGGACCTGTGCCTGAAATCCTCCTTCTCCCATCCCTTGACCTCCAGCTCCCCTGTGTAGGGAGAGCTGTCGCGGCGTGAGTGCTGGGGCGGAGGACAGGACCCCGCTGGTGGCCCCCGAAGCCCCACAGCCCCCTTCCCTCCAACTCAGCCCCATCCCCTGCTGCAGACACACATCCCCCCGACCCTGGCCGGGCACTCCTCACCCTGAGGGGTGCGAGCAGGAGAGGGCGAGCCTGGGCAGGCAGCAGCAGGGGGGGAGCATCCCATAGCTCCAAGCTGGCAGGAAAACACCAGGCACCTCTCTTTATTGGAGAGGGCACGGGAGAGCTGAGTGTGGGCCAGGCTCCCCCAGGAGCACGTGCCAGGGAGGGAAACGGAGAGAGATGTTTCACAGCGATCGGCAGAAGGGATATGAGGGAGGGGAAGGGGGTTGGCGTTTGGACCGTGGCTGGAGCAGGGAGCGAGGTGGCAGCATGGCTGGAGCCTCTGAGGATGGAGGTAGCAAGGGAAAGCGGCAGGTCAGAGGGGGAGAGAAAGTGGCTGCAGGTTGGTGCCGGGTGAGGGTGAGCAGGGTGGGAAAGCGCCGTGGGAAGCCTGTGGGGCTGGGGGAGCCCAGAGGTGACGGTGATGGAGGAGGGACCCTCGGGCAGGGGAGGGCTGGGGGACGTGAGGGGGGTCAGCCCAGGCTGTTGAACTGCTAAGAGGAGAAGCCGTGGTGCTGTTTTATCTCGCTCCATCACGCACATCCTTCACGCCTCTTCCTGCCTACGGGGACGCTCGGCCCGGCCGGCCGGGTGTCTCCAAAACCCAGCGGCACCGGCAGGAAGGAAGCGGAGGCAGCTGGAGCAGAGATAAACACTGTTTTGCTCAGCACAGGCCGGCTTGTACGGCCCCACCAAGGGCTCCCCGGCGCCCCACCGCCTACAAAGCCCAGAAAAAAGGTGCTCCTGGCCCCCCCCGAGAGCCAGAGCTGCAGAGGCAGAGTTGGGTGGAGGTGCAGAAGGTAGGAAGCGGGGGCAGAGAGCATCCCTGCTCCTGGGAGCCGCCTGGCAGGCAGGTAGGCTCCTCCCTTTTCTTTTTTTCCCTCCAGCTTGGACACCGAGTGTGGGACAGCCCGCTCTTCAGCAGGCTGAAATGCTGGAGAAGAGCTGGGTTTGCTGAGTACAGGCAGCACGGGGGAGATAACAGGAGGCAGACCCTCCTTGGTGTCTGCTGCCCTAGATGATCCTCCCCTTTGCTGCCCCTGCCCTGGGTATTGCCACGCCAGCCGCCCTGGGCTGCAGCCTCCATCCCTCCCCAGAGAGAGGTGCCGGCCATTTGCGGAGGGGGGCACTGTGGTCAGCATCCCCCCCACTCCCCCCCCAACTCCTCTTGGGTTTATTTATTGCACGAACATAAGTTATTTTCACGTCCTCTTTGCCATTCCGCCTCTCGGCACAGCCAGGATGTTGGTACAGAGCCGTACTTTATATTTTATATATGCAAATCACATTTTATCTTATATAGAGCAAAAAAAAAAATACTTATTTATTTTCTGACTTACAGTATGTGTCCTACCCGACTCCTCTGTATTTTGTAGACTTTACAAATAAAGCAAGTTCTTTTTTTTTTTTTTTTTTTTTCCACAGCGAGAGTGCGTTTGGTCATTCTTGAATGTCAGGACAGGGCTGTATCTCTGCAAGACCAGGTTTTCTAGCTCCCTCTAGCTTTGCTGCAGGACACGTTCAAGAACGTGAGCCCCCCCAAAAAAAAAGACTGGGAAGGGGACAGACAGCTCATGACTTTTTAGGAGAAACACAGATTTATAGTCCCTGAAAGAAAAGGGGTCAGTAAACAAGTTTAATGCTGAACATCGCCCTCACACAAAGTGCTTGCTTTTACGAGCAGTTCAGCTGTGCTGAATCAGCTTTTCGAGGAAAGATGATGCTTTTCGCTAGAAAAATTCCTTCTGTGCTGCCTCCAGACCCAGTGCGGGAGGAGAGGCAGGTGCAATCAGGGCAGCTCTACCCAAAAACTTCCCCACGGAGTGACCTCACAGCCTGACTCGCGCACAGCGAGGAGGAAAGCAGGGAGCTCACGTCCATGGGTGGCAGGAGAAGGGGAAGGAAGTGTGGCAGGCACTTTACCCAGACGTGAAGCTCAACCTCCTCCCTCCGGGGAAAAGCCACCTTTCCTCGGAGCAGAGGTGGGTGCAATGAGTGTGTGCTCCCCTGACACCCAGGCGGGCCAGGTCCCAGCCTCCCACCAGCTTGCACCACTCGCAGGGTGGTTCTACGTGGGGTTTACATTCTCCATCCTCTCTTGCTACTGCAAACCGCCCCAGCCCCACCGCCACTCATGGACGAAAAGCCCAGAGCTGATGTTTGCTGGGGCTCATGTCAGAGAATGCAGCCTCCCCCTCCTGCCCAAGGTGTTTTGCATCAAGCACCCAAGATCAGGACTCGTCTCTACTCCAAGTTTTTGGCAAGTGGGTTTTGCTCCTTGCCCTGGGCCATCAGTGATGTCTCATCCCCAGAGGTGCTCCTCCCTCAGCTCCTGCATACACAGACAGCGTGAAGCCATCCTCTGGAGGAGGACAAGACACACTGACCCACTAAGCCTCAGCCCCTGCGACCAGCAAAGGCTCAAAATCAGTTCAGAGAAATCACCCAGATAGCACCACGCAGAGGCAGCTGAAGTACAATCTATATTATCTCTATATTTTTATTTGTCATCATATTTGCTCATTTCTGCAGAGTATAACATCACAAAGACCAAAATAGAGAGAGCGGCTTGTCGCTGAGCTCACATCAGTTAAACACGATAGGTACAAAACTAGGTGACTCTCTTATTTATCATACATTTTTTTTTCAGTCGTTTATATACAAAGAACTACTCTATATGGAAAAATAATAAACAAATCCCATGGGTATGTTACATGGTAAACCAAAAGGAAGGAAGGAAGAAGAAGGGAAGCAGGTGAGGGAGAGCAGCTCCAAGGGCCTACTCCTGGAACCAACACGTTTGTTGGGGCCCTGGGCTACCACAAGCAGACCTGCAAGACCACAAATGCCTTGGCCTCCTTGGTCTCAAGCTCTGGGTCTTATAATTGTTCCTCCAAGCCAGAGCAGCTACAGAGCCAGTCCTTGCTCTGGCACTTACCTGTTGTGAGGGAGAGCAGAAAGCTCAAGAGATGATTTTGTGTGGTGTTAAAAATATATATATATTTATATATATAAAATTATAACGCACGGCAGCTGGCTGTTGTTTGGGTGCTAGTTCTTCATCAGGCTTTTCCAAAGGCAGCTAGTGCAAAAGGGTTATACTTCAAACCACTACAGGAAGCTTTGAGAATATCCAGAATCCTCTGCGCAGCATATATATATGCAGCATACATTTCAAACTAATTTTTAAAAAAACGCTTCCCCCAAGCCTGGATCACCTTCAAGCTCCACGGGCAAGCCCAAAGATTTCAGATCTCAGCCACCCAATGCAACAAAGACTGGGGACAGTCACCTATTAAGTGACGCTGGGACATCATCAAGGCCTGCAAATGCAAGGAAAGGGGAGGAAGGAATCATGTCCCATGCTCCACTTTCCTAAGGGAGAAGGGAAGTTTAACATAAATACCTCAGGCTAAAGCCATGGAAGATGGAAGGAAAGCCCATTCCATCTTCAGCCCTGCTTTCCAAGAGGCTTACGGCATGAGGAAGAGGAGTTTTACACCAAGCCCACACAAAGCCCAGCAGAGAGCATTTGCATGTCCACTATAGCAGCGACAAACTTAGGAAAAGCGGTAACCAACCCCATGGCATCACTGGATCCAGCAAGAAGCTGCTGGATCCACCGACCCTGCTTCCAGATCCCTCAAGAGTCGGCATCATTGCTCCCACCTGCTTCACCATCCCCCCAGACATGCTAGTATGGAAGGAGACACTGCCCTTAAGCCTTGGCCTATCTTGTCCTCGCAGCAGGGAGCAAACCCACCTCTCTTCAAGCCCTTTCCCCCCAGCTCCTGACCACCCACTTCTGGCAGGGGTGCTGAGGAAATGCGCTCTTTGCTGACGGTCACCTCCGAGAAAGTGAATAAGCAAGCGTGTGGCTTCGGACACAAGAGGAAAGGTAAACTCCAGGCGGTAAAGCAGACCCCAGTTCTCCCAGCAGAGCAACGAGGGGCAATCTGGAAAGGCGCAGGTCTGCTGATGGCAGGGCAGGCATCAAGCAGGAGAGGAACAGAGAGACTACGGCCAAGAACACCACAGCAGCTTGCTCCAACCTCTCTGTTTTGCCTCCTGCTTGGTGGTCGGGGCATCCGATCTGTGTTGAGTGTGCTCCCCCCTCCTTCCCTAGACAATTTTAAGCAAGCAAGAGGCATTTTCTGGTCCCTGGATAGATCTATAAAGGGATCATTTTTATTTTGGCTCCACTAAATACCAATCCAAAACCCAAAAGAAGTAAGGGGAAGCTTCTTTTCCCACTCCCGTGGATGCTGGCTCCACTCCTGACAGCATTGCAGTGGCTGCAGGGTCTGCAAAATGTGCAGCAGCAGCAGCAGGAACTGCTGCCTCAGAAACTAAGAGGGACAATTTTAACCAGCCAGGTCATGTCAGGTTTCAAGTCTCCTCCAGTTTGGCCCAGAACAGCTACAGAGATAAAAAGCAAAGGACGAGTGTGCAACATCTCTTCCTGAATACTCCAGCTTAAGGACAAAACCTGTGCAGCTCGCAGGGGAAGTCAGTGATGACAAGCATGGGGGACAGCCACCTGCGAGAGATCAGGACCTGCTCTGGCAGAGACCTGGTGCAAACCACACCTTTAAGAAGGGCAGCTATGTCGGTGGGGGACAGAAAACAAGAAGAAAAAAAGTTTTAGTGTTTACACATTGTCCTTTCCCAAAGAGGGTCGAAATGGCCAGAGCTCTACAAACTTCCACCACCTATCACGGCCAGTCTTGGGTCTTGTTATGAGGAGACACATGCTCCGGGGAGGCTTCTTGCCACAGGAACACAGGGGAGATGGAAAAGCTTGGATACCTGGTGATTAGAAAACCCTGCCCTTGTAAGACAGTAATTCCATCCCTGCTGAGCTTCAACAAGCATCAGCTTTGACAGGGAGCAGGGGGGGATGCAGGGAGTGGAGGAACAGAAGAAAGTCCCATCCTTTTCCCCCCTCGCTCACTCCAGTACAGGGCTGCACAACCAGGTGCTTCGGAGGTGGGGGCAGACGTTTGTTACTAAGCATTCGAGGCAATGGCTGTAAGAGAGACCAATCTCCGGTCTGGTCCTCAGGAATGCTTATCGCTGCATCCTAATCCTATTTCCCAAGGATCACCAAGATGTTAGGACCAGGGAGCCAGGGAAGAAAACTGTGCCTACATCAACCATTCAGGAAGAGGAATACAAAGCAGCTGGGTTGTTCAGCTGGAAAAAAAAGAAAAAACATTTTTGGCCACAACTCCGGGTGCTGGCCAGTCACACTCCACACCAAGCTGGGCAGATGTGGGAGGCCAGAGCCCCAAACCCTGGAGCTTTGCTTCAATTGATTCCAGTCGATTGCTGCTGTAAGGAATGGGCTCAAGAATGGAGTCCTGGACATTCCCCCACCTCCGCACTGCTCATCGTGTCCATGCCCACAAAAGCTAATGGGAAGTGCCCACTTCTGCAATCTGCACTCTCTAGGAAGTGATATGACTTGGGTGTTTCTGCTTCAATAAATTAAAAAAAAAATAAAAACCAACAAAAGAAGGAAAATGACAGCCTGGGCTGGCAGTTTCCCCCTCCTAGAATTCATCGTCAGAGCTCAGCAAGAGGGTCTTCTCGTTGTCGCGGGCACCCGAGCAGCTGTGGGAGCGTGAGATAACATGACTGCCATTGCGCCAGGGTGGACCATGCTCCAGCGTTGACTGCTGGGTGTACTGCTGGTAGGCTGGGGAGAAGTTGTGGATCGCATCTTGGACAATGTCATGGGGGTTCATGGTCTCCTTGAGGCTGCTGGAGATGCTCTTCATGGGAGCACAGCGACCTGTTGGGGTAAGATAGGGAGGGACAAGTGAGGAATACTGCTGCCTTCCCCCACACCTCTTGTCATGAAAGGTAAGAAGAACAGGGAACATGCACTTCTAGATCCCGCAGAATTCACTTTACAGACTTCCTTAAGCAGCTGCCGAGGAAATGCCACACAAATGGTGTCGAATTGCCCAGAGAAGTTGTTGATCCCTCAAAGTTTTCAAGGCCAGGTTGGATGGGGCTTTGAGCAACCTGGTCTAGTGGGAGGTGTCCCTGCCCATGGCAGGGGGGTTGGAACTAGACCGTCTTCAAGGTCCCTTCCAACCCAAACCATTCCATGATTCTATGAAGTTTTACCAGCAGTGCTCCCAAATCCAGCTTCTGCTAGTCAAGTGAATCCACCTCAGCAACAAATGGTGGACATGCCATGAGAACGGGACATACCCACAGCAACAACCTCCACTAGACACTACCTATGCTGGCTTGGATGTGCAACAAAGATAGGTGAGGGAGGTGCTCCTGGGAAAGGGTTTCAGAAGACAAAAGCTAAGGAAATTCTAAAAATATAGGAGAAATGGCACTTGCCATTCCCACTCACTGGAAATGAGGCTGATAGGCAGTATGGAAGTGCCCACAGGACAGAGATCATAAAAGTGGAAAGTAGCACAAAGGAGGGAGAGGAGGGGAACAGGCAGTACTAGAGGCAGAACCACTCCATGGGTGTAAGGTGGACCAGTGGTACTGTGGAGGAAGCAACAGTTGGAGTTTGTCCCACTCAAACACTGAGCACAGAGGAAAGCCATATGTCCTTCTAGGAGATGCCATTTCTCATGGCTTCTAGGTCCCATTTCCAGTGTGACCAGTCCTGGGGGTGAGCTCCCCAAATGACCGAAGCACACTGATCACCTGTGGCAATTATGAGAGTGAAGGGAGGCTGGGTGAGAGAGCAAACCGGCTCCTTTGAGAGCCAGTGCCGCTCTTTGGAGAGAGATTCACACAGTCCTGACAGTAACGCTCCAAAGCCAGGTGTTACACCACTGCTCACGGGGCTGTTTTACAACTTATGATCCAGAAAAGCCCAAAGCAGCTGTGTGAGGCAGTTGAGTTACAGACCTACAAGGAAGGGGGAACAAGGGACAGAGCAGGCAGTAGGCAGGCTGGGAATCAGGACAGAACAGTGTCCCAGTTAAAAAACAACGGAGACAAACACACAGAGCATGCTGTACCTACCGTATGGCCCATATGATGGAACAGCTGCATCAGGGACCAGTGGCCAAAGCAAGGGAGAGATAAAAGGGAGAGGAGAGAGAGACAGAGAAAGAAAGAGAAAGAGGAAATAACAAGAACTCAACAAGACCCACCACCGAAAAATCCCCCACTGTACCGGCCAACAGTTTACCCTTTCATCACCCACAGATCTCATCTGCCCCAGCTGCGGCCACTGTCCTTCCAAAACCTCTGGAAGGGCTGGGATGGAGGGATCACCTACATGAACCCTGGCCAAGGGCTGCTGTCTTCCCGCACCTCAGCACAGACTCCCCCCAGCAGGAAGGAACCCCTTTACTTGGAGAACACTGTATGTACTTGCATAGACTGGGCATGAGAACCCTCCTTTTCCCCAGAGATAACATCTATCTCCCTCTTCCCTGGAATAAGACTTCTAGCAGCCCAGCCCTCACAAAATCATTACATGAAGATCCTCCTCCTCAAAGCCAAACATATTGCCAAAGCACAGCCTCATCTTCCTGAGCCAGATTCAAAACAGAGCCTGTTTCGGGCCCTGTCCCTCCTGCCTTCAGTCTGTTGCACAATCTGGAGCAATGGAGTTCCCCTTCAGGGAGACAGGAAGAAGGACAAACCCTCTCTACCAAAAGGATGCAACTTCTTGCAGCCCTCAGGTCTGCAACAAGCTGTCGTGGGTGGCATACTGGGGAACTGAAAAGGGAACAATGCAATTCAGGCAAGGTTTCTGCCCTGCAGAGCCGTTGCACAATTAATCTGTTCAGACACCACGGAGGAGGGGATGTGATGTTTTCCAAGCATTCAGGTTGGGAGTCATATCAGCGTGTTGGTTGCCAGAGGGACCAGTCTCCACCCAGTCTCACTACCAAACAGACGTGCTATATGCGCCAGCATATTTCCTACCTTGGGCATCAAGTCTCTTGTCCGCATACACCTTGTATGTGAAGGCATGGCGCAGGGCAATGGCTGCAAAGAACATCTCCACACAAATGATGAAGTCCTGATACCCAGCAGCTACTGTGCCTTCACCCACAGACACGTTGGCGGAGTGGATTTTGGGGATGGCACCACACTTTTCCAAGATGGCCAACAGCATCCCTAAACAAAGCAACAAGCTCATGTAAATGTGCAGAAAGCATGATCTCATACTAACTGTAAGGAATGGAAATAGCTGTCTGTGCTGGATGTCCGGGACACAAACCCATTTAACACAGGAGCTCCAAACACAGCAGGCTAGATACTCCCACCTGCACTCCCCTGTTCAACAGAGAAAGGAGGAATAAATGAGACAAACATGTTTAGGCAAAGAATGTTCAAACATTGTCCCTCTTCTGTTTTCAACTGACGCGTAATCTGTGGAACTAGCTGCCACAGGACTTAATCAAGTCCAAATGGGTAAAAAGCAGTCAGGTATTTCTGTAAGTACTCCTGTAATCTCAGCACTTCCACTAGCAAGAGCAAAAATTGAAGTAACGGAGCCTTCCATTTAAGCATAAAGTGGTTTTGACACACCATTGCAAGAAAGATGTTTCTCGCTCTCCATAGCCAGGTGGCTGAAGAATTCCAGAGAAGGCAGAAAGCGTGTGACCAGATGGCTCACAATGATAAATTAGACAGCTTATTAGTTTGTCTGTAGACAGGGAGGATAGGCCATACTGCAACAGCCAAAATTCCACCTAAGTTCCTATTCAATTAGTCTTTGAAGTGCAACTCAGTAAACCTAAATAGGGCACTGAAGAGGGAAACGCTTAGAGCCAATTAGTAAGAAGCACTAAGCTTAGGTGGAATTTCAGCTTCCCGAATGTGCCTCTGCATCATGCGTATGTATTCTGAATGTCCTTCTGCTCGGTGGCAGTTCTGTGGCAGCACACACTGCATTCAGCCAGCTTGCTGCTTCACGTGAATCACAGACATACCATTAAAATTTTATTTATAGAGCACTAAAAAAAGTACTAAAATTTTTTTAGATGTGCCACTTTAATCAATAAAATGGCAGCACACAGATAGAATGTGGGCAAGTTATGCTTTATGACTGTTCCAGGAATGCAAAGGACTCTTCATCCAAACAGCTGATTTTGCCAGGCAGATATGCATGTGCACATGCGCATGAACAGGGATAGTGAGGATTCAGAAGCATAGAAACAAAGATTAAAATGAGCAAAGCAGGTTTCCCTGTTGTGAGAAAAGCAATGAAAGGCTATAAAACAAATATAATAATAATACAGGAAAATGTTTTGGCTATTAATCAGCATCTGCTCTATCAATTCTAGTGCCTGAGCCCCTGCAGAGAGCCCTTTGTGCCTACCAAGGGAAGGGAAAAGCAGCTCACCTTGCCAGAAGGACAAGAAGATGACAGACTTCACCATGAAGAACTTGAGGACTGGGCTATAGGGACTGAGCAGCTCACGCGTGGCAAAGTAGAAAAGGAAGAGGGCATACAGTGCCAGGCTGACAGAGATGTTGTAGATGATCGTCACGTAGAGGTAGCCACTGGTTACACTGAAAAGAGAAAATATATGAATGCCTGAAATTTCAGCATGATCTTTTTCCCTTGCCACCATCACTGGAGAGTTCTAACACTCAGTTTCTTTCCTGCCTCCCTGTTCCCATTCCCACCCCCAAACCAAGGTTAAAAAACCTGAAACCAACAGGCTTTTCCCTGCCCTCTTTTCTCACATGCATATTCAGCCTGTGTTCTTCCCCTGTCTTTTCCCATGGCCCAGCACACACGGGCCATAAGCACAGCTGGACAGAGAAAGGGCAGCCAAAGCTTGTGGGCTAGACAAACAAACTTACTCAAAGTCACCATCCTGGTACTTGCCGAAGGCCTGAAGGATGACTGTGCTGATCGCCATGAGGGGCTTCACCACACAGAACTGCAGGGTAGCCTACAGGAACAAGAGAGAAGGGGAATGAGGAGGCAGGAGGTGCGAGAGGCCAAGTTCCCAAACCAGCACCACAATGGAGTGTCCAATGGGACAACTCAACAAGGCAACACAATCCAGCCCCAACGAGGAGCTCGACCCCACAACTTACTAATCGATTGTGCTTGTGGACTGCAGCACCCAAAAGGAGATAAAGAAGATTCAAAAGTATATGTGCTCTCTACTTGTCCAGAATGCGAAGAAAAACCTCTCTGTAGATTCCTCCTAGAAGCTGCTCAGGTGTTCTCACGCAAAGCTGTTTTTCATAGGCTGTGTTGCAGCACATTTATGCATGGTAACAGCATGAAAAGCAAAAAATCCCACACTGATACAGACACGGCAAGTTTAACAAAGGGATACTGGGGAAGGGAAGCAACTCCAATCCATAATTGCCATAAAGCTAGGCAAGAAGGTCCCCTGGATAGGCGGGGAACCCAGCTCTCTGAGGAGGAAACTTGGAC
Source organism: Xenus cinereus (assembly GCA_025774025.1). Classification (NCBI taxonomy): domain Eukaryota; kingdom Metazoa; phylum Chordata; class Aves; order Charadriiformes; family Scolopacidae; genus Xenus; species Xenus cinereus. The sequence goes on along the minus strand of JAOXJK010000001.1, from coordinate 55,572,654 downwards.
AACTGCCACTACATTAAGGCATTTTGTATACAGTGATGTGTGTTGCCAGACAAAAGTTAAGAACTATTCTGTTGTCAGCCACACGACCTTTACTGAATCTCCCCAAAGGTTCTGTGTCACTTGGGATCAGCTCTGTCCATTCTGCCAGTATAAATCACTGAGAAAGGACAGCTCCTCTCTCAAAGTCACTCCATTCTTCATCTTTCTGGAGACGCTGAACTTCAAGGTCTTAAGAGAATGGAGGGTTGCGACCCTAAAAATGTCACTGGGCAGGCACTGACCTGCGCACATGTGGGGAGGGCTGTGTATGGAAAGAAGGTAAACCAAAGAGGAATAATTGTTTTGGATACGATGCAATTTGTTAGTGGTCATAAGACTTCAAGGAGATTAAAAACCCCAGCACATGCCAGTTAGTGAGTCACTGTAAATATGTGAACTGGAAAAGGTCAAGCTAATTGGTAAACAACTCCGTCCTCTGAGCTTCCCCTCCTTCCAATCTGGGGATGTTTTAACCATTTCCCCGCAATCCAAACCACCATGTCCTATTTTTAGCTGCTTCCCTAGAAGATGCTACAGCATATGGGAAGCACATGGATGGTGTGTGACTGATTTGTGAGGGTCACCAGACACAGACCCAGCATAGAATCTTGATCAAGACATCTGTAAGGAAACACGCTGTCCTCCGACTGCTGGAGGGCTGCAGGCAACACAGGCAGACTGACTGACCCACCACAGGCACCTGCCTGAGAACAGCTTGGGGTGGGGATAAAGTTGGAAAGAAGGAATGGTTATAACACACAGATTCTCTCAGGATGAAAGAGGGAGACGCTGAGAGCAGGGATAAAATGGGCAAGGTGCTCCTTCCAGCACCTTCCTTTTCCTGATCACCACAATGGTGGATACTGCACAGATCAGCACTGGAACATGCTCTGTAACCCTTTTGCACCAATCTATCCAGGAATTTGCCTTGAAAGGTCTTCCTCAGCAATCCTGGAAGTCTAGAAGTACTAGAAAGTGAGTCCTGGTGCTGAAGATTTCTCACCAGGACAACATTTAAGCTGGAGCCAAGAAGGACTAAGTACTTAAACATCCCTTTGCAAGACACCTCCCTCACAGCCTCCAGAGCAGAGCTAGCAGTTTGCAAAGGGCAGGCCTGACTAGAAGAATTGCTGCCAGAGAGCAGCAAAGGAAAAGCAAAATATCCGCCTGAGTTACTAAGCGAGCTGAGGATTTGTGGAAGCAGGCAGAATTCACCCCCATAAAAGTGCTTCTACTCTTTGCTGTTGTCAAAAAACTTTCCAAACACAGCCAGGTTTAACCCATGCGGAGATAACATCCAGAGGCTGTGGGACATGAGAAACAAGAGGTCCAAGGGAAATTATTTCTCTAGCACTCATTTACCTTGATGGGTGTTATGTTTGCTTATGACATATTTTAAAAGTAAAAGTTAACATTAGGAGCAAAAAGAATGGATAATGTCAAATCAAACACAGTGTGTACAAATGAAGCCCAAGAAAAACAGGTGAAGCAGCATATTGGGAGCAGGTTAGTAAATAAAGTATCAAGGAAGAAAACAGGAAAGCAATAAGGAAAGAAGATGCAGCAGAGACAAAAAGAACAGAGAAAAGAAAGATGTGGTCCTTTGAAAAAGGCCAATTGTGCTGCAGATATTAACACTGGATATTACTATGAGGCTGCATTGTACCTTAGATGTTCCTGCATATTGCTGAAACACAGAAGATGGGGCATGACATGGAGGAGAAGATCTGCTCCACCAGGGCAGATATCTAGACCCAGTGACTGGAATTACAGTGACTTGAGCCCTTTCAAAGAACCAGACCTGCTTCATGCTGTCTCCAGAGAAACCTCATGTGCTCATTACAGCAAGTGAGCAAAGCCTTGAAACTCACCTGCTGCTTCATGGCAGCCAGAGGTGACTGACCTAGGACAAGCAGACGAGGGCTGTATCGAGGTTTAGATCTCCCCCATTACCTCCCCCTCAACATCCCCAGTTCAGCACAGACAGACACGCATGGTGAGCAATCCTCAGTTCCTCCTACAAAGCGTTGTGTCATGCTTAGCCCCCACCCTCTCCTCAACTCCAAACCACAACAGCAGCACTGGGAATTCAGGAGGCTATTACACAACTGTGGGGTGTCTGCAACACAACACAGCCATCAATTTTTAAAACTTGGGACCTCTGCAATCCAGAAAGGGAAGAGGAAATCGGAATTTCTTCCCAGGGTTAACATCAGATCCAGGAGATAAATTGGGTCTTTTGCTAAGGCCTTCCTGATGCAGGGATGAGTAGAAAATGTTAAGATCATTCAAAACAAACCACCCAAGCAACCTTGAAACATCCTTTCTTCTCAATCTACAGGCCTCTCGAAATGATACCATAAAACCCCTCAGAGGAGTGCTCATCTTAGAAGTTCAGCAGCAAAAGGCACCATTGCCACCCACACACACTTTATTAATTTCTAGAGGACAGCACAGTTCCTTCAGCCCATACCTGTTTGCAGAACCTCAGGAATCCAATCGAATAGGTCTTTCCCCACAGGCAGCAAGTCCCGTATACACAGCTGGACCTGAAAGAGCCAGCACAAGGTGACAGGGTTCAGAAGCAAGATTCGGGCTAGAGTGCAAGATTCCTACCCTCTTTGTCTACTTCTCTGTAGCAAAGTTGTAAGACTGGTGCTTTCTCCAACCATGATTACAGTTACAGCAATACCCTCTTTCAGAGTCGTGTTTAAAAACATTCCGATTCCACACTCTAATCTTTTTTTTTTTTTAACTGGATAGCATGGGAAAAAACACAGATCCTAGAGGAAGCACATGCAACCAACTGAAGACAGAAAAGATTTAAAGGAGGAGAAAAGAATAAGAAAATAAACAAGAGTAGGCAGGTGTCCAGAAAAGTTGTGAATCAGTCCAGCTTGCCTAAGAGGATGCGATCAGCTTGATGTGTCTCAGAACAGGGTACTGGTAAATCACCCATGCTGCCCAGTCCCAGCAGACATTTGTCACCTGACACAGTTTTTTGGGGTAAGAATAGAGGCACGGTAGGTGGGCACAGAAGGAGGAGAGTGTCATGCTTTAAGCGCAATAAATACTCACTCAATTGGTTTCCCTCTGATCTCAGACATGATGGAGCTCTCTCCTCCCAAGTACTCATAGCAGAGGCTGAGAAAGTTGTATATTACAAAGGCTGTAAAGATATCAGAGTAAAATGACAACCAACTTCAAAACAGGTGGATGGACCAAGAGTACAGGCAACAGACCAAACATTAGCAGGGATCGCTTATGCAGCATCTTTCCCTTCAAAGCACTCCAGATTATTTTCACTGGATTTATCATCCTACCTCAGCACTCACAAGACTATCTGAACTGGAGTTTGGCCAAGGTCCCAGGCTAGTTCCATGGCTCATGCCAAAAGTGTCACAGGACCTTTTAAAACTGTGGTCAGTCTCTGTTTTACTTGGCATCTGTAAGATGCCGTTCTTTACAAGGTTCCTGTGCATTATTCCAGGACATTACACTGGTACTAAATAATTTGGAAAACTTATCTCTGATCCATCAACCATACCTTATCTCCTGTATTTAACCTTTTCAGTGATGAACACGGTTTCTCTCTCCGAGGTAACCAGACTATAGACTTAAGAGTTGGAGAAACAGAGGGCTTTTACCAATCAGTGAAACTCTGGTTTCCTGTCTGGTGGAGATTTTTGAAAAACAGGTTCTGTGCTTCATTTCCTCAGAAAGCTGAAACTTCTTGTGTACTGAATAGCCTTTGCCTTGGGCTACCTCTTTTCTGCCTTCCTCAGCAACCTGGTACAGATGAGGAAGAGTCTTCTCAGACTGACCGCTAATACTCTGCCCCATTTCAATTCTCTTCAAGTCTCAGTTTTGCTGATACATATAAACTGAGGTGAAGACACTGTGAGGAGGACTTTCACCATAACTACAGACATGCTTCCTTTTCATGGGATCCAAACACACTTCACTGTGCAGAGAGTAAGCCTGTGTGTGCGTGCCCTGTCTGCTACTCTCTTGACTTGCTATAATCAATGTTGTACCCTCATACACTTGTGAGATTTTTTTAGGGCAAGGACTGTACTCCTAAGTTTGCCACATAAGCCTTGGGGAAAAATGACAGACTAGGTGATCCATCTTTCAGTGTTATTTTCTATGATAGTCTGTACCTGGACATTCCCTGGAACGCCAACACCCAAATCCTGGTTTTGGCCTCCAGCATTGACATAATACAAACAGAAAATAACTTGGGATGGAAACAGAAGTCTCAAGACACTTTGAAATAAGAACAAAAGCCTAGTAATATACAGTGCTGAGAAGCTGACCTCACCAAGCAGCCAGTTATTAGACCTGAGGTCAATTTCCCCACGTGGATGAAGTTCCAAAGTCAGAGACAGACATCAAGTCTAATTCTTCTACAAGCATCCAAACTATGCCCTGGAAAAGATGTACTCAACACTCCCCAAAACACTCATACTCTCAAAACATTACATTTATGGCTTGTAGGTGTGCCTAGCTGGCAAGAATGCCACAGCACATAAAAGCCAGTGGTATACCTGCTTTTATGTATGTAATTGAGATATTGTTATTCCATCTATAATCCTTGCTATTGAACAAAGTTAGGTATGTTCACACAGCAATGATTTTGCTAAAGCATTAATTAGAAGAGAAAACACCAACCATGGAAAACTTATTTAAATAACTGTGGTAACCCCTTTTGCCTGCAATTTTCCTGCAACTTAGCTGACAGCTCCCAGCATCCAGAGGAAGAAAAGCTGAGCTTTTCCTATTGTCCTCCAGTGACCCCTGCCCCCTGATGTGGTCATTACAATACCAGCTGCTCATTCCACAAGCACTAGGGAAGAGATGACATCAGAGGAAGACAAGAAAAAAAAAAAAGGGGGAAAAAAAAAGGAGGGGGAAATATCTGCCTGTCTATCCCCAAAAGAAATGAGTGCTAACAAGGTAACTATCAAAGCTCACCATACCAGCAAAAGAACTCTTCTCCCATTCCTGATCTACATTCATCAGATGGTACTCATGACATCAACATCACCAAAAAAATTTACTTGTGTCAGTGTCACTGACACCCAGGTTTGTACAGAAGCAGAGTCACGTGAAAAAGCAATACCAAAATACATTCACCTTTTCGTACACTATGAAATGCAGCCCATAAACAGCCCAAGACAGGTTTCAAAATTTATAAAGAGGGTCTTCTCCTCCTGTTCCCTTAAAAAGCTCCCCCCATTTTGCAACCTAATACCTTCCCAAAAATGAAATAAGGTGGATGGCAAGGGAAGGCAAAAACCACAAAGGCTGTTTCAAAGCAGTTCCCAGAAAAAGCGAGGGAGAGACCCTGCTGACCAAAGGTGCTTTCACTTTCACCTGTAGTCTTTTCCCACAGCCCAACATGCTGAACTCCCAAGCATGGGCTGCCTCCTGAGGAGACACTCAGATGTTTGCAAACTCCCTGAGCAAGTGAGGAGAAAGATACTGTCTGTTGCTAGGAGAGGAGTTTTGCAGAGCAGCAGGCTTCCTGCTAGACCTACACACACGCACAGGGCAGGGAAGAAGGAAAAGGGGGGGGGGGGGGGGAATCAAC
>JAOXJK010000001.1:55524556-55546435 GCA_025774025.1 Xenus cinereus | reverse complement strand
AAAAAAAAAAAAAAAAAAAAAAAAAAAAACCCAACAAAAAACCCCCCACAAAACAAAAAAAACCCAAATCCCCCCACCATCCTCTGTCCTCAGAAAAAAAAAAAGGAGAGTAAAGTTAAAATTTATATGGCTAGAAACCATATGATTTGAAAATTTAAAAAAAAAAACAACAGGAGAAAATATCCAAGAAGAAAAGAACAGGGGAAGAAAAAAAAAAAAAAGAGAAAGAAACCAAAACCAGGAGCAGAAAGTCAGGAAAGGGAGCTGGGGGTAAGTAGTGGGGGGCAACGGTAGGGCCAGAGTGGGCCGGGGGGGCAGCGGAGGTGTTCCCGCACGGCTCCCACGTCGTCAGCTTCTCGGAGGCGCTCGCTCGCGCTGGGGGACGCAGGTGGCCCTCTCGGAAATGGCTCACGCCAGCGCAGGGGCACAGCTCGACTCCTCGTCGTTGGCAAAAAGAAATTCTGTTGGGTTTTTTTTTTTGTTTGTTTTTTTGTCTTTTTTTTAGTTTTTTGTTTGTTTTTTGGGGTTTTTGTTTTTTAAAAGAAAAATACAGTGAAGACACTAAAAAGAGGGGAAAAAAAAAAAGGGAAAGAGGACATTAGACAAAAAGGCTATTCCCAGCAATTCCAATGACAACTGGAGTGTAACAAATCAAATCAGCCCTTTCTTCTACACTCCTGCCACCCCTTGGAGTTACCTTCTTCAGCTACTGTTGTTTCCTCTACAAGAGGCACTCGCTAGCTGTGCAAAGTCTCGCACACTTGATTATGCGCTCAGCACTGGCCTCCCCAATGCTATCACACTGCCAGAAAAGCATTCATTAGGAACTAACGAAATAGCTCCCCAGCCCAGCACCTTCTCCACTTTTCCTGCCCTCCTGGAGAAATGGAAGCTATCCTCACGCCCAAGATAATCCATCCCCCCCAAGGCTTTGGCAGCCAGCTTTACTTTTCCCTCTGAAGCCAAAAAGTATCTCAAAGCAAAGCGAAGGGAAAGGAAACATACGAATTCTCCACACCAACATGAAAGCTTTAACCTAATCCCAGCAATTTTCTCCTTGGCAGATCCCAGGCACAAGGAGGGGCTCACCTAAGCAAACACTGGTCCAGTGGCAATTGCTCCTCACTTTCCAAGGTGATCAAATGGCACGCTTGTCTACAAAAGAAGAGGAATAATAGGTAAGGGATGGAGAGGAATAAAAAGGCATGAAGGACACCAAAACAGAGCGGCTGCACATTTCTCTCAGGACACCCTCCCTCCCAAGAGTTTACTGTTCCACTTCTCCAAACCACTGTGGTCTGGAAGATGATGAAGGCTTACTCCGAGCAAAGAGCTAAGACAGTACTGAGCATGGCCTCCAGAAAATATGTAACTGAAGAGCCAAGGCGTAACCCAGTACTACTCCCCTCACCACACCGTTGAAGCTCATGTGAGCTCCAGCAGATGAGGTAAAAACTGCCGTGGGGCCCTTAGTCCTTCTCGGACATCCAGGCCAAGGCCACAAATATCGCAGCAAGGACTCACCTGTGATGCTGAAATCCGTGACACTTCTTGCCGCCCTGTGAGGTCAGATGAGGAGACGTTGGCAGGAGCTCCTCGGTGTAACCTCATGCTGACCTTCCGCTCCCTGTCCACTCTTGAGATTGCTCTGGGAGACGTGTTTCCTGTCGGGGCAGAGAAACGCGAGACAAGAATATCAGTCAATAGTTTGGGTGGCAACAAGGGTGGCGCCCTCTCCCAGCTCTCCCACCCCACTCACCGGACTGTTGGATTCGGGAGGTGGGGGTGGAGGCCATGGGCTCGGTGACATTGCGAAGACGGTTGGCAGTGGCTCCAGCAGGTGGGCCAGGGGGCAGTGCTCGCGTGGCTGAACCTCGGAGTTGCCCCATCCTCTCTTCTCGCTCGTGCTCTCGCCGCTCCCGATCCATATCCTCAGGGTTCCGGGCTGCTCCCTGAGGACAAGAGAAAACCCCATTCCACACACGGATGTCAGGCAGGAGAGACAGCAGCAGCCCCGGACAGAAAACAGAGAGTGCTCCATCATGCCAAAAAAGTGGAGCTCCATCCCCCAAACATGTTCTCCCGCCACCACCTTCCAATCCACCCAGAGAGGGCCTCATTATCTTTCACAAAGAAACAGGGACGAAAGCATATGGTACTACAGCTGATATTGCAATCCACATCTGTGTCTCACCTCCAAACATAGTTCTCTCCTGAAAAAAAATTGTCTCTACCTACCTATAGCTATAGATCTATCAACACACATGCTCCGTCAGACACACTAATACAACAGTAGCTATACCCCCAGTTAGCACCACCAAGTAACTCTGCCTCTTTTCACTCTACCTGGTCCCCTTTTTTAAGTTGGTCACCAGGGTTAAGTACAAATGGCAGGCAGTTTTCAACTTTCCTCCCCCATCTCCATGATACGAATCAACCTTTGCCCCTCCAGCCTTTTCCCCACACACACTCACAAATTTAAGCATGTTCCAGTCAAAGACGTAGTCGTAGGAGAAGCCTTGGCGGTGGAAGAGGTTGCGGAAGAGTTGCCGCAGGTATGAGTAGTCTGGTTTATCATCAAACCTCAGTGAGCGGCAGAAGTTGAGGTATGTCGAGAACTCAGCTGGAGAGAGCAGAGAACAGCTGGTTGTTGAACACCATCCAAACCTCCTGGTCCCACCACAGAGCCACCACAGCCTTTCAGCACACCACAGTGTGCTGGACCCAGATGGCACACAGAGCTATGCGATGAAATCAGAGCCTGATGGTTGCAGTGCTTTGGCCAAAGGTGATGATGAGATCTCATCCCTATTTTTATCAGAGGAAATGCTCATGCATCTCTCTTTTCTGTCTGCTTCTTAGCAAGAGGTACCAAGTCACAGAGCCTGCTGAAGGAGAGTAGGAATGCAGCCCTAAAGAATGGGCTGAGATGAGCTTTGGGAAGCCAGGCCTACATGGTGTGAAGATGACCAGTGCAGTTCAGAGCAGCAACACAGACAGGAAGGGAGATGAATTGTGAAAGACTGGTTGTGCTCAGCTCAGACCAGACCAGAGGTCCTCCTACTCCAGCAGCCTGACTTGAGCAGCGGCCAGAAGTAGGCCGCTACAGAAGAGAAAGACCAGGGCAAGCATGTCTGACACTTAAATTGACACTATTCCGGTTCCCACCTATTTTCATCTCAGGGAACTTCCTGATCTGGATGTGCTTTCTAATTATTTAATAACCCTCAGCAGATCTCTCTGCCATGTAGCTGTCCGGTCTCTCCTTGGACTCCTGCAAGCTTTAACAACCCACATCATCTTCTGGGAAGGAGTTCCACACATCTGCTACTGGCTGAGCGAAGAACCACATTGTTTTTAAGCTGTCAGGAACCAGCTTTGTTTCTCTTCCAATCCAAGAGCCAGGGCCACCAAATAACTCCCATCCAAACTTCTGGAGGTATAGTGAGAGTACAGACTTCTATCACCTCTCTAACCACCTATTTTCCAGGTTTCAGCCCACTCACTTGTTGCTTGTTTAGAAATCACTTCACCTCTGATCACCCTTTTGGCCCTTTCCTGGACCTTCTTCCAGTTCTACTGCATCCCTTCCAAAACAGCGGGATGGACCAGAGCTGCAGAGTGCATGCAAAGTATGAGCGGGCCATGGCTTTATGCACACTGGTTGTGCTTTTTTCTTTCCGAGTAATTCCTAAACCTGATCCGCTTTCCTCAGCAGCCACTAAGCGCAAAGTTGATGCCTTCACAGAAACACATATTGTAGCTGCAACAGCGCATTGGTGAGTGGCACTGGTCAGCTCAGAGCCTACTATTCTGCATGCGACAAGAGGACCAAGCCTTCTACTCTCCCCTCACATACATTACTCCGCTTTTACCTACAAAGAACTGCACTTACTACTTCATTGCTTGGTTATTTCTGGGATTCATTATTGTTGGCCTTCATTCTCATTATCCAGACTAACTCAGGATGATCAGCACACCTTCTCAGCTCGCTGCCCACCTCCCTTCCAAACTGTTTCTGAGATCCTAAAGATCCCTCTCAGCACCCCCATGCCCTTACTAACACAAGCTCAACTCTCCACAAAAACACGTTTCCCACTTCTGAACCAGAACTGTATCACCGCTGGTCTCTTAACCTTCTCATGACTGGTGTCAGCACCACACCCTGGTCTGGGGGTACTGGGCATTGCCCTTCGGGGCTCAAAACTTCATGGGGTCTCAGCAGGAGAGCAAGCCATGCACCAGACAGGACAGCCATCAAGATGGGAGCACTTACAAGGGTACCCTTTGCAGAGCACCTCAATGGGCGTTGACATCTTTTTCTCGCTGATCCTCTCGTACTTTTGGCGCTTGGTGGCAGCCTTGAGGCCCTGCCAGGGCAGTGAGCCCAGGTTGAAATACATGAGCACGTAGCCCAGGCTCTCCAGGTCATCACGGCGACTTTGTTCTGTGGGAGGAAGTTACACAGGGGCAAGGAGTGAGCAACAACCAAAACGACTTTGGCAATCACACAGCTTTGGAGGTGAACACGGAACAAAAGAAACCACCCCTCTCTCTTCTTTGGTAGATTTCTACGGATAGTAAAACTTGTAGAAGACATTCCAGTACAAATTCCCACAGGGATGTTCATACTGCCAGAGTTAAAGCGCTCCTCTCCCCATACAGCCCAATCCACTTCATAAATGAATAATTACTCTGTCTACCTCCTCACTTGGACAAGCCTTAATTCACACAAGAATTCAACAGCTCGAGAAGTGCTGCAGCAAGACTGCCTCCTCTCCTCTTCCCAGTCCCAGAGGAAGGGCACCTACACTTCTCCACCCAGAATGATACTTCACCCTGGGGATTAGTCATGGCAGAGGTAGTCAGGGAAAGACAAAGCTAAGACAGGTAAGCCAAACACAACCTTTTCAAATACATCTTCTAATTAATCTGCTGAAACTCTTTACACAGGAAAAAAAAAGAGGAACTAGCGACCTCTTCTTGTGGTAAATGACTTTGTTGATAGTTTAGAGAAGCCTAACATGTAATAATGTGCAAATATCTTTTGGGACTGGTGGCATTTTTTCAAGCTGTGGAGAAAAGAGGCATGAATTGAGAGGTATACTTAGAACAAAAGGTTCCCCTCCAAATGGGGAATGACTGTGTAACTGGCATCAATCACTACCAGCTCTACTTGCCCTTAATATGCCATTGTAAAGGCCTGCTTTTCGATGCTTATTTATGAAACAAACAAAATTGTTTCCCAAACAAAAACATTTCATATTGAACTTGTTCCCTGGAATGGTCAAGCCATTTTAAATTGCAAGTTAGCTCAAGACAGAGTTGATATAGAATCTCAGCAACTTAAAGTGTTGACTGGTTAACTTGTGAACTCCTCCCAAATCCTTCAACATGCCCACAAATTCATCTATAAATTTTGCCGAGAAGCTCTTGCCCCTGGTCCCTCCCAGAAATAAAATAAACACTATGAAGCAAGCACTTTACATCTTGAGGAGAAAAACAACCTACACAGGTAAGAGAGGCAAAATATGGCTACGTTTTGCTGGATTCAGTGCGATGTCCTAGAAGATGCTGCAGATTATGTATTGGTCTATGGGTTAATTCTCAGTATCGGTTACACGCTACCACCTGCCCCATCCAAAGACCAGTAGATTGTTACAGCTACCCCTTACTTTGCTAGCTGAACTGAATCCTGATACAGGAATAGCTGTAGCAGGTCACGGATCTAGACGCCCAAATGTACCAATGCAAGTTGTGGATCACCATGGGCCCTTGTCCTGCATGCCTCTCATAACCTCCTAGTGTTTTTGAGGACTAAGAGGCTTGGCAAATTAAAAATACTGGGGGGGGGGGGGTAAGCACCGTGGTTGCAGAAGAAAAGGAGGGTGTCAGCACTCCATAACTGAGAGGAGATTTGGTTTGCCTTTGGTTCACAGCACATGTAATGCCATAAAAATTCCATGTTCCAAGACAGGAGTAGAGGAGACAGCAGACATGCAGATCCCCAAAGTGTCTTACTTGGAGCATGCAGAAATAACAGCATTTTTTAGCCTCTCTAACTTACTGCCTCAAGTTGCCCACTTTAAAGGGGCTAATACTTCCTAATCTTATCAGGCTACTGCCAAAGATAACTACAGGACTGGCTGGGAGACGCTCAGATGCTATGAAGAGAGAAGGGAAAAGAAACCCCCAGTTTTGCATTTAGCCTAAGGCTGGGATATGTGTACTCTCAGAGGGCTGCAATTACACACCACACATAGCAAATAAATAAAACTAAACAATATTTGATAATGACCTAAGTCCTGAGACAGGAGCCAAAGTGCATATCCAGGACCTGAAAGCACAGGTGACAAAGATAACCTCAATCCTGCAATTTGCCAGCACTCAACTTATCCATGCTGTAGCTTTAAAGCCTGTAACTGTGGGTTCCCTGTCTGAAGCACGGAAGTGCCCCTCAGAGGAGCAGGGAAAGGCAGGGCAGGAACCAGAGAAACCTACTGAACAGCCAAATCAGCCTTTTAGAAATAAATCAGGATCTTGCCTCCAAAACCTTGCTTGAACTTCACACTGCTTAAGGTAGGCTAGACCACACATCTCCATTTGTGTGGAGCACAGCAGCTTTTAGCGCAGCTACCAACCCCATCCAGAACAACAGAAGATGTTCTGCAAACATGTCTAGGCACAGTCCTAGTGATGTGGGGAAGGCCAGAATTGGAGACTTGAGGTTAGGGAGACTGAAGTCACTGGTGGATGCTACATGTCCTTACTGGAGGCAAGGAGAGGGGTTACAAAACTGAACTGGGCAGCTCACTAGTATCCATTACATGCCTGCAAACACACTTTAGCTATGCCTTAACACAGCAATATGATCAAGGAAAAAATAACTGTAAGCAGGACAATCAGTTATTAAAATGCTGAACGATAAATATCTGGTTGTGTTGCACCCCTGAAGTATCATTTCTTAGGTACATGTGGTCACAGTAGCCCACTTCAACAATTTCAGTAAGATTCAAATCCATGAGGAGCCTGAAGCACCAACATGATGGGTCACAGTTGTCAAGCTACCTGAAAACACTGTAGCTGTCTTTCACCTCTAACCCTAACTACAAGATCCTGAATGAATCATCCCTTGGATGACGGTGAAGAAAAACAGTTCCTACATCCCATTTCTTTGTTTCATCTTCAGTTACTATTACATGTCCCTAAGCTATCTCCAAATTTTTTTTTTTTGGCCTGGCCTCATATACCAAGAGCCACAGGATACCAGCCATTAGACAGCAAAAGTGGAGTAGTTAATTAGTTAGAAAAAAAAGTTCACTTCCACACACCAAAGAAACATTATTTAACATCACAACTTTCCACTTTTAGAAGCTTGACAATCGTTGACTAACTCTCACAGCATGCCTGGGACACAGGCAAAAGATCTCACTTTACAGTTTGAGAAGAGAAAGAGAAACAGAAGTGACGTCGATGCATGCCCAGAACAAGTCAGTCCAAAAGCAGGACTACAGTCGTGACCTGTGACACCCCATCACACTTCCTCTCTCCGTTTTACTTCAGCTTCTCAGCTCTCCTACAATAGATGAGGGACTGATACTTTTACAGGACACTCATCCTTTCCTCCTTCCCTTGCAAAACCCCTTCCAACATGAAACACAAGGTAGCCTTCCCACGCAACCCAGCATGACCCCACATCAAACCCAACCCACTCTGCAAGCAACTGGTGCCAGTTCCCTCCCACTCCCAGGAGGCTCCCAGCCAGCCTGCACCCTCACTCCATTCCCAAAGCAGGGTCCTCACAAGGAGCTGAGTCAGGGGTGAGTAGCAGGATGGTGAGCTACCTGGGGAAGACATGCTTGGGCAAAGACAGGAGACTGGTTGCCTCGGATGCAAGGTTCGTGACAAAACTTGTTTGCAGAGCAAAATGCCTCCTGGTCGCCCAGGACAGTGCTTCCCCTCACCCTGATCCTATCCAAAGTGATGCTGTTCCCATGGAGGACTTCCTAGAAATCAGCTGTCTTCACTGGGGGAAGCAGTCTTAACAAAGCAACATATTCCAGACTATAGACTCAGATCTGATTTTGCACATGCTGGGACCACACTTCCCCTTTCTCTCCCCACTGCATGGCAACAGCCTTTAAAACCACACAAAAATGCAGAATGGGTGACAGAGGGCAGGATGAGCAGAATAACTCTGTGCTCTGCACAGCCTACGCTGATGCCATCTAGGACATGCGTTGGGGGGGAACTGCTCCCAGCCCCCTGTTGCCCAGACAGAGCCCACCAGGCTTCTTCCAGGACTGTCTCCTGGGCACCCCTGGATGTCTATTTCAGACTTTACAAGCTCCAGAGGGTGCAAGGGACTCTCATCCCCAGAGCATGTGAGAATTGACTGGAATGCGTGAACCAAAGCCTGCACAGTCCAATGACTCCCCCAACAGCAAGTCTCCAGCTGTGGAAACCCTCCCCAATCTCGCCTCCTACTTTTTCCCCCCGGTCACTGGGAAAAGAATGTGTTTCCTCCAGACATCGGAATGCCCAACCCTTAGCTTGCACATTCAAATAAAGGCATTTATTCATTTGCTATTCCTGTCACACGAATACCCCGGCACCTGGTTCCTTCCCTCTCCCTAAACCACAGCAATGTAACATTAAGACAGAGAATTTAGTCTCTGAAAAGTCAAAAAATTCAGAGCGACGGTTCCCATGGCAATGCTGCTAATTCACAAACGTGTCTGTCGTACAGCCTGTGGCAAGGTCTTGAGAAACAGGAACCCCAGCTGCAACCCTGACACCCCCAATCCCCTTTCCTCCGGGCAAGCCATGTAACCTTTATGCCATTCAGGGGCACTATCTGCAACGTGGAGATAATACACCCGAGACCTGTTGGGCAGAGCAACTCACACCCAGACTTTCCCAAAGCAAAGGGCATGAAGAGAGCGACGGCTGCGCTCAGACCGATGGCATATGCAGTTTGCCCTCGGATTAGTGTTCAAACAGTGTTTGTTCTTCCTGATACACAAACCAAGCACCAGTAGTAAAGGGCTACGTTGGGGTGGGATGAATAATAAAGTCCTCCAAAAAGAAATAACAACCCCGCAACCGGGCATTTAGCCTCTTATGATCAGTTCAGACAGAGCAGGCACACACTAAAGTATCAACAGACATAGTAGTGAGAATTATTTTGTGCATGTCTCCTTGTGACAGTTACCATGGCTGTGGAAATCCTGACCGAGAATTCAATGGAGAGGCAGTTATATATAAGCAGGCCAAGCCAAAATACAGAAGACCAACTTGGAAAGCCCTATGAGAACTATTTTTACTACATGGAAGAGGTCAGGAGATCACAGCCCACTCTCAACACACAACACTCCCCATTTTGATATAAATAACGCATTTTCAGTCTATAGTTATACAGTATTGAGCAAGGAAGACAGTGGGGAAACTGCTTTTTTTTTTTTGCAGGTCAAGTCCAGATTTCTGAGAAACCATCTGCAAGAGGGAAGAATGGGAAACTTTCCCTAGGAAGAACGAGGACACAAAATCCTGTGGAAGCTGTTAGTTTTAAAGGTCTGAGTTCCCTGCTCTGATTTTCAAATTCCCATCTTACACATTTCAGAAGAAGGTCTCCCCAAGATACAAACTGAGCTGTGAGCACAGCAGCTACTTTTCTGGGTCCACAGCCAGGGCAGCTTCAGTGTTTCTGCTCTTTGGATTTGCCAATCAGTAGCAGAACCAAATCAGCCCACTCAGAACAGACACCTCAGTGACTACAAAAGCCTCACACTGTGGACAGACAAAGTTTGCCCAAAGTTTAGCAGGGGAAAGAGGTCACACACTGGAGAGAAGTTTCCAGTCAGGGAACGGAAGAGAAAACCGCAAGAGATTTCCACCCCTGTTCCTCACAGCAACCAGGCGTTGTGCACCAGGGGCTCATTCCCAGGACAGGAGTTTTGGTGACTTCAGGAGGTTTAAGTGCAGCGGGTACTAACCTGCACAAGGTTTTCACAAAACCTGGAAGGATGGCCATCACCAGTGTAAGACCTGTCTAAGCTCTCAGCACTTTCCCAGCCTAGTTTTACCCCCACAGTTCTAGCCGTAGACACTAAGGACAGAGCCCTACCTCCCTAAAGTTTCTTCAGTCTCAGTGGTGAACAGGGCAGCATGGTTCACAGGCACACATGTATTTTGAAGGTCCATGACAACCAATCCTCAAAACCCAGATGTCCAGGCAGTAGGAAGCCTCCCCTTACTTCATCTTCTTATACACTTCCAGCACATGGCTGTCCCCATCCCCAGTGGTGGGTAACAGGACTATGACCATGTTGCAGTGGGCCTGTATCCTCCAGCTCTGACAGCTACTGAACAATCACCGATGAAGGCACTCGGGAGTCAACAAGAGAGGTTTCAATTGCACGTATCCCTGAAGGCTCAGTGCCTGCCAATGACTCCTTTATATATCTAATCAGCTGGCAAAAACTGCCGAGGCAGAGTTAGCAGGAGTAAAGTCAGGGAGGTCACAGCCTTGCTGCTAAATAGGCCCCATTGTATTAAGCAGCGCACAAACACACACTGGTAGACAACTTCTGCCTTCAGGAGCTCAGAGTGCCACAAAAGACAGGTGAGGTAACACAGGCATTCACAGTTATTTGCTCACCATCTCCACACAGGTCAGCAGAGGAGCCAGGCACAGAACCCAACCCCCTGCTTCTGGGCACACGCCACCTCCCCTGGAAAGCCCTACCAAGGGGCAACAGCAGGCTCACCGATTCCCAGGTGGGTGTTGATAGAGGCATAACGGGCTGTGCCAGTCAGATTCTTGTTTTCCCGGTAAGGGATGTGCTGGTGGGTCCGGGCATCTCGGTACTTCTTGGCCAAACCAAAATCAATGATGTATACTAGGTTGCCTTTTTTGCCGAGGCCCATGAGGAAGTTGTCTGGCTTCACGTCCCGGTGAATGAAGTTCTTGGAATGAATGTACTCAATACGGCTGATCTGGAGAGGTGGAATAAAAGAAATAAATAGTGAGACAAGTGAGAAGGTAACTTATCGTCATTGCATCTGTTAAAAAAAAGGTACCCTGTCTAGGACAGTGGCCTGTCAGAGCGGGGAAAGGGACATTTTGCAGAGAATATCAGAGATGACAACCAAGGAAAAAGACATCCTCTGGACATAGAAGGATCTGGAAATGAAGAATGGAGATGGAATTCAACCACTCACACCAGCCCAGTCCTCCATCTGGAGTGGTCACAAGGAAGGATGGGAAGCAAGTTCGTATGGACTAAAACTTTGAACTTCAGTATTGACACAGGTCAACTTTCAAACTTAGCCAGGCTAGGAAAGGAGAGGGTCCAGATCAGCTAAGAGTCTTAAACCCAGGGCACAGGCAGTTGAGTCGAGATAGGTAGCAATGCCAGTCGTTCATCACACAGGCAAAAGCTAATGCACTCAATGTTAATACAGGGTGAGCAGCAGGGAAAGGAAGGAGGGGTGGAGATCAAGAAAAGCCAGCAGTTCCAGGCCCCCAGCTTTATCAAGAAATAGAAACCTGGCAGCCACTTGCTGCTAAATGAAAAAAGCCTGGGATATAGCCGTTCTTGAGCAGAGGGGATGGGAGAGAAGGGGAGAAAAAAAAAAAAGGCATAGAAAAGGAGAGTAGGCACAAATGCTTCAGAGGAAACTCACCATCTGGTCTGCCAGGAGCAGAACTGTCTTGAGACTAAATTTGCGGGAACAGAAGTTGAAGAGATCTTCCAGGCTGGGCCCCAAGAGCTCCATCACCATGACATTATAGTCCCCCTCTGCTCCACACCACTTAATGGAGGGGATACCCACTGGGGAAAGAGAAAGATTAAGCCCACAGAACAGAGGAAAACTGCTGCATCCCCTACTGAGAAGATCATATGCAACAGCAAGTCTTTTCCTTTCTAAGGCCCTCCAGAATAATTTCCTTCTTCAACCACTCCCCCGGCCCCATCTTTTCCTCCCCATCTCACCTCCTCCCTGCATCATCTTGTAGAACTTGCTTTCAATGTGGAGCTGGGGATGCTTGGTTTTGACACATTCCAGTTTGATGGCCACCTCTTCACCAGTTGCAATATTGGCTCCTGCATATAAATGAGGGTGAAATGAAGATTGTGCAAGCTTCCACTGAAGCTAAACAATTTTAACAAAGCCCATACAGATGGTAAAACCTTAAGATTTGCCCTGAAATTTATCCTCTGTGACAGAAATGAGATTCAGTCACTTCAACTTCATACAGAGTTTCCAGCACTGCCATTTGCAAAGGCAAGCCCAGAGGAAGGCACATGAAAAGGAAATCAGCTCTGATCCTGCAGCCAGGGTAGAACAACAGTCCCACAAGGTGTTAATTGCCTTGTCATTTCTAGAAGTGCCAGACTTTAGGAGGTGAATCTGTATGTGCTCAGTTCCAAAACTGAGTGGAAGTTTTAGCTGTCACTGATCGTAAACCTAGTCCCTGAACCCAAGCCAGCCCCTCAGGCAGTGATATGGAGTACCTCTTCCTGAACAAAATTACTGGTTACCTTAGGTACATTGTTTCAACAGAGCCAATTAGTTCAGGAGGAGACATTGCTAACATTCTCAGCTACCTCTGGTGTCTCCACTGCCCTGACCTGCTCAATACAGACAATTCCCAAATCTCCAGCTTCTCCCTCTCCTGAGGGCTTTAATAATACCTTTATCTTTTGCCAACACAGAAACATTTGCTATACCCTAAATTAGAAGCGTGAAGAAATAAACTGAATCCGGTACTGAATTAAGTTACTCAGACGCCTTTGTTGAAGGTTTTGCTAGATAGTTTGCGATGACACAAAACCATCACCCCATATGCTTCTTTCTGAAAAGAACTGAGCTGCCAGCCACGAAAGTCACTCTGTGCACTGTCTGGTCCCAAAGTGCACTGCACTGTCAAAGGAGTAACAGGCTGGTCTTTCTCTCTCATCCTAGCCAAGAGGATTCCAGATGTTTCACATCATCCTAAAATGGAAAGAATGAAGATCTGTACACGGGTCACGGGAATGACACTCAAGACGAGCTTCTCTCTCCCCCCTCCCATGCCTGCTTCACACACACAGACAAGCCCTTCCTCTATTAAAACTATTAAAAATTACACTCAAACACAAATCAGAGGGCAGCTCCAATCATGATCAATTTATGAACACTGTCATAAAATAAACTTCTCCAGAACATGCATGCCAAACATAAGCTGGAGTCCAAGGTGACTTTTTTGTAGATATCCTACAGCTAGTTTGGTAGGTCTGGTTAATTCATGCCTCTTGATCCATGTGATGACTTTCAGAGTCCACAAGGACAGCTGCAGATAGATGTCTCCATCCATCCTCTTTCACACTACACCTCCAGAGCCAGGAACCAAAGACAAAAAGGAAACGTTCACACAACTGCAGCCCTTCTCCCTCTGGATCCTAAGGAGATCCATCTCCTGTTGAAGAGTTCTGGCATGTACACAAAGTTAGCCAAAAGCTGCCTGTTAGCAAAAACACATCATGTAGATACTACAGCGCGGGGTCGAGACAGACAAGCTGCTAGGAATTTGTAACACAAGAACAAAAACGATTGGGGCCTAGAGGGATTGATTTACTAAGAAAGATTAAAAGAGCTAAATATGTAACATAGACAAGAGATACAACTAAGAAGGGTGGGGAGGAAGAATGGGACATGACAACAGTCTGCAAATATTTGAAGGCTGTAAACACCAAGGAGGGAGAGGAATTATTTAGGGTGCTCCAAGGGAGGGGAAGAAGGAGCAATGGGATGAATTTAATACGGGTTTTTACTCAAGATCCAGGAGAAGGGAAAGGGGAAAAGCCATCCTGAGAGGTAGAGCCATTTGTCCAAGGGTTACTTTGGAAAGATGCTGGCATTTTCCACTTAAAAACTGCTGGCAGCAAAACAAGTCTGTACATTCCCTATACTCCACCACAGGACCCTCCTTACAAGCATCAGGAGCGCAAGGAGGAAAAGAGCAGGAAAAGGGGCTCACATCACAATAAGAACATGTGCCTGAACTAGCATGTACCTTTCAAATTAGTTCAACCAAGATTAGTTCAATCACTGGCTCTCATTCAGTGTGAAAAACCCAGGACATCCAAAAGACAAGAGCGCTTCTTTCCCTTCTCTCTTTTCCCTGCCTTTGTGAAGACTTTCCTCCAAATGCTCTGCTCCAGCTCTCTTGTCTGTTCCCTGAGGGTATTATTCCCTCTCCTAGTCCATATGCTGACAAACACACAATGATAAGTCTCGCTAACTTTCGGCAGCAGCAGCATTAGCATTTCGAATGAACCCTACTCCCCCAAGTTGAACAGTGGAAAGACGAATGAGTTCTCATCTCCACATTACCCTGTGTGTTTAGGAAGATGACAATGCATCCATCTACTAGGCTGTCTGCAGGTGGGGAGTGTTATCTGTGAGCATGTAAAGCAGGAAAAGGGAAAGGAGGGGTAACCATCAAGAAAACTTAGATTCTGCATAATGTGAATACACCATTCAAATGATCAACATGGCCTTCAGCCCCACGCTCTCCATAGCCCAAACACAGGTGTTAGTCTCTTAGAAAAAGAAGAGACAACCCTGTGGCCTGGAACAGCAAAAGTAGGACCGATCACACCTAATGAGGAGTTAGTCTTTGCTGAGGGGCTCACCAAGTGAACACTTTAGGCTCACCCCCCCCCCAAATCCCCCTATGTCTTCAGGTTGTTCCCTCTACCATTTCTTGGATAGAAATCTACCCAGACCGAAACCACCACAAGTGAGGAGGGAATCTAAGGGCAGGAGTCTCTCTGATCCTTTGTTCCACACTTTTAACCACCATCTTTTTTAAAGATACAGGTTGCAAAAGCAACAGTTCTCTGCTCCCTTCCCTTTTCAGCCGAACGCAGCAGAGCCTTCAGCCACTCGAGAGACGTCTGTAGGATTGGGGATAATTCCTAACATCCACCCCCAGTCTCGCTCCGCTGTGGGGGCTGCACAAATTCAACTCATTCATCACGAGCTGTTTGAAACCGGGCCCCGGGGACAGGGGATGTCACCGGCTAAACAGGATCTTTTTCGGAGCGGAAGCCTTGCTGCATGTCTGATACAATAAACGCCGCCCTCCCTGCGCATCAGGCAAGCCAACAGGCACAGCCTCCCCCCGCTCCTCTTTCACCAAGCTTGGCAGGGGAAGAAAGGAGGGCTGGGAACAGATGGAAGAAGTCAGATAGGGCGAGAGAGAGTTAACAGGCCAGGAAACAAAGGGAAGGCACTCCCCTCCCAGCAAGGGAGGAGCCTGCCACCAGGAACTGTCCCCAGCCAAGGCAGGTCCCAGCATGCTTTGTCTCCCCAGCTCCTCTCCACCACCCATGTCCCCCTCCAGTGCATCCCGGCCTGGTGGGACTCCTAGCACGTCCAGCAACCCTGCCCTGCCCCTCGGCCAACACCTCTGACAAAGCACCTCTCCTCCGATGGCCCAAAGGTCTCAGCAATCCCGCTGCAAGCTGGATTTTGCTCTCCTGAGTGAGCTTTTTTAGAGGCAAATGGGCTAGCCAAGTCCCACAGACACCCCCATCTCAATTCCCACCTTCCCAAGCCCACGTGGGGAGAATGTCCCCCAAGGCAGGGCATGGAAGCAAGGCATTGTGCTTTAAGCTCCAGCTGAGGATTAACAGGAGTCCATCCTTTGTGTCTGCCCATGCAGAAATTCAAGTTTCCTTCTGAAAGGAAAAACCCCAAAGCAAGTCCCAAAGAGCAGAGCTCACAGTACCCACTGGTCACAGAGCAGCTGAAGGTACTAACATCCTGAAAGAGAGAAGATGGGGACAAACACAGCTTGCCCATGCTTGCTTTTAGAGACAGACAAGCCTTGTCTGTCTCCCCTCTGTCTCCACATTGTCCTGGTTTGAGGCCCAAACCATGACACACACCATTATCAAGAGAGAGAACTGTGAGGTGAATCTGGTGCAGGACAGAAGTCCTCGTGAATGAGTCCCTCTGTCTGCAGAGCAGACCGTGAGAGGATAGCATGAGCACAAGCATCCTCCAGACGCACCATCAGAGACTACATGCCCAATCCCTCCAGGCTGGGGAGTCACCCAGGCTCCAAGAAGTCTCGCTATCACTGCTTCAAAACACGCTGGCTTGCACCTCAATGAACATCACAAGGGCTTTGATACTGCATTCAAGTAACTTGGTTGAACTTGGCAGTTGAAGGATCCTGCTGCGCTCACCACACCAGGGTGCTGGGGCTTCCTCTGCCTCTCACGTTTTTTGGTTACAGGCAAGGCGGGCACAACCCCTTCACCAGAGCCTGTTTTCCATGCCCCCTTTCCACAGATGGACAACCTGTTACATGGTGCAGAGGAATACAGCATCAGGCCTTGCCATTCAGTTACCCCCTTCTTTCTCAGCATGTACCCCAGATGTTCTGCAAGATCACAACGATTTATACTGTCCTAGAGACGGTCTGAAAGGCTTCAAGCTCTACCACAGGTGAAAAATGCTGCGTCTGGGCTATCACCCCTCAATCCTTAGGACCTGGGAATTAAAAGCACTGTCACCCAAGACACTAACTGGCTGCAGGGCCACAGAGGAGTGACATACAGGAGTAGGCTGCAGTAAAGGCAGCATACAGTGGAATTAGGATCTCAGATCCATTATTTATCATCTTTGTTCATGCTCTGGATAAAGGTGGCAACAAAGCCTGGTAGTGATGATTCCCACAGGATATTTAATCAAGAGAGGCTGCCAACACCAATCAAGAGAGAATAATAAAGCAAGAGGGAACTGGAGATAAAAGCCAGAGGGAGAAAACAGAAGGTGATTTACAAACACGGGGAAAATTAATCTGAACAAGAGGTATTCAACGAAAGGAACTCAGGGAGAGATGGGAAGATGTTGCAGAACCTAGAAGAGATCTCCTACAATACAGCTGACAGTGTGCTAAGGCCAATTCCGCAACCTGATAAGAGTGTTGGTGATGGGGGAAGCCAAGGAGACCCAAAGCAGTCTATGCAGAGGCATCACGTTACAGATCACTCAAGGGTAGCCCTTCACTGCTAGGCACTGGAAATGCCATACCTCGAATGCTGTGTAGGCTCCAAACTGCTCAGCAGATGGACAAACTGGGAAAAATCAGAGGAGCAGCAAGAGTGAGGAGTGGTGAACGCACTGGGAAGCAAACTACAACTCAACTGAGCACATTAACAGCCGAGGAACACGTGACGACCATCTGTAAGTACCCAAAGGGTGCAAACACCAAGAAGGGAGAGGGAAATCATTCTGCTGGCCTGCAGGACTATAGCTAAACAGGTAGAGGTGAGACCTAGATGACAGGTCAAGCCACACCAGCTCTCACGGAGGGATCGTTCAGGCTATTGGGTAGTCTCACCACCCTGGCCCCACACAGTTTGAGCCAATAAAAACATCAGCAGGTAAAGCACCAGGGAACATATCTACACATCAGTGTGCTGGCTTGGAAAAGCTTCTCCCCAAGTGACCTGCTGTGGTAAGAGGAAACCCAGCAACTCATGGGCTCTGTCCATTGAGCTCCCAGCTCAGGTCATTCCAGACATTAACTCTAAATCCCATTACAGATCTAACAGATCTAGGCCCCGGGACTTTAACCAGGCCAGCCTCCCTGACCTGTTTTACATCTCCTGGTCTCAGACCTCTCTCACAGGTGATAGACCACCTCTTTCACTACCGATCTTCCCAAAACTTTATTCCTTTTATCCTGAAACAACAGCCATTTCCACCACCCACCCACACCCAAGCTCAAGAAAAGGAAGCGAGAGAGCTGGAGTAGGGTGTATGACAAATATGCTCTGAACAGTCCAAATCTAAATCAGTTTGATCAAACACCACTGTCTCTCCAATACCTGTGAGGCAAAGCTGAGCTCATACCACTTTCTTTGCCATCAGAAGACTGTCAGCAACTAGCTGTACTCCTTGAAGCTCTTTTTGTGTCCACCACCCTCCAACCTTACACGGTGCCCACAAATATTAAACGGGCAAGAAAAACAACCCCAAAACAATGATGCAATTGAGAAAAACAACCTTGCAGGTGGAAGGACAGAGACTCACACTCACCTAGGTAAATGTCTCCAAACGAACCGCTGCCGATCTTTCTGCCCAGACGGTATTTGTTCCCCACTCGAAGCTCCATGGTTCAGTCGTGCTGAAAAAAGAAGCACAGAAAACACAGCGTCAGAGCAGAAACAGGAAGTGAATCATGTAAGACTCCAGAAGAGACCTCCCCACTTCACCCAGAGGCTGGGTACTGGTTTTAATCCTGAAATACTTCACTTACTACATGGCTTCTATCACCTCTCCTGACCTCCTGGATGTCCAGGGACAGCATGAGCTAGAAACGCTGCAGGAACATGACTCTTTCAAGTATGCTTTCCATGTTCCCATTATGGGAATGAAGGAGAATTGAATCTCTTCCCCACCATTTTGTTCAGAGACTGGGAGGGGGCAGGAAATCCCTCCTAAGAAGTTTTCAGTGGGTGACCACTTCATACTACCATGAAGAGAGATGGTACTGCTCCTTGTAACCTATAGTACCTGGCACCTGGACAGTGATAACCACGTGAGGCACCAGAAGGGACATGCATAATAAACCCCATGAGAAGGAGCGCTCTCTGGCCCAGCCCTAGACCAGCACCTCGGTGGCAGTGAAGCACAGGACCCAAGGGCTGCAAGAGACAGACTGCCAGGAGCAAGCGACTCCATCGCCCCTAGGCAGGGGCCGGCACAGGGGATAGGGAGGAGACATCTCACTGAACTGAACCCTGCAAGGTGCACACTGACTAGGAATGTCATTTGCTTATCTCCACAAGCTTCTGCTGATGGGATCACAGGCTCCTCCTTTGGTCTACCTGAGCCTCTCTGTCTCTGTTGCCTACCTAAGTGTGCTGGCTGTTTGTTTTTAGCAGCTCAGGCCTTTCCTCATCCCTTTACCTGAGGTGATTAGCTAACCCTTTGACCTGCTATACCCCATCGACATGCCCAGGCTTAGCCTACTCACCTTCTACAGAAAACCAACTAGGTGGAAGGACCACAGCCACAGAGTTTGTTCTCCTTGCCAACCTCAACTTCTGCTGCAAACACCTCGACCAACAGCAGTTCCCCCCTAAACACCTCCTTTTCCCTCACCCCTTCCATGGCCACCAACTTATTCCAGAAACCACAGCTCTTCCCGAGACAGCCAAGACGGCTCCTTTTAGAGGGATTTGCCACGCTCCTAATTTATGCACTGCCACATTATTAGCGTACAGAATGCAGACACAGAGCCTGTTGGGGACAGGAAAGGTGAGGAATGATTCATGTTTTCACAAGTAGGTGAGAGGAACTTTCCCTTGCTGGAGCTCAGTGGGAAGGAAGCATCACCGAAGGAAAGGAGGGAGGAATGGCCTTGTGAGATGAAAGCACAAAAAAAGTGTAATCCCAGCTATAGGATTCTGGGCATAATATAAACCCAGAGCTGCTTCTCCTGCCCCAGGAGATGGGATTACAGAAAGAGGAATGGACGGGCCGCGGAGACGTACGGGAAAATAATCCTATCAAGGCATTCAGGGGACATTGTGAACCCTGAAAGCAGAGCTCCAGTCACCAGAAACCACACACAAAACACTTGGAGGTGGAGTCCCCTCACCTAGTATTTACTTATGCATGTGGGTTTCTGTGCGTCTAAAGTCTACAAAACCCCGTGGCTATTTCTGACTTTCTTACTACAAGGAATGTAGGCAGAGCCTTGGGAACCAAACCAGGAGGCAGGCGTACCTGGGTGAGGGCGCAGCAAACAGACATGATTTTTATCCGCTGCCTGCTGTTCTGTATAACCACGTTAGCATACATCTGACTTGCCTACACTCCTATTCCAATAAACGATCAAAGGTCCGTGTCCCCAGGAACCCGTCACACCACCGTCAGGGAGGCAGGCTCTCGAACCTCCTTCCTTCATGGCCATGTTCACCCAGGCCTGTGAACCCTGGGCACTTCCACCGCAGTCCAACTCCCAGCTGGGGCAACCGCAGCCGAGCAAGCCACAGAGGCCGGGCAACAGGTCCCGCTGAGGTCCCCTTCCACACCAGGGCACGGCGGCTAGTGCTCTGCAACACCCCACAGTCCCAAGCCGAAATTTTGGTCCCACCCTTCTGGGACAGGCAGGAGCCAGGTTAAGAAGGGTTTCTGGCGCAGCGAGGCAGCAGCCCTTCTAGGCTGATTAAGCAACAGGCTCCAAAGGGGAATCTGAAAAATGCTCCAGGGCGAGGGGGTGGAAGCCGGGAGGCAGGATAATGGGAGTGAAAAATCATGGGTCTCGCACAGCTGTCATTTTGCCTTATCTCCCCTCCCCAACACACACACACAAGTGTGCTTAGAAAACCTGGGTGGAGGACAGCCAGAGAGCAACAGCCCGGATTCACGGTCAGGGGAGCGGGCAGGACAAACACATCCCACCCCCCAACAACTGCTCCAGGAGTTGAAACGTTCACCACGCTTCCTCCTACTTCACACACGTACCCCCCACCACCTACAGCTTCCACCCTTATCATCTGATCTTCAGGTCTACTATTACAAGAAGAAAGTAAATTTTACGTATAGAATTTACATTATTATATATGAAATTTTTATTACTCTCTCTATATTATTTATACGTGTAAAATTCAAAAAGCCGTCCCTCCCTCCCAGCTGGCCTAACCCCCCCTGCCCTGCCACCCTTCCTGCGCTCTCCAGCCAAGGCAGCGTTCCCAGGGGCTGCAGGGCAATCATTTAGTTAAACCATTTAGTTTTCCATACGGGATTAACACACATACAACCTCAAAGCGAGTTGTGTGCTCTGCATGAGCGTTTGCATACGTGAATACCCAACATTACACAGACACCTACAATATACTACACGGCCTCAAAAAAAAAATAAAAAAATAATAATAATAAAAAAAAATTACTATGCAGCCGCCAGCGCTGCTTCCCCCCCCCCACACACACCATTTTGCACCAATCCCCTTTTATATAATATAAAATACCCACGTACAGGCACAAAGGCCATTATATAAACATACGATAGAGTTGATCTCGCTCCGCTGTGCCAGCACGGATGGCGATGGAAGATGCAGGGACAATCTCGGGGAGGGGGAGGACACAATACACGACAGGAGGGCCACCTCGGTCCCCACCTGAGGGGGGGGACCGAGTGAGAAGATGCCCTGGCTAGCAAAGGCCAGAGGCAAAACCAAACCCAGGGCTCCATAATGGAGGCTGCCGAGCCCAGCACCCTGCTCCGGCTTTCAGGGGAAGTGTGGGGAGCGGGGGCTGCTTTGCCCATAGACCATAAATGCTTTACATGGCTTTTTGTGTGTGTGTGTGTGTGTGTGTGTGTGTGTGAAGGGAATAAAGGAAGAGGCTGGCAAAACAATAATTCCAACTGGCTTAAAAAAAAAAGAAGGAAAAAAAAGAGGAAAAAAAAATAATCACATTTTGATTGAAATGCAAAACATCAAACCCCTCCAGACCCTTTCACACTTACAAAAAGGAGAGGATCTAGCGACAAATAAGATGGGGGGAGAGAGGAGGAGGGAGAAGAAACCCTACGTACAGAGCATTTGGACTACATTTGAGGAAGAAATAGCCACAACAGGAAAACATGGAAGGGGGGGGAACAAAAAAATAATCATAATAAATATGTCCCTTACACCCCCACCCCCTACAGGCAAAACACTACGCGAAGGCAGCCTTACCCGGGCTGTTATTTTTCCGGGTAGGTAACAAAAAGCAGCCACCCCCGGGAACGGCTCTGAACTTCTCCCCGTGTGTGTGTCCCCCCCGGCTCCGGCCGCCGACCCCCACCTTTACCACCCT
>JAOXJK010000001.1:55492007-55521306 GCA_025774025.1 Xenus cinereus | reverse complement strand
CCCTGCCCATGGCAGGGGGGTTGGAACTCGATGATCTTTAAGGTCCCTTCCAACTCTAACCATTCTATGATTCTAACAGGTAACTCCTGCCCCAGTGTTTTAAAAAAGGTAGGTGTTCTGTATAACACAAGTAGCAGGACCCCGAGTAGAGAGGCTGGGGTTGGGAAGGGAAGGGAAGAAATTTGAGGGACAGGCAGAATCCATGCTCACAATCTGATCTGTGCTGGGTCACCTCCAATCCTCTCCAGTTACCAAACTGGTGTGCAGCAGCAGCCACAAACATCTTTTTCTCTCTCTACACGGCTCCAAAAAATGAACATTCCTTAAGGTCTAGCCCTGTATTAGGCACCAGAATACAACAATAAAGGCGCATTAAGACTGTGTTTAAACTACAGCACCTGGAAGGCTGTCTAACCTCCCAGATCCAGCATTGAGCCACAGTTGCACTCGTGACCCTATGCCAGGATGAGACCCCCTGGAGGCCTCACCTCATTCCTTCTCCCAGGTTTGCCTGGGAAGGATCTTTGGGTGTAGAGCATGGAAGGGGATTGGGGCTCCAGCCAAGGCCCTTAGCTTAGCAACTGGGGGACCTGCACCTGGGGCATCTTTCATGGGGTTCAGATACGGCCAAAGCATCCCTAGACGATCCAGGGAGTGCTGCTGCTGAAGGTAGCCAAGGAGAAGATGGGCTACACAGGGTGACTCTGCTTCCAAACCCTTTGGCTGCTGTCAGGAAGGTCCTCAGGCGGTGTCCAGTGCTCAGACTGCAGGGCTATAGAAGGAACCCATGGCAATGTGTCTTGGGCTGACTCTTGTGGGCTGGTGTGTCCAAGGGGGCTGTACCTCACTGGACATCCACCCAGACTCACCGCTGCCTGCATGTCAGTCCTCGGGTAGGAAAGGAGAAGAAGGGCTAGGGTTGCCCTGTTTATTCACAGTGTCACTGCTGGGTGGCCTTCCAGTGTCACCATATGTGATATTCATAGCACCTAGTAAAACTTGTGGGAAAGCTGAGCTCCAGTGTCAGAGAAATGCCAGGTTGCATTTGGCAGCTCTGCCTGATCCACTGTGAGCAGAATCCCATTTCACCCGCTATCCAGAGAGCTTTGAAGACCAAAGCCACTTCACAGAGAAGCTTACCTGTGCTAGAAAATTGTGAGGAATCAGGGAAGCAACAGAGAAAACTTTGGCTCCGTGCTGAAGTTCTACTTCTGCAAGGCCAGTGAAAGCAAGAAAAGATGAGAAGTGAGAAAAAAAAGCATTTCCACCTGCAATTCAAGAGCAGACGTTCACGAGGAGGCAGATACCCGTGGCTTGATAAATCCAACAGAGCGGAAGAGAGTTGTTTGAAACGTTAACTCATAGTTTACGCAGAACATGCAGCCCCCACTCAAAAACAATGATTGATGTTCACAGGGTCTTTTTTATGGGACACACACTCTACTTTCTCAGTACTTCCCAGATGGATTTGCCTTTTCAGTACTCATACCAAGCAAGAGAATAGCATTTTAGAGAAGACCAAGCATTCCTGGAGGGAAGGTCAAATGCAGCCTGCAAGGTGGGGATGCTGATCTGAGCTCTTTGCTAGAGCACTCTGCATTTTAAAAGCGGTTTTTTACAGTCAAGTGCAAGTCCCCATTCACATGCAGCAGGGAGCAATAAATACTCCTGCAAATGAGACATCAGCATCCCAGGATAGCACAAGGCTAAAAACAAAGCAAAACGCCAAAATAAATAAAACATAGCTAATAGCTACCTCTGAAAAGGTTGCTGTGAGTGACTCGGCTCAGCATCAGGTAGGAAATCCACGGCAGGGGCAGGGATCCAGGCCAAGACACAACTGTCTCGGCAATGAGTCACTCCATTTTCTTCACACATTTAGGAAAAAAAGGGAGAGATGATGCTGAGTCCCTGCAAAGAGCCTTCTTCATGACACAGCCCAGACTCATCCAGAGCACCATCTAACCTGTGTGCTGTAGGTGTCCTGTGGAAAATAAATCTGTGGCCACATAATTAAAGACTCAACTGTAATTCATATGCATAAGGACATTGAAGGGCAGTTGTACAGCCAGCCTTGGTGCTGCCATTTCTCAGCGATGAGAAATGTGTTTTCTGATATAACAGGTAGCAGCAGTGGCCTGTTGTCCTCAGTGAGGAGCAGAGCTGGTGAGAGGTGAGACACACAGTTGGGTGGCACTTGGGGTAACAGCACAGGAGCAGTAGGAGTTGGGAAGAAGAATTGGGAGAAGACGCTTGTGTGGGCACTGGAGGAATTTGTGGTCCCACAAGCTGATATGACTGTCCTCTCCGCTCCTCTTGGCCCCTCCAAACTGCCACTTTTGGCTTCCCTTCTTCAGGCTTGTCACAAAGCCCTGGGCTCTGGGCTTGTCCATGGCCCCTCCCAGGTCCACCTCACCTGTCCCTTCCCCACTGCACCTGTGAGCCCAGTCTCCTGCCCCGACAGTACCAGTCTGGCACAGCTGTGTGTCCTTGGCCAGTGGGTCCCAACCTTCCCACTGCGTGCTGTCACCTTCCACACAAGCAGCTCCCTGTCACCAGTTCAAGCCTTCCTGGGCAGTCCATCAGCAGCAGCTCCCCTCCATCTCCAGTCCCCATCTGTCACCAGAATGTCCCACTCCCCAGGCGAATGATTTGAGTGCTGCCTGCCTCTTTCCCACCCCCCCTGCCCACCCCACTGCTGATCACACCTCCTCTGCTCTTCCCATTCCCCATCTCTGATCACCATGCATCTGCTCTTCCCATTCACCATCTCACTGCCCCGGCCAGCCCTGCTTTCTGTTCCCTACTCCCCTTCTCAACCAGCCCAAGTCACTCCAGCAGCTCCCAGGCAATAGCCTCTTGCCCAGCCAGCCCTGGCATATCTCTGCAGCTCCCGGTCTCATCTGCTTCCCAGTCACATTTGCTTTTCCTCAGATTTGTAGTCCTTTCCCTTTGAGTTTCATACCTTCCCTATTCAAATCAGGGGCTTTCCTCCACTGGGCTTCCCAGAAGCCTAAAGAGCCGGGGGCACAGGGCAGAGGGAAGCATTGAGGGATTCAGCCCAGCGCCTGACGCAGAGCAGCAGGATGATGCCCTACGAGGGAAAGCCCTCCAGGTTTCCTTCAGCCCTGCTTCTCTGTGGGAAAGCCCATATGGCATCACTCCAGCCTCAGAAGCCAAGGGAGGGTTGGGCAGGTTAGCAGAGGCTGAAATCTTTGTAGCTGTGAAGCTGTGACAAGTCTTCCTCCCATGTTTAACAAAACCGTGTAATTTGTCCGCGCCAGTGGGGCTGAGCAACGGTGTTTCATGGAGCAGGCAAAAAACAGCCTCCATGACAGAAAAAGTGAGGTCTTGCCCAAGGCCAAGCCCTTGCTTGAAAGCTCAGAAGATCCACAGCTTTCATTCCCCAGGCCAAATATCTATTCCTGCAGCCCGGGAAACCTAGTGGTAGGCCAACATTTTCAAAAAGAACTAAATAAATGTGCCCAGTTCAAGCTGAGGCAATCACTTTCTATGGAAAATTTCTGCTCCAGTGGTGAAACTTTGACAAAGTTATAACCAAGTGAAAACAGGGTCTTAAAAGGGGAAGTGTAGGCAACCTTAATAATAGAAGCTGCTCCTGGCCACACCTGTAATTAAGGGCCTTTATTGCTTTTTTCCATATACCTCGCCTTTTTTATCCTCGTGGTATTCCCAGCTTCTGTCAGTTTGCAACTGACTCTCTTTATTACACCCACGCTGGCTTGCTTTGGTAAAAAAAAAAGAAGACAACCTAATGAAAAAAAAAAAAAACAAACAAAGAAGAATATTCAGGTGCACCCTCAGAGCTCTGTCAGGCCAGGGTAGACGTAGCAGAGGACCACAGGACAGGGCCAAGGTTCTTTGGGAGGAGCTGGGCTCAGGGCTGAATCAGCAGGATCTTGCTTGAAGACATGTAACCTTGTCCTCCTCAGCTGCATGCTGCATACAACCTGGGCATCAAGGCATCTGAGTGTCTAGGCGATGGTGGAAGAACCTGGCCCAGCACCTGGAGAAGATGCAGGGGAGGCACCGACTGTGCCTTGACAAGTCTTGTGGATTCCTTCTCACCTAGAAAGCAGAACGTCTTCCTCTAAGAAACTCCAACCCTCATATTTTTTGGAGAAAAGGAGCTGAACTGGTCCCTCTCTCTATTTGGGCTTTTGCCCCCGTGGCCATGACCTGTAGCAGAGCCATCAGCTGCGGCAGGCCCATCCCATCTCCCTGGAGGAGTGGTATCAAGCTGCACTGCTCCCCTCTCCCTTTTTGCATGCCACCAGGGACAGCTTTTGGCAGCAGTGTGAACTTCTTAAAATCTTTAGTGAGAGAACCTGCAGCCCAAGGAGAAGAGAAACAAGCCTGGGGCTCAGAGACATAGCCCTCTGTCTCTCTTAGGAACAGTGGGAGCAAAGCAGCAGAGAACTGAGAAGCCACATTCACCTCTGTAGAAAGATGTGCAGATCAGACTAAATGAAGTATAGGACTGGTCAGGCAGGAGGCAGCGCAGCTGTGACATGACTTGTGTTTGGGAGGCTGGTTGGTGGAGAGGCTGGATACAGAATTACAGATCAGAGGAGGTCCCTCATGACTGGAGAAAGGCATTCTTTTTCAAAAAAGGCTGAAAGGTTGATCCTGGGAACTACAGGCTGGTCAGATTTGGTTGGGCTCTGGAGTGGGTCCTCTTGGAACACATTTCTGGGCACATGAAGGAGAAGAAGGTGACTGGCAACTGTCAGTGTGGATTTACCAGGGGCAAATCATGCCTGAACAACCCAATCACCTTCTTTGATAAAATGACTGTATTTGTGGGTGAGGAGAGAGTAGTGGAAGTCATTTATCTCAAATTGGACTCAATGATCTGAAAGGTCCAATCTAGATGATTCTGTGATTCTAAATTCAGCCAGGCTTTCAACACTGTCTCCCATGATGTTCTGATAGCTGAGTAAAGGTGTTGTGGTCTCAATAGGCGGACAAGCAGATGGTTAAAACAATGGTTGGCTGGTCAGGCTCAGGGTGTAGTTGTTAATGGGTTGTACTCTGCCAAGAGGCTGGTACCAAGTGAGGTGCCTCAGTGGGGTGTCCTGGGACCCATCCTGTTTAACATGGTTATTGATGACCTGGAGGAGGTGGTGGGGTACACTTCCACCAAACTTGCAGATGATACCTAATTGCAAGGGGAAGAAGTCAACATGCCCGAGGGCAGGGCTGCCATCAGAGGGAGGTAAGCAGGCTGGAAGGCTGCGTCTGAAGGAACACTGTGAGTTCAGCAAGGGCTGAACTACAGCCCTGCACCTGGGAAGAAGGAGGCCCTGGTCACCATAAGGGCTGGGGACCTGCCAGATGGAGAACAGCTCCGTGGGAAAGTACCTGGGAGTCTTGGTAAAAGGCAGAGCCAAGCTCTTCACAGTGGTGCACGGTGGGAGGATGAGAGACAGCAAGCATAAGTTGAAACAAGAGAGGTCCAGCTTGAATACAAGGAAGATCTTTCTGTCCCCAAAGACAATCAAGCACGGGGAAAAGTTGCCCAGAGAGGCTGTGCAGTCTTCATCCTTAGAGGTTTACAAGACCAGGTAAAGCTCTGAGCGACCTCATTCGACCTCTTTGCTGACCCTGCTTTGAGCAGGAGGCTGGACTAGAGCTGTCCCGAGGCCTCTCAACCTGAATTATCCTACGATCTTGTGATGCGCAGTGCCCTACCTGTGTACGGCGTGTGTTTGGCGTGTGCCAGGTACATACGTGCCACACACATGTGCCCTTGGTGAGGGTGAGCTGCAAGGCTGTGTCACGAGTCCTGTGTTGAAGGGTGCAGCTGAAGGAAGGATGAGGTATCACACCTCGGGCGGTGGGTGAGGAGCACACCATGGCAGGGGAGCAGCTGGGGCGGTAGCTCTGAACGCCGGTGGCAAGTGTGCCCTTTTTTTTGCACGTAGGGGTGAGCTCGCCGAGCGTCACACGCCTGCGAAGCGAAGCGGGCTGGCAAGGAGCGTGCGGTGGGAGCGTGCGTGTGCCTGCGTGCCGGGGGAGCGAACACGCAGCCGTGGCGGCGAAACGCGTGCGCGGGGTGCCGATACCGCACGCACTTGAGGGGAGGGGAGAGCGGCGCCTGTGGGGGCTTGTTGTTCACAGCAGCGCCAAACCGGTGGTAGCTAAAAAGCTTCCCGTGTACCAGCATCTCACAGGCGGACTCGGGGGGTTGTCGACGTAGCGCAGGCGGTTATGAAACCAGCTTGCCCAGTCAGGATAATTCACGTACTGCTGTGGGAGGGACAGGAGAGATAAACAACTCGCAGGGAGACGGGAGGGCAGGGAGAATGGCTTAAAATGCAGCTTCCCGGCATGCCCTGGTGGATTAGTTCAGCATCTCAGCCCAGCTCCTCTTTAATTCTTATGCAAGGGGTTTCTCTGGAAGGGACAGCCTGTCCTCGCCAGCTGAACGCCAGGCACAGGGCACCGATTAACAAAAGGCCATCTCACCACCCGTCCCACGCAGCGAAGGGCGAGAGGCAGCTGGGGACTTGTTCTCTGCAAGGACTGAGGTTGTGGATTTTTGTTTCTGCTTTGCATCATGCTGTTGCTCACCAGGGACCTCAGGACATGCTCGTCTGAGCCGGCCACGGCCTCCTGTTCACTTTTGGGTGTGATTGAAAGTGCTAATTTCTGTCTGTAAGGCCCCAACTAGGCTATTTTGTGGGAAGGACTGTGGCCTGACATCTCCCAGTTCCTACATCTGGATGTCTAGAGGCCGGGGGTATCGGAGTTGGGAATAGGCACTGCGCTTGGAGTTGTAGGCAGTGGTATGAAGGTGATGGGCGCTGTGCACAGACCCAGGGAGGTGCAACATCCTGGCCACAGCTTCACTGCAGCTGCAGATGAGCAGAGGATGGGCAGAGAGCTATTCAGGGAACCACTCCTGGTTCATTTACAGCTTGCACAGTCCCCATCTGTGCAGAGAGGTGACAAGTTAAACCCTCAGTGGCAGGTAAAATTCCTCCTTCTGCTACTGACTACCTTGTGGTGTTGGGCAAGTCACTTTGCCTTGCTGTCAGCCACTTGTGTCCCCCTTCCCTTTCTTTCTGGCTGAGAATAGGACCTGCCCCTTCTCTTGTGACTGCAGAAGCAAGCACAACAGGGCCGTTTAAGACCTGAGTGCTCTGGAGGCTTCTCCATAGGACAAATTATCAAATAACTACAATAACTCAGAAAGTCCCATGTTTTTCACAAATTGCTCTTGCATTTTAACCGCTGACGGTGCATACCAAGCTTGCGAGACCATCTGACTGCTGCATGAGAGATGTGTCTCAGAGCAGCAGGGAATGTGCAGCTTCATCCAGCCAGTACAACTCCACCGACGCACCTTGTACCTCCTCTGCAGCAACCACTGCCAGCTGCTCTCACCCTGACTTCCCTCCTCCACTGACTTCAGGCTTCTCTGTCCCACTGCTCCTTACCAGCTTGCCAAGCACTGCTGGCTCCTTGACCGCTCCAGGGCTGCCAGTTACTTAACCCTGGTACCCTGGGTGCAGCCAGTCACCCTCTGTCTGCAGCTGTCTGCTCCAGAGCTGTTTTTCATCACAGCTCTTCCCCGCTTCCCCCACAGCCTCGTGCGGCGCTGGATGGGTCACATAAGTTTCTCTATTCAAGGCAGCCTGGTTGCTAGCGAGCCCAACACTGTCCTGGAGAGCAAAAAGGCACACGGCGTAACCCAGCAGCCTGCAGCTAAATGATGGCTCCGCTTTGCTTACATTTAATCAGCTCCTTCTGTGTCGTCCCAAGTGTTCTGCTATAGGTCTGCATCGCCTGTCATGTGCTCGCACCCACTCTCCAACTGATTCATTATTTTGTCCCTGAGAGAAGCACGTGCAGGCTGCAGGTCATGTTATATATATCTTCAAAGCCTTCTCTGGAGCTCCTGCGTCAGCTCGTCCTCCTCTGTGCGGTACCCCAGGAGCGGTGCACAGGCCTGTGTCAGGTCCCTGGCAGACACGCAGAGTCTGTTGCTGGGTGAGCATCTAATCACCTGTCAGGAGCAATTTCAAGCTCCTTATTCTCACGGTCGCACGTCTTCTGTAACGAGGCTTTGTAGCGTACAGGCCTTCAGCTGACCCTTCTTCAGCTGACTATTTCAGTGGCGGTAGCTCTGGGACATTCAAACAACTCTATCAATGCACTAGAGCCAGGGACCCAAATATTCTCAGGTCCCAGGTTTCAAGACGTACTATTTCAAATCTGGGGCCAGCACCAAAATACTCCTGCTAATTTCAGAGGCCAAAAGAACTTTTAAAGCTCAAATATCCAGTGTCTCACAGACTATTTCAGGGTGGTGCTTGTGTCCATCCTGACTCTTTTTGCAGGCCGGTGAAATCACATGTTTCTGCTTGCCAACCCACGTTTCCTCGTTCCACGCTGACCTGACTTTGACAGCCACTCACTTGGGGTCTTTGTGACTAGGCTGCCCAGGGAGCAGAGGCATCACCCCTCTAGATGTTTCCTTCTGGAGGGAACATGGTTAAAGGTAACCAAATACACTAATGGCCCACTGACTGCCCTGCTGGTGTGGCGTTCCCCAGGAACTGTAAGATGCCCAGGAGCCAAGACTCCATACAGTTTGCAAGCCAGGCTGTCATTATCTAATGTCCTGAGGGGGTATGAAAAGGTTGGTTGACAGAAGAGCTTTCAGGGCATTGCAAACCCTCTACCTGAGAGGCCTCACGCTGTCGAGGACAGGTTCAAGCAGAGCATTTCTCCACTGCCACACAGTTTCCCTGCCCTTCTGATGCCAGGGGAGAGTGCTGCCCAGCCGCCTGTGGCAGGGGACAGGCAGCAGCACCCCGCTACAGCTGTGTGTGCCACATGGAGGGTTTGAATAATAAAAAAAAGGGGGAGCAAATCTCATACATTGAGCACATGCACCCAGGCAGGGCTGCGAGGCAGCAGCAGGGCGGGCAGGCAGCAAAGCGGCGACCAGAAGGACCTGACTCCAAACCCAGATCATCTCTGCCTAACTTCCCAGGGATGGAACACCTTTGCAGGCTTCTCCCCGAGAAGAAATCGAAGTGGCAGCAGATAACTGAACTGCTCCCAGAGTCAGTGGTCCCTCTGTGAAAGCCCCGGCCTGGCTGTCAGGAGGGCTGACCTTTAGTGCAGGTTATGGGTGCAGCGGTGGATGCTGCTCCTCTCAGAGCCTGCCTTCTCTCAAACGTTTCCACCCCGACTCCCAGCTCTGACCCATAGCACTGCCTGGGGAGCCAGCCCCAGCCCATCGGTGCCACGCCAGCGCCGGGACCAGCGGCAGCCTTGGGCCAGCCCGGGGAGCCGGGACCTGCGGGGATGACGCCGGGACCTGCGGGGATGACGCCGGGACCTGTAGGGATGCCGGGACCTGCGGGGATGCCGGGACCTACAGGGATGCCGGGACCTGCGGGAACGCCAGGGCCTGCAGGGATGCCAACCTTGCTTTCATCTCTAGATGGTGCTCTGAGGCCGGGCAATGGCCGGGCTCCATCAGTTTGTGCCGTGCCACTCAGCCTCCCTGGCGCTGCATCCTGGCGGCGGGAGCACACCCGGGCTGGGGAGGGCAGGACTCCCACCTTCCTGACCACGGCGGGAAGAGAAGTCTTTGTAGGCCTTCCAAAAACCTGCTACCGTCTCAGCTCCTCCTGCTGCGGCATCCTCCGGCTGTGGGGTACCACGGTACGGGCATCTACATTGACAGACTGCCTCCCTTGCGTCCTCATCCCTCTGCTGTCCCCCTTTACTTGCCCCAGCGGGGCTGCCCCAGCTGGCCCTGCTCTGCCCCACGCTTTCAGCATCCCAGCAGGATGCTTTCCCTCATTCCCTCCTCTCCCCCTCCTGCGCAGCCGGCAATAGTCCGTCCCGGCTTGGCGGATTTAGCACAGGGCTGGCGCCTCCGGGGTTTTCCAATAGTGGCACTCCATTAGGGCCCAGCTCTGCTCTTACCACTGGCAATGGCAAAAGTCCCATTGAATTCACAGAGGCAAGAGCAAGCCCTTAATGGCCTGGGAAGATAAGGCTTTTTTTCTGGGTTTTTTTTTTTTTTTTGTGTGTGTGTGTGTGTGACATTTAAAACCATGGCCACTTCATATTGACAGTCCAAAAGCTGGGAGAGCTCTCAGGCCATCCTGCAAAGGCAAAGAAGGGCTGCTAAAGCTTGAAGCGAGCAGAGGAGGCATTTTGCCACTCGGAGGTCACAAGGTGCAGCTGCTGGGGCAAGCGCCACGTGCCCTGCTCTGCTCCTGGGCAAAACCTGGAGGAAAACGAGCTGGTTGAAAAGGAATAAGTTTTTTCAGCAGCACGGACATTTTCAACACTGTTTCCTGATCATGGAAATCCAAGCCCATTTTCTCCTCGTTTGAGATTATTATTGCGTTTCTTGAAAATATTTTTAGTCGCAGTGTGTATCAAAATGTTTTGCTGAGCGAGTTTTGGGTGAGTTGAAAGGTGCCAATGATGGTTTCTTTTCAAAAGAGTTGTCCAAAAGTGTCACCAAAAATAAAGCATGAAACAAGTTACTCAAGTGTCATTTAAAACAAAACAACATTCATCTGAAAGTTGGCAAGACTGACAGCAGTGTAGTTATTTGTCATGGGGCGGAGGATCTGAACCAGTGCCTGGATCTTATTCATAGGGAAAAAGTCCTTCCTTTCCCCATTATCTTTCTGGTATTTGAATAGCTTTCAATAACGAGCCAAGGAAATCATTGGGAAGTAAAACAGGAGAGAAATATAGGTTGTGGGCCGATAAACAAAGCAGCAGTGTCTTCCTCCTGAAAAGCAAGCTGCCAGCCCCTCAGGATTAGGGGCAGGTCTTGGGGAAGCAGTCCTTCCATCAGATCCTGGGCAAGGGAGGGAGCTGGGGGACATGGTGCCCTGGCACGCAATAGTGGTGTCTTTTCTGGAGAACACAGGACAAGAAAGTGTCACCTACCTGAAAGCTGGTGCTCCACATACAGTACACAATGGCCAAAATATCAGATGTGTTTACGGTTGTGAATGGCTTGGAGAGCCGATTTGCAGACTCCTTAAAAATATCCAGCCTTCTTTATAGCAAACAGCCTTCTGAGGTGGATTCTCCTGGTGGCCTTTCATGGGCTGCATAAAGGAGTCTCCAGCCTACAGCCGGAGACCCACTTATTGAGATGCTGTTGTCACACAGCACTTGTGTGCACATCCTTGGGTGTTTATGGGATGGAGTCGTGGTACAGGTTGGGTTATGCCCCCACGTATGGCATACACATGTAAGTACATGCAGTGTGTACTTGGGCGCAAGTACTCTGTGATTCGAGTGTGTGGATACAGAAGTACCCGTGCAGAAGAATGTACGTACCGCTGCGTATCAGCAAAGCCTGTGGGCACGCGTGCAGCTTGCAGAAGCAGAAAAGCACTTCTTACTGGGAGGAGTGACCTCACCGTGCCATCAGATGTGCTATGTGTAGCCAAGGAACATGCCATTTGGGCGACATAAGCACAGCGGTGGGAGGAGCACCTGACGGGCAGAGGTTTACCCATCACCTTTGTTCTGCTGCACTCTGGTTGTTCCTCTTCTCCCCTTTGCCCCCTCCCCGCAGCCCCCTTCTCTCCCTTGGGTCCTCCTCAGCTGTCTCCCCTCTCTAACAATGTGAGAGTGTTGCCAGCTGCCAGCTGTTCCCACTTTTATTGTGAACAGCAGGGTATTAGCTGGGTTTTCCTCAATACCTCTGTGTCTTCTCCACCACGATGCCAAACGTGACATGAAAAGGGCCAGCAGGTTCAAACATATGGAGGGGGCTGGGATCCCAGCAGGGCTGCATGATACTTGTTCCTTAGCATGATTGCAACCTTTTCCCATTTTTCACCCAAGAGTCACATCATCTGAAGAGAGGGGTGGCAGTGCTGCCTCCACTGCCCTCGCTGTGCATCCCCATGGCCCCGGTGCATCTCAGCTGCCCCATCCTTGCCAAGGTTCCCTGGGCCCCAACTCCTTGGAGATGAGCCTCTGAAGAGCTAACAGGCTGTAGGTACTTCATCCCCACCAAGCATTGTCATCTGCCTCTGAAGGATGATGGGGTACCTCGGCGGGGGAATGACCGGTCATGTGGATTCCCCCTCTCCCGGAGGCCACCACCTCAGTCTGTGTCCTGGATGCCCGTGTCCTCTCACATGGAGTTGTTCTCTCTCGGTCCATTAGGTTGTTTCCACTGCCATGGCCAGTGGCAGGCACCCATCTCTGAAAGCTGTATTAAAAGCCAGGTCAATACCAGCCCCTGCTTATTCCCTCTGGGGAAAATAAATAAATAATAAAAGGAGGGAGGGACTTAATTAATTAGCAATGCGAAGGAGAGGTGGGACAGGGTCCCACGTGGAAAAATGAGGCTGTGATCAAGCCATACATGGGAAAACCCAGTATCCACAAGCTCCTGTTGCCACTCTGTGTGCGACGGGAGGAGAGGGAGGCATCCAGAGTGGTGCCTTTCCTTTCCCCACCCCTCTCCTGATGCCCGGTTGTCACCTGTCTGCTCTTCTCTCATCCTCCCGCCGGCTCCTCTTCCTTTCTTGGCAAGGCTTCCCAAAGGTGCCACCTCACTGCTTGGGTGCAGAGCAAACCCGTGCAGGGCAGCTGAGAACCTGTGTGCCAGGATGAGAAATGGCCACATCTGTGTCTGGACCCATCTTGTTATTCTGTCCCCGCTCTTTCTCAAACGCACTCCCATATTACCTCACTTTCTCTTCCTCCTTTTCCCTTCCTCCTCCTCTGCCTGCTGTGACTGCTTCTTCCTCTCACTCCTGCTATTTCCTTCCTTCCCCTTCTGCTTCCTCCCCCCTTCCTCTCGCTTCTTTGAACCAATTCCAAATTGGTATTGAGATGCTATTTTTCTGCTTTGTAGATCAGGGGTTGGATGGGGCATCACTTCTTCAGCCGTTCCCCCCATTGCACAACTGTTGGGTGCCCAGAGCAGCTTCCTGAGCTACCTGTTTGTCTTTCTGTCCTCGTATCACCTATAGTTTCAAAGGAGTGATTCTGCTGCTCCTAAAGGAAAAGGCTCGCTAGGTTTCCCTGTCTTTTGTGAAATGACAGAAAAGTGATGTTACAGGTCTAGCTCTGGTTGATGCCCCTAGCTGATGCTCTAGTTCTTACTTGCCTCTAGCAAAAAAAAAAGCGGTTTGGGGCTTTTTTGGTTTGGTTTTTTTTTTTTGAGCCTTACATCTACAGCAGTGTCTCACACATCTCTGCCTCTTCAAGCATGTCTATAACCCTTCCCTGGGCAAAACTCTTGTTATCTCCAAAGCAAGCAGGATTGTTTGACCCATCCTACTTGTAATTTTAATGCGAATGCTTTCCTCCATACATACATTTTGTATGATCTTCTCCCTGAGCAAATTCTCTGAACCTCTTATTGTAGGTCTTTACCAGGGAGGCCCAGAACAGGGGAAGCCTTGTGGTGGAGCTTCCAGGCACCAATGCCATACAAACAGCAAACACTGGCACTAAAAACTCTCATCGGTCTCTACACCAGGCTGCAGCCTTGGGGTCTCTCCTTTGCTTCCAAACCTCCCCCTGGGATATTAGACTTTATTAAAAATAAATAGTTACAAATTCAGTTTTACAGCTGATGGCAGCAGGGAGAAGAACGGAGGAGGTGAAAGGAGCAAGTCGAGGGTCTGCTGTCCAGTCAGGTCATTTGTCTGTCATCCCGGCCTCACTGTGCCAGGGAGCAGTCTGAAGTGTGCAAGCACAGGGCCCTGCCTCCTCTGCCAGGCGTCTCAGGGGAGGAGCAGGACTTGTTTTCCAAGAGGACTGGGAGGACTGGGTCTGAGTCCGTGGAGCTGAGCTGCTTCTGGAGGCGACAGATGCCAAAAGCCAAGGAGAGTGCAGAGTAGGCTACGCAGAGCGTTCTTGTCTCCTAGCTTGGCGTTTGCAGTGGAAGAATATGGATTTCGGTTCTCGTTCTGTTTTATATACAAAGAAAGAGTCATGTGCAACAAGCAATAAACATGCAAGTAAGCCCCTCCCTTGAGATCCTTCCCCACTCCCTCCAAGAATCCTAAACTCTCCCGTCCATCCTCATCTGGTCACTGCTTAAGTATCACTCCTCTCCTAATGGTGGTCATGACTCTTGACAGCCATGGGGCCTACCCATGTCAAGAGGGAACGGAAAGTTTGCTGTTGCCTCAGCAGCAGAAACACTTGCTGTGGGTCCTGGACTGTCTGTTGAGGGCACGGACTCATGTCGCCTCTCCAGAGATGAGAAACCAGGCGTGCTGCTCTCCTGTCTCTGGGCAGGAAAGGGATCCTGGCATAAGTTGCACACACTGGAAGAGTAGAGTATCCTCACTCCCCTCCCAGGCGGTATGACTTCATGGGAAAGGGAATATATCAGAGCAGCTCCAGGCCTTGATGTACTCAGGGGCTGGGAGGCAGTCACGGGAGGCATTTTTTGGTGGGCAAGGAACTTATCCAGCTACGCACGGGTGCAGAACAGAGGAGGAAATGGTGGGTGACGGGTGTGGAATGGGGAGGTTGGAATTAGATGGCTGACTCTCTGCGGTATGAGATTGTATCTAGGGGCAGAGTTGCCTGGAGCCGCTCCAGGTCCAGGTGGCTTCCAAAATCCATCATCTGGATGATGCCTCCCTCTTCTTTAGTGCTGCCCCCTAACACCACACCCACTTCATCATCATCTTCCTCTTCATCTTGACTGACAAGAGCCAGCTCGTTCTCATAGCAGAAGGCACTGGGAGGTGGGGGAGAAGGTAGGATAGTCATCTTGCTTTCCTGCAGCTCCCGGGCTGAGCAGCAAGGCGTGCCGGCTACCTCGTAGGTCTTGTGAAAGCGTGAATAATCCACTTTGTAGTGGTTCTTCTCCTCAAACACAACTGGTTCAAAACGGTGACCCCAAAGGATTTCACTAGCAAGGTAAGAGCTTCGTGCCTGTGTCGTCATGGCTGTGGCTTCCACCATCCCCTCCAGAATGACAACAATCTCAAAGTTCTCCGTCTCCAGCTCCTCCTTGCCAATCCCATAGAGTGGGCTCTCCTCATCAATCTCATGAACAATAATAATGGGTGAGACTAAAAATATACGGTCAAGGCCCACATCATAGCCCACATTGAGGTCCCGCTGGTCCAGGGGGAGGTATTCTCCTTCCTCTGTCATGTACGGTTTGATGAGCTGTGCTCGGACGTGGGCCTCCACAATGTGGCTCCTCCTCAGGTTGCCCACCCGCCACATGAGGCACAGTTTGCCATCCCGCACTGAGATGACCGCATGGTGACTGAAGAGGAGGGTCTGGGCCCGCTTCTTGGGCCTTGCCATCTTGGCCATGATGGTGCCAATCATGAAGGAGTCAATAACGCAGCCCACGATGGACTGGACCACAACTGCCATGATAGCCAGCGGGCACTCCTCAGTCACGCAGCGGAAGCCATAC
Source organism: Xenus cinereus (assembly GCA_025774025.1). Taxonomy (NCBI): domain Eukaryota; kingdom Metazoa; phylum Chordata; class Aves; order Charadriiformes; family Scolopacidae; genus Xenus; species Xenus cinereus. The sequence continues at coordinate 55,505,864 of JAOXJK010000001.1, read as the reverse complement.
CCAATGGTTGTCTGTGTCTCCACTGAGAAAAGAAAAGCCCCCAGGAAGCTGTTCACGTGCATGATGCAGGGCTTGAGGAGAGCAGGACCACCTCCCACTGCCGGTGCATTGAGGTCGCCATGGAAGAAAGCGATGCACCAGAAGAGGAAGCCGAAGAAGAGCCAGGAGACCAGGAAGGCAGCGGAGAAGATCATAAGCATGTACCGCCAGCGCGTGTCCACACAGGTGGTGAAGATGTCGGCCATGTAGCGCTGAGACTTGTTGCTCAGGTTGGCAAAGTAGACATTGCACTGGCCGTTCTTCTTCACAAAGCGGTTGCGGTGCTTCCGCCGGGGGGCATGGCCCTTCCCATTCCGGCTGTGCCCATTCATGCTGCCCAGCGCGGACACCTTGTGTCCATCTTCTTCGGTTGACACGATGCTGTACCTGGAAGAGAAGAAACATGCGTTTCCAGGAGAAATACGTGAAGAACAACAGCAACCACTGAGGCAGCGATGGCGTGAGACACATAGGTGGCTCACAGAGCTACAATACCATGGTGTTGAGTATCGCAAGAGCACATTTCTCTGGTTATTGCACCATGGTGCCACCCTGACCAAACTGATGGAGCTCAGCTGCAATATTTGCCGAGTCTTGCTGCCAGGAGGTTGTATATAGCAAAGTCCTGACAGGGCAGCAAAGCAGGAGAAGCTTGTGGCGCTGTGCTTCCTTCCAGCTTTTGTGGTGAGGAGGGACCCAAGGCTTTGAAACCTGACGGCAGCTGGGACAGCTGGGAAGCCTGGGAGCAAGCACTCGTAGTCTGGCCACAGTTTGGCCCTGACATTATATAAGACCACGAGTTTCTATTTTCTCCTCCACCCTCCTCACTGATTTCATGGTGCGTCGGTGACAGTGTTTATACACTTCCTGCGCTCAGGACAATTCTGTTGCCACAGCAACATGCGTAGCTCCCAGCATCCCGCATCCAAAGCCAAAGGTGTAATTTGGAGATCAACAGCCAAAGTACTGGCAGATTTCCCTGGAAGAAGCTCCCCACACACTTTGTGGGAGACATTTGCCCCTCTGGCTCCCCTCCCTCACAGGTGGCACCGCTACTACCCCTTGTGTGCTGCTGGGTCCACAGTTGCAGATACTCCTTTAAGATGTCATGGCAGAAGATGCTCTGACCACTGAGGAAATCAAGGGAGTACACAGACCCACCAAGACCACTCTGCCCTCGTGACCACTGAGCCCTGTCTTCCTCAGTACCTGTCAAGCTGCCAGTGCCTCCCTCCCACCCCATAGGGTTGACATGCCCTCCGGCATGGGATCCGTGACTCTCCTCCTCCTCTCATGGGAAGAGGCTGGAGTTGGGACTCCTGGAGACCGGGGGCTTCTGCAGCACTGTTTGTGTCTGTAATTTCTGGTCCAGCACCACACAGCACTTTGCTTCTCCTCTGTAGCACTTCTCCTCTGAGCATTGCCCCCACGTATGGTGTGTCTTCATAGAATCATAGAATGGTTAGAGTTGGATGGGACCTTAAAGATCATTGAGGTCCAACCCCCCTGCCATGGGCAGGGACACCTCCCACTAGACCAGGTTGCTCAAAGCCCCATTCAGCCTGGTCATGAGTTGGAGAAGGAGAGAGGAGCCATACCTTGGAGCAGGAAAGGCCCTGGCAGAGAAGAATATACCAAAAGGCAGGGCCTGAGGGGCCAGATGAGGAGGACCAGCCACCCTGGGCAGCAGCAGTCCTTGAGAAGGGGGTCACTCACCGGTTGACTCGGACGCTGCCCATGGCTCGCTGTATCATCAGGTGTCAGGGGGCGGCGGTAGCTGGGAGGGCACAGGATCTCATGCAGCAGCACTCACATGGGAGCAGGTGGCTCCAGGTTTCACCTCCGGCAAGCTGGGGCCTGCACTGCCATTGCCATTGCTCCTGGGCACGAACCTTGGGGAAAAGGACCAAGCAAAACCCAGTGAGAGCCTCCCCTGACAGCACCCTTCCCAGTCCTGGAGCAAGGAGGGGGACACATGGCTCCCAGCCTTTTGCTCAGGAGGGGTCTGGAGGCGTCCACGGGGCACCGTGCCACAGCCTGGCTTCGGCAGGTGAGGAGCTGATGGATGCAGACCAGGTTGCCCGGCCTGCAGGCCCTCCACACTCCTCGGCATCTACCAACGGAAGAGGTGCGGGGCCAGCTGGTCACTGCTCCTCACATCAAGGGCACTTTGCAGGGCCCTTGCCCTGAGCCATTATATTAATATCATAGCTTACAGTAGGACGAGAGCTCAGCCAGGCTAAATACCTCGCACACAAGGACTAACGGAGCACAGACATGCACGGCAGCCCTCAGGGATCCCCGTCAGCCCAGCCTGACCCAGAGGGAATCCATTTCCAGGGGATGCAGAACCTCTCCCTCCCGCCCCCGCCCTGTTTCAAAGAGGATAAGAAAAGCAATGGTTAGAGCCAAAAGGGAGAACTGACGGAAAGGAAGGGCTTAGGGGTAGCCAAGGAGAAGCCGGTTAGAGCCAACAGACCTTGCGACGTGCCCTGTGTACAGCATCCAAGGAGCGGCTCAGCAGCAGAGCCCTGGGGAGGATGTCCAGCAGATGTTACGTCCCGACCTGGTCCTCCCTGAACTGAAGAACGGGGAAACTGAAGACTCGAGAGCCGACCTATCCCGTCTGCCCAGAGCTGCTGGGAAGTGAAATGCAGTGAGGGGGTAATGACTCACAGATTAGGAAGGGCTTTGTACACCCATGCTAATCCTGCACTGTAACCTTTGGATTACAGCAGCCAGTGCGGAGCGCCGGACGCAGACACAGCCAGCTAGTTCACTTCCTCCCAGCCTCACCGGCGAGCAGCCAGTGGTTGCCATATCTGGGACAAATCCAAGGATTTCTGGGTCAAATCCAAGGCTTAGAGCTGCTTGCAAGTGGTCATGTACAGACAGGAGAGAGGAAGAGCAAGAGATGTTATCAGGGACAGAAAACCTGGTGAGAACCATCCTTGTCTCATCACCAGAACAGGGCTTCATGTGGTTAAGGGTGACCACCCGTTTTCCCCAGTTAGGAGCACAGACTAGAAAGTAGCAAGTTAGGATCCCCAGACATCACCTCTGATGAGCAAGTAGCATTGTTGCCATGTCTAGGATGAAGATTAACCAGCAGTCTCTCCTCCAGAGACTACGGAAACTGAGGCAATTTAAGCCCTGTGGCAACACAAACATGGTTGTACAGACCAAGGATATGATGAGACCAGGAGAAGACAGCAACCTTGTAGTCCACAACTCACCACACAGAGGTAAAAGTGAACAGCTGCCCCAAAATTCCCGTCAGCAAGAGGTGCTTTGGCACTGAACTCTGCCAGGACCCACCCCCTCACCACCCTACAGCATTCAAGTCTTTAAGGAGGATGGATTTGGCCAGGTGTAGGAAGTTTAGTTGTGCAGCTGGGTAAACCTACAGCAGAAACTGGGGTCGGTAACTTAAATTAATCCTAAATCCATTCATTCATTTAACCTAAATTCATTCATTCATGTTGAGGAATGACCAGGCGATGAAGAAAGGTCACCTCATGCTCACAGATGGTCCCATGAAGATAAAGCTAAGACTTATCTCCAGAGATTACGTGGTGAGTTTGGACTGCAGGGTCCTACAGGTCTTAGGGATGTGGAAAAGGTGGGCAATTTGGGTATACACCTCTATGCCAGATCCAGCCAAGAAAGGAAGGGCACCCTCTCCAGCCAGCACCTTCCTCAAGCAGCCTGGATAAGCCAAGCTCATCCTAAACCAGCCCTGACACTGGTGCTGGAGGAAAGGCACTGCTGCAGCTCATGTATGGATACTTCACAACTTCCTAAATGTTTCTGACCCACCCCCACCCCTCCCTTTCCCCATCTGCAGGGATAGGTGCACAATTTCTTGAGACTTCGGATTTCTGGCCCAAGTGGTAGCCAGCTCCAAAAGAAGAGGAAGGAAGACTTAAGGAGCTTCTGCCCACTGAAATTATGTGCAGCAGCACCTGAATCTCTGCTCCTAACCTTCCCCACCTCACCGAGAAGGGGCAAAGGAAGCAGATGAAATGCAGGGACCATAAGGGCTGTGCTCATCTCTGGCTGGCACAGCTAAGGGGAGGGATGGGCACACTGTGCTGCAACCTGTGCTGCTGTGCTTCCTCCTGGCTCCCACGTGGGAGCTCAAGTCAGCCAGAACTGTAGCATGGCCTCTTGTGCAGAGCCCACCATGGCTGGATCTTGCAGCTCAGAGCCTGGGAAACATTTGCTGCTGGCTCCGGAGTGCCAGAACAGATCAGCAGCAGCTAAAACTACATCACTACCTGCAACTTCTACTCAATCACAAGAAAAGTATTTCCGTGAAGAATAAAGTCTGTGAATCTGAACACACACATTTGAGGACATGAGAGCAAATGGTTTTAATATAGGCTGTAGTGGTACACCTGTGGTCTTGGTCCATACACTCGTCTGTAGGACCCACACAGAATTGAGTTTATAGGTCTTTTTCTCCTTCAGCTTCAGAAATTTTGCCGGTAGATTCAAGGACCTCAGCAACAAAATGCAGCGACTCTGCTCCCAAAGCAAGCTGTTTGATGGACAAGTTTGCACCCGCTATTATCTTATGGAGGTTCTCCAGGGCGAAATCTATGTTGTGCTTCACTGCTCCCAGGTCAGTTATTTGGCCTGCTTTCAGGTCTTCTCTCTTCACCTTGGAGCTCTCCAGCTCTCCCCGGAGAATAGAGATCTCCTGCTTCAGCTCCTCCACGTTGCTTTCTGCCTCCAGAGCCCGCTGGGTCATTAGCTGAAGATTCCACTTAGTCTGCTGGACAAAGGATTGTAGCTCTTGGGCTTCCCTCTCCTCTTTGGCCAGCTGCCTCTCCAGCCTCTGCACTGTGCATGCCTGGCTCTCCAAGGAGCTCTTCATGCTGCTGACCACCCTCCTGAGCATGGTGTTCTCCTCCTTGAGTATGTCGTAGGTCGTCTGTGAAGATGGGACCTCTCTGTCCCCGATGGCCTCCTCGTGCAGCACGTGGGGTTCTGTCTCCCTGGCGTGCTCTGAGTTCCCCAGGTAAGGGTCACTGGCATGGGACCATGGGACAAAGGCATCCATCCCCAGGTGCTTGCTATATTGGAAAGAGTCATAGGAACCACACGGTGCCATACTGGCAGTTCGGAGAACACGCGACCTTTGATGCACGGGAAGGTGGTAGTTCCAGCTGTGGTCCTCATCTTCGGACAAGCTGCCAGGCCTTTCTGTGTCTTTGTAAAATGGTTCCTGAAACTCTTGGGCTTCCTCTTCAAGTGCCAGTGCATGCTTGGCCAACCTCTTGGCATATATTCTATTTTTCAGTTCTTCGTCTTTCACCATGTAAGAGTGCCTGGGATTTAGGGAAAATGGGGTGGGTTCTCCCAGATCCTCCCCCTGACTGTCAGCCAAGCTGTCAGAGCTCTTGCACTGGAGTGGAGGATGTGCAGAGTGGCAGAAGTAGCTGAATTCATCATCATTGTCATCATCCTCATCATCATCTTCCAAGCCTTGAGATTCTGGGCAGACCCTCTCCATTGTCCCAGAGATGCCAAGCAGCTGTGACATTTTTTGGGGTGCTTTGGGCTGCAGCAAGCAGGAGGATCCAAATTATCTTCCTGGAGCCCAGGTCACACAGGCAGGTGACACTGACGAGAAGTGTGCCAACTTCTGCAGCCTCAGCTGGTGAGGGAGAGGCATTTACCAAAATCCCTCCATTTAGATCACCAGGTTGTTCAGGAGGGACTGGAGAGGAGCACTAGGCATCTCTGTGTCTTTGCTATGGGGAGAATAGGAGTCACCAAGGTCTGTGATGTCATCGTGTGCTGTGAGGTCATGACCAGGAGGGAAAGGAACCGATCAACTGCAGAAGGGCAGCAGGAGGATAAGCTGCATCCTCACAGCTGCAGAGCCACCCCCAGCTTGGGGACGCTGCTGGTGGGAAGAGAGGAGCTTGTGAAGCCACCTGAGACCTCCAGCGTGCAGCGGGGACAGGGACCAGCCGTCCCCAAGCAAGCAGCATCATACAGAGGGGACAACCCTGCCCCACAGGCTACTGAGACATCTCCAGCAGCAGCAAGCTCACCCTGGGCAGAGGCAGGAGATACCGACCGGTGCTTTGGCCGTCACCCCGAGCCGGCTGGCCAGCAAGGGGTCCGCGCCGTGGTGCTGCCGATGTGATTCATCCCCTGCCGCCAGCTGGAGCAGGGAAGCGTTAGTAATACCGGGCGCCACAGACTCGGAGCGGCACGAGCCAGGAGACGAACGAAAATATACCCACTTACCACTTCCACCCCAACACACCCCCACAGCGCGCGGTGCCACCATGGAAAAGACAGACAGGCAGGTGAGAAGCCCCGGGCTGGGGACTGCCATCGCATTGGGCTGGCGTTCACATCAGCCCCCCCAGAGATGCCACAGTGGCAGGTGATGTAGCCACCGTCCCTCCTCAGCAGCTGGTGGCCCCGGGCCACCGCTGACATCCCTGCCTGCAAAATGCATGCAGCCAACTCGTCAAGGCCAGGGGCCACTCTAGGAGCCCGAGCCCTGTGCAAACTCAGTTCAAACAGCTGTGAAATGGTCTCGCTGCTCCTCGGAAACCTGAAACACAAATGGGATGAAGGGGCAGGGCTCAGAGATGTCTCCACCAAAAGGGCATGACACCGACAAGGGGGAAGGAAGCCTGGCCAAGGACAGAGATGTGAATCCCTGAGCATGTCTGAGGACCTTTCTTAGAGCTTGCTCTGCCTCCTGAGACCCACATGTGGATGGGGAAAGCCGTGGGGTCAGCAACAACTCCTGGGGAGTGGGATGAAACCCCACCAGTGGGTGCAGCGTGGGGCACCCTGGGTGATGCTAGGCAGGAGACTGTGGTCTGGAGAGATGCCGCTCCATTCCTCTGCCGCCCTGTCCCTGACATACACGAACACCCACGTATTTCATGGCCTGAGGAAGCCCCCCAGCACTTCAAGAAGCCGCTGCAGCGTGGACATCGCAGCCGCTGTCTTTCAGCATTGAAGCTGTCAGCCAGGTGGGTCTCCAGGGGCCAACAGCCGCCTCCAGCCCTGCAGCCTGGGCTGCCCTTCCCTCCTTCCCAAACATTTTCCCCCTCCTGCACCCTGGACTGAGCGATGCCGAGGACACCACCGCCGGTGCCGCAGTCATCCCCACCTTCCCGGGTGACACCGCTCTCCAGCAGGCACATGCCATTGCACCAGCCCACGCTGCCACCCCGGCACTGCTCTGACCCCGAGCAGACACGTGGGGCCAGGCTGCTGCCATCGCTTTCTGAGGGATCTGCAGGCTAATAATAACGTCAGGGCGCATGGTGCTGATGCAATGCCTCCATCGCTCCATCCCAAGTACACAATGCAGCGCCTCACACATCCCAGGCTTTCTCCAGCCCCTGCCAGAGCGGATCATATTTGTCAATCCTTCCTTAAATTTGCGGTGGAAGAGTCTCATGAAACAGAACAGAAAAGTCCACGCCGAAGCACTCCCCCACTTCTCTTTTTATAACAACCATATCTGGTGCTCTGGGATGTACACCGCGAACGACGACGATGGAAAAATCCCAGGGTATTTTTACACTCTTAGTCTTTGCTTTATCTGGAGCCGTCTGGCAAATGCTTCCCTCCTGTCTGTGGTCAATACCGCAGCCGCTGGTTGTGCCACACTTCGTGCTTTTATTCCTCTTAGCGACTGGGTAGCACTGTCCAGTTTTGAGATCAGCATCCGCAGACCCAGCCTGCTGGCTCGGGCACGGCGACAACACAGCAGACATCTTCTCTCCTCATGGGGAGTCAGGGTGGAAACACCCACAAGTAGAGAGGGGGGCCCCTTTGGCTTTTTGCAGAGCCTCGCAGACCCCCCGGCATTCAGTTTGTCCTCTCCAACCTCTTTGTAATTCCATCTCGTATCCTCTTCCTTGCAAATGCCCCCAGGGTTCATGCCGAGGCTGGGCGGGCAGCTCGGTGCCGTGGGGCTACCTCGCTGCAAGAGGCAGTGGCCAAGCTCTGGCTGCCCCGTGCCGGCAGGGCTGGGTGCTAAGCGCTGTACGAACACGGGCGAAGGCACAAGTCACCGTGCGGGAGAGTTTTGCCATATTAAAAAGGCAAGTGACATATGGAAGGTGAGGGGAGGAAGCTGTAATCAACTCCATACCCTTTTTATATACACACTTCTGCCTTTTCGTTCAATAATTATAAATAGATCGAGTAAGTGCCAACAGTCCCCATCTGCCCCGCAAGGCACGATCCGCTGACCAGCTTCTCTCTCCAAAAGAGGATTTTATCAACGTGCTTCTGCCCGGTTTATATTTTGGGGTGGAGTGAGAGGGGGAGATTTTTTTCTCCCCCTGTGAAGCCCTGGAGCCTGAGGATGGGTAATATGAAAACAAAACAAAATGATTTGAAGTTAAACCATCTCAGTGTGTGACTCAGAGCTATTCATAGCTCCCTGAAGCCAGCTGCAGCAACGGAGCCAGAAGGATTCTGCCCGTATTATTATTCCAATTACCATCTGAATTAAAAGTTTGAGCAGTGATCAGCCCACATACTGACGGGAGGGGGAGAGAAGAAAGCAAGAGAGAAGGAGAGAAAGAGAGAGAGGGAGAAAACACAGATAAAAATGGGATCCACACAAAGGTCTCCGGGATGACAAAGTCGGGAAGAGGCACGGAAAGGTGACAGCATCACCTCCTGCCTGCTCCCACACCGCCCCGGCGATCCCTGCTCCGGCTGCACCAGCCGGGCAATGGCGCTGCAAGAGCAGCCGCCCGCTCCTCGGGAATCCGGCTGAGATCGGGGTGACCCCACGGCAGGGCTGGTGGGACTGGCGCGGGCACTCACCCGCTCTCCTCCGGCCAAAACAGGGCTGGGGGGACAAGAGGCAGGGGCTGGGGGGTGGCCGAGGGGGAGAGTAAGGAGAGGATGCTGCTGGGGCAGTGGCTTGGGGAGAAGTCCCTGCTTTTTCTTGTTGAGTGAGGTAGGTGGGTGTTATTCTTTGTGGCTGGCATCACAGGGAAAATTAAATGCTCAGAAGGCCTCTGGCCAAAAAAGAGCTGGGCTTTTGTGGCAGCCAGGGCGCAGACTGTGTCCCATCTGCTCCTGAGGAAGCGCTGAGGCTGACGTCCACCCTGGCAGCCGTTCTGCCAAAACCATGGACTAGACCCTGAAGGGTTGGTGCAAAACCCGCAAGAGATGAAAAAAAAAAAAGGCGTTGAGGTGTTCCCAAGGTTCCCAGGTCCTGGGCAGCTGTGGTGTGCTCGGGTCACCTCCTCCAGCTTCCCAGCACGACTGCACCAGTGAAAAGGGCATCTCCCCTAACTCCCCCACCACAGGAGCTCTTTTTGCTGAGCATCCTGCCCTGTGGTAGCCTTGCCAAAAGGCTGTCCCCAGCAATGTCCCTGCGTCTCGGTGTCTTTGAAGCACAGAGTCCTTCCTGAGCCCGTGGTGGCCTGGCCAGCAGGGCTGCCCATGCACGGTCTCTCGGCTTTCGGCTGGTTGGGGACAAGGATCATTACTGGTGCGCAGGAAAAGAGGGGCGAGGGTGGCCAATGTCACCTGCCTGCCCACTGCCTCTGCAAAGCTCCCAGCAAGGTGCCTGCAAATGGGTTATTCACGATGACAATAACAGCGACAACCGCAAAGGGCAAGCAGTAGCCAGGGCGAAGCCTGTTCTGCTCTGAGCCCCCGACCGAGAGAGGCTGCAGCCGCCGCTCGGCACCCGGCTGCTGCAGGAGGGCTGAGCTCCCAGCCTGGCCCGGCTGCTCCGCGCTAACCCATCACCAACAGGAAAAAGAAAAAAAAAATTGCCCCGCAAAACCCTCGTCGCCACACTAACAAGGAGCCCAGACGAGCCACCAGCCTCCCAAGGTGGTCCCGGCTTCTCCCCTTTTCAGTCCTGCCCGCCGGGCTTCAGAAACAGAGGGAGCATCCCAGGTGAGCCGCAAAACCGCGCTGCTGCAGAGAGGGGATCCCCTGTTTCTCCACAAGCCTGCTGGCTGCAGCCCGCTCCCACCGGTTAAACACACGCACCTGAAAGACATCAAGCCTAAGCACTGCCCTGTGCCCGCCGTATGGACGGTTTCCCCCTCCAGCATCCCCCCGGCTCCCCGATGGAGGGGTAGAGCCCTGTGAAGCGGGACGGGGCAGCCACGTTTGCAGGCTGCTCTGCCTGGGAGATATTTCCCCCCCGCCATCGCCATGGGTTGCTGCCGTACCCCTGCTCGCTCCCTGCCTGCTCACCTGCCTCTCGCCCCCCAGCACCCGGTGCTGCCCGCAGCTTCTGCCTGGTCACCTCCACCCAGAACAGGAGGCTCTTTCTTGGTCGAGGAAGGGACGGGGACAGGAGAGGAGAGGACTTCTGGGGCCGCTGGGTCTAGTCCCCCGGCAGGCACCGCCTCTTCGTAATGCCATCGAGCTTTTCGGAGGGACGAAGCGCCTGCCTGTCCAGCCTCTGGGATCCCCGGTGCCCTTCAGCCCCCGCGCTCACCCTGCTGCTGGCGGGGACAATCTCTACAGCTCTCACCGGGCTACAGGGCTGCTTTACCCTCCTCTATAGCGGAGTCACTTTTGATGTCCTCTGTCTATAAGTCTCTTTTCATCCATCCCCTCGGCGCGGGTGCCTAAGCGGGCTGCCGTGGCCTGGCGCAGACAGGGAGCGGGCGAGAGGAGAGGAGAGAGCAAAGATGAAGGCAGGGGAAGGAGGAACAGGCAGCCGAGAGGCAGAGGGGGTGAGGCCGGCAGCTCATTGCACCAGTGCTAGCATCGCTCTCCGGGGACGGAGGAAGGGAAGGAAGCGGAGGAGGGAGGCAGGAGAGGTGCCAGGGTCTTTTCTCCGAGCCTTTTGCAGGGGACAGGGTGGGGGATGCTGCCTCCCTTGTTTTCACACAGCACCAGTCTCCCTCTGAAGCCTTTCAGGAGTAATGTTGCCATAGAAATAAAACAGCCGTCCAGATTGCGAGGGGCAGGCCTGCCGCCATGGTGGCAGGGGCTGGTGTAGGTGCGGACAAGTTGCCGGCAAGAGTCCCCAGCTGGTGGCATGGTGCAGTGCCAGGCTGGAGGATGCCTTGTCCTCCATCCTCTGCTCCCTCATCTCCAGTGCAACCAGCAGTGGTGCTGCCATGCCAGCATGGCCAGTGCCAGCCCCAGGTGGCATCTTCCCCCCTAAATACACCAGTGGGTCAATGCCAAAACCACCCCTGCAGGCAGGCTGCCTTCCACCAGGCTCCCCAGAGGACGGGCATGGAGGTTCACGGGTCTCTGGGGCACTCAGGATGGGGTTGTGCTGCAGCCGGCTCTCATCTGGCGCCTGCCCAGGCCACAGCACCGCCTTCACTCCTGGAGAGCAAGCCTGAGAGGTCTGAGGGTGAGCATCAGCTCAAAGGCGACCCCTGCCCATCCTGAGCCCCCACTACCAGCCCAGCACCTCTCCTAAGAAGAGGCTTCAAGACCAACCACCCCCAATAAAGCCACCTTGTTGGGGGAACAAAATCAATGCCAGTGCCTCTGGGGGCTCTATGTGAGGCCCTTCCACCCCGGTGAGGGGCACAGAGCGGTGCCATTGAAGAACAGGAACGCAGCCCAATGCGGTTCCGTGAAGCAGACAGCTTCACCCGGTCCTTACCGTTCACAGACAAGCGAGCTCCAGCGGGAGGCTGGGGAGCCGGGCGCGTGCGAGTGAGGGATCGATCGCTAAGACGCGAGCATCCATCTATTGATCCCCGGCCACGCTGTCGGGTTAAGCCAACCCAGCGCAATAACGAGACAGGACAGTGGGAACTTGCTGAGGGCAGATTGCCATTAACTGCTGCGCTCTGCGTCTGCACTGATGTCAGCGCGTGGCAGGCGCAGGTATCCGTCACCATGTCCTCCTCCCCTTTGCTGGCACCCTCCTGCCAGGGACACCACCCCAGGAATGCGGCTGCTCCCGGGGGTGGTGGCTGGCAGACAAGCTTGGGGTGGCCAAGCAGCCAGAGGGGCCAGCGGGGACCCATTATTCTGGCTAACTCCGTCCTTCCCTGGCCACCTCCTCGCTTCTTGGCTTTCCTTGCAAACCATGGTGGGGGGCTGCAAGGGGCAAGGACCCCTGCCAGCCCCCTGCCAGCTTCACACATCATGGCCCTTGATTTTGGCACCTGAGGAGGGGGAGAGATGGAAGAGGAGAAAGGCGGAGGAGAGGGAGCCCCGCTTCTCTCTGGATTAGCCCTCTCCAGCTCATCCTCTCCATGGACATCGTCACCATCCCTCCTCTTCCCCACCACCTTGTGTCCCCATCAGGCTCACTTTTCCCTGCTAAGGAACATCTTCCCCCTGTACTTATTATTATTGTCAGTGGCTACAAACAGGAGTGGCCACGTGCCAACGTGACTCAGGCATCCGTGGGCACCACTTCCGATGGCAAACGGAGAAGGGGCACATCTCCATGTCTTTGTTGAGACGTGCTCCTTGTACAACCCCTCATCCCCTCCCAGGCTCTGGGTGACCCCAAGCCCCGTGTCCCTCTCCACACCTCACACCTCCCACGGATGTCTCCTTCTGAGAAGCCAAGGAGGGCACGGAGCGGGGGGTTGAGGGTAGTCTTGGAGCCATGTCACCTCTACCATGCGTCCCCCGCATGTGCTGTCACCACCTGACCTTCGCAGCACACACCCCAGTGGGGGCGAAAGGAAGAAAGGGAGAAGGAAGAGGCCCTGGAGCCACCCATTCACTTTGCCATGGATGGAGCCAGGACTGGGAAACTCCAGGCTCTTGGCAGAGGGATTTGGTTGTCTCCGGGCAATTTGCCCAGGAGGGAGGGTATTAGAGGCTGAAGGTGGCACCAGGGATGTCTGAGGTGACCTGCCTGCACCATGCAAACTTGCCTGCCTGCTCCTGCCCCAGTGTGTACGCCGGCCTTGTCAAGAGGCAGCAAAGGCAGAGTTTCTCTGGCATTTTGCTCATGGCTTCCTCCTCAGCTCCTTCACCCAAACCCAGTATCCTGAAGACCCTTTGCACCATGCCTATCTTGGGGGATGTTGGACCACCAAGGGCAGGATCAGCCACGCTAGAAGAGCTGGAAGGCAAGGGAGAGGAGGGGACAGGTCTGGAGCCTGAAAAAGCTCCATGGGCAGTAGGCGAACCAACGTGTCCACTTCAGCCCTGGTTGCACCCAAGTGCTTGGAGAACAGGTCCCCAGCTCCATTCTTCTCCAGGCTGCCTTAGGGAACTGACCAGGACGAATGCCCGCACAGAGCAGGAGAAACAAACAGTGAGCAAGATCCACCCCCGGGTGCGAAGGCACTGAAGGAACACGGGGAGCCAAAAAAATGAAGAAGTTACCTGCAAAGTGACCAAAGTCAGGGCGGCGAGGGAAGGGGAGGGAAGTTGGGGAGGTTTACAGGCAGGTACCCACCCCTGCCCCTCGGCCCGTGGCCACCCCGGTAGCCGTATGTGCATACACCGTGCACACAGGCAACTTTATTATTCACTGGCACGCTCACATGAAGCCACGCATCTCTCCCTAAGTTATATTTATAGCTGTTCCTCAGAGCGAGCGCAGATGAAACAATACATTATTTTCCTAAGGGGAAAAAAACCCACCCTTTCCCGGTCTCATGCCGGCGAGGGGAGCAGCGCGCCCCGGCACCGCCTCTTACCCGGGTCCTGCCGAGGGCTGCCGCCTGCTCCAGCCGTGCCGAGCCAACATCAGAGGAAGGGGAAAGCGGCCGGTTGCTCCATCTCACCATGAAACGCCTCAGCTGGACCGGGAGGAATCGGGGAGGTCTCTCTGCAGTCCTTGCTTGCCTCTGGCTTGGTGGGATTATTTCCCCCCTCGCCCCCCCCCTCTCGCCC
>JAOXJK010000001.1:55458908-55483247 GCA_025774025.1 Xenus cinereus | reverse complement strand
TCCCTGCCCATGGCAGGGGGGTTGGAACTCGATGATCTTTAAGGTCCCTTCCAACCCAAACCATTCTATGATTCTAAAGGGGTTGGTACAAATCCGAAATATTCATTTGGCACTCATGCAACATATGGTGGAGCTACAGCTTGCCATGCATTAATCCTTAATGTGACTTAATTCTTTGCTGTATTTGTGATGCACATTGTCCACCTAAAATCCAGTTTAAAAAACCACATCTGTTGAATGCAAACGGGCACTGCTGCTCAGGCTCTAGACGTGCGCGTGAAACAAAGTAGAAGTTAAACCAGAGCTAAGCCTGGTTTAACCCCACCAGTTAACAATTGAGGTATATTCAATTCTAAATACATTTTGAAAGATTATGAATCACGCAAAAAAATTTGAGGAGGGGAAAAAAAAAATAGCTGTAGGCAGACAATGTACCTGAGAAGCAACTGCCGACATATGGAAAGATTATTAAGCCTACTTTTTCTTTTGATGGAAAAGACGTAACGTTCCCAAGAACTGATTCCGTAGGAAGACAGGCATCTGCACGGACACGACACCCCTGTTTCCCAAAATCTGATGCCCTTTCCACTTCAGCGCTGTGCTTTTGGTAAATGGCCACGTACCAGAGCTAACAAGTGCATCAAGGGCATAAAATCTACTGGTAGAACGCGCTATGGTTTGCTGAGGCCGAAGTACGTTCTAAAACACTTTTCTGTTGGGGAAGATGCAATTTAATGAAATCTGCCTGAGGGAACAAATATTTTTTTCCTTCTTCACATTCCCAAACTGTTCTGCCAAAAGCAGTAGTGATGGCCCGGCCTTTGATGTTTCGAGGGCTGGATCTATGGTAGCTTCATGCGATATACCTGCTGATAGAGAGGTGACAGGAGCACCGAGCAGGTGGCCGGCCTTGGCAAATTAAGACTTCCTTCTGTCATTAAAACGTTTTTGTAGCCAGAAAAGCACTTTGTTACAAACTGCCATCAAGGTTCCTTTTTTTTTTTCCTTTTTTTTTTTTTTTGGTTAAACTAGTTCCCATTTTAGCTTCACTCAATTGATGTGTCCCGCGTCCTTCTGTATTTTTTGCGAAATCCGTACCCTTTGTAGTTGGGGATGGTGGGAACAAAAGGGGGGGGAAAAAACAACTGCTGGCTTTCAGTCTCACATCGCTAGTGATAAAACTGCAAAATTTAGATGATACAGGAGGAAGAAGAAAAAACATTTGTCCCCGGGACATCACAGCAGGAAGAGAATTGCTTTTTTCTTTTGTTTTTTTTTTTTCTTTTACACAAATGTTCCTGCTGAAGGGAGAGAAAAGGTGACTGAAGATATGCAAATGCTTTGCAGTCATTTATGAAAACCAGCAATATTAGAGCAGGTTGCACCTCTCACAAAAAAAAAAAAGCACCTTTTCAAAACATTTCTAACACAGAAGAGCTGAGACAAAAGGGCAGCGATGCTGCAAAAAAATAAAAAAAAAGCAAAGGTGTGTTATATAAAGAAATGTATTTAATAAGACTTTCAGAGCCTACAGCGAAGCATCGCAAAGGGATTTTTATAGAAGGCAACTTCTCTTTATCTTGTTTTCAAAACTAGATGAGCTCCTTTCTGGTTAACACAAGGACCTGAAAGATATTCCCAGGAAGCTTTCAGCTCCCGAAAGCTTGCATTTCACAGAATAGCTGAGTTTGGGGAGCAACTGGGGATGGGGTGGTAAATCATCTAATCCACCCCCCTGCTCACAGAAGGGTCACCTACAGCAGGTTGACAAGGTCCTGTCCAGTCAGGTTTCGAGTATCTCCAGGATGGAGGCACCACAGCCTCGCTGAGCAACCTGTGCTGGTGTCTGACCACCCTCAGTGAAAAATTGTAATTATTTTTTTCTTATATTTACATGGAATTTCCCATCACCCCTTGCCCCGTCACTGGGCTCCACTAAGCAGAGTCCGTGCCTCCTTTCCTCCCCCCATCAGGTGTTTATACACACGGAGAAGATGCTCCTCAGCCCTCTCCAGGCTGAGCAGTCTCAGCTCAGCTTGTGCTCTTACATCAGATGCTCCAGTCTCTACATCATCCTCGTGGCCTTTCTGGACTTGCTCCAGTGTGTCCCTGTCTCTTGGACTGGGGAGGCCAGAGTTGGACCCTTTGCCCCTTCTGTGGTGTCAGCAGGGCCAAGCAGAGAGGAAGGACCACCTCCCTTCCCAGCTCAGGAGGCTGTTTGTATTTATTGCCACAAGGGCACAGCGGTGGCTCACGTTCAACTCTGTGTCCACCAGCATCCCCAGGGCCTTTTCTGCCAAGCCACTTTCCAGCTGGGCAGCCCCCAGCACATAATGGTAGGTGGGATCACTCCACCCCAGCATTTCCCTTTGCTGACCTTCATGAGGTCGACACCAGCCCATTTCTCCAGCCTGGCATGGTCCCTCTGACCCATCTGGTGTTACCAGCCGCTCCCCCTCATTGTGCATCATCAGCAAATCACCGAGGGCATATTCTGCTCTTTCCTCTGACATCGAACAAAGACCTTAAGCAGCACTGGCCCCAGCTCCCACCTCCAGGGCAAACCACCAGTACCAGGCCACCAGCTGGACTCCACACCGCTAACCACCACAGGGCCAGGGCAGCCACTTCTCTATCCACCTCATCTAAGTCTATGGGCCTCTAGCATTTCCAGGAGGTGCCCCATCCCAGCTTCCAGACCAGATGAGGTGGGTCAGGCTCAGGGAGTCTGGCCATAGACCATTTATTCTGGTCAAGTTCTCTGTTAAAAAGGGTCAAGGAGGGTAGAAGGTACTGGAGGTGGAACAGCAGACTCCAAACTACATCATCATGAAAAAATGGGGAAATTAAGGGAGTCCACACGTTAGAAAGAGTAGCCACAGAAGAGGAAACAAGAACCTTCTTTAGAGTGAAGGAGTATAAATAGATTTTAGAGAGTTTTCCCCCTTAGAAGCAATTTTGTAGTGGTTGTCTCCCATCAAGCATCACATAAATTGTTCCCTTTTCCCTGGATTACCTGAGAACAGCACAGCTCTACTCCTGACCAGCCTCCAGGAGCACATGGAGGATGCCCAAGAAGGTCCATTCGACAGCTGTAATTTCACTGCCATTTGCAAACCCGGCGATCAGCTCTCTAGCTCTCAAAATGGCAAGTTCAGAAAAATATTAGTTGAAACCATGAAACAGTTTAGTTCCCCCAAGTTCCTTCATTACCTTTCTCTTTCTCTTGGCACAGTCCTAAAAGGAAAAAAGCTGAGTCTTCCCATGCCCGTTTGAAGACACTTCCACAGACGACACAAGAAGTTCCAAAGATGAAGCTCTGAAGACCACAGCTTTCCTTTCCTGGCCCTTTTTTGACTAATGGATGGCTCAGCTGAGTGTCACTCCAGTGCCAGGAAGACAGTGAGGCCTGGAAAGCTGCTGTGCTTTTTGATCTGTTCGAGACTTTCCCCCTTTTTTTTTTATTTCTTCTTACTTGAATTTGGTGCTAGTTAGTGCTGGCCAATACTGGTGATGTAATGCAAATTATTCTCTCCCAGCTCTTCCCAGCATCTACCTCCAAAACACACCTCCACCTTGACCCTGAGGCAGCACAAGGAGTGTAAGGGAAACTGTCACTACCTTTAGTCCTTTAACGAGTGCCGAGGGTAAAGAGAACGTTGGTACCATTAAGTCTGTCACACATGGCCACATCTGCCACAGCAGATGCTACAAACTCTTACTTTAACTCTGTGTGAACCAACATCCTCCTGAAAGGTAGCTCTGCCTGACCCCCATTCTATTCAAGTCCCATAACATTTGGGAAAAATACATTCCCTTACAGTGACACGAATCTTCCAATACCACAGGTATCCACACATCCTCCCCACTCGCTTTCAGTGACAGTAGTTCCTCATATTCTACAAACAGGGATCATTTCAATTAAAATTCAGTGGGTTGCCAACAGGTGTTTCCAACTCCTTGAATTTGACTTTTTTTTAAGAACTGGGAAGAACAGGGGCAAAGATGGTTTTACACTCCACAAATAAAGACGAAGTTCACAATTTATCGACAACAGTGTTTTTATTTATACCTACAAAAGAAAACAAGATGGTATCAAAAGGACAATTTACAAACTAAGAATAGTAACATAGCTTTTAGTATCCTGTGTCTGAACTCCACAGATCTATGAATCTCTCAATTCAAGTCTTTGTTAATACAACAGGAATGTGTTCAGAGACCAGCAGGTGTGTGAAACAAGATGCTGATCCCACACAAAGCCACTAACCCTTCCAGCGTTCAGAGAAGTCCTAACAGCAAATCCCTTCAGGAAGTGGGAGGGGAGGAGACACCCAACTCATTCAACACCTCCCACTGACTTTTACAGCTCAAAAACAAGGCAAACACCACTAGATGCTAATGCTTTATCAACAAGGGCCCTCCAGCTGGGACATGGAGCCAAGCGCAGCAAGCACCCGACGGGCCGGGGGGCAGCACATGCCACGGTGTGTTGGTGCATCTGACAGCCTCATTAAACGCTCTGAACTGAACCGAGACCCTGGGCTTCAGCTGACCTCAAGGGCAATAAAGCACTGCGAGAACTTGGCGTCGATGTTTACGCCTGCACAAGTCCTCCCCCAAAAAAGTGAAAACTATAGCAGACTATATAAGGCAGCTTTGGTGGTCCAGAGACCCTTTTTAAAAGTCAGTCAGCGAGATGTTCTACTCCTACACCCCTCAAACACATTTCTGCATTGAACTCGCAAATAATAATTATTTTTTTTTTAAAAAAAGGCCAACAAAAAAAAAAAAGCTCTACATTTGCTTGCGAGGGAGGCCAAAGACAAATCAGTTAAGTGCATGGATAAACAAAATCTTTCTGGCTTTCACTTAACACAAGCAAAGGAACTTCCTGCCCCAAGCACTGGAATTAGAAGATGGGACAAGGGAACCAAAGTTCTGGAACATCTCTCCCTTCTCCCTCTTTGTCAGCAACCTACCTGTGTACTGCACACAAAAAAATGCGCATTCATCCCCCAAAATTTTACTCTGGGAAGAAATTAAATGAAAAAAGAAATCGCTTCTGTATAAGCAAGCTCTTTTCCTGGGCTATAAGAAGTTCCACTCTGCTACAGGAGGAGTGGGCTGCCTTGTTCATCCATATGCAAGAACACCAACAGAAAAGAAAAAAATCCACCCAAACCCCTGCACTCTCATAATGCAAAGCTTATGCCTCACAAAACCAGAAGATGTATCCATTCTTTTGTCATATTATGAAATCAAGAGCAGCCAACTCCTGTTATCATCTACTGTCTCTGAACCGTCTGGTATTAGAAATAACAAGTCAACAACATGCTTTTACTAAAGAGAAACCCCCCTCACATCCACCTTAGCCTGTAAAATAAACAAGTTTTATTTACGTATTTACTAAAATTTCACTCTTCTCTAACATTTTCTAAAATGCTACCTACCTGCAAGAGCTCAGCTCAAAGGGACCAATGGAGCAGGGAAATGCACTCAAAAGCCAGGAAAAGCAATAGTCAGAGCAAGGTACGAAAGAAATAAAGCTTCAGAATTAAAGATGCACTAACCAGCTCACCGCTTACCTCATGAAAAGGAGATTCCAGGCAATCTCCTCCTCCACCCTTCCTCCCTTCCCCTCCCCTCCCCTCCCCCCAGCCCACCCTACTCAAACCTCTTAAATTTAAGCATGGAAAACTCTTGTCACATTTAATTCGGAGCAGCGGCATTCGGAACCTTCCCCGTGGCAAAAGGTAGTTTGTTCGTGAAGGACAGACAAACGAGAGATGCTGTTCATCGTCTCAGTTCTGGTTAGTTTTTGGGCTCTCAAATAAGACTTCTCTCCATAAACCCAACAGTAGGAATTTGAGAGCAGAAACTAATTTAAGGATACTCCAAGCGTTTGCGAGGCTGCAATTTAACAATCATAGGGAAAGAACTTACTTGGCTAAACGTTACAGCAGCGGTACCTACAGTGACTATCTGGTTTTCAGGTACCAAACCCAAGACAGGTTTTGACACCGGGGTTTTAATCCCAACTTCCCTACTGCAGGCTGCTACAGGTACCACAAGATGGGGCCGCTGCTTCCAGAGCTGCAGAAAACACCCGTGATTTACCTGCGGCATTACTCTGAACACCGCCCAGCTCAGACAAATGACCAGAGTTTTCCTATAGAAAGTCACCTATGATAGATTACAAGCAACAATAGTGAGCTATTTAAAAAAAAAAAAAAAATTAAGATTAGGAGAAGTGAGCATTGCTCCCTTGCATTTATCGTTTTAAGTGAAGTGCTTTTTGGCTCCCCCAAGTTTCCCACCTCTCTTGATACTTCCTGAAATTCACGTGTTACAGAATAGAAACTTTCTTCCCTCAAAAGCAAATTTTCACACAAACCTTAGACACCAAGATGATCGAGCTGGGACCTATCTGCCTTATACCCATTTCTTTTAGAGCAAATAAAATTTCCAATTTCCTCAACATGCAAGACAAAAAATAATAAATTTTCCAGTCAACTATATATATCTCTTAAAAAAAAAAAGAAAAAAAAAGAGAGAGAGGACAAGGTCAGTAATGTGGACTGGGGGTCATTTTTGCTGGGCTTGAGGGACTCGAGTGGTGAATTCTAAGCCTACCCTGCATGAGAGACATCACAATGGGAAAGAAGAGAAAGAAAAGGTTCCTTTAAATGCAAGAGGTCTGTCTACACTGGTCACCAGCGGGTGAGTGGTCTCATTTGCGTGAGGGGGGAGGGGGTGGGGGAGGGGGCGGATACTGGTAGGTGGCAGTCTGTCCCATATAGCCCATCACGTTAGTGGCAGGGGGCTGCGGAAACTGTTGTGACATGAGCGGCTGTGGCTGCTGACCCGAGCGCCCCACCATCCCTGCATACTGCTGTTGGGTAGTGCTCTGTGAGGTTCTCCCAGCGGTGGCAGCTGTGGTGCTGGCACCATAGCCACTAGCACTGTACTCTGCAGTGCCATAGCCACTCGTGCCATAGGCAGCTGCTCCATAGCTCCCTTGAGTGTAACCATACTGGCTCTGTGCTGCCCCAAAAGCAGAATTTGGGCTCCCGTAGGCACTGCCATAGGTCTTGTTGGCTCCGTTGGCATAACTGTCACCACGCTCACGGTCTCTGAAGCCACCCGAGTCTCTCCGGCCCTCTTTCACTCCCCGGAGCCTCCTGTCACACTCTTCCTGGTACATCAGGTTAGGGTTGTTTACTGAACTGCTCGTTCGGTAACGAGAACGACCTCCTGGCGATGAATATATTAAGATTTAGTACCGGGAACAAGTCTTAAACAATGAACTCTGGTACAATTATGCCACCCTTTCTCCCCCTTCTACATCCACAATTTCACCCACAAGGAGCAAGTTCTCTTGACTGACTGTAACTTCCCTGCACAGCTGTGCATGCAGCTCTTCATTTTGTTCAAGGTGCAAATATGAAGTTCAAAAGGGGTTTTTAACGCACGTGCTCGGAGACTAAAGAAACTGAAGAAATTCAGGGCCACATTAGAAATATAAAAAAACTTACTGTTCCTTCAGGGAACTAAAGGAAAAATAGTCTCAGTCCCTGAAGGTAAAGTCAGCGTATCCCTTCACTGATTTCAATTTTGCATGTGCGTGTACACACATCCTGTTGCCTGTGCTCAGGCAGAAACTTCAAGGAGTTAATTCAAGCAAAATTAGCTCTGTGAGGACTTTATCAGGAGAAAAAAAAAATTCTATAGCTAAGGTGAAACAGTCAACTACCTCTTTTTTGGACAGAAATACTACATCTATGTAACGTGTTGATATCTCGGGTATGAAACAGCTTTATTACTAATCTATTGTTTGCTATCTTAGTATTACCCTACCCTCTTTTAATCTTCCCTCCCTCAAAATAGGGAATCTATTTCCTGTGCAGCCCTTTTCCCATGTGCCTTTACCTCCACCACCACCTCCTCCTCCTCTGTGGTCCACAAGCTGCATCAGCTTTGGATTGATGGCTTGATTGGCTTCTTCCAACACTTTGATAAGCTCCCTGGCTTGTTTCAGGTTTCCTGGTGTGAAGAAGGTGTAGGCAGTACCTTTGTTGGTACTACGTGCGGTACGGCCAATACGGTGCACGTAATCTTCAGAGCTGTTCGGATAGTCGTAGTTTATCACAAATTTAACATCTTCCACGTCTTGTGAAGTGCCCAGGTGCGAAGCACAGTGAAGGGGTGGGGTTGAGGAAAGGGGAGAAGAAGAGAGGACGTGCCAACGAAAGGTGGGGAGCACGAATGCAGGTGACAGTAATAAGAAAAAAAAATACAAAGTTAGTAATTGCATGGAATAAATACAAGACAGACTCATCCCAAAAGAGTACAAGACTCATATTTAAGATTATCAGGAACAAAGGTCAGTGTCCTGCAAAAAAGTGGTAATTTTAAAGCAGTTTTGCCCTGCACTCAAATTCATCCTCCCCAGAATGACTTCTCTGTCTTTATGTGTCAAAGACACTGATGTTTGTCAAATGAATTTTTAATTTTTTAAAAAATAGCAATCTGGAAAGTGAAAATGCCACCATCAGACAGAGCAAACTGGGGTGGAGGAAGGGCAGAACCGCCACAGTAAAGCTCTTACTCTGTTGGGAGAAGTCTAGCAAATAATAACGGTAATGAGATCACTTACCTTCCACTTGCTAACATGAAATAAAAGGCAATCTTAAAAATATTTACTTTTACAGTCCTAATAAAATACGGTAAACTACTTTCCCTAGCCTAAAGCTTAAGACACTCCAATTACATTAGTATTATTCAGCAACTTATTAAAAATTATTCAGACCTAGAATATCTTAACTCAGCTTTGTAGTTATCTCTAGAACGCATTGCACTAACATTTCACTGTGCTGTTCCATCCAGTTCTGGCAAGCTTTTGTAATTTGGACAATCCTCAATTCCATTAACAATTCCCCACTTCCAGTGTCAGATGGAAGCAGAAAATGATCAAAATTGCTCTGTATACAAAATATTATTAAAATTTAGGAGATGAAAACTGCATGCCTCATGGGAAGTCAAGACTTCATAAACTTAAGGAACAGAAACAAAGTAAATGTTAGTGTAACGCTTCACTGAAAGCACCTCAAGTACCAGAAGCACCTATTTGCTATAGTATTTAATATTTTTTTAAAAGCATCATATTACAGTAAGTGCCCTAACAGCTCATTAAAAAAAAAAAATTTAAAATCTGCATTTTAAGAAGAATATTCTGAAAATATCCAAGATAAAACACAGATTTTTTTTATTTCCTTTCCTCTTTTTTTGTTTTAAAGAGAGAAACATTCTCTGTTTGTTACCAGACCGATGCACACTCCCTCCTCCTGTGGGAAACCGCTGCAGCCGATCCCGTCTCTTTGCCTTTTATTTTTGGCGGCCTCCTTTCGAAAACTCCGCCCTCTGACACGGGACCACTGGAGCGCGGGGAGCATGCATCAAGGGTCCATGGCAGCGAGAAGTCCCCACACACGCTCGCTCTGTGAACTGGCTTAGACGCTTCTCTGTTGCCCCATTTGGTTGTGAAGCGCCGGAGAACCTGGGCTCAGGTAAAAGTTTCAGGTCCTCCAACGCTTTTTGCCCCCTATTCGGGGTTCTTGGGGGCAATTGTCAAAAAAATGAAGATACAAAAATTACATCCAAAGGGTCAGACTGCATCTATTGCCCAGACTGCTTCAATTTCAAGGGGGTTGTAGGAAAAATAAAAACAAGAGGGATATAGTGACAAGAGGGGGACGTTATGTCTGTTTCTTATTACAGCAAAGGGGGGGCTCCTCAGTCTTTGCTGACTCCAAAGTCCTGAATCACACCAAAAAAAGGGAGTGAGAAGGCAGGTTTCACAGGGGGCTGCGCGAGTCTCCAGCTAGGGTCCTTGATGCAACAGGTTTTTTTTTTAAAAAGGGGAAAATGAAGTAAAGAGAGGAGTACGTATAACAGATTGCATCTTCACAGCCAGGGTGTAACTAGTCTGACAAGCTGCAGGCTACATGATCCTCAGTCAGTCCCGTATTGCACATCCATCAGTAGCAAAGCGACTTGGAATTACCACAGAGGATACAAGGATGTGCTTTCCCAGCAGAAAGCACACAGAATTGCAGCTACCGATGTAGGCGGAACTGACTTGACTGGGGAGGAGCAGGAAGAATGGGAAGGCAGGAAGAGGAAAATGCAAGGGTTGTTTTCCAGACTAGGAAGTGGTCCTGGTAGAGCACGCGGCTTGCTGAAGAAAGACCAGAGCAAGTACAAGACTCGGCTTCTCCAGTCTAGCATGCTCCGAAGTGTTTGCGCACACTCGCAATCTTCCTGCGCTTTTAGAAGATAACGTAGCAGGATCAAGAACTGAAACTGTAATTCATTTTTGACAGCTACCTGGGAAACATTCCCATCGTCAGACCATCAGAATGCCCTACGGCACAGTCTCCGATTACTAATCGGGAGAGATATAAACTAGCAAACATGCTAGTCTAGAGAGCTGTTTAGACCATCAATGTAGATGTGCCCCCCCCCTGCACTGAGAATGATCTGCAGCTGATATCAAAGCTTCTGTTAAAGAAAACAAAACAAAACAAATTCAATGTTTTTAGTTTAATAGACTGAACAAAAAAAATAACGTAAAAATAAAAAATAAAAAAATCAGTGCAGAGAGAGGACCTCACTCCAGGGAATTATCACAAAGAAGTCATTATGGGACTCAGAACTTACCTGGAAGAAGCTTTTTTGAAACCAATGTTCCATTAGGAAGAGGGAAAGCCCTGGTGACTCAGCCAAAAGGCGCGCGCCCCTGTTTTATGTTATTTAGGTAGAAGCCTTCACTTTCCAGGATCTTGGAGGAAGTCGTCCAGAAGTTTGCCAGTGACTTATTTTAAGAAGCAGCAAACTCAGGGCCCCAAAATAAGCAGAGATGTTGTTCAGTAACAAGAAACAGACTCTGGTACCTTTCCCCCTTAGCTCAGGTGAAGTGGAGGATGGGAAGTGGGGAGACTGTTTTCTGAAGTGTTATCCAATTGAGTAGTTTTGCAGGGAGTGGTTTGGTTGGTTTTTTTTGAGGGGGGCGAGGCTGTTTTAAATGTCTAGGCAAGATGCACAAAGAAGCTACCAGCACATAGCAAGCCTGTTTAAAAAACGCTGCTAGAGAAAGCAGCTCTCTTTCATACAAACTAGTTTCAGGCCTCAGTCCCTTCTCCCAACAGGCCCAAGTTCTAACTGCACAGGTCCAGACATGACCCTAGAGGGCAGAGACTGAAGTCCATATAATCACCTCTCTGAGGAAGTGTTGGACGTTTTTTGAGGGGGGAGGGGAAGGAGGGGTGAAGGTTGTGTGAACAAAGGCTGCCAAGTCTAGTAATGGTCTGCCTGTATTAAAGTGACCATACGATGCACAGCACAGCCACCCTTTCAGCATACCAAAAAAGAGAGCTCAGATAACTGACATTTTTTAAACAGCTAAGAGGTTTTTCTGAGCTGAATTGCAATGACTTGCAATCATTTTGTCTAAAATTTACTACAATGAAACATCTACCCCCAAGCAGTTTATCTTCTACCAAACTTGGGGAAGGTACAATATTCAATGGTCATTATTAAACTAAGAGCACTTCCGAAGTCATCCTCCTCTTCTAGAGTAAGTGTATAAGGACCCATAGACAGATGTATAAGGACTGTGCTCAGCACACAAAGTATTTCACAAGACAAATATGCTTATTAAAAAAGGGGGCACAACTGATGCATCCAGACAGATCATTTTCGTACCACTAGAATAGAGCTGTGCAATTTTGAATCAATTAGACATCTGGGTAAGATGATGTTAAAGGCCATATATAATCTCAGTGGTCCTGCCTAGAAGGAACACAGAGGAGGGAAGGTTGTATGTCAAGACCAAAGATCTGGAGCAGTGCTTTCTCAGATGTGAATACATCTGTGGGGTAAACATGCATGTACACTGGGGCTGGTATGTTCAAATCTGTGGTGTGTCATACGGGGAGAATATTAGCTATTTGCTGCTGAAATGCTCTCCCACAACTTCCTACTTGAACTTTATCTGACACGCTCTGAACTGAGAGCAATCCATCCCTATCATCCAGCAACAAAAGCTGGATTTGGGGAAGAAGTGAGTGTGGTGGAAGGGTTGGGTTGCATAATTGGACGTCTCTTCTCCCTCTTGGCGATCGATTGGTCATGCCTAGGCCTTGCTGCAGACCAAAGCCTGTTCATTAGGAGCAGGAAGAGACTTTGAATATGAAAGAAAAAAAAAAGATTAATGTTAAAAAACGTATTTCACATGTGGGGGAAAATCACGCTTTGAATTTTTTTTTTTAAAAGAAAACATATTTCAGTCCAAAGAAGAAAAATATGCAGCAGTAGGCAAGAGTGGTCTATGTGTACAAACCTAGCCCACGAGATGCAACGTCGGTAGCAATGAGGATAGGAGCCTTTCCAGAACGAAACTCTGTAAAACAAAGCATGCTATGAAGTAAGATTTTTCAAAAAGGTAAAGATACCTGAACTTGATTTACACTAAATGCTCATTTTCCAGAATCTAGGTAAGATGGGTCAGTCAATTTCAGAAACCCCAGCAAGTCAGGATATAAGGTGTGAACTGTTTTTCAACATCCAGCTCTCTGGGTTAAGCAATTTTCCTTTTGTGTTTTATTCCCCAACAAAAAAAAAAAACCAAAAAACCACAAAACAAAAAACACCCACAACAAAAAAAAAAAACCCAACCCCCCAAAAAAAACAAAACAAAAAACCAAGGCATATAAAAGAACTGAAATTAACAGTGCAAAGGCAAAGGAAGTTCTTTTGAAGTGTATCTATCGGGCAGAGAGACAAGAAAAAAAAAAAAAGGTTACTAGAGAAAAGCACGCCTCAGTAAATTACGTACAGCAGCCCGAGTTAGTCTCCCCTCAGTGATGGACTGATGGACTCACCATTAAGCACCCAATCTCTTTCTGGCTGACTCTTGTCTCCATGGATACACATAGCTGGCCAACTGCCAAACAGAGATGCACATTAGTATAGACAGAAAGTATATACATTAAAGGCAACAAGAAGCTTTATTGACATTTCAGTAGAAAGGCAAAAAAAATAAAAGACTTGAGAGAAACGTTTTATTCCCTGTCCCCCTCTGACCTGTATCTACCTAGCACGTATACTGGTTTGTTAAACCCACTACCTATATCAACAACAATCTAAGCCAAATCACATTTGCTATCAGGGTATCAGTATTCTGATACACTAAAAGCTGTCCGGCTCACACATATTCTCTCTTGCACTAATGCTTTGATGGACTGGAACCTTCTGGGAAACCCAAGACTGAAATCAGCCAAGAACAGAACGGACAAGTTGTTCCCAACAGCAGCAACATGAACATTTAAACCTTACTGCTTTTGATTACAATTTCTGTTTCCCCCTAGAAACACGGGGAGGGAGGGGGGAAGCTAATCACCCATCTCTGCGCATCCTTCGAGTGAGATCATCACATCGCCTCTTTGTCTCCACAAAGATGATAGTCTTGTTCTCCTTCTCAGCCATGATTTCTTCCATCAGTTGTATCAGTCTAAAATAGAGATGAGAGCTAAGGTGTATATCCACACATACAGTAATATATAGGAGCACTCACACTGAGAACATACACAAAATACATCCACATAAATAAGTCAGTATCACTTACACAGAATTTATGTCTCTTGTACAATAGTCTGGTTAGAATACATGCAATAGACCAGTTAATTACAGGACTGACTTATTCTTTAACTTTCAAAGGTTACATAATACTATAAGCAACTTCACTATTTAGAATTCATATTTGGCTTTCAAAGCAATGTAGATTTTTGAAGTACAACCAAAAAAACCAAAAGGTCAGAAAAATCAGCTTACTTATGGTCTTTCTCGCTTTCCATGCACACATCCACTATCTGCAGGATATTGTGGTTGGCACTCAGCTCCAAGTTTCCCACATTGATCTGAACATAGTCCTGCAGGAAGTCCTCGGCAAGCTGGCGCACTTCTTTTGGCCAGGTGGCACTCCACATCAGAGTCTGTCTGTCAGGCTAAGAAAAGGGAAAACAGATTTATTTAAGGTACTGGCCTTTGATTTGGAAATGAAAGAAGGCTGTCCTTTTAAAAGGTCCACGCACCCTTATCTGGTCAACAATTTTACGGATTTGAGGTTCAAATCCCATGTCCAACATCCTGTCTGCTTCATCCAGCACCAGGTACGTACACCGACGAAGGTTGGTCTTTCCTGCCTCAAGGAAGTCAATCAAGCGACCTGGTGTTGCAATGCAGATCTCCACACCTTCAAAACAGAATGAGGAAAAAGAGTAAGGCTCTCCATTTGAATGTCAATTGGTATTTTTAGTCAGAATGAATCACCTTCCAGAGCAAAATTGTTTAAAAAAAAAAAAAACCACCCTCATTCGTACCCAAGATTGAGTCATTTCAGTAGAAGCCCCAGTTTCTTTTAATATATTTTTCCATTCTGAAATTACTGTTACAGTGCCATTAGAATAATATATGCAGTATAGAAGCCGAAAGTTACTGTCAGAAAACACCAGCAAAGACCTGTCCAAAAATCAGAAGTAAAATAAGTTTCTACTCATGCCTGACCCACCTTCATCCAGAATTATACAATTTAAAGCACTCTCTAGAAAAGTCAGAGCGAACTCTAGCTGAACTCCACATGTTAAGCAATGACGAAGTGCTCCTCTTGGAGCAGGTCAAATTACTTCCACTTAAACCTTTTTTTTTTCCTTTTCAATTATGCACCAACAGTGACAGACAACCATCCTGCCCATATCTATTCACATAAAACCAGAATTCAAGTATTCATAAACTAGTATGAGGTATGATGCTTTATACATTCCTTAAAAAGGAGGACTGGTTTCCACCGATTCTCAAATCTTACAGGTGAGTCCTTCAGCATCACTGCAACATCCACAGAAGGTAACTTTAGGTAAGTAGGAAGGTGAAAAAGAGCAAAACGCCCAAAGGCTTTCTTGATACTGCACTTATAGATGCAGGTTACTTTGTGGCAACCCATATCTTTCTGTCTGTGTCAACCTGGACTTCTCAGAGCTGTCAAAGGGGGAGCTACTTCTAGTTTCTATAAAGCTCATGTAAGAATTAGATTTGTAATGGAGCCATTAGTCTGCCAGGGTGACTGAAGAAACTGCAGTTTCAGTTGTCAGTGATGTATTCCTCCAAAGTAAATCCACTAAGTAACAAAAAAATCACAACTGAGAAGAAAAAAAACCCACATTTTCTGCACTTTATCTATTCAACAATCTTTGCTGAAGAAAATACTAAGCGATCATCCAAGGACAGTAGAACCTAAAAACACTAAACCTGCCCACATGCTCTAACCAAATGGTCTTCCTCATAAGCCGGAGAACACCTATTTTACAGTACTCCAGAAAGATGTGCCAAAACCCTCCAAGCTGATCCTCCCAAGATCTCTTCATGTAACCTTTGACCCTTCCATTCAAGTTGCTACTTTTGTATCGGAATGCACTATTATTTTCTTGAAGAGAGGTGTCCCACAGCCTTCTACCAAGCATGCCTTTATCCCATTACTGCAGTTTTCAACAATAACTCTGTAAACTGCAGTGGTAAGTAAAATTTTCCTGGTTTCTTGAGCAGATCTGTATACATATAAGCTTACCTTGATAATACTTCTTACGTATTTTCACATAATTCTATTACATTTTTTTCCATCTAGTGAAGATGAAAGCCATCAGCACATTCCTGCCCTTGAAATAGTACATAACTAGCCCTTCATATGAAGGTTAGGTCACTTGAGCACCACTATGTTACAGTGGCTGCTGTACAAACAGGATGCCTCATTATTCCCAACTCCAGCCCCTTGCTATGCACAGAAAGGCAGTTACAGAATGTTATAGGGTTAATGAACAGAAATAGAACTTAGTGCTTAAGAACGACTGAAAAAAACTAAATAAACAAAAGCCGCTGTCTAAAGAAGTTTCTACGCATTCATAAAATAAATTTGATTATTTGAACAAGCCTGGGCAGAAAACTTGCCATTCGGCGTAAGGAAAATCATTCCTTAAACTTGCTGCTACTGCACTTCCTCAAAATAACCTGCTCTCTTTCTGGTAAGTTTCCCTTCCCTCTTCCTATGTCCTGATGATCTTCACAAGTGGAAAGTTCAAGTAGAAAATGGAAAAGAAATCCAATATCCAAGTAAGTCACTACACAACAAAGAAGAGAAATACTACATACACCATCACTGCAACTGAAGACAGCAAGACATTTGTTCACACACACGCCTCTCCAAACAGGTTCTAAGATAGTTTTATTTTTACAGAGCCTTTACAATACCACCTCCCCTCTGGGAACTGCCTAAAAGCCATTTTAAAATTACCTCTTTCTAGATCTCTGATCTGAGGACCTTTGGGTGCTCCTCCATATATGCAGGTACTCTTCAGTCTTGAACATTTGCCATAATCATCAGCCACCTGCTGCACTTGCTGGGCCAACTCTCTTGTAGGTGCTAGAACCAGACACTGCAAAAGGAATCGAGTCAGGATAGCCAAGCTGCACACGTATCCCTAACGTAAGGGCTCCATACAGATACCATACGCAAAGTTGGACCATCTGCTCTTTATTAGCTAAAACATTTAATTATCTTTCAGACTATGTCAGCAATTGCATAGCATTTCAACTAATGAGTGGGATGTTCACATTGTGACAGTAAACATTTCTCTACTTACTATTCTGATATACCCATTAAATAAACTACTCATCTCATTAATGATTCCATGCCATACACACAAAAAGGAAGAGAATTGACAAGCACTTACAATTGGGCCGTCCCCTCTCTCCAAATATGGCTGGTGGTTGATGTGAACAATTGCAGGCAACAAGTACTAAAAACAGAAGAAATTCAAGTCAAGACACAGGACTTCAATATTCAGTGCCAATGACAACCTGCTATGACAACTGGATCACAGCAAAAGCCTAACATCCCTTCAAGAAGCCAACACCTGATGTGAGAGACTGCAAGAAACCCTGGCTCTGTAACAATCAAGATTCTGTAAATCAGATACTTATTATCCAACAGAACACAAGATCTTCAGAGCTGCAGACCAACCATACCTGCTTTGACATGAGCACAAAATATAGTTGCTCAGCACCTCTAAAAGGAAGGCTCATTTAAATTGGGAATCCACGTTAGCAGAATTGAGCAATCTTGGCTCTAATCAATGCTTTTCATAAAGGATAAAATTCCTTCTTAACCACTGCAGATAAAATTAAACTATACCTTGAAGACTCAACCATTCTTTTACTTCAACTTGCACAGTTAATAAAACAAATATGCCAAAGAGCACATGCTGTTTTTTAAACCACAATGTAAGCACAGACCAAAGAGAAGTGACTAAGCAACCAAAAAGAAAGACACACAAAATACATGCCTGTGAATAAGACAGGCTAGTTGAGTTGAGACTTAAGTGTCACCCATGATGCAATAATGCATGCTTTAAAAACATGTAATCATCTCACTTGATGTTTGTAGTACAGACAAGCCCCAAAATTACTAACAAGTAGCTAAGGGTAATTTCTGCAAAGCAACTAGGAAAATTAACCAAATAAATAAAAGGCAAGAATACATACTGCTAGTGTCTTCCCAGAGCCAGTCTGCGCAATGCCCACCATATCACGACCACTGAGGGCCAGGGGAAAGCCTTGGCACTGAATTGGAGTGGGTTCTGTGAAGTTCTGGTCCATCAAGGCATCCATCACATACTCTAACAATTTAAGAAAAGAAAAAGCATTGCTTAAAGAATAACTGAGGCTTCAGAAGATGTTTTAGAAAACAGAACAGGCCTGAACAGTTACTGGTTTTGAGCAATCTTCATTAAGAACGGCAAAATACTTACGCGGAAAGCTACACTGGTGGAAGGCAAACACAGGCTTGGGGCAGCCCTCCATTCCCCGAATTGTTATCTCTTTCTTTCTTCGCAACTCTTCAACTTCATACTATTTATGTGGAAAAAAAAATAATAACAACACAAACATCGGATGTCAGCACGGACTTAAAGTACATATTTCTAACTATTAACTCACTTTTCACTGCTACACAGCAGCTTTGTCAGAGAACTGAAATGAAACAGAGATCTAATAAGGACTGCTTTCCTAAGGATTTTAGTTTGAGACTGAACTATCACATAGCTTCCACGACATTCAGAGGTATGACCTCTCTACGTAGTCTAGAAGGACTAATGTCTCTTCTTCCAACCAGCTGTTTTTAATGAAAAGTGTATTAATATACTATTTTTAAGAATTTTACTCTTCTTCTGGAGGCCAGAAATGATTAACAGCTTCAAAAGTGATTAGAACCAGAGGATGACAAGAAACATGTTTTATGTGGCAGTGCTAAGCAGTAAACAAAATAAATAGGCCCTATTATACTATGAACAAGAAGGAGGCAGGACAATCACCCTCCTTCAATTAACACATTCCAGAGGTGGTTAAATACAGAGCTCTTACTGGACAACTTGCAACTCAGAAATGTTGCATGGAATCTTTTCAGAACCAGCACTTTTTTTTCCTGTATGAAAGAACCCCAGGCCACATCATAATGATACCCAAGACCACACATTTTTTTAAATAATGGAACTTAAAATATTTCTGCAATGTGTATCTCTATAAGCATAACTTTAGGACTAGAAAAAGTATTTTATCTTTGTCTAGCTTATCTTGCAAGTCCAACTGCACTTTGCAACATGCTTCCAGAATTGATGATCTTATTCTAATGCTCATTAAAAAAAAAAAAAAATCTCAACAGAAACATATACATCCACACCAAATATGTACTTTATCCAAAGCAATAAATGTACTATTTGTGAGAATCTCTTGAGCTTGAATGAAAAGGTAAAAAAAAGAAAACAACTTCTGAGAAAAACGTGAAAAACCTTGTAGTTGGCTAAGGCAAAGACAGCCACAGCAGCAATGCTAACTGTTGGTCAGTAGTTGAAGTTGCTGTCTCTTTAAAATGCCTCCTTCAATTCCTTTATGCCATATAAGTAGCTCATTAATATTTCACATGAAGATTTTGAAGTCTATGTAATTGCATAAGAACATTTTGTTTGTTTGTTTCCTTGTGTTGAGAATGAAATCTCTTAGTTTCTAAATATAGAAAGACATTAAAGAGGGAAAAAATACTTTAGACTCAAGTAGGATAGGAAGGGGAGATTACTTTATCTACAGAGTAAATACGAAGTACTGCGTCCAGTTTTGAGCCCCCAATGTAAGAAGGGCATTGTTTTAACAGGGCATGTCCAATTACAGGGGGAAAGCCAGACGCTGGAGTACAGGCGGTACAAAGAAAGACTGGGAGCACTAGATTTGTTTAGCTTGGGAAAGAGAGGACTAACAGGGGACTTTAACTGCTACTTTTGACTTCCCAATGGGTCACTAAAAAAAAAGGTGCTGCAAATAATTATTGGGGGGGGGAAATTACCATGAGAAACATTAAGCCCTGCGAGAGCCACCCAGAGAGGATATAAACTCTGTCCATCCCTGAGGAAACTCAAATTCAAAAGGCCAAAGCGCTAAGCAACCTCTTCTAGTTTTGTAGTTAGCCCTGCACCGAGCA
The DNA here is from genome assembly GCA_025774025.1 of Xenus cinereus. Lineage (NCBI taxonomy): Eukaryota > Metazoa > Chordata > Aves > Charadriiformes > Scolopacidae > Xenus > Xenus cinereus. The sequence continues at coordinate 55,463,617 of JAOXJK010000001.1, read as the reverse complement.
GAGGATTAGACTAAACACCTCCCATGGCCTCTTTCAACCCAAGTTGTTACTACGATAAAATATTCTTTCAAACTTTTCTCTTTTATTTCTGCCACTCTTTGTTAATTTAGGTTCTTGGGGGGCCTCCCCAGTACTGCAACTCTCAAGCCCCGCCTTATCTTTGCTGACAAACAGCTAGACCAGACAAGCATTATGACGGTGAATTACATACAACCAAGTTTAAAATATCACATATAGAAACAACTAAGAGCAGAAGCACCACCTTTATTAACGTTAAATATTGAAGGCAACTAGAGCCGGTATCCTGCAGGGTACATACATACCAAACAAGCTTAATGAAAAGACAGTTCTATTACACACTGTCCCAGACTTCCTAGGTCAAGTTTTTCCACTTGTGACATTTTCTGTTGTAGGGAAAATGGAACAGACAGGATCTGAACACTTACCGGAGTAAGCCTGGCCACTTCCGGATGTTCCACGTAAAAATTCTTCTCAAACTTGGGCAGTTCATTTAAATCCCATTTTTTCTTACGTAAACGTTCCCCCGGATTACCAAACTTCTTTGGAGGAAGAGGACCTCCACGACTTGCTCCAAACCTGCGAAGGACAACATTAGTTATAAACAAGACTATTTAATTACTCTGTAATTTGCAAGTTTCTGAAGCATTTTCCACTCTTTTTTTTCTCCCTAAGTTAAAATGAGCACAATATTCAAGCAAAAAGTCACTCCTCTCCCTCCCCCGATCACTATGACGGTACACAACTTCTTGAAGTAACATAGACCTGCTCTAAGTCAGCTCTAAACCCAACACCATCCTAGTTTCCTTCTAGTACAGGCATTTTTAAGTCACTACCTTAAAGCTCCTTTCTCTAGGTTTCTACATCAAGGTTCCTTCCCTCAGGACAAAGCTGTGGGTATGCCTATAGCCTTTATCTTTTCTTGAAACTCACAGTACACTTAAAACATGGTTGGGTGAAAGGGAGGAGAAAAATCTCTAATCCCAAGTTCCCTGTATCTCTCTCAAGGTTAGTTTTACACAAAAATAGCTACTTCATTGTCTCTCTTTCTCCGTCTCGACTCTTTTCTTATCAAGTGGTATGCCTCAAATAAAAAGCAAGAGAGTCAAAAGCAGAAAGCAAATGAGTCCAGCCAAGCCTGTAAGTCCCTCTGTCATTCTAGAATCAAAGAAATCATATCCTCTCCCAAATGCTTTTGAAGAAGACTCAAGAGAGTAAGAAGCTAATGTTTATTCTGCTAAAAAGTTCCTCCTAACTAGCAGAAATACTCAAAAGTTACTGGTTTTTCTCTCATAAAGTTTCTGCATCCAGTTAGTTAATTTAATACACTTAAGAATGTTAAGAACTAACTGTAATGACTAACTGATGCACTAGACACAACATGAGCTTCTGGCAATAATCTGTAAGACTAACTGAAAACTGAGTGACATGATTACTTACGTAAATATTATAAATTATGTATTTTAAAATTCCACCAAGAAAAAGTTATAGCTCTTTCATTAGTTCATACAAACACTGGATAAAGTACTTTTCCAAGTGCCACCAGGTCAAATTTTGCCCTAAATCAGATTTTGGTTAATAAAGCTACAGCTTTTTGCAAAATACAAATTCATGAGAAATGCTCATTTAAAACAAGACTTCTATTTAGATAGCAAATCTGTAAGTGTCTGCACCTTACCCAGGCAGTCGGCTAGTAAATAAAAAACTCTTAATGAAACAAACTGAAAGCAACAGAAATCCTAAAGCTATCTTCTTACACTAGTAACTGGGTGAGGCAGTTGCTAAAAAATAAAGATCTGAAATAAATTTCTCAATTACCTTCTGCTACCTTTCTCAATTACTATCTGTTCAGATATTAACTACATTTGTTCTTTAAATCGCTTCCCTATGGAAACTACAAATTATAGTGATTAAGAGACAAAAAAAAACAAAACTCAAATCAACGTATTACCAGGAAGAAGGGGTTATATTATTAGAAAAGCTAAGTATGGTAGATATAATGTAATTTAAAACCTGCTAAGTAAGTTTTAAAGTGTTTGCTTTCTTGCAACTGTTTTATTAAGTCCCTTCCCTCTGCTATAAATATCCCTTATTTTCTCATTGGTATGTCCATCAAATCCCCCAGACAGCCTGCATAATCAGCAATATTTGTCATATGAAAAGACTGGGAAACATACCGTCAAAAAATTCATGTAAGCATTAAATTTTCTTTCATGATAAAGTAAAAAAAAAAAAAAGTACAGGTTTTCACTTACAGGAACATTCACCTTTATTGAATATGTCTGCTACTGATCATGCTAATTTGAGGTCAAAACGGCAACTATTTCTGTATCCAGTAGTTCCAACAAACCCCAGTCTCACTTAAGTCAGCTGGAGGTTCAAAGGGTCAACGAGTTTCCTTATGAAAGAAACACATGGAAGAACTGACTGCAAGACTGGACACTGAAACAGCTGGGTACTGGGAATATTTGCTCCCCAGCTACCCAAAGAGAAAAAGTACATTTTACAAAGAAGTCATGTAGTTTCAGTTCTCTGTTCTTATACGCAACATGGTTGTATGCTGACCTCAAAGAAGCCACCCCTGCAACAGTCCTTAACACTGCCTCTGCTGAAGTTTATCTGCTAAACTGGCAATAACTCACATTTTACATTCTGATTACAAGTAAAACGAGTTTCCAATTCCAGTTAAACTGATTTAAATCTAAGATTATTCCACTGATTTGCCAACAGTTTTCTTTTCAAATGTAAATTCAGACTGACCCAAAACATTTCTCTCCAATACTATCGGTGCCATCATTTCTGTGACAGAACCAAGTGAATTTGTTAAATTCCAGAGCAAAACAGTGCAACTTTCCATTCTAAGAAGTTACCTACAACTCGTTCCTGACAGGGGGAAAACAGAAAAGCCTGCATTTGTTTAGCTTATGAAAGAATCAGCACCAAGGCAATAAGCTAAAAACAGCAGGCTGGGTGGTCCAAAATTTTATAGAGGCTATTTATGAAGTATGATGGGTGTTAGCGGTTACAAGTATTTTCATACCTTAAATAGACGTGTATAACAAACTGAATTCTGATGCATGAAAGCTTCCAGGATAATATGCCAAGAAAACGATTTTCCATGCAAATGCCCAAAAATTTCACAAAGGAGCATGGAGGCACTCCTTTTATTTATGCAAAACCCCTGATCTAAAAGGGAAGCATCCATCTATAATCAAAGCCTTTACACACAAAGAGATTACACAAATTTTAAGGCAAGCCAAGTGTTGTAACACCACTCTGGATAGTGTTCCTTTAAGTAAATGTATAAATCTGCATACTCAAACTCACTCACTAAACTCAGAAAACAGCTGGGGTCTGAACTTTCTCAGACTTGCCAAAGCATTTACTCCAACGTCCTTGTGTTAAGCTGAGCTGGAAATCTCATACTGGAAAAACACCAGAACCCTCCTCTCTGTCAAAAAAATGAAAGTATCTTTTAATTTCAGAGTGTGAAATGTGTGTGTAAGATAAAGCAAGGATACAACTATCTCCCTCCACAGCCGACAAGAAGCTAAATGTTAGCATGTCTTGGAACATATAAACAAAATATTCCTGACTCTCCCGGGAAGGGAGAAGGAAAACAGGAGGAAAGGAAGGGGGGTGAGAAGACTCATTAACTGAGATCTAGTCTGCCATATTAAGAACAGGACCCACATGATATGCTTCTTGTTAATCCTTGAGAATGGAGGCCTAACTATTTGTTATCTAAAGGCCGAAAATGCCACTCTCATACATTAGTTCTAACTTTCTCTTTAAAAAGCCCTGGGATGAACGTCTTATTATTTTCAACCCTTAAAAAAACCCCAAGTCTCAAACTAGTTATATACTAGAATGCCACTGTATTTATTGCTGCCATACTCGGAAGGAAAAAAAAAAAAAATCAAGCCTGCAAAAACCTCTTTCAAGTCAAGTTTCCTTTAAATAACAGATTCAAGATTATCAAGCTCTAGGCCTCTGCAGTGCCACACAGACAACCCCTGTTTGAGTGCTACTTAAGCTTGGTCATGCTCGTTAAGTGTGATCCAGGGCCATGTTTACCGAGATCACCCTCCCGAGTATGTGCGAGTCCCCTGCACGGCAGCAGCTTTCAGTCTCATTTCCTCTCACGATAAGCCTGGGAGTGCAACTGAGAAAGATCTTTCACCAACTGCCATCTTTCCACTAAGTCCAGACGGAGCAATGACAACCAGAAGGGCAGACGGTCTTGCCAGGGCCACCGAGATCTGCGTGGCTTGCGGGAGGAGGACGGGAGGGGGGGGAGAGGGGGCGGAATAGGGCAAAGGAGAGGAGAGCTGGCAGAAAATAAATTAAAGGTAGGAGAGAAAAAAAAAAAAGGCAGGCCTAAAAACTGCAAGCAAGACACTCACAGCTACACATGAACGACGGAAAAGCTAAATAAAACATTTTTTTAAAAAGCACCAACACCCTTTGCTGCCAAAACCGTACTAATAAAGCCTCCAGCTCACCACCACCACCACCTCCCCACACAATAATTTTTTGGGGAAAATCTTGCCTCAATACCGCAAGCTGAACGCGCCCCTCTCCTCTCCCCAAGGCGGGGGGGAAGACTCCCCCCCATGAATCATCATTCACAATGATATTAATCCCATAAAATCTGGGGGAAGCTGGATTACTACCAGTCCAATCTGTAG
>JAOXJK010000001.1:55423747-55454430 GCA_025774025.1 Xenus cinereus | reverse complement strand
GAGTCTAGGTGCGGCTGGATCCAATCCTAGTCCCAGACTTGGTCAACGGTTTATGTCTAAAGGATTATATATGCGCAATCAATCCTTTACATTACTTAGCTAAGATTTCAAAGTTTAGCATGCTATTAGTCACTTACCGAGAATCTGTTGCGGCAAGGAATCTCTCAACCTTGAGGAGTAGAACCTTAAGCGAGCGTCCTCACAAAAGGGGAGATCCTGGTGTGCAGCCCACTGCCACACGGGAGAGCTCAAAGGGCCCTTGGGCTGTCCACTATTTATAGAGTAAGATAATTGACCTATAGTCATATTCTCATGGGAACAAGATATCTAGGTCCCCACTCCAGACGGTGTTTTGGCTGTGTTGCCAGCCATCCCCCAAAGTCCAGGTTCAACTTATCACAACTCTCACTGATGGCCATGGCACAAGCAGGAGCCAGGGAGGGTAGAAAGAGGGGGAAAACCAGGAAGAGCACACCACCACACCTTTCTTAGAACCATCTTTGATTCTTGGATATGTTAGTAAGAAGCATGTAGGAACCCTCAATGACTGTTATATCCATGCTTATCTTATACATCCATATGGCACCATGTACCATGTGGCCTGTAACTTTAATGAGAAAATTCCACAGGAATGAAATAATTTTAAGCTGGAAACATACCACTGGGTTGGGAAAACAGTTATTTCTTCAGACAATCCTAACAGAATACTTACAAAAACATAACTCGTACCCCAAGAAAACTATGAAAATTAAACAACTGTTATAAAGACCACATAGTCAGATTCTTTTACTCTGTTATCTGTGTCAATAACGGTCATGCAGGTTCTCTGGCAATCTTCTGAAACGTGGAAATATATCATGGTGCCTGTTCCTTTGGAACCGTTATTATCTCCTTCAGAAAGGCATCTAGACACGGGCTTATTTCTGGAGGGAGAATTTCATGACTTAATCTCTATGAAATCGAAACATTAAAAAATTGTTTGCAAAAAGGACTAGAACAACTTTTTCTAAGCAGCATGCACTTAACATTCACTTTAGAAGTCATCCGTATACATACATACTTTTTATTTGCAATTTTTGCATAAGCTACAAGATTTGTAAGCCTTCCCTAAGAATTCATACAATTTCTTAACAAGGGTTAGACTGAGCTCTCTGTTTCAAAAGTAGAACACTTCAGCTGTTGAATTCCCCAACAGTGAAAATCCAGAATAAGAGAGACTAAATCTGTTATGAAGTCAAAGATACTATGCCATTGCCAATGACCTGAAGGTGTTGAAAAGCTTTAAAAGAAAGGCATTAAAAATTTGTCACACAGAAACGATGAAACTGGACATATTCACAACAATATAAAAAGCATAGTTAGTAATATATGCTCTGAGTTTTGTTATGTGTTTATGTGGATCCCACACAGGTATGGAGCATTTGTGCCTCACAAGCTTCAGTTCAAAACCTTAGGAGTATCTTTGGAGGCTGCATGTTTGAGTTTTCACACTGAGTACAGAACCACAAAACCGTAACTGTTCTTGGAAAAGTAATACTGCTGTTGTTTTTCTAATCACTTTGAGCTGCTTTCAACACTTTAATACAAATTGCTATTTTTTTTTCCTATATCTGTTTCAAATGCTTCTGCAGGAGAAAATCAGATGCCTCAACAGGTCTAAAACGTATTTTTTCTTTATAAAGTGTACATATAATATTGGTGTTGCTTAGTAATAATGGATCTTAAGATAATTTCTTTCAATACATTTTTAGACTCTTGCTGCCAGCAAGTGGCAATACTGAGCAGTGCAAGAATCCTTTAACCACTGGTAACATAGTTTTCATAAAGTTCACACACAATAAAACAGAAAGGGCAGACATCTGACAGCATTGACTCATGTTCAGTTTGTAAGCCATTATAAATCCCTGATCCTTTGTTGAAAAATTATCCCCCAGTCTGCTGTTTCCCATCTTGTACTTGTGCAGCTAATTGTTCCTTTTAAAGTACTGACTACTTTTTACTTTGCTGTATCTAATTACAGTTTCTTTTTAGACCACTTCTATAATTTGTGCAGACTTTGAACAACTGGGAAAAAAAACACTGGCATAACATTCTGTACTTGAAGAACTGTGGTATAAACAGTGCGTATGTACATTATCATTTTCTACAAAACAGGCACACCAAGCCTTTTCTGTAGGGAATTTATAAGGGCAGGTGAAACTTACATTTATATTAATGGAGAAGGATCAGGCAGGCATAAATGGTTCATTTTGCAGGATCCTAAACACTCAAATGACAACTGAAATCCAACACTTAAATGGGACTGGTGTTCACAAAACCCCCGTCCAACTACAGGTGCCTAAATTTCTTTAGCATTCATTTCTGCTGGCAAAATCCCGTGGGACTTCCTCTATACACATTTAAAATCTGCAGAACATAACAAAAGTCCAAAATTTCCCTCCCCCAAACCCATCCTCAGCTGCCATTTATCCATGAAGACACTTAAAGCCCCAATGCCTGAGGTCCCTATACCTCCAATTGTCTGTTGAAAAGGAACAGAGGAGTTGCTGAAGGAGCACGGCTAAGACAGCTGAGCATTGAACTGAAGCATCAGCAGATTCTGAAAGAGGAAATTGTCTTTATGGTGGACCCCAGTCTGGTAAATATGGTCTGAATACACATTTCACTCAAAGGAGGAGCAGGATTCCCCCTCAGTCAGTAGCTCAGCAGTAAAACATCAACATTGTGGGAAATGTGGGTTCGTGGCCGTCCTTCTACAGGAAACACATGGATAATTATTTTTTTTAATACTTGCAACACATTTATACGCTACAGTATAACTTCTTTACTTTGAGGGCGTTGGATCACTGGAACAGGCTGCCCAGAGAGGTTGTGGAGTCTTCTTCTCTGGAAATATTCAAAACCCACCTGGATCCATTCCTGTCCAGCCTGCTTTAGGTGAACCTGCTTTGGCAGGGGGGCTGGACTAGATGATCTCTGAAGGTCCCTTTCAACCCCTACCAGTTCTGTGATTCTGTGATTCTACATTATGTAAAATCAGAAGAAGCTCCACTGAAGTGAAAGAAGTATCACAATAACCAAAGAAAAGATCAGATCTAACATTTAAAAAATACATTCAGTCATAATTTTTTCCCTTTTGTAATTTTTTCTTAACCATACATGTTTTCTTCATTCCTATTTAAAAATATTTCAGTTTACTGTGAAGGAAATCAATCACAAATTTTATTTTATGAGTGCGGGAGAGATGGTGAATTCTTAGGAAAGAATAAATTTCGAAGAGGACTTCAGATTGCATGGATCAAACAACAGCCACCTGCCAGTGGCCACTTGCGGGATTGTGAGTGGTTGTTTTTAAAGAGCCAACTGTCAAAAAATATTCTGTGAACAGTTCCCATAAAAAGGTAACCCTACATGAGGGAGTCTTAGTGATGGTGTCTTTCAGCTGTATGTAGTTTGGGTTGTCCTTCATTTCAGTGAGAACATGACAAAATTGTATTAGCAAAAGAATGAGAGAAAAATCACTGCTATAAATAAACACTATATCTGATTATTTTCCCTACATTAAAAGCTGGGGGATTTCTATAGGCACTCAGAAAGCGCACTGAATTATAAGTCCAGCATTTATGCAGGAGATATCAGTCAGAAAGAGAGCAAGGGGCTGAGATCAGAAAGGCATGACTGCTAGCAAGGCAGCTCATGGATGATTTGATCTCTTCAAGGAAATCTCATAGTTCTTTGTAGTGTGTCTCAGTCATGACATCTGTGCCGGACAGTTCAGCTAGGGCATCTCTTGGCTCATACCAATATATTTCCTTTGAAGAGTCACCTCATCCTGAATCTCATTCTCAAGGCATTCAAAGGTACAAAGCAGTAGACTACAGAAATTAGCACAACAATGTTATGTAGAGAAACCAGAGACAGTATGTTAAAACATTGCTATAAATGGTAATTTTGTGATCCCTTATATGCCTAGTACACACTGCAAGGCTAGTGCCTGTAGATAGACTTGAGAGTAAAATTAAACTGAGATTAGTATGCTTGCTTTCTGTACTCTTAGGTGCTGGCCAGTTTAAATCAGCCCTAAATAATCCATACTCTACTGAGGGGGAAAAAAATCAAATTCAGAATGTGGTGATAAGCTGGACTGTTGAGCATTTTGTATGCCTGTGCCCAGTCCATACAGACTCACAGAATGATATGGGGTTGGAAGGGACCTCTGGAGATCATCTAGTCCAACCCCCCTGCCAGAGCAGGTCCACCTAGAGCAGGTTGCCCAGGAACGTGTCCAGGCGGGTTTTGAATGTCTCCAGAGAAGGAGACTGCACCACCTCCCTGGGCAGCCTATTCCAGGGCTCTGCCACCCTCAAAGAAGTTCCTCCTCATGTTTAGATGGAACTTCTTATGTTCAAGTTTGTGCCCTTTTCCTCTTGTCCTGTCACTGGGCACTACTGAAAAAAGACTGGCCCCACCCTCTTGACACCCACCCTTTAAGTATTTATAGGTGTTGATCAGATCCCCCCTCTGATCAATTAAAAATTGATTTTTTTAAAAAAGAGACAGAAAAAATATCTTACGTCATAGTTGCTCCTGGATCAGCAGTCATCTGGTTGGTCACAAACACAGCCACATTGTATTCTGCAACAGAAAACAATGCAAAGAAGGTGGACTATATCCAGTTACAATTTCAAAATATTCTCCCATCCATGGTAAAAACAAGGCTGCTGCTGAAGCACTTCAAATTTCAAATGAAAGAGAAGCAAACATTCTTTATGTCCGATGGCTGGAGTTTACTGTGAGACAGCCTACATTTGCCCCTGTGGGACTTCAGCTGGAACACGCCAAAAATGAGCACTTTTCAGAATTCCGCTGAACAAGTCCTCCTCAGTTCCCATCTTCCCTGTTGGCTCCCTGCCCGCAGCCCCCTCTCCCTCCCTTTGTCTCCTTGCCCCCTTTTTTTCCCTTTTAAATTTACTGCATGAAAAAAAAAAACATTTACTCATTCCTCATCAATGTTCCTGAAACATTCCAAAGAGGAGGAACCCTATTCATCCTGTCATCATCCCTCAGAGCATTGCAAAGTACTGGCAATGTGGCAATGGGCACAGCTTTTTCATCTCTCTGTGCCTTCATCATTTTTTCTATTCTTCATGTTTCTCATCTATTTAGACTGTCAAAATTTGGGGAAGACCATTTCTCTTATTGGATATTTGTCCAGTTCTACAGCCTATTTTCTTAAACTCTTACCAGTATTTCTAGGAAAACTCTGAGTATTGAATAGTTCCACAGGCTCCTTAGTCTGTCATCTTGAAATAATATATATCAGTTTGATCTTTTTGGTAACTGACAGAAGTGTAAAGTGAGGAAAGATTCCTGGGCTGATGCGTGATTGATAACACACTCAGACTACTAGGTTGTTGTGCTACCAACAGTTACTGTTCCAGTAACTCCAGTCCACGTTTTCCAAATTTTTGCAATGTCTCCCTTACCTTCTGATATTTTTTGGAGCCTTGACAGCATCTGAGCCAGTTTCTGTTGTCGTTCGGCCAACTCTCCACGACCACTGAAATCCACACGGAAAAGTGCCATTATGGAGTCAATGATCTGCATTGTAATTATGCTAGATAAGTAAGTATCGTGAATGAAAATTGGAAAACATATTCTGAAAGCAGTAAGCATACAAAAAAAAAATAAATTAGTCTTGTACCAACAGCTTGAAGATACCAGCTTCCTCATGGAACTTGGCTGCTACATAGTCAAGCAATTCCATCTGATGCTCACCTGGTGGGAAGTACAGTTGCCAAGTGAAATTAGGTCCAGAAAGAGCTCGGACGGAACAAAGGACTGAATTTTAAAATTCCCCTGAAATGTCTGCACTGTTTATATTTTCTCGTCCAACAGTTTTAAATTCAGTGCTCAATAACAAGCTACCTCTACAGTAACCAGCAGTGCTGTCCTTCTGCAGGTTCCAGTTCCCGCTTGCCCAGCTAACAAAACTTCTTTGGGAAAAGCTTCACATCAAAACTATGCATGAAGACAACTTTTTTTGTTGTGTTAAAAGCAGAAAAGCAATAAAACATTTGCATTTAATGTTGAACTAAATGACCCACAGAAATTGTATTAATAACATTATTCATGTTCATCTTCTACTCTAAATTAAAACTTCCTCAAAGTTTTAATGCAATGTCTTATGACAGAGCGTGTTGGAGCTGTCCCTATCAAGTTCCATTCACAAGACAGGGAATTTCTCAACAGCATTTATAGAATTAGCTTACATTCAGGCAATCATGATTATGTTCATTGGAATACTTACTCTGAGCCAGTCTGCTTACTGTACAAAACCAGAAACAGAAACCAGAAGCAAGCTTAAAACTTCTTTTGTTAGCAGCAAAACATTCTTCATGATCCTCAGTGGGCAATCTGGGCAACCTCAGTTAATAAACTGGGGACTATTAAAACGTGAGCCTTAGAGAAAAAACACAGGTATCAGGCCAGTTGCAGTAATAACGGTCTTACTGGTATATGCACGCGCATACAGCACGTTGTCAAGTACTGCATCGTGGTCAAGATTGAAGCGATCAGCAATGTCACGCAGACGGTCTGGTCGGCTGACATTAGTCAGAGTTAAGGATTTTTCTTTGTACAAACCATGCTCTGAAAATAATAAAAATCCATTCCAAAATAGAACTGGGGGGAAGAGAGGAGAGGGGGGAAGAATAATATTTATTTTGATCCTAGAGAAGAATGACTTCTTCTCTTCACACTGTCCCACATACCCTAAAGATAGTTTAAGGCTCACGATGATAATTTGTTTCATGTTTGAGGTTTGAGGTGGGAAGAGTTGACATACAGATATCTGTGCTTTATGAATTTAGCCGTGAGCAAAACCTATTTATACACAGTCTACCACAGATACAGTGTCAAAAATAGTGTTTAGTACTTGGATGAATTCCTCTTGAAGTAAATAGAAAAGCTTCTATCACCTGTAGAAGCGTATTAGATCTCAAAAAGAAAAAAAAAAACCAAAAAACCAGTTAATGTAAAATCTGTATCCTAACTCTAATTTTTCCAGGTTAGATTACATCAAATGACAGAGAAAAAAGTCACTGCCTTGTGGGCCACTACACACTGTGCTCTCCAGGCTTTCTGTGCCAATCATAATACTTCACATGTACAAAGTTATCCAGAGCCTCCTAGTTGCTTATAATAAAATGAACTGTCTTTCCAGTTCCTCCTACCTGTAGCTTTTAACAATCCAAAAGATACAAAGTGTTTTCAGTATCAATGAAGATAATCTTTCCACCTGTGTAGCCGTTTGGTCCTGGAAGCTGAGCTGTCACTGCGGTGAATCACAGGAGAGCAAAATGAAAAAGCGGGAAAAATATTTTCTTACTCCCTCTATTATTATTTTTTAATAAAAATACGACTGCTTAGCCATATCACAAAGAACCACCGGTTTTAATCAATGTGGAACTCGGGAGTATCTCAAGTCTTACCACCATCTTGAGAAGAAACTCAAGTCACTTTTCTCAATTTGAGAGCAGATGAGATTTAATTAACAGTGTCAAAATTGTGTGTTACTCAGTACCGTCACTACATCTGTATATTGTATATTGAAAATAGGTAAGGGTATTATTAACAAGTTCTTAGACACAAAGCATCCTCTTAATCCTCTGCCCAGATTAATGGTATTGATTTGGTAGGGTTTTTTTGTCCCATCTGTAACTCATATGATCACAATTTTTTTCTGATATGCAAATAGTTACTGATTGTGGGTTTAGTCTCTTTGGAGTGAATAAGCTAAAATACTCAATTCAGTTGTAATCATTCATGCAAAAGGGTATGACTCTGCTGACCATTAGACTGTACTAAACAGAAGAGGCCTTATTTTTCCAGAAGGTGCCATAATTCCCTTTATAATACAGGGTTTATTTAAGGGAACATTTGCCTGTCCAGTATCTGGACAGGCACAGTAACTATATTCCAGCAGCATTAATAGTTACATTAGTTATTATTTACTACTATTTATACATTGAGAGATATCACTGGGAAATCAGAGTCCTGCTGTATTTGGCACTACCCGAATACGGTGACTGCCAAAGTCTTTGTTTATCCAGTTACTGTCAGCCAGTAGTATCCTTTCAGTGCCCTTTCAGAATGTCATATTCAGCAAAACCTCTTGAAACCAGGAAATCAGTCCCCCTGTAACCCATATTTGTGCTCTGCTTTTCCAGATGGTGTGTTTCACTTGTTTCTCTAAGACAGTCCATTATCATCTTTCTCTGTATGGCAAAACTTACATCAATGTGAGCAGTATTAAAAAGTAATAATTTATATGAGTTCTCTACTCAAGCACAATTAATGGAGGTAAGAGTCACCAAGATCTGTTTCTCTATATTTCTAGAGATAAAAGATTGTGACTTGTCTCTATGTGTTTAATTCTGGTATAGTTGTAAAGAATGGATTCACTGAGAAGAAACATCTCTCTCTTTTAAAGTAGTACACCTACCACAAAGGGTGTGAGAGAGCTGGGTTTTGCCTGTCCGGAACTCTGTTAGATAAAGAAAAAAAAAATGGTCAGGGTTTCTTTTTCTGATTTTGCCAGATTCAGGAGCTACTGCAGTTAGAAACACTCTTACTTAACAAAATTTACCTCTATTTCTACCTTTTTAAATTAATTTAACCCCAATTTATAAATCATATTCTGTGCAATCGAAATGTATTACATGAAGAGCAAAATCTGAAATACTGTAATTTGATCATGCTTGATTGCTAAGGTCATTGATTTTTTCTGTGTAGAAGTTAAAAGCACATGGCACCTGTGGAAAATTGTTAACTGAGGGGAAGGGGAAGAAATGGTTGATTCCACTTGCTTGGCCCAGTTTCACTTTCAGTAAAACGATCAAGGAGAAGCTTATGAGTTTATTAATCTCATTATATCAAATCATGTTAGTCTCCACTTTATCTTTTCTAAAGGGAAGAGTACTGTGTTTTACATACTCTTATTGTTGTTGAAGTGTTAACCACTAACTGATCAAATTTACTATAATAGTAACTTAATTGTAATTTCAAAATCCTATATGAAATGCAATCTATCCTTTGTGTACATAAATAAAATATCTTTTGTGGCAGTTTTGTTACTGGAAAGGAACACATATTGCATCAGGGAAATCTTTCCTATGTGACATATTAGTAATAGTGTTACTAATGCTATGTTGTATTGAATCAGCGTGCCCAAGTCTAACGATTACTCAGCTCAAACTCAGTCTGCAAGCAAATGAAGAGGAAAAATGGGAAAACACTACGAGAAGTGGATTCTTTCTTCTTACACTCATGCAGGTACTCATCCTTATGACTACAATGTCATTAAGTTTGATAGAAGTGATCCAGCTTGATTTAAAATCTAAACTAAGCTGCGATTCTTTGTTCACTAATACTCATTTAATGTGGTTTTCTCACCTCCAAAGGCCTCAGTGATTGCCATGCTTTCAATCCCACCACCCAGAAGTTTACTGGAGAAAGGGAGAGAATTATAATATTGTTAAACCCACAAAATCCCAACAAGAAAGTAAAAAAGAGAAATTTTTGCTACTTTAAGAAAAATTGTTTCTACCCTGAAGCCCCTCTCTTGATGCATTAATTGCAGAGCACTAAATGATCACTGATTCATAAAGAATTAACTTTCTCAACCTTCCTTTCTGTGTGCAAGAGAAAAATCTACAGAAATTATTACTGGAAAGAAAGAAGAGAGGAAATACCTTTTAAAAGATAAAAATATCTCAAGGGAGGTCTTGAAGACTTATAATTTTGACCTGACACCCTGCAGGTTGTTTTGACTGGGAGAAAAAATGATGATACGTTCAGGATTTCTGGATACGAATTCTGTTTACGATGACTGTAGAAAAGGAGTTGGTTTTGCTGCTTATTGATGCAGGCACCTTTGAACCAGTGCTAGCTCCAAATGCAAGACAACCTAAATGTCCTAGCTGAATATTTGTTCCTTTATATTTTTGTCTCTTATTAAAGACAATAAATACGATTATTGGAACAATAAGGAAATATTGTTCAATAGAACAACAATTATTGGACTAAAAAGGATTTAAGTAGAGATAAGCTTACTCAAATTCCTGGCTGCCAGTGGTAATATGAAATACCATCTTCCGTTTTTCACTGTACTCAAAGGCGGTCAGGAAGCCTGGTTCCTAAGGAGGACCAAAGAGAACATAAGAGATTTATTTTGGCTCTAACCCGAACGTAAAGTGCAATATCCCACCTAAGTATCTTCTCTCTACCCTAGTTTCATTTACAGAGGCTGGGTATGAAAAGCACCACAGCATTTGACTGGTTGTCGTAGACTATTAAGTATTATCCCTTTAGAATAACAAGCAGAATAATTTTCAAAATTTTCTTGATGATGTGGTGAAAAAAATGTGTTAAGAGAAATGATGCACAGCATTTTGGAGAGGCCAGCATAAGTTTAAACTATCAGGAAAGTGATTGGCTTACAATAAGCTTGTTTGCGGCTTCTTTAATCTTGTCCACTTTGGCCTCTGAAAGCCCTTTCACATTGCACAGTGCCCGCCTTGTGGTCATCTGGATGCCCTTGATAGTGCAGATCCCAACTGATTTCAGTTTTTTAATATCTGCTACGTTCTGTGAAGACAGTTCCCTTCTGTGAGTACTCGTGACAGTTAATAACTAGAAGGCGAAGTAAACCTTTGAAACACATTTTATCATACATTCACGTGCATGTGTATTTTCACCAAGAAAGAAACAGATTTACAGCCAACTTTTCATTACGTATTTTACGACACCAACAACAGAAAATGTTGAGTATCGTTGGTGTGAGGGATCATGGTGCAGAGCCCAGATCCTGGTGCTTTTGAGAGAAAGGTGTCTTGGGTCTTTCTAGATCCAAGCTGATACTAAGGAAACAGGATGGATTACTTCGGGTGGTGTGGAGACCAACCCAGTAAACCCTATAACCCTCAATCTGTCCTTGGTCCCTTAGCACAGATGATCTGTAAACCAGATAATCTGATCATGGATAATTGGGAGCTGACTCGTGTGGATCGTCGGAAGCCGACTCTGACTGCTGTGTATGTCCAGTTTAAAACAAACGGATCCTCCAGATCTGACCGACACTTTGGGCTGGAATGAGTTTTTCATAAATTTGGTACAGCGTGACTTCACTCAGCGCCCTGCTGACACATTTCACCTCCTCTCACCTCATTTTATGATTCTGACATCACTGGAAACTTAAAGGCAAGCAACAGATTACTCACAAGAAAACATACTATGTGAAAGGTTTGGGATACTTCAATTTACCATTTCCAGCCAACATTTTTCTTTGAAAAAAAGTATGAACTTACGAACTGAATCTATTTATCTAGAGCATGTGGGTGCATGGGATGTAAGAATGGAGCGGTGCTACCTTAGAAATTAGTCATGTTCATTTGGAAGCTTATTTGTCATCCTGTGATGTGTTTTTGATTATTACATTAATAGAGATGGATGAGGTAAAATCAGTCACGAATAAAAATGACTCTTCCACCCAAAAGAATATGATAACCAGAAATGTAAAAAGGATTGAATTCTTTTATTGTGTTTTTCTATTAAGACAGCAGACTACTGCTGCAAAGATAGTTTTTTTTTTTTTAGACCAAAACCTTAAATGCATTACCCTGATGCTGCATTTCTTCAGTGGCTTTGTCTTTCTGGTTCACAAATCCAGTTCACAAGGTGGCTACAGAACGAGATGTGCCAGAAGGGATGGCATGCTTTAGGAGCGGGAACACTCAGCAGAGGCTACAAGGTCACAACGCCTTAATTCCTACCAAACACTTGTGGTGAACATCAAACCACAGCCTAGGTTGTGCTAATCTGACTCTCATTGTGGCCACAGTCAGATCTAGTAAATATTTCTCTCTACTTCTAGGAAAAAAATCGAAACCTACAACTATTTCTTTAAGCAAATGAATCTAACAGATATATGTTACCATATGTTCACGCAAAGATTTTAACTGGCATAGCTGAGAACAAAAACTTCCCCTGGGGTGTAGGAATAACCACTTGGAAGGAAGAAAAAAGAAAAAAAAAAAAAAAAGAAAAGAAGCAGGAAACTCTTATTAAGCCAGAAGAACAGCCTATGTCATTATTCTTTATTTTCAAGATCTTTCATATCTTAGTATCATTCTCTGCATACCATGCCTCATTTCATATTGACAGGCTAGGACCTTCCAGCTCATGAGGTCAGCCTCTTTGGTCAACTTGTCAAATTCTTTAACACAAGAATTCATGTATTTTTTCTATGTTGACTCATGACAACCCAACGAGCTCCCAACCTCATGATCCTTCTTCAAAACTCTCTCTAAAACTGTCAATGAATTGCCAATAAAAAAGGTTGACAACAGTTACACCGCTGACATGCTAAGCCTGGTAATCATGCTGCTGACTAATGCTGTCTCACTGTGTCTGTGTCCTCTCCGTCTGTATCCATCTATAGTCATTTATCTGAAAGTTCAATTTTACATTATATCACACAAACTCAACTTTTTATTCTGCTTCTATAACACTGAACATAATGGGGTTCTGATCCATGAGCCAATCTCCTGGCTAAACATATAATAATAGTAATTCAAATAAACTGTATATGTGATGATAATGATGATGGTGATAACGATTATAGGAATTCATATTTGATGAAGAAAACTAACCATTCTTTTCCTCTAGCTAATAATATTTTCCTCCCTCCCACTCTACCCCCTTCACCAGCGTGCTGAAAATAGTAGAGCAACAATTGTCACAGTGTAATTTCACAGGCACCAAAAATGCAGGAGTAATTACAAAGATTGGCAGGAACAGGAAGTAATCTATCACACAGTTTTCAAATAAATTAGCAAGTAGTTGGTTTTTCAAGAGTGCTGGGTGCTAAATACTTTGAATAACTTGCCACCTTATTTAGGAATCTGATGGGAATGAAATTTTCTGAAAACCTGTCTTATCACCAGAGGCAAAATTTGTCTTCACATGAATGATTTAGAATTTATTGCAAGGAGGAATTCCAGTTATTTGTATCAATGTATATACACTTTTGGAAATAACCTTACAATACCTTTACATGGACAATTCTGTGCTGTAAACTCATTGCTAATACTTACAATTCCATGCTTCTGTAGCAGGTCAATATCCTGAAAAAAGGATTCCTAAAAAGATAGCAGGAAAAAAAATAGATTTTGCTTTTTCTTGTAATTACATCTATCTCACAATGTGTCTGTTTCACATTTGTAAACATTTAAAGGATTTTCCATAATAACATATATCTTGTTGGACTACTCAAATAAGCAAAGCCATAGTGAGCCAAGAAGGCCTACACATTTCCTATCATCTTCTTCATACAGTGTATCTTCACAGGCAAGCAGTCCTCTGCTGTGCTAATAAAACTTATGTTACAATCATCATCACCCTCACTTTTTCCACCAGTTTCTCAGCTTTTCAGGCTGATGACCATTCCTCAGAAGCATAAAAATAACTGACAGTCCCCTTGCATTTAATATAGAAGTGCAAAGTATAAAGAAATAATGATAATCCCATTAAAAACTGTGCGTAGCTTTTGAAAGGTTAATGAGTATGTGAAGAGCAAGGCTGCACAGGGACTAGAAGAATGAGATTTTCTTGGTATTAGACTGGAACAAAATTTTAAATGCACTGAACTCCCTAACGGTTTTTGGGGACCTCCTGTCTCTCTGTGGATTTCATAACACTATCAAAATACCTTCAAACAACATTTGCCGCACATATTTTTCAATCAACCATAAATTTACCTCATCATCCTGGTATCCTGGTTCTTCTTGGACAACTTGATCCTCTGTGGCCTTCATCATGAAAGAGCAGGCAATAAAGTATTGATCACTCCTGGGAAATGCAAACAGAGATATTATTTGGGTGTCAATAAATGAGTAAATGATTGTAAAAGGATTTTAAAAAGTCCTTGAACTACAGAACCTTCTCAGTATGCCATCACATACGGATCTAAACTTGGATTCTGCTTCCAACTCTTTGTCACCTGACCTACCAGACCAAAAGGAGAAAATCTACTGCGTTACTCTCCGATGAAGCAGTTTGGCTCAAAAACAGTTTAACAAGTATTAGGAAAAGAGATCTCATGCCCTTGTGACAATCTTGGGTCAGAGAGAAGTTTGGAGGTGGGAACATTTTAAATGATTTATCATTACTGGAATACATTCTGGAAAGAAAGTTACAGGCAGTCTGTACTTTTATAACAAAAGTCAGCAGAGCTGCAGACAGAATGGGTAATGGGAAGGCTAAGCAACATCTCAGCTTCCCCATCTTTATGTGGCAGAAAGCCCACAAAACAGTCCTATTGAGAAGGCTACAACTCCTTAGTCATGTATCTTGAGAGTAGAGTATAAAGCTGTATTTGTTTCCAAGTTCCTACTGGAGTTCAGAATACCTAATAAATACTGAAGATGTGGAAGTAATGCCTGTAAGAAGAGAATGCCCTTGCATGAAGAGAATAAAGGAAGGATAATAAAAATCTGAGGCTTTTATTATGCAAAAACACACAGAGAGCTAACTTCACGATTTTTCATGGCTAACTTGCCATGTCCGTACTCCACTACAGCCTCACTGCCCTCTTTATGTGATTTCCTATAAGCAAAGCCTAAAGCCAGAATAGGCACTTATTGATAGCATGGTCAAATAGAAAGCAAAGTACTATCTCCTTAAAATTTATGAATGCAAGAAAAATTAATACAAAGTAGTTCCTTAGAAATATGATCTTATAACCTGCTGTATCATTTTTGTGCTTTTGTAAATGTATGGCTTGCTTCTGTCTAAATTGTGAGACCTGTATATGTTTGCTTGCTCATCCTTGTTAATAAAATCCATGAAAGCTTATTCAGGTTTATTGTGAAACTACAAGATGGGCCACATCTAACAGAGGGTGGGATATTTTAGACTAAGTATCTGCAAATAGTTTTTTCAGCTTCCAAATAGATACTTAAAGTCTGCCTAATTTGCTTGCAAGAATCTTTTGTATAGAAGCTGGGAGAAGTGAAAAAGAAAATATAATTTTAGAATGATCTTATTTGGTTTTGGAGTGAAAATATGATGGAGTTATTTCTGTTAGTATTTAATGGAATGTTTCTGGTACTGTCAGGATATATTTCATTTCTCTGTCAGAACCCAGAAAATTATGAAAAGCATGCCTAATACAAATCAGAAAAATAATTACAGTAAAACATTAATTAAAAATATTTGAAAATATTTTTTAAACCCCTTATCTTCAAATACTTTAGGAAAAAAACACAAGTAATGCAAAAAGGCATTACAATTGTATTACAGACCCCTTCTTCATTAAAAATATCCTGAAATGCACGTAACCCTGCACTCCAAGCACACCTGAACAGGTCATGGGATCGTTTTCCTACTCCCCATCCTTAGGCAATTGGCATCTCACAGCAGAAAAACGAGGCAGACCAAGACCTGTGCCTTCCTGCCGGCTAGGAGGGGAAATGAAGAAATTTATTCCATACCCTACTAAAAGCCTGAGGGATGAATAAAATTCTCCTGTTCAGTGGAGGGTCCTCCTGTTGCTGGTGTGTCAGCGCACCAAAGGCCCAGAGGATTTCATCTGCTGCCACCTGGGGTGAAGCACATAAAAGGGTGAAAGCATGAGACAACACAGCAAATCCGTGAAGACATGAGAATCTTTGTGAGGAAACACGAACACTTTTGTGCCACCTCAGGAGCCCCGACCCTCTTGTTCCTGCCCTGGGAGCTCTTCTTTAGGATGAGTGAGGAAGACCTTCACGCTGCGCTCTTTTCAATGGACACAGGCTGTGGGTGTGACAGGGACCTGGCCCCAGGGAACAGCCTTGGGTTTAACCGGCTGGTTCTGAGCTGACACAAACATGGCAGCCACCTTTGGGCCCCGTGTTAGGGGCAGGAGCCACCTGGCCTGTCCCAAGGGGCATTGTGGTGGAATTTCACATCTATTGCCTCAGAGGAGAATAAACAATCCTATATCAACACAGGGGTTGGTTTGGATTTTCCTTGCCAGCTAGCTTTCCAGGGGATGTAAATTTCTGTTCCTAAAGGGTGAGGCATCGCTGAAGTCCACCCACCCACACCGTAGAGTACCAAAATTCCCCGTCAAAATTAGGACGATAATTAAAACACAACTAATCCGCGGCAACCTCCGGGGCTGCGAGTGCTTACGATTCCCCAAGCGCGCAGGGACCTGAAGTTCCCCACACCAGCCCAGGCTGCACTCACTGCCCGCCCGCTTCCTCCTCCTCCTGAGGGAAGGGGCCCGGCGCGTTTCCCGCCGCAGGGGGGTAGGCGGGGCCCTCCCGCCGCCAAACCGAGGCTGGCGCTCGCGCTGCCGCCAGGCTGCCGCGGGCGAGGCGCGCGGGCCTCTGACAGGAGTGGGGGCTGCCCCTTTCCTTGCGCCCTCCCTCAGGCCCAGCGCCGAAATGCTGCTGGATTATTGTCTTCGGTGACTTCTAAAATCTTCTAAACTGTATCAGCTGCTCTGTTTGCCATGTCTCAGAATAGGGTATTGCCCTTATTTTGCAGCTGGCAGAGACAGGCCTGGTAATAAACACAATGGAATGGCATTGGTTTGGAGGGGGTTCAGTTCAATACAGCTCAGCTTTGCATTACTGGGTTCCACGCGTCCATCTTCCTCAGCAAGGCACATGGTGGTTTTGGAATGGATGGACAAAACCTGTCCCAAGAGCATCCATTTCCAAGAGCTGGAAGAGAAGTGAGTTGCCTGAAGTCCCAGGCCAAGAAAATGAGGCTGAGTCATACGCATGACTTCATCTGCCATTTTAAAAGAACGGAAAAGGTGCTTCTGAGCATACAAACGCTTCTACGAGTCTCCAGTCTTCTTGGCGACAGTGAGAAGCAGTCACCTGTTTTAGATCACTTCTGGCCAGACAGTTGGTCTGGGACTCAAGTAAAAGAGCCATGGATGCGCCCCTGAGAGCAGGAGGCATTGCTGGCTGTCTCTCGGGATGGCTGCTCTGCTGGGGGGGGTCCCCACCCAATCACGGTCCGACACAGTTGCTGCATGAGTTCCCTTGTTTTGGGAACCCTTTTTTGGGGAACCAAGGACATACATTCTTTGTTATCAGTACACTGGTGACAGAAGTCTTGCAGAAAGGGAGCTTTGAGGCATCTTGTCTTTCTGTCGGGTTCTTACAGGGGGCTGGGTGGCAGAAGGGATGGGAGCAGCATCTCAGCCTGTCTCAAGGTGCTTGTGAAAACTTTCCTACCCTCTGCCCATTAAGAGGCAGCTAAGAGCACACATGGGTTTTGTCAGTGCTGGCCAAGTTGGAAAACCAACCAACAAAAGCCACAGCCCCTAACCATCATCAGGATGTGCTTGTGGGGTCTCCATTTGAGACATAAAGCAATTTAAGTACCTGAAGTCTAATTCTGGGTGCCTAAGGCTTTGTCTGTAGGAAGGAACTGGCTGGCACTGCTTTTGAAAACTGCATTATTCCGCAAGAGCTATTCCAGAAGAGCACTTTAGGCAGACGGCCCTTTAAAGACAAATTCCTTCACGAAGTATGCTTTTATTCCAGAACAGAATGCACATGCAGAGAGTGATCCTTCTGGTGCTGCTGAACAGCCCTGCAGCAGCTAATGCCTCTGTAAACAACCTTCCCTCCATTATCCTTCTAGTTTGTAAAATAGTTCTCACAGGGGTCAATGAATGCACAGAGTCTGAAGATCATTTTCCAGCCCAAAATGCTACTTTGGGCAATACATTTCATTCCACATCTTCAAAATGTTGTGTGTTCTTTCGCTGCTCACTTGGCTTCCAGCTGGCATTGTGTAATAAACCCACATACTCCATCACATTACACAGCAGCCAAATGAGTGAGGCATCCCAGAGTCTGCTCCTTCCCTTTTACAGGTTCTGCTGCTGACCAGTGCACCTCCAGCTGCAGGTGAGATACCCTGCTGTAATCTGCATTTCCTTCCCCCTGAGATCTTACATCAGTTCGGACAAGACAAGACCCAGTTCAAACCGTTACCATAAAAATCCTAAGTATCCAGCTGATTTTTCCATCCTCAGAAACCATTTTATTTCACAGTTGCCATAGGGAAATCATGGGGTTTTTTTTAGTTGACTGGTTTTGATTCAGATTTACGTGAATTAAATGGACTACAGTTAAATAGATAAGCTAATGCCTTCTCTGAACTTTAAAGCAGGCAGTTTGCCTGTTCTTAACCAGGACAGAATAATCTGATATTTGGCCTTTCAGAATATAAACCATGAAGATTCAGCCTGGGATATGAGTGTACATTTATGTCTGAATTGTTGTTGAAGAACTGTGCTTTCTGGTTTCCACAGGAATGCATTTCACTTACAGTTGGTCTCAGACTAAAACTGTGACACACCTGAAATCTTCCCAGAATTGCAGAATGCTTGTGGGCAAAGGTGCAGGGCAGGGCATTATGCTCTCCCTTATCTAAATGGCTTTGCATTTCTCCTATTTGTATTCATTCTGGTGCTCATCTGAACAGTGAAAAAGAGAAGATGGGATCAGTCAGCTGGGGGATGAGGGTGAGAGACAGGGAAAGTGCCTCAGCAAAGTGTTGGGGTCAGTTTTGCCATTTGGTGGACTCTCACCATTCCTGTAGACAGAGGGACTTCTCTGAGACTGAACGCAAATGCGTAAGAGAATTTGCCTGGTGGCAGCTGTTCACATTGCTGCATGGCACAGGAAAAGAGAGAGAAGCAACAGCGTTTATTGCCTTAGGAGGAAGCTGAGGCAGAAAAGTTGATTTAACCGCAATAACTCATCAGAATGGGAGTTAAAAGAAGAAAATTGCTCACGGATGCATCTGGCATGCTGCAGAACACAGGACTGTGTGTATACTTTTCACACCAAAGACATTTTGACTCCTAATACAAACAAGCTGGAAGTACTGCAAATATTGTCTTAACTGGTATGGCCAAAAGAGTCAGTGCTTCTCTAACTTATTCACACAGCAGCATAGAAAATTAATCTGAAAAAGACACAAAGCAAAGCCACTTTATCCACAGAACATAGGAAAGCAGAGTTTTCAGTGCTACAGCTAAAAAAGGTATAATTCATGGAATTTCCCCCTCCTCCCCCCAATACATTCCAGCTCACAGAAGCTGAGTGCTTCTGTTGTCAAGTACATTGAATAATGACTTTGAGTACAGTGCTCTGTTTTATACTCAGGACAGCATTTTCATTGGCATGCTTCAGAAAGAAGAATGTATTTAAAGTTCAGCTAATAGGAATTTCTGAATTTCCAGGTCACAGCGGAATTTACTGGTCACATCAAAGGATGGCATTTTACAAGAAAAACATTTTTAAATTCGCACTTGGAAGAAGTTCAGCACTGGTATTTGAGAACATTTCTTCATTTAAAAAAACAGAAGAGCCTCTACTTGAAAGACTAATAATTTTCACAGTGTTTCCAAATAGCTTATGAGCTTGGAAAAGTTAAGACTTTCTAGTTCAGCCTCTCAGTTGGTAGCAGCTTTTCTTTTCAACCAGCCATGCTGCAGAACTGAACATGCTCTTCTTTTGGCCAGTTTTCTACTCCTGGCTTTGCTTGCTGCTTCTGCAAGTGAGTTTGTATGTAAACCACAGAAAAAAAACAGTCTTGCTCCATTTGTATTCCATATGTTTGCCAGGCTAGTGGCCAGAAGAGATCATAAGCAGTTTGTTTTTCAAACCCCAAAACTTGGATAGGCATCAGCTGCATCATCACACAGTTATTTTTAGCGTAGAATAATATTGAGCGCTCTCAGGAATCGTAATTAGCTTTAAAATACTGTCTTTCCTTGATTTTGCTACACATAGAGCCTTAATTTTCAGTAATGGTCTACCTAATAATTTTCTTCAATCTTGCGCCTTTAAATTTCAGAGATTCATTAACCTGATTATTCCTGTTTTATCCTTTGTTCCCCTTTCCTTGGATTATCATGGTTTCTTTACCGGCCTTACTGAAAGTGCGCTATTTCTTAAACATTTCCTCTGTCTGTATCTGAAGAAAGCTTTTAATCTCTCCTCCTGGCGCTTTTGCTGAATTGGTGATGATAAGCGACATATGGGTGTCTCTGAAACTCAGTGCAGGTGCACAACTCCCCCTCGGTTCAACAGATCCCAGTACTTCCTACCGCAGTCTTCCTTCCTGTGCTGTCTCTCCCCACTGTTATTTTCCCACTGGCTTATTAAGGCAGCACTTCCTGCTTTACTGGCCGGGCAATCCCAGACAGAGGAACAGGTCAGAGGTTCTGAGACCAAATTTCACGTGGTGTCACGGTTTAACCCCAGCCGGCAACTAGGACCACGCAGCATCTCGCTCACTCCCCCCACGGCAGGATGGGGAGAGAATCAGAAGTGAGAAAACTCGTGGGTTGAGATAAACACAGTTTAATAAAAAGTAAAGCAAAAGCCTCCCGCACAAGCAAAGCGAAACAAGGGATTCATTCACTGCTTCCCGTCGGCAGGCAGGTGTTCAGACATCTCCAGGAAAGCAGGGCTCCATCACTTGGGAAGACAAATGCCATCACTCTGAACATCTCTCTCTTCCTTCTTTCCCCAGCTTTATGTGCTGAGCATCATGTCACATGGCATGGAATATTACTTTGGTCAGTTGGGGTCAGCTGTCCCAGCTGTGTCCCTTCCCAACTTCTTGTGACCTCTCAGCCTACTCACTGGTGGGGCAGTGTGAGGAGCAGAAAAGATTTTGAGGGCTTTGCGACAATCAAAACTGATGCACCATCGACACTATTTCCCATCCCAAATCCAAACCGTAGCACTGTACCAGCTGCTATTTGGAAAGTTAACGCTATCCCAACTGAAACCATGACAACACGTGACCTTTGTTCTTAGGGCAATGAGACAAGTAGGAAATCACATGATACTCAAATCTTTGATTTCAAAATAGTATTCAGTATTGAACTGCAGCCATGAGATGTTCCAAACTGACTGGCCACTGTTCCCCACCCCCAGCTATCACAGTGCTAATGCAGCAAAAGCAAATTGAAGATAAGGAGCTGATGATAACAACCATCTTTCATCCTGGGCATTTCTAAGGAGTGACTGAGTGGCCTTGAAGGAACTCTATCTAAATTAAAAGTGTCTGCGAATCAGCTTAGGAGTCTGAACTATCTGGGTGGAGGACTTTTCTGGGTGTCGTTTACAGAGGAATTAACGTCTATTTGATAGGAAAAAAAAGGCAGGAAAGGAAATTCCAGACACAGCTAGAATAAGTATGCAGTATACAGTTTGTGACCAACTTTAATTTAAAGTTCCTAAGGAGCAACTGCAAAAGGAGCCCTGTTGAAAAGCACACAGTGCTACAAATTCCAGGATTGTCATCATTATGAGACTAAAAATATGTGCAAAGCACGAAGTTTTGGAAGCTGTATTTGTCAATAGCTCAACACAACAGAAGTTGTTTCAGCTCTCGTAGAGGACCTGCTTCTGGAGAAAGGAGTAAAGTCCTCTTACCCATTCTTCTCAGGAAGATGAAAGGTTTTAGCACAGGCAAAGGAAGGAATCTTACTGGCCTAGGGACAGAATCTGTGGATAAAAACTAACAACAAAAAATAGCAACACCAAGAAGTGCAAAGCAATCCCACTTCCACACTCCCTTTACACAAGCAACTGCCCTTAGCAGTCTTTTCTGTATTGCAGGGCATGTGTGGATGCCAACAAGATCAGCTGTGTCAGCGGGAGAGAGAAAAAATCACTCAATCTATCACGTCATCTTCCATCCTTCTCCAAACACTGCATCACCTCTCTGAGATGAGGTGCTATTTTTAGTCTTCTAGTCTGAAGCATATGTGGAGACTGCTTCCAAACACTTTCCTTCTTATCCTTTTCAAGCTTTGCATCTTGGGTGTGGAGGTCTGAAATATGAGATACTAGCAGTCTGGACTCCCCTTCGCCTCGTTAGTGAATCCAATACCTAAGGAAATATTTGCACTAATTAGGCACACACAAGAGAATATACACACAAGCAGCTTTGCTGGGTTCCAGCTGTCTAGGTTGACAAATATATACATGTGTAGGTACACACACTCTCCTGCTTCTCGTATGGGGAGGCATAGCAAAGGCTTCCAGAACAACAAGCCTGCAAAGCATTAGTAAAATAAATAATATTTTGCCTTTTCTTTCCTATTATATACCTGGGAAAAGTCACTGGTTTATACTTTACCTGTTTGGATTTGGAGGACTTTGCTTGTTTGATGAGGTTGGTACTTGCTAGAAGCTTCTCCACGTTTCAGTTGCTTCAAGAAAAATGAAAGGCAGAAAAACTTTGAGTAACTTACCATGTTGGTAGGATTAATGCCTTAAGTCTCACGTATTCTCTTTTAAAACTCTAGCCCACCCGCAAGTGAAGCGTAGCCGTTTGTAGGGCAAAATACAGCAGCCACTAGCGCCAGCAGCACCACATTGCAGTCATGGGAAAAGGGATAAAAACATCCTCTCTTGCTGAAATGGCAGGAGGCATTTAAGGGTCATAGAAGGCAATTACAGGCTTGCAAAATAGCTATGACACCAGGGCAATGTCCTTATCTAGTAAAAAGTAACTGATGGAGCTGTTCCATAAAACATCCAACCAAGTCAGCTGTCTCTAACAGCAGCAAGTTTGGAAGGTTTCTTCTCTCAAGATTTATCAACTCCAGAAATTGCTTTAACAAAATAAATGAAGCAGAACATGCTCACGTGTCTTTCAATGTGCAGATCTGGGTAAAAAAAAAAATGGCAGTAACGTCACATGGTTACTGTATCTCTCTAAGCCAGTTTTATAAGCAATCTCTCCCAAATACCCACTCCTGGCATAATTACTCAGTGAAATGTGTTTCCTTCTTGCCACTCCACGGTGACAAAGCAGCACTGGTAAGGGTGCTTTTTCTAACATTCTGTAATGGCAAGACCCTGGCTGTGGTGACAGAAATTGGTATGCTGGCAGTATGGCAGTATCTTTTTGATTCTATTTAAATAGAAGCAAAGACAGGGATTGCAAAGCATAAAAGTGATGTGGAACTTGGCAGGATTGCTCTAATAGTGGATGTGAAGAGAAAAAAATACTCCAAACTCGATTTAGTTTGGTCAAGAGAAGTTGTTGCTCCCACTTGTTGACAGATATGTGACAGCACAAACTTCCATTATAAAAACATGTAGAAATCAGCAAAATGCGAACTGAGTAAATTGTGTGTTAGCAGAGAAGTCCTCTGCAATATGAGTAAATATAAAAGAAAATGCTTGATATACCTAATTTCAGATCTTAAGGGGAATAACTTGCTCTCCTGCCAGCTTGTTTTCCAGGACTGGATTTTAACAGTACAGGCAGAACTTTTGGCTGATGACCTGTTTCTTTTCCACCTCTTCAATGTACAATACAGGAAAAAAACCCACCAAGTGGGTAACAGTACACACATCGTTCTTAACTTCCATCTAAGAGAAATAGAATTCAATTTCTTTCCAAAGCATTTGCAGAGAAATAAATCATCATTGCTGACTTTGAATGTTCTCACTGGCCTCTGAATCAGGTTCTGCGTTCCCAGCCTCGTATTCAATGCAGCCTCTGTGTACATTTACCACTACCATTCCTTCCACTGATCATACTTTTTTCCATTCTACTTTGTCCAAATATCCTTCACTTGCTTTTTTACTTCTGCTTTACTTTCTTTACTCTCTGTGCTTGGAACTATTTCCTTCTCTGTGTGACAAATAAGCATCTTTTCCTTTCTCTTAAAACACTAACAAAACCACATCTAATAAAGAACAATGAATTTCTATTAGACATTTCAAAGTAATTTGCTGCTCTGTATCCAAGTACAGTGGTAATGCTCTTGTGTTAGTCTCTCATCCAGGTCATTCGTGTCCCAAGATTTCAAACCAGGAATTCAATCAGTGGCTCACAACTAAACAGCCAAAGCTTAAGTGCCAGGTACCTGCAGTTCCCACTGACTGCAAAATAAATGCCTATAATGGACCATTTTGGAAAATGTCACTACCTGTCTAGGTGACTAAATATCAAATTAGGACATTTGTTTTGTAAACAGCAATTCCCATTTGCTGACTTGATTATCTGTACTTGCAGCCTGTTGAATACTGGCTCTCCTGCCTCAATTTTGATTACAAGTTTTCCCTTGTTCTACACAAGGCCTGACATACTGACACGATCCCTGACAACGAGTTATCACCACCAGTTGTTTAATCTTGGAACTGAAGTAGCACATTACTTCAGCAGTAAATGAATGAATGAATTGTGAGAACAGCCTGTCTGCTGACCCATGAAAACAATTTAGCTTTCTTTTGGACTGACAAGATTTAAATCTTCAGAGACTCAGATTTTCATCTGCTTTTATTTCCAAAATGAATCAGATTACACAGATGTGCGAGCTGGGGCCAAGTTTCTAAATATGACACCCCTTCCCTCCCAGTGACGTTAAAAATACAAGATTCTTCACAATATTTAAGCACTTGGTGCGCAAGTGCATAAGTGAAAGTTAAGTATCATTTTCCCTGTGTCACATTGTTCACTTACTACTTCTTTTCTAAAGGAAGTGTCCGCTGTATCTTTGCTGGAGAGCACAATATAGAGAGCAAGCGTTGCCTGTGGAATGATGGGCTGCAATGAGCGGAAATCCCTAAACAACAAAGGAAGTGTAGAAGATGCCTGTGGGACGTGGGATTGAAATTAGCAGGATCAAACTTAGACAATGAGAAGACCGCTGATGACTTGGAGGACTTTTTTCTTAAAGGTTAAGGAAAAACTCCTTTTTAATGTCATCTGACAAATTGATCAAAACCCCGAACTTAACAAACTTTTCACTAATAGGAGCAAGATGAAGAGGTCATCAGTGGATACTTTTAATGAAAGCCTTAGGTTCTGTGGCACATTCGCTTGCTGGCCACACATCTTTGTGAACATATTTTTATCTTACATTCTTGTACAGAGTGCTTACAGGTCTTCTTTGGGCTGCTTGTCATCTTGAAGGAATCTGGGGAAGGGAAGCAGAATGAAAAACACAGTTCATAAGTTTTGAATCCGAGACTTACAACCAAGTTTATGCAGAGAGAGTACCCTCCATAAGGCTCATTTTGCTTGGGCATTCAATGCAAATTCAAAATTGGTATTTTCAGGGTTCTTGTTTTCCTTGTGAACCTATGAAGATCCTGCTTTACTGCTGTTGAATACACTGACGCCATCTAGCTATTTATATGACAACTGTTGAGCCATCAAGACCACCTTCTACCTGGTCCTAGTATGTCTCATATTTGCATCCCTTGCTACCCCAGGGAACAATGCAAAATTAAGACAGGAAAACAAAGCAAAACAACCAGATCTCTTACTTACTTTTGCAGCTGTGATAGGAATAGGTTCTAAATCTCCTGCATGTCCCTGAATAACTTTCGCTCCAGGCTAGTTCAGGCCATGGCAGTCATGAGCAGTCATCTGCATTCCCCAAAAGCCTGGAGCCTCATCTGCATGTGAGCTTGCAGCAGATACCCAGGATGTTTTGGGGCCACACAGTCTATTCTCATGCCACTGCAGACACCACATCATCTAAAGCCCACATTATTTCCAATTTTTGCCTTCGGTAAAAGGTCATCTACGGGCATAACACAAAGAATCAGTATAAAGTACGACCTGTAGATCAAGGCATCCTGGGGAGAAAAATGACCACCTGGTTTGGATGTGAAACTCCTGTTTAGATTAGCAGGGACTAGGGAGAACTGCTTACACCAGTGTTCTTCCAACTCTCCCTTTGGTGACAGCAAGTTGTTCATCTTGAATTTTTCCAGTTCCAACTGGGAATAGTACCAGTTAGTGAAGCTTCTTGGGGTTGGCAGTGCGCCTAAATGGAGAGAAAGAAGGAATGCTGAAAGAATACGGAAGAGAAAAGAATACTTTGGACTTTTCTCCCATCTTCGTGGTGGGCTGTACGCACTAAGCTTCACGTTTTCTTGTGATGCGGTGTCTCGTGTTTGTATGGACAAAGCACAGTTGATGTTCATCCAAGGCATGAGATAAAATAAGCTTAGAAAGGGATTTAGAATGCAGGCCCCGTTTGTCCTCCTGTATAAACAACTCCCAAAGGCTGAGCATCTTGTCTCCAGCAGCTGCCAGCTGTGGAGCATTACAACAGAGGATAAGGAACCAACCAATACCAAGTGATCCTTTCCCTGGCATTGCCTCCCCGCATCTGCTAATTGGGAATCTACAGACCGGAGGTTTAATACTTCATCATTTCCTGGAAAGGACATCTTAAGTGACCCACAGAAACAAATGGCTGTGGAAGTAGGACACAACGAGGAGAATGAAAAGACAAATGTGGAAACAAGCAAGGAGTAGGCAGGTAGTAGGAATAGAACAAAATAGAGCCTAACGGAAGCTTTCACTGCTGTGTGGACTGCACGTGTCCTCTGAACCTTCAGTCTCCCGGTCACCGAGGACAGCCTTGTGGCAAACTGTCGGGAAGCGATGGATTCTATCCAGAGCGTGTGAGTGGCAGAACTGGCTGTATATTTGCTTAAACTCTTTAAGGTGAACAGTGTGGCAAGAATGGTGAGCAATGATTGGAAAACCTTTTCAGAGGCCTGGGAACTTTGTATACAACATCATGGCCTCAGATCAACTTTTTCTGCTTCTCAGAGCAGAGGACACGTTTTACACATTAGTTCATGGAAGAAAGGCCCAAGTAAACAAAAGTAAATGTGTGAAATGTAAGTGTGTGAATTCAGGGAAGGAGGGCAGAAACAGAGTTTGAAAGACAAGGGATAGCTCAATTTGCAGCCTACAGCTTGCACCAGCCACATTTCCTGACAGGAACAAAGCCACTCTCACCTATAATCCATTCTGAAATTGCATTGCAAAGCTGTGTCTTGGACTCATCAGTACTGAAACATGACCTTGGGAGACCGGAACAGAATCAGATATACAAGGCTTAACTCAGCAGTGAAGAGGAAAAATCTAGGGTTGAAGGAAAGAAAAATGACACCTCTATATACTTTTTAGTTAAGAGATCATGGACACAATGTTCTTTTCAATAACAAAGTCTACATTTCAGCCAAAGGAATGGCTGCAGCTTTGAAAAGCCAGTAATTGAGACGTGCACTGTTTGGCAAAAAAAAAAGGATGAAAACATTTCTCCACGCCCCTTTCTTTAAAGAAGGTCATGTTAGCAAAAGTGAAGAATCAGACAGTTAGTGTAGATATTTAGAACTTTCAGGAGACAATAAAAACTCTGTGAAAAATGGCAGAAAATTAAGAACCCAGGAATAAGAAAGGCACTAAAAGCAAGAAGGCAGAGGTGAATTAGGTGAAGGCGTATTCCTTGGGTGAAAGATAGAGGGCAGACGTGAGTGATTAGAAAGCAAAACCATGTTTTTCTCCCGTTTTATTATTTTACTTACGTTATTCAGAGCTTTCCTATCCAGAAAACAAAGGCCTGAACTTTCGTGGCTATCACTTGGTGATTCAATGCAGGGACACCACCTATGACACCTCACTGTCCTCAAAAGTTACAGTACAACTGATGGTTGGATATTAAGATTCCTGCAAGGATCAATTAATAGATGCCTGCACAGCACTCTGAAAATCTGTATTTATAGGATTAGTATTAGTTTCATATTACTCCCGTGGGGATGGATTTCTCCATCTCATTTCACTGTCCTTGTGTTTTCTTTGTGTAGCTATAAGCGCTTTAATGAGGGCCTCCTGGTGGTGGAATTTAAAACAGTCAAGCAGGAGGAAAGCATAATTCTTTGCAATGCGGTGGAACAGATGTTTTTCTGTCTCTTGAGTCGTCTATATTGAAAAGAAGAAACAAATAGAAAAAGAGGTATTTTCTTTGTCAATAAAATGTAGGTGAGATATTGTAATATCTAGGATACTAAAAGAAGGGACATAGTTAACTGCAGAGCACTGAGATGTCAGGAATTATTTAACTGCTCAAGAAATTAATTGGGCATGGAATTAACTTCAATATGCCCCCAAAAATTTATTTTATAAGTTTTAAACTCAGTCTCATTTAGCCCACCAGTCAACGTAGCAAGTTTCAAACAGCAATAATCACAATAAATGTTCTCTTTGACATCAGAGTAAGCCTAAAGTAAGTCTACTGAATTCACCAGTCAGTGGGGTTTCCCTATAATTATTGCTATAATAGAGAATAATCCCTCGGTCTATATGAAAAAAAGGCAAGGGAAACACTACGGAGTTAAAAGCGGCTCTGAGAACATCTAAGCTATAGATTCTGTATCGCTTGTGAACTGAAAAAGCTTAGGAAGATGCTCCAAATTAGGCTACTGAGAACAGCTTGGGTTTATTTGAAAATTTCCACATTGTCATGTGCTACAGCCCTATCTTCATCCTGTCACTCTCTCAGCCTTCCACCAGCGTTCCCAAAGATGTCTTCATAAAAGGTACGCAGTTTCCTTACACGATGACTGCAATATGCAGGTTCCTCACTGTTTAATGAGCTCTTCCAGATCCTAACTGATATCTCTAGTTATTGTACCAGGAGAGAGAGCGTGTGCTCGGTGTTCACTTCCCATTGGAGTGACAGGCACAGAAGGACGCACAGTGCTACACCATAATGCTTTTAACATCGCTTAAAATCATAACGTGAAACTACCCCCTGGCAGGAGAACAATGCAATACATTGAGAGGCCAATGCTAGAAACGGCAATGGTTGGCTTTTGTCTCAGTATCTACCCGATGTAAGTGGAGAAATAACCTCCAAAAGCTACTGCCAGAGTAGCCTGGGAGGTTGGTGCAGTGAGGAAATTCCACAGCATTTTCCCAGGAAATGGAGTCTGGCAAGAAATGAAATTCAGTAAAGCCACACAAAGGAAGAAAGATTCCTGAAGCAAATCACATCGAAGAGCAGACACTGAACCTCTTTCTCTCGCCCTCAAACTTCTGGAGAAGCTTTCTGAACTCTCATTCACGAGCCCTACCAGCTGTGAAACTATTCACATATGTATTAGCATCCGTGCACACAGAAGTACGCATTCACCTCACACACCAAGGCGGTGGGATGGGCTGCCAGGCTTTTTCTGAGTCTCTGCCTTAGAGAAAGAGGCTCTCGGAGAGTCTCTTTGCCAGGGAATCACTGAGAGACCCTGGATAAATGAGACAGTTTAGTTTTACGATAATTATACTGTATTACTACAATACCTCATCCCGCTTAGCGCAAGAACTCAAGCGCACTACTGTGCTGAAATATTCAGGTTTTCCTTCTAGGAAGGTGAACATCACCACCCCTGTGGTACCGGCGGGGCATGTCCTGACCAGAGCTTCTTAACATTCTGTGTTCCCCCCTCAACAACAACCCCCTGAAGTATTTATAAAGGAAGTGTATGTACCTTTTTGTCTTTCAGCATCTCAGGGAGATGCTTCTGCCATCTGCAGCTCTTGTGGTCTGAGCGTTGGTTTGGAAACTCAGAATTTTTCAATGCATTTAAAAACTGAAAAAAAAAGAAAAAGGAACTGAGTGTTAAGAACTCAGTTTCTCACTGTCCTCTATGGTGTTTGACTGTTATAAGCACCTACATTAGCTACAGTTTTTTTCAGTTCAGAATTGTAGTTCTACATTCTCCCAGCCTTTCTTCTGAGGTCCTTGCCCTAATTTCACTCTGGCCCTTCTTCTTTTCATCTTTCTTATCCAATATATGCACACACAGATATGGATGTTAAAAGCCGATAGGATGTTGTGTGTTATTTTTTTTTCTTACACTGTAATCCCTTCTCTTATAAAAGAAAATCTCTAATTTCCAGTGCACAGACTCTAGTACATGGGGTCAGAAGGCCACTGGTTTTATAGCATGTGTCATGCAAGAATCAGATATGGCTTAACTAGACTACCAGAAGATCCTGCAGCACCAGAGATTTTTCTTGTCTGTAGTCACCGGCTTGGTAGTGTGGTATCTTTCCAGTTCTCATTCCAAGTGAGCAATTTTCCGGTTGACTTCAGGCGGGGTGCCAATTTAGGAATCTGACAATGTGAGACTGTTAAAGAACTTTTTTTGGTGGACTATTAATGCATGTACAAACCAAATTAAAAGGCTGGTGATTCTCTTATGTTCTCCTCTTTTTTGTGGCACTTCTTTTTCTCTGCCCCCTTTTTTCCTCCCTTTTCTTTCTTGTTCCCCTTTAACTAAAATCAGCATCCTAACATCTCATTATTCTGAAATTTTCAGGAAAGCCTCACAAAGTCCTCCACAGGAGTTTTTCTGACAATGAAGCAACCAATTCCAGATCACTAAATTCTAAGAAATTGGAGAATTATTTTAAAATTTACAAAAGGAGTGGTATTTTGCCTCTGCATTATAAAAAATATGTCCTCCTGCCATTCATTCAAAATACTATCCAAGCCAACTACCGAAGCCACCCCTCATGGAACACAAGCCAGTGAATACCACAGTAAAACTAAATTTATTCCACCATGTGCTGAGAAAGGAGGGCTTTGTAACACGTGGAGTAGATAAGGCCAGCGGGACTGCTCCAGGGGACAGCTTATGGAAGAGCTGCCAGCTCTTCCTGATGGAGCTCTGGGGACAGGCTGAGAGAGCTGGGGTTGTTCAGCCTGGAGAAGAGAAGGCTCCAGGGAGACCTTATAGCCCCTTCCAGTACCT